>JAQQTP010000017.1:2598333-3247916 GCA_029884605.1 Ormosia emarginata | reverse complement strand
AACAAAAGAATAATTAACAGCAAAAACAACAAGGGAAGACACAACCTGAGCTTCAGATTTGGAGCCATGTGCAACATATTCCTCTATCTGTATCTGATGGAGCGCTTTGTTTGTGCCACCAGCCCCAAATCAAAATTTGCAGAAGCTACAACTCCATAACCAATGGAGGAAGCAGCACAAGCTTCTACCAGCTTAATTCAAATTCTAATTTGAAAAGGAAGCACAAATGCAGTCAGCATTTGTACCTATCTGCGGATGAAGAAAAAGGAATTATCAGAGAACAAGATAAACATACTTCCTTCACAGTAACACCCATTGATAATGATTCCAAATGACAGGTATATATTCTATTTTTTCTATCTATTGTTGAATATAAATAAAAAGTCAAGGGGTAATGGCAATTCCTAATGAAAGATGAACCAACAATACAATACAACATCTCCCCTTGCAGATGAAGTATCCCCAAAACCCATACATAATTCACATCATATCATATCATATATAATATAACCATTATTAATTAAATATCTTACAAATAAAGAAACGAAAATCCGAAACCTGAATTGAATAGGATTGGTAAAGGTGAACGCAAGGGAAGATGACATACACAATTGGGTGATTGTTCCAAAAGGGAATTGCAGAGAAAACAAGCGAAGATGAACGAAAGGAAAGAAAAGAATGGATTTTGAAAACCCTAATCTAGTTGTCGTTGAGATTGATTCTTCATTAAAAAGAAAGAAATTGAAAGAAAGGGAGGGAGAGGAGCAAGCACGTTGTTTTTGGGGAAGCATTGCAAAACCAGCGACTTTGCGCACGCGGAAAACCTCTGCTGACGTCACCACACCACACCACACCCGTCTACTTAGTGCGAACCCATTTGGAACTTGAGGTATCTAGTATCTACCCACGCAAACCCATTACCCAATGAATGAATGTGATTGTGAAAAATGAAAATGTGAAGTAAAACAATATCTTATACATCCACCCATTCTACAAACTAGGAATGTATATATGTTACACTACGTCAATCGATAAGTGATATATTATTTTTTAAATTATTTAATAATGTTTGATAGGTTGTAAACATCACTTTCTCGCTAGTTAGGCCTCTCCTATAATCATTTAGATTTTGAAAATAGATTTTTTTACGTGATAACTTGTTATGTAAAAGAGACATAGATACAAAAATTATAAAATAAATTTTACATATTTTAATTGATCTATTAATAATTTTTTTCTATATTTATATATTTCATTCACAATTTTACGTAATTTTATCATGTAAAAAAACAAAAAGAAAATCCATTTTCTCATATACCTAACTACAGTTCTTTTAAACTAGTAATTTAAATAAATACATAACTACTTTTCTTTAATCTATTGTCTTATCTAATTAAAAAATAACATCTAAACACTCTAATTTTTCACTCAATTTGCACGGGACATGGTGTTCCATTAGTGAATTAAATGAGATTAGATGAATGGACTAATAGTAAAAATTAATGTAATTTAAGGATTAAATTAAAATATTTAAAAGTTTTAAAGTGGTTGTTTGCAACTGAGTGATAATATAAAATGTCCGGATACTATTTTTCTTTATCTAATAATATCTTGTTACATATTAAGAATTTTTTATATATATAATTATCATAATCAAACTATTTTGAAGATATAATTAGATAAAATTAATCAAAATTAAATTCTTTTCAAATAAAAGAGATTCAACATAATATTAGGCTCTATAGGAGAATAATTATCCAATTATAAATAATACTATACATTACAATTTTTAACTAACGAAAACTTTGATTTGGTATATTTTAATTGAATAAATTTGTTTGGATGAAATTTAATCGAATAAATTTAAATATACATTTGTACCAAAAAATTAAATTAAATATACATATCAGATAAAAAAAATTAAATATACATATTCTCATTTTTATATTATTGGATTGGATGTACCTTAAAATACGTGCATAACTATATCAAATACTTTGCATGAACTCATATACAATTTAACAGCTCCATATACTTATTGTCTGTTCTGTGTATTGTCATGGCAACAATGAGGGCCAGAGTTAAGAACCTCTTAACGCTCCGACGGGCAGCAGGAACCAATTCTGCTGTTTGTAATGGAAAATATCATGTTAGACTGATAAGTGATATTCACCAGAAGAATCAATTAAATTATATCATGTGATGTTAAGCTAAGGACAACGCATTGCATCTCTTGAAATAAGTAGGGGGCTTACTCCCAATATGCTTGGGAACTACTTCTCTACGTGAATTTATGAAAAATTTATAAACGAGTAACTATTTTACTAATTAAGTTTAACTCTCATTCAATTTATGAAATTCTTCTTTCTCTTATTGTTTTCTCTCTTATTTCAATCATCTCTTTTATGAAAGCGTAAGAGTCAGGGGATTGTTGTCCTTTTTTTTTATGGCAGCTCCACTGTCTCTTCTTCTTTTATTTTGATATGTTTTTTTAATAAGTAATTCAGAACTGTTAGATCTTGAGCATGTTTATCTAAATTTGTTTAAGTTATAAGTCTTATAATTTTGGTTTTGTTTTTGTTATTCTTTTTTTGAGTGTTTTGGTTTCTCCTTATGATCGTTCCTATCTCGATGGTATTGCAGGTGGGAGAGATTTTCATATCTACTTTAAGAGGAGACGTAATCAATGTTTTAAAAATCGAATCGGAGATTGAACTAGCGAAGCCTTTGGATCATAGTTAGATTTGTTCAACCAGCTAAATTTGTAGTTGAATTGTGATTGAACCATAGTTGAACTAAATATTATTCGAACTGGAGGCATGGTCGATTCATGGTTCAACAGATTCAATTGGCCAATTTGGTCCAGTTTTTAAAACACTAGCGTAATACATTATTCAACCTGCAACATTTTCCGTGTTACTCTCTGATGTGAAAGATGCTTAGATATTGATAGTCTTCAGACGATGAGTAGAATTATAGATCGTTGGATAGTTCAGAGTATAAAATGTATTTGTTTTTTATTTTCTTTAGACCTAATATATCTTTTTCGATTTGTAAGTATCGTTAGGTTTCATTTTAATGATTTTTTTATTTTTTGTCAAAAAAATAAATTTATGAAATTCTTAATATAAGTTTCGTCTAGGGTGATCCATTTAATCGAGTTTAGATCCTCTTATGTAACATGATCATTATATTAGAGAAAAATAGAAGTAAATTTAATCATGTAAGAACCTATCATAATTAGTTATAGGATCGTTATATTCAATAGAAATTGTATCTTTTTCTTGCTAACATGATCCTTTTATATTATTCAACAACATGAAAAAATCCAAATCTTATATAATCATTTCCAAACCCTAAACATGAAAATGGAATTTTGCCCCTCTATAACTTTTATTCAAGTTCAGGTCACGGTAAAGGGGGCAAGAATTAACTGAAAGTGAGGCATTTATTTGGCACATGCTCCTCTCTCTAGTCATTGTTAAAACAAAATGATAAATATTACCATACATAGGCATTAACTTTTTTTTTAATAAAAGACAATACAATAAAAAGAATTAATTTTGTACAGTAATCTTATTTGTATGGGCAGAGAATTAGTGTTGAAAATCAAAAGCTATTATTATAACCATTTATGTATCCTAGATCCGTCCTTAGGTCGGGTGCACACAAATAATGGTTATAAACCTTCCCACAATCTTGAGCCGCTAAATTGGTCAGTAGTCGATATCAAATAGAGATGTCAAAATAAGTCAAGTTTGATGGACCGGTCTGAATAACTCGACAAAATAGACGGGCTGAGTTAGTAAAATGTCAGTTCGAAACTTTCATTGCCCGAATGAGTTGAGCTCGAATGGGTCTGGTCAACCCGCTCTTTTAATAATACATAAGGTTAAATAGACTAGGGTGTAATAGCAAAATATCAGCTCGAAATTTATATGCCCTAAATGGGCTGACCCAAAAATGACCCGATCCCCGAATGAACCGGCCCGACCCATTTTGACACCCATAGTATCAAGTGCCAGTTCTTCAAAAGTGAATGCATTGGATCTCCTCCTTTAATGATAATCACAAATGATATTGTCAGCAAAATGTTCAAAAAAATAGTACAATAATACTCACTCATATATATATATGAGGGAAGATCAATTTACACCAGTGTAAGTTTTTTTTTACTTACACTCATTTTCAATCGTTAGATTCACTTTCATCTAATGGTTACTTTTAATGAAATACATCAACCATTAGATGAAAGTATATCTAATGGTTGAAAATATGTAAGTCAAAAAAAACTTACACCTATATATATATATATATATATATATATATATATATATATATATATATATATGTATGTACTGAAGGGGTTACATGTTCTAATACTTATTGGTTCAACTAGTTTAATGATAATTAAATCCTTAATATTATAGGTATATAAGTTTTTTTTTTTTGAAAAAAAAATTAGATGATTCAACCTATCTGTTCATTGACGTCTACTAATGTTTTAATTTTTTATTAATTTTTTATGATTCAACCATTTGTCTAATTTTTTTAATGAATTAGAACTAGTTGAACCAGTTTTAAAATCTTTGAAATAGGGTTAGAAACTTTCTTTATGAATGTGTTTTGAATGTAAAAAATTAAGAAATAATTTGATTTATTAATCAAATTTAATTAAATCTTGTGCTTGGAATGTTAAAAAATAGAAAATGATTTGATTTCTAAAATTTTATTAATTTTATTCTTTTTGTATTATAAATTCCATCAATTTTAATAAGATTTGATTTGATTTAAAATAAATAGATTATTTTACTATTACTAACTATCTCTCATAAGGGTTAAAATACAAAATAATAAAATAAAATCAAATTAATTCTTATTTTAATAAATTCCAAACATAAAATTTATTCTTAAATTAATTCAAATCCTATTTTTTTTTAAGTTTCAAACATCAAATTTGATTTCTAAATCAAATCAAATCAAATCAAATTATTTCTTATTTTTATTCATTCCAAACGCAACTTATATGTGAAAGGGTAATCCAGAAGCAACTATCTGTTTAGCATAGTCCAACTTTGGATCAAACTGCTAATGTCCTAACTAAGCCATTGTCTTCAACTCGGTTTTGTCAGCTGAGAATCAAACTTACTGTAAAAGACAGAACTGAGCTAACTTTTGCTCCTCCACTTACTCAAGTGTTACCACAACTCAACATCTAGCACCTCCTTGGTTTTAAGGGGAGAGTGTTGGAGTGTATGTGTCAGTTGAGCTAGACATTGTGCTGAGCTGTCAAGTTAATTGAGTGCTAAGCTGTCTAGTTAGTTAGGCAGTTATCTAATCAGTTGGAAAGTTAGTTAGAGGAGGTATTTTTGCATGAACACAAATGCACCATACACACACTCACATGGAGTGGGGCCCATTGGAAGGTGGGGCCTACTCCATGTGAGTGTGTGTATGGTGCATTTGTGCTTATGCAAGAATTTTCCTAGTTAGAGAGCTGAAATGCATGTGTGAATTATGTTAGTATACAAAAGTGAAGTCATGTACAAACTGCAACAGATTACACATTCTATCAAACATACTATTTCAGAACATTTAGATTCTCTCTACAAATTTTCTTTCTCTTTTCTTAGATTTTCTCTCTCTTTCTTTCTATTTCATTTCTCTGGATTTTCTTCAAGTATCAACAACTTTTCCCAATTGGCATAATATTAGGTTGGGCCATTTATTCTTGGAAACCAAATTCTAACTTGCACCGCCCAATCAAATCAAAGTAATATCAGCACCTACACCATAGTGACTGCACACTAGCAGAATCGTGCCTCGACGGTAAAGGCTTGAGGAAGACGCGGACAACAATTTGAGTAGGTATGTCATTTGACGGCAAATATCTGGCCGGATGGTGTGGCAACGAAGGTGTATGACTAGATTCAGCGACAAAATGGCAGCAACGACGGTGTTCTTCATTCTGGTTCGATGGTTCGTGATGACAATTTTTTTTCTTTTTTTTTTAAATAAGTCGTTGGCCAGCTCAACCAAAGCCTACCGGTTAACTGGTTTTATTTGGTTTCACCAGGTTCTTGGTCAATTTTGACCGATTCAATCCGGTTATGCACTAAACTATAAGGCAACATTTGGTACACCTGATAGTATAAGACATGATAGTATAAGACAATAAGGTAAGGTCTGATAGTATAAATAAGTTGATAAGTTCTTATACTAATAAATATTTGGTGCACATAGTATAAGTAACTTGATAGTATATGTAACTATCTACTATGACCATACTACCCTTCATCTTCCTCATCATCTCCTTCGACTTCTTATCTAATTCCACCGTAACAGAACCTTGCCATCCAACTCTAATAAGCTCCTCTACCTATTCCTTCTACAAACCACCAAACCTTTTCTGAGCAATGTAAAAGCATTCAAACCTCCCAAATCATCTTGTTTGGGAGTCAGGACGTCTTCCTCTGGACAATGTAGATGATAAACTTTATATGACGAAGGAGTCATGACGTGGTTGCAGAGAAGGCTAGGAGATGGTTGGCACAACCATGCACCATCGTTTCTAGTTGGAGCAAGAGCGATACGACAAAGGCCGGTGAATCCGGTGGTTGCAGATCCAACGCAAATGGTGCAGATCCGACGCAAATGGTGCAGATCCAATGGTCTCCTAGTTCACGTGGTTACAGAGAAGGAGATGATGTTTCACGGTGGCCATGGCTGGTTCCTGGTTCCAAATGGTACTTCACGGCGGCAGGATGATGGTTGTTCCCTAGGGCGGATCTGGTGGTTGCAGATCCAGCGCGGATGGTGCAGATCCGGTGGTCTCCCAGTTCGCGTGGTTGCAGAGAAGGAGATGGTGCTTCACGGTGGCCATGGTTGGTTCCTGGTTTCATATGGTGTTTCACGATGACGGGACAATGGTTGTTCCAGGTAGTAGGGATGAGGTTCTTGGCAGAGAAGGAGAGACTTGGACTGAGAGGATGAAGTTGAGGGGTAGAGTGAGAAGAGATATCTTATCAGGTCTTATCACAAGATGAAGGAGATGATATTGTTATCAAATTAGAGTAGGATAAAAATGCTTAACCTGATTTCATTATACTATTCGATTAAACCACAAAACACCTGATAATGTCTGATAGTATTAGTTAATACCATCATGTCCTCCTAATCCTATCTATCAAATGCAGCCTAATAGGATTAAAGCGTAATTTGCAGTTATACCAGTTAGACCATCCGGTCCAAACAACACTGAATATAATTAAATGATACAAATCATTATTTGAGAGAGAGTAAAATAAGATTTTAACTCACTCCCAAATATATGTGCCCTAATTTAATATAGAGTAAAGCTTTATAGCTTATGTAAAAATCATATTGGATGACTCAGATAATAGTAATGTTTTGAGATTGTGTTAGGTCCCACCAAGTGGAACCCACTTGCTTTAATGATTTGGGCTCCTCTAGACTATGTAAGTCATGCCATGTCGTAACTTTATTTAATATAGAGGTGGATTTGTTTGTTTTTAATCATTACCACTCTTCTAATCCTGATACACTTGTCAATTGTGCGTCCATAGTACGAGTATTTTTTTTGGCACCGTTTACAATACACTTATTAAGATTTTGAGCATCAATGCTCTTAACAAGTTTACCTACTTTTATAGGTAAATTCCCGTTAACTTGGTTTTTTTTTTAATAAAAATCATTTTTGTTGAAATCATACCCAGATTCTTCTTCCATTTAAACAGAATCCTCTTTCCTAGAAAGCTGCAATTACGATTGAGGGTACCCGTTGTTGGTTCTACATAATTATAACGATCACAAACAAAGCCCACAACATATATACATTCCTTAAGCGTTACAGGAGAATGAAGTATTTGAGTGCATTTCTTGGTGAATGGGTCGTAGACAAAGTAGCCACGACCAGATGTATATCTGTTATTGCTACACAAAAGAAAACCACTAGAACAACCATATACATTTCCTTTTATAAGCATCTCTAGAGATAAAAAGGTTTGCGTTTGTGTTTGGTTTTGGCCATTGAATAATTTGGAATCCAAAGAGGAAGGTACTGGGTTTTGGGTAGGAACAGGAACTGGAACAAGTTCCAAAAGAGGAGGGAAAGTGAGCATGAGCTCATGGGGTGAAAGGAAAATCAACAAGGTCTTGAAAAGGGAATGTTGGTGAGATATGAAGAGGCGAAGAAAGGAAGGACCTGACATCAAATCCAACCAGCGCTTGGAGACACACTTGCATAGAGCAACGAATCTTGAAGGCAATCGAATAAAGATTTCTACTAACACATCATCTGATAAATGGGTGATATTGGTGAGTGAAGATTTGCCAGATCAGATGTTAGCCATATACATAGACATAGAATCTAAAAGTGAATTGGAAGACAAAAACGAAGAAGAAGAAGAGAAAGCAAATAGAAAGAAAGATAAGAGAAAAAAAAAAGAGAATGAAAAAAATTATGATGAAAGCAACATGCTATGCAAGTTGTCTGTAACAATTTTCAGCCATAAATCATTTTGGTTCATTAATCAACGATAATGGAATATGGAGCATCCATATTCCATACTCTTTTAAGAGTATTTTAAAAGTTTCTTTTTTTTTTTTTTACATAAGGAGGAAGAAAATTCTTCCTTCATATTGCATCTCAACATTTGATTCTTATTTTATTCTCTTTCTCTCTTCTTTACCTTTTTAGAATGAAGGACTATGCACTTGGAGGAAGAAAAGTTCTTCCTCCGAGACGATATAAGAATTTTTTTTATAGTAGTTGTGTATGTCATACAAACAGATAAAATTCTTTTAAAATAAATTTGTCTCTAAAATGAATAAGTAAATATATATTTATTATTATATTTTAGTGTGTTAAAATCTTAATGCACTATAAATTAAATTAAGGATAAATATACATTTACTTACTCAATTTAAAGATAAATTCACTTTATAAAAAATTTTCCCATACAATAATTCTTACATTATTAGAACAATTTATAACCTAGTATACGAGGATCTCAATCTCAATTGAGTTATAAAATGATTTGTTAACATAGTAAAACTTCTTTCAATAATGTGGTAATATATGGTATAAAATTATTTTACATTATCTAATCATAAAAAAGATTTCATCTATCAGATAATTGTTATCATACTGAAAGTATTTTAATAATGTAACAGATGAAAAATAAGAAAAAAAACTTTCTATTATGAATTGCGATTATTTCTTTTCAAGTAGAAGCAAATGCCACTTGAAAAGAGCTGGCAACACTTTTCAAGATCACACAACTATCTTATTCCATCCACTAACATAATTAATATCAGCTCAGTCAACAAAAGAAAAAAAAAAAAAACAGCTCTCAAAACCGCTATCTGAAACAGTTGAGGAAACGCGCGTTTTAGGTTTCTGTGACTGAGTGAAAAACAAAAAGACAATGCCTAACGGACAGTTATGGACTTATGGCAATCGGATCAGTAACGAATAACGGTTAGAATGACCCCATGACAAGACCACTTTCTGAGGAGACAGTTGAAGATACATTTTGGTCCTCCCCCATCATGAAGGATGCTAATGATGCCATTTTGCCATCTGAATGGGAAGTATTGGTAATATCTGAGAAAGTACTTTCAGTTCCTCGCAGCATTGCAACAATATTTTCTAGCTCCCTCACCACATCTATCATTGATGGTCTCTTCTGTGTATTATCATGGCAACAACTGAGGGCCAGAGTTAAGAATCTCTCAACGCAATCCGAAGGGTAGGGATCCATTCTGCTGTCTATGATGGAAAATATCATGCCAGACTGATCAGCTATATTCACCTGAAGCAATAAAAAATATTTTGTATTATGGAAAATACCTACGGGCAATACAAAGTTTCCTTAACTTAATTATAAGTAAACAACGATACACAAAAAATGGTATAACTTCAAAACTTTGTTTATAAGATTGAAAATAAAAACAGAAAACCTCCAGTATGGAAAATTATTATCATCTCTTTATCCTTTAACCTGCGCGGCTGTGATTTAGTGACCAAAGATAAGAAGCAGGGGAATATAATAAACAAGTACCTCACGAACAATGTTTTTCCCATGTGTTATTGGTTTCATGCCTGTCAAAATCTCCACAAAACACAACTCCCAGGCTATAGACATCACTCTTATCTGTTAATTTATGAGTCAAGAAGTACTCTGGATCCAAGTAACCCTGCAGGAAAAATCAAATTAAGGAGTATTCTAATTAAACTGCATAGCTTTTAACGGTTTTAGCAAAGTTATGTCACTGAAATAGTTTTATTACACACTTATGCCACCAGTGTACTGCTACAGCTCAAGAATAATTTTATACCATTGACAACTTAATTGCTAAAATTTGTCATGATGCCCTTGCTAAAATTTGGCCATCATTGGTTCTCTCAGTTAGGTAGTGGCTTTGAGAACTCATAAGTGAAATCTAAGTTTAAACCCATTGTACAGAAGTTCAATTTATACAATCATTTGATCCCCTTGCAGCAACAATGATGGCATAAAAATAGATAGCATAACTCAACATACTATTTACAACGTGAACAAGAGATTGAGGTAAACATTTACCAGGATTTGTTCCCCTTCCTCCCCCAACACCAAAAGAAAAATTTCTGCAAGTATCAATTTTTACTAGAATGTGTGGAAAGTCAAAAATATTTTTTTTTGACAGATGACCATCCAAACAAATCTCATAACTACATTGCCAATGATCGCATAAATGATTTCAGTTGCACAATTTATGTTATCAGAAAATTTTCTTGATAAAAGTCTTCACAAATTAAATCGTTATTTCCAAAATTTTCTCAAACAAACTTACTGGTGTTCCCTTCACAACTGTCGACACATATTTAGGTCCAGTCCCTTCATCATCTAGGTATGATGCTAGCCGTGAGAGTCCAAAATCTGCAACTTTAGCAATGAATTTGGAGTCTAGAAGTATGTTACTTGCTTTAATATCTCGATGGAATATAGGAGGGTTAGCCTCAGTATGGAGATATAGTATGCCTTTGGCTGAACCAATTGCAATCTGCAACCTCATGCCAAAAGTTAGGTTTTCCTTGGTTGTACCTGCCACATCATAATATCCATAGAATTATCCCTTTATGTGCAGAACTCAAAACACAGTAAAATCATGGTTGGTATCTTTATCATTGCCAAGTGTAAAACAAGATTATTCTAATAATAATAAAATCAGATTTATATGTTATTGCTTAACTTTGAAAATTAAGATAGCCTTGATAAAGGTTTCAAGTTAATTGAATGTTCAGCCCTTATTCTAACACTCTCATTTAACTCTCTATTCTAACACATATTGGTCCAAGATAAACTCACTCGAATTATCATATACATCAGAGCGTAGATAAACAATTTAATAGCAACCCATTATACAGACCTTGAATATGTACCAGAAAGATATATGACATTTCCCTGTAAATATTATACACAATTTTTAAAAGAAGTGTAAAACTGAAGAGTATAAAACATTAAAAGGCCCAAAAAAAGAAAGAAAAGAAGCACAATACAAATAAATTAAGTAGCAGATATCTATTTTGTAGTTGCCATATTCAATAATGCATATTAAATACCCAAAAAAAATTTGACATTTTCATACCAGAAAGCCAATCCCGCAAGGTGCCATTAGGCATAAATTCATACACCAGCATCTGAATCAGAAAAAAGAGTTGTTAAGAATAACTGAATAATAATGTTTTCAAGCTAATACGATGAAACTTTAATGAAAAATTATGACAGAATTTTATGTAAGATTATGAATTCGAGTTCCAGAGACAAGATTTCTTCCATACACCTAGATTTTTTTTCAAAGAAATCCTGGAGATGTGTCCATATTGAGGTAACTTGAATATCTAGTGACAGAATTAATATAAAAATCAGTTGCACCATCCAATTTATTTGCTTGAGTATCTATGTGAATAGACCATATTAATGATTGTGGGGTTTTACATAAGAAAGGAGAAAAGAGAGGGGAGGCTCTGAATAATATTCTTTTAGATTGATATGGTGTGTTATGATGTGATAGAAAATACTAACCAAATAGTCCTTTTTATACTAATAATTAGGTCAAGTATCAGTAGTACTCCAAGCCCACTAATACATCATGATGCACTTTAGATTAAATCAAAGGTGGACACATAATCACTTGCTTACTTTGTAGAAAACTCACTTTAGAGGAGTCTTTTCCCGACATGAAAAAGACTAATAACCCTAATTAAATAAGGAACCATAATGAAATTAGGAAACAATGCCTAAGATTGCTTCCTCAATTAGATATCTAATTGATTCCACAATATATTCTAAAGGTCTTCTAATGATATTATGGAGATATGGTTTGATATTCTAAAGTACTCTTGAGATATTCTAAAAATGATATACCCATCTTACATGTAGGCTTTACAGAAATAACATGCTCAACCAAATCAACAGAAAAGGAGAACACAAGGCTTAACCAGCTCAAAGGAGACAAACAGGCTACAGCTGGGGAGGAGTTCAGGGACTATTAGAAATAGGGCTCTACCTTGTTTAAACTTCTTACTCAAAGCAAAATCAATGTTTAATCAAGCTGTAGGACCATTAAATCTTTCATGTAGATCACTCAGTACACATACTTACCCGATTAACATTCAAAATTTTATATATACGACAGTTGTAGCTACAACAAAATATACCTGCTCCCCTTCTTCATGACAATACCCAACCAATGAGACTAGATTTCGATGATGTAACCTTGATAATAGTTCAATCTCATTCAAAAATTCTTTTTGGCCTTGCAAGGAACCTTCTTGTGCTCGCTTTATGGCCACAATCGTTTCATCCGGCAGAATGCCTTTATAAACCTTCCCATAACCTCCTCGGCCAACTTGATTTGAACTGCTAAAATTGTCTGTAGCAAGAGCCAGTTCGTTAAAAGTGAATGCTTTCACGCCATCTATTTTGATAGAAATATTAGAGGCTGCAAAAGAAATAAGCATTTAGATATCAACCTTCAATGATAATCCAAAATTATACTATCAACAGAATGTCTCAAAAAGTATTACATATGATTACTCACATAGACGTTTCCTTGATAATTTGTGCTGGTATTTGACATGACTTCTAACAATCGTGAAAGTGGCCATTGCAGAGATTAGAGCTACTACTATAGCAACAGCTATTTTGGCTGTACTAGTTTTCCTCTTTTCTGATTCCATTACTATAGAAATAACCAAAAAAGAAAAGAAAAAATTAGAGCAACTCAAGCCAGAAAGACACGGTATAACTAAATTCAGAATAACTTAGACTGGCTGTGATAAGTACTATTTCTGATAATGATAAATCTTTTCTGACTGAGAGGAATTGCTTCAGATTTGTGACTTTTGGCATTAATATTTTCATGTTTGCAGTGAACAATTGAGTTCAGATGAAAGTAAGGAAGGAATTAACACTTTTGGCATTAATTTTCTCAACAAGGGCAATGCCAGATCAAAAACTACCAAACATTAGCAATATACCAATAAATTTCAATTAAAATTTCGGAGGAACATGTCAAATGAAATCACATTTCCTCATCAGTATGGCATCATAATTTGATGTTGTAATATATCAGCATTAATATCAGATATGTACAGATATGTTTTTTATTATTGTTTTTATTAGGGCTGATTTTTCTCCCTTATTTTTAGGATAGCAATCAATGGCAATAGCCTATATATTGTAACATTCTCTGTACACAATTGATTCAAGGAATAATATTCATACATTCACATTCCTTCTTTCTATATGGTATCAGCAGCCTAGGTCGTTCCTAGGGCTTGCCTTTGTCTTTGCCTTTCGTTGAGCAGTCTTCTATTGTAGCCTTATTGTTGCCTGAGACTTAAAACCACCACCCGCCGCTGCCGTTTTTTGTCTCACCACCCTTGCCGGACTGCTTGTCGGCATTTTTCAGGCCACATCCGAAAAGCCCACCCCAACCCAACCACCCACGCGCAGCCCACACACTGCCGCACTGTACGCGCGTGAGAGCCACGCGCCACTCTCCACGCTGCCGTTCACCTCGCGACCCCCTCCGTTCTGATCGTCGGCTCCTCCCCGTTCATTTCTGACTATTTTCAGGTCCAACCAGAATGTCTACAGTAGACACCCAATCCTCCACCATCACTACGCCACCTCCGGTTGTCGTTCTGCCGCCTCCGGTTGCCGTTGCAGCACTGAATCCAAATGATCTTCCAGTTTTACACTCTTCTTATCACCTCAATGGTAAGAACTATCTCCAATGGGCCCAGGTTATTCGCACCACTCTCAAGGGTCGTCGGAAGTTATCACACATTGTCGAGGATCCTCCGAAGGCAGATGACCCACAGTTTGGAATTTGGGATGATGAAGATTCTTTGATTATGACTTGGCTATGGAACTCTATGACACCAGATATCAATAAGAATTGTATATTTTTTACTTCTGCACGTGAAATTTGGGATAGTTTGAGTCAAACCTATTCTATGAAACAAGATATTGCTGCGTGTTATGAATTAAAAAACACAATTTTTAATACCGAGCAAGACTCTTTTTCTGTCACTGATTATTATGGTACTCTAAATGGTTTATGGATTGAGCTGGATCAAAACCAGGATTTAAAGATGAAATGCACTGAGGATGTTGCTACTTTAACCAAGTTTATTGAGCGTGGACGGGTCTTTAAGTTTCTCTCTGGGTTGAATTCTGAATATGATCCTATTCGGGTTCAGATTTTAGGAAAGGACAAACTTCCTTCTCTCTCCGAGGTGTTCTACACAGTTAGGGGGGAAGAGAGTCGTCGGGCTGTCATGTTGAATAAGGGTAATTCAAGTGATGGTTCTGCTTTGGCCACCGGCAAAGGTCCTATTGGTGGGTTATCATCTGAAAAGCCTGGATCATCCTCTTGGAAGTCATCCGCCAAACGTGACGAGCGCTGGTGTCCTTATTGCAAGAAGTCTGGTCACACTAAGGACACTTGTTTTAAACTCCATGGCAGAGACAAGGTTCTTGGACGCTCTGGGGGTTTTAAAGGCAGTCAACAAAGGCAAGTTAATCAAACTGTGTCCGACTTGGTTATTGAGGGTGAAGAGGTATCTGCACCACCTTCTGGGGAGGCAATTCTGGCGCTTAGTAAAGCCGAGATGGATCGTTTGCGCACTCTCTTGGATTCTATGAGTAAGCCTTCTGGCACTTGTTCTCTAACCATGACTGGTAAGAATTTAAATTCATTCTCCTTTAATGTTTGTAGTACTGTATCTAAGGATCTCTGGATTATTGACTCTGGTGCTACTGATCATATGACCCCTCATTCCTCATATTTTTCCACTTACTCTAAATTATCTGGTAAGCATCACATCACGGTTGCTAGTGGATCCCATGTCCCTGTTTCAGGATGAGGTACTATTTCACTTCAACCTTCCCTTCCTTTACATAATGTGCTCCATGTCCCTCATTTGTCAAATAACCTTATTTCTATTCATAAGCTTACCAGAGATTTAAACTGTACAGTGACCTTCTTTCCCTCTCATTGTGTGTTTTAGGATCTTACCACGGGGAGGACGATTGGGGTTGTTAAGGAACAAGGAGGGTTATATGTTTTACATCGGACTCATGGTAGTACCAGTCAGACGGTGTCCACATCTAGTCATGAGACAAGTTCAGATTCCGCTGCATCTTAGATATGGCTTCACCACAAACACCTTGGTCATCCTCCTTTCAGTCTTCTTATGTCGTTATTTCCACAATTGTTTAAAAATGAGTCTGTTGAGTCTTTTCTTTGTGATGTTTGTTAGTTTGCGAAACACTATCGCATAACTTTTTCTCCAAGTAATAATAAAAGTATTGAACCTTTTGATCTTATTCATTCTGATGTGTGGGGACCTTCCTCTAATTCTAATATATCTGGTGCAAAATGGTTTGTTTCTTTTATTGATGACTGCACTAGGGTCACATGGATTTCAAATATTCTTGAATTTCTATCGCATGGTTCAAACCCAGTTTGGAAAATCTATAAAAAGGTTCTGATCTGATAATGGCAAGGAATATGTGAATCAACATTTCACAAAATTCCATAAAGAACATGGTGTGTTACATGAGTTAACTTGTATTGATACCCCCCAACAAAATGGGGTTGCAGAAAGGAAGAATTGTCATATCCTAGAAATTGTAAGAGCACTTCTATTCCAAATGTCTGTCCCTAAGTCTTATTGGGGGGAAGCTGTCTTAACTGCCGCATACTTGATGAACAGATTGCTCTCCTGTGTCTTGAATGGTCTTAGTCCTGTGCAACTCATGACTTCCTTCTTCCCTTCCGTTCCTACCATGAAGAATCTCCTATGTTGTGTCTTTGGTTGTGTTGCCTTTGTTCATGTCCATAGTCAATATCGTGGTAAGTTGGATCCTAGGGCTATCAAATGTATCTTCATAGGGTATGCACCAAACAAAAAAGGGTACAAATGTTATCATCCTCAAAGTCGTCGTGTCTATGTCTCCATGGATGTCACTTTTCATGAATCCGAGTCTTTTCACCTTCGTCCTCAGCTTCGGGGGGAGAGTGGTCAAGAAGCTGAGTCCCTTGAGTCATCTTTTGTTCCTCTTCTGGCTGAATCTATTGAGTCATTTGTCCCTCCTCTGATGAAGGATGTGGCATCATCTTCTGATACTTCAGAGACACCTAAAGAATCAGTATCTGTTCCTATAGATCGATACAAGCAGGTGTATTATCGGAAAAAACCCAACCTGGTCCAACAAAGCGCTTTCAATCGCCCGAACCGAGGTAAGCATTCCTGATTCTGAACCTTTGAATAGTCCTTTACATGATATTTGTGAACCTAACCCTGATGACTTGCCAATAGCCTTAAGAAAAGCCAGAAGAACTTGTGCAAAATACCCTATATCTCAGTTTGTGTCCACTAAAAACCTATCAATACAGCATCAGAGTTTTATTTCAGCAATTGATTCTACCAGAGTCTCCACTTCAGTACAAGAAGCATTAATAGATAAGAATTGGGTTCAAGCCATGCATGAAGAAATGAGTGCTTTGAACAAGAATGAGACCTGGGAAATTGTTGAGAAGCCGAAGGACAAAAGGATAGTTGGGTGCAAATGGATTTACACAGTGAAATATCGGTCTGATAGTACTCTAGACCGGTACAAAGCAAGACTGGTTGCAAAAAGGTACACTCAGATATATGAGATTGATTATGAGGAAACATTTGCCCCAGTAGCAAAGACGAACACAGTCAGGATCATTCTCTCCTTGGCAGCACACTTTGGATGGGACTTACACCAATTTGATGTTAAAAATGCTTTTCTCCATGGGAATTTGGAAGAGGAAGTATATATGGACATCCCACCAGGATATGAACCTACCGGTGGAGGGAGTATGGTGTGCAAGTTAAGGAAGGCCTTATATGGACTCAAGCAGGCTCCTCGTGCTTGGTTTGGGAGGTTCACCAATGCTATGATGTCCTTAGGTTATAGGCAGAGCCAGGGAGATCATACCCTCTTTATAAAACATTCCAAAGAAGACAAGCTTACACTTCTTCTGGTTTATGTTGATGACATGATCATTGCCGGTGATGATGAGGTTGAGAAACAGGTCCTAAAAGAAAAACTAGCTGCACAGTTTGAAATGAAGGACTTGGGGAAGCTGAAGTACTTCCTTGGGATAGAGGTTGCCTATTCCAAACAAGGCATCTTTATTTCCCAAAGGAAATATGGCCTGGATCTTCTTAAGGAAACAGGTAAGCTAGGTTGCAAAACCACAGGGGCACCTATTGAACAAAATCACAGGATTGAAAACAATGAAGAGAGCCCAAGGGTGGATAAGGCACAATATCAGAGACTTGTGGGAAAACTGATATATTTGTCTCACACTAGACCAGACATAGCCTATGCTGTCAGTATGGTTAGCCAATTCATGCATGATCCTCGTGAGAGACATATGCTAGCTGTAAATAGAATTCTCTAGTATTTGAAGACAAGCCCGGGAAGAGGACTTCTATTTCGGAGAGAACAAAAATTGACCATTGAAACCTATACAGATGCAGATTATGCCGGGTCAGTTGTAGACAAGCGGTCTACCTCAGGTTACTGCATGTTTTTAGGAGGAAATTCGGTGACTTGGAGAAGTAAGAAACAAAATGTTGTTGCAAGATCAAGTGCAGAGACTGAATTTTGAGCTATGGCACAAGGAATTTGCGAACTGTTATGGATGAGAATCATACTAGATGATCTCAGAATAAAGTACAAAGCTCCTATGAGGTTACTGTGTGATAATAAGTCTGCAATCAGCATTGCTCACAACCTGGTTCAGCATGATCGGACAAAGCATATAGAGATTGATCGCCATTTTATCAAGGAAAAATTAGATGATGGCCTTATAACTACAGAGTACGTCCCTTCAGAGCACCAATTAGCAGATGTTTTCACCAAGGGGCTTCCCACAGAGCGATTTCAAAGTCTTACTTGCAAGCTGGGAATGATAGATATTCACTCAGCACTTGAGGGGGAGTGTTGCAATATATCAGCATTAATATCAGATATGTACAGATATGTTTTTTATTCTTGTTTTTATTAGGGCTGATTTTTCTCTCTTATTTTTAGGATAGCAATCAATGGCAATAGCCTATATATTGTAACCTTCTCTGTACACAATTGATTCAAGGAATAATATTCATACATTCACATTCCTTCTTTCTATATTTGATAATTTAAGCAGTCATACAAAACTATCAGACAGCTTATAATACCATGAAGTTAGAAGAAAGTAAATAGTATGTCTAATTCTTCCATATTATGTACGTAAGATTCTCAATTTTGTTTTGAAAAATTTCCAATTACTTTTATGAGAAGTAAAAGAGAGAGTTGTGGTTACCCTACATATGGTAGTATCGTACTAAAACAATAGTATATGATTTGAATTTAGCATATAAGTTAAGCACTGTAAAAGACTAGATAAAAATGGAAAAGAAACAGAAAAAGAAACTTACAATCAGCATAAGGCCCATGAAGAGTGAAGTCGAGGACTTCATATGGTCCAAATAAATCACTCCTTGGAAATTCCCACGATGTAAATATGCTTCTAATGCGATGGACCTCGCTTGTATTGAACACACTTGAGTGTGCATCATTAGCCATAGGAAAAAGTTTCAAATACATCCTAAGACGAGGTCCTTGTTCCCAAGCATATGAATCTATTGATAGTTGATGGAGGTCCAAGTTTAAAGATTGAGTTACATATAATTTGAAAGCATTTATATATGGAGGGAAAAATGAAAAACTTGGGCTTTTCAGCCGGTATCCAATTCTTAGAGGTGATGCACAAAAGCAGGGAACAGGGGAAGCTGGGACATATTCAAAGAAATCATCCACTGGACAGGCTTGAACAGGACAGCTAGGCGTTGAATTTGCTGAGTATTTGTCTGCTTCTTGTGCTTCAAGTCCACAATGTTTGACCAATGTTTTGCTAGTTAGGGAATTCTTACAGATAGGATTTCCAGCAAGCCTTCCAGGAAAAAGAAAGAACAAAAGAAAAGAAAAATAAATTGATGTGAGAACCAAGGCAAAACCAATTTGTACAGATACTTTCGTATTAGCCATGAAGTGCATGAGAAGTGAACAAAGAATAATTACATTTACAGCCATTTTTTAGTTTCTGAAACTTGGGATCAACTTCCATGTGTGCAGTAAAAATTTACCTATATTTGGTAAAAGCTTAAAACCTTTTTAAATTAATTTTAACTTAAGACTTGATAAAAACTCATTTTCGTGTAACAAATACTGAATTACTCATAACAGACTAAATTATCTTGAATCTTGATTACGTACAAGGTAAAAACACACAAAAAAGAGAAAGGGAACAGGACTATATGCTACATAATGTTCAAGAAATAAACAATAGAGAGAGAGAATCAGATCATAGGTTACATGGAAACCGATGTATTACTGAACTTAGACAATGAGAATACCTCAAGGTGACATTGGGTGGAGGATTTAGATCTTCCAGAACGTCTGAAAGTGAGTTGTTACGAAGGTCACTGCATATATTAGACAAACATATAATATATATATATTTATACACAGACACACACACACACAAGTTTGATTTAAAGAATCAACAAGTGATTTCTTTGAAACAGAAGCAGTAGGGTTCCGATTCGGAATTTACACTGTAAGTTTAGCACTAATACTGAAGGACATGTTCCGCCATATGCTAGAAGAGATGGATCCTGATAAGAAGTTATTCTCAAGTGACCTGTAGTTGACAATAAATTAAATATCAAATTAATCAGTAAAGAATAGCATTCATGTAAAAATCTCACTAAATTTAACAATTTTCAAGATATTATTCAATATATACTACTATGAGAAGTACAGATTCATGAGTATTTTCTCACAGTCTTTGAAGAGATGGAAGGGCTGACAAGTTTCCAGGAATGGATCCATTCAGATTGTTATTGGAAAGATCACTACAATAACAAGAAAATTACTAAATCAAACTCAAATTGGTTAGGGATAACAATTACGATGAATAATATTTTGAAGTAGATACGGTAAAAAAGGACATTACTGCTACCAAAACTAAATAAAACTAATAGGCTATGCGCATACATAGTAGTCATATTGTCTGCAAGTTTATTTGATGGTATGGGTCCAGTAAGATGATTCCAGCTAAGATCTCTGAAATGTGAATTAGTCACAAATTAGCAGGCAGACTAAATAGATAAAAAGTAAACGGTTTCTACTGTCATTAGGCACAGCATAAAGTAAAGAAACAATATATATATTTAAACATACAAATAGTAAAGCTCGGGTATTTAACTGAGATCAGGAACAGCTCCTAGCAAACTGCAGTTTCTAAGACTTCTGTTAAGTCAAAGATAAAACATTAGCTCAGGAAATAAATTCAATTAAAAAACAATTAAAAACTCTAGGGTAAGTTTTTCTGAGTTTATATTCTCCTCCCTTGGTGTAATTTTTCCTTAGCTATATGTCACACATTGAGTTTTTCTAGTCATTGTTTCCAAAGAAAATGCAGTACCCCATCAGTTAAGAGTATGCAAATTCCCCGTCTGTTTTGTTGAAGATTATCTTGTGTAAAAGTACCACCCAGTCTTGAAGCTTGACCTGTCTGGTGAGGCTCAGAGGATAGCTTTTAAACATCTCTAACACCATCTCTTACTTGAAAGCCTTTGGCCTTGAAGAATGGGTAGAACACAGGCTCACTGCTATTTCATATTACAATTTAGAGTAAATTACTATCCTTCTCCTCTATTTTACATGTACTATACAAACACGCTCTCTATAATGAAAAGTTACCTACAAAAAACCCCCTTGTATTTATAAAAAAAATAAAAAAATCTACAATTAACTCCAAAATAATGTGAAGCCTGGAAGATTTATTGGCTCATGGATTTCTTTGGTCAAATATCATTCCTACCTTCAGCTTTATTTGTTGAGAAATGGGAAACACATTTGGTTTAGCTCAGTTGATAGTTCAAATGGTTGGATACCGGAAAAGCTTTAATTCAACTTGACCAAATGATGCATCCTTCTTGTTTTCCTAATATACAATGCTGAACAAGGGTAGGAATTATATTTGACCACAAAATATCCATGACCTGATATCCCAGTTAACTAATATGTTAGGCCTGTTGGAAACTGTTGTAAACATCTGTAATTAGGTGTAATTAGTAGTACAACTGTTAGTCCCACATCATGTAAATTGTGTAATTAGTTATTACTTATTGAGTATATATTCAGCCTTCGTTGTGTAGTCGAGACACGCGGTTTCATCATATGTCTCTCTTCTTTTCTCTATTTCAACATGGTATCTAGAGCCTAAAGAGAGGCAACCCTAGAACCGCGCATACCCGTTGGGTCCACTGCCCTCCGGTGAAAATTTTTCCGGCCAACCGTGTTTCCCTTACGGTTTGCCGACCTTTCTCCCTTGCCGTGACGTCTTTCCGTCGCCGTTTTCTCCACGTTTGCCGCCGCCCTTTGCCGTTAGACCTCACCGCTGGAACCGCCTCCCTCCGATCGGCCAAACCCCGAAGCTCGGCCACAGCGCCGGGTTGTCACGCGCCCCCCCACGCACCGCCCGTCTCCCGTGCCGGCTCGGCCACCGTGGCTTTTTTTCCGGCGCGTGATCGCGCGTCCGGCCGCCCTCCGGCCGCGGTTCACCTCGTCGACTCGTCTCGGCCTCCTCTACGCCCGATCTGTCCTCAAATCCTTGTTTCCTTGCGTGGGATTTTTCAGGTATCTTGTGTTTTCCACTTTTGCCCCTAATATTCTGACCTATGGCAAGTTCTACCTCTCCAGATGGCTCTAAAGATCATCCCAAGGTTGAGCCTCCTGTTTTCACAAGTTACCTCCATACCCCGCTCTCTGCTGATAAATTAGATGGCAGCAATTATGATACTTGAGCTTCAGACATCAAGTTGTGGCTTGAAAGTCAAGGGTATGAAGACCACCTCACCACCGATCTTAACTCTATACCTGCGGCGGAACAACCCCGGTGGAAGAAAATTGATAAACAGTTGTGCGTTGTAATCAAGTCCACCATTCACTCTTCTCTCAAGGAGATCTTCCGTGCGCAGACCACTTGTGCTTCTATTTGGGAACAAGCTAAGGTTCTTTACACTAATGACACTCAACGCTTATATGGGGTCTGTCACAACCTCATGAGTCTTATTGCTCCTCGTCAGTTTGATGGCCCTATGTCTGCTTACTTGGGTAAGGTTCATGGTGCTCTGCATGATTTCAATGAGTTGCTACCCCCCGCTGCTACCCCTGCCCAAGAACTCGAGCAACGTAGCACCTTTTTCATGCTCATGGCCTTGTATGGGTTACCTCCAGAATATTCTGCTAATCGTGATCAGATTTTGGGTTCGCCTACAGTTCCCACTCTCTCATCAGCTTGGTCTTCTTTGCTTCGAGTCCCCGCAAAGCAACCCTCTGGTTCTGTCCTAGCTCCGGCTCCAGTTGATACTTCTGCCCTCGTCTCCCAAAGTGCCACTCGTGGTCGTTCTCGCCCTGGCACCTCGGGTAGGCCTCGTCCGAAGTGTACATTCTGTAACAGGTTGGGTCATACTGAGGATCGTTGTTGGACCAAAAATGGCCGTCCTCCACGGGCTGCCCATATTGCCCAGGCCACTGTACCTGATTTACCTGAGTCCTCTGCTCCACCAACCCCATCTCCGGCAGCCTATGCAGATTTTCTGAAATGGTTTGAGCAACAACAGGCTTCTAACTCTACTGCATCTGTTGAGCACACTGGTAATGCCTTTGCTTGTCTCTCTCAATCTCCACCTTTAGGTCCTTGGGTACTTGACTCTGGTGCATCTGACCATATCTCTGGTAATAAACGTCTTTTCTCTAAATTTTCTAACTCTGGCTATTTACCTATTATTACTTTAGCAAATGGGTCCCAAACACAACCCGAAGGGATTGGTACTTATCCCCTCCCTTCTCTCGTACTGTTGATTCTGTTCTTTATGTTCTGGTTGTCCTTTTAATTTACTTTCTATTAGTCGTTTGACCGTTCTTTAGATTGTCGCATTAGTTTCACTAAAGACTGTCATTTGCGGACCGGAGTTCGGGACGGATGATTGGCGCCGGATGTGAGTCTAATGGCCTTTACCGGCTCTCTGCCACCTCTCGTGTGTGCTCTGCATTACCGATTCCCCTCTCACCATTCATGCTCGGTTGGGTCACCCTAGTCTTGCGGCTACAACAAATGGTGCCTACCTTTTCTAAGTTATCTACTTTACTGTGTGAGTCGTGTCAACTTGGGAAACACACCCGTAGTTCGTTTCCCCGATAGAGTGTGTCGTCAAGGCTCTCCTTTTGCTTTAGTGCATTCGATATTTGAGGTCCTAGTCGTATTGAGTCTACTTTTGGGTCAAAATACTTTGTTACTTTCATTGATGATTATTCTCGGTGTACTTGGTTATTTTTAATGAAAAACGGATCGAGTTGTTTTCAATTTTTCAAACCTTTTATAATGAAATCAAAACTCGGTTTGGTGTTCCGATTCGTATATTGCGTAGTGACAATGCCCGTGAATTTTTGTCTCACAATTTTCAAACTTTTATGGCATCTAATGGCATTCTTCACCAAACATCTTGTTCTATACCCTCAACAAAATGGGGTTCTTGAGCGCAAAAATAGACATCTTATTGAAACAACTCGGACCCTTTTATGTCATGGTCATGTTCCCTTTCGTTTTTGGGGCGTGCGATTCTCACTTGCTTGCTATTTGATTAATCGTATGCCCTCTTCTCGTTCTTGATAACCGGGTTCCCATTCTGTTTTGTTTCCTCACCAACCCTCCACTCTCTTCCACCTCGTGTCTTCGGTCGACATGTTTTGTCTATGATATCACTCCCGGTCTTGACAAACTGTCTGCTCGCTTCTATCAAATGTGTTTTTCTTGGTTACCATCGGTCTCAAAAGGGTTATCGGTGTTTTTCACCCACTCTTAAGCGTTATCTAATCTCTGCTGATGTCACATTCTTCGAGTCAGTTCCTTTCTTTGAGTCTCCGACACTATCTTCCACCCATCACTGAGGTCCTCCCTACCATTCCTCCTCTTGTCCCTGTTGCCCCTGCTCCATCACCACCTTCTCCTATTAGTGCCCCGGTCCCTACTACTGGCCCTCTCCAGGTTTATCGTCGTCGGCCACAACCACCACCACTACCACCACCATCATCAGAGGTTGTAGAAATTACTGAAGCTCCTTTGGACTCTCATCCGGCACCACCTCCTTTACCAGCTCCGGCACTGCCTCCTGCGTCAGACCTTCCCATTGCTCTTCGAAAAGGTATTAGATCCACCCGTAACCCTTCTCCTCACTATGTTAATCTCAGTTACCATCGCCTTTCTTTATTGCATTATGCTTGTCTTTCCACCTTGTCTTATGTAATCATTCCTAAATCTCTAGGTGAAGCTTTATCTCATCCCAGGTGGCGACAAGCAATGATTGATGAAATGTGTGCACTTGAACAAATGGTACTTGGGAACTTGTTACTCTTCCTCTGGGAAGTCTTTGTTGGTTGCTTAGGTGGATTTATACGGTCAAGGTTGGCCCCGATGGCACTCTTGATCGCCTAAAGGCTCGTTTGGTGGCAAAGGGTATACTCGGATATTTGGTTTGGATTATGGCGACACTTTCTCCCAGGTGGCGAAGATAGCTTCGTTCGCCTTTTTTTTACTCCTGACATGCCGCTATTCGCCATTGGTCCCTTCATCAGCTGGATATCAATAATGCTTTTCTTCATGGTGATCTGGAAGAAGAAGTCTACATGGAGCAACCACCAGGGTTTGTTGCTCAGGGGGAGTCTTCTGGCCTTGTGTGTCGTCTAGACAAGTCATTGTATGGTCTCAAACAATCTCCTCGGGCTTGGTTTGGTCGATTCGATCTGGGTTGTGCGGCGGTTTGGTATGACTCGTAGTGAGGCGACCACTATGTCTGCTATCGCCATACAGATCCAAGGTTGTATCTATTTGATTGTATATGTAGACGACATTGTTATCTCGGGGAGTGATCACCAAGGCATAACTCAGATAAAACAACATCTCTGTCATCACTTTCAGACCAAAGATCTTGGCAAACTTCGTTATTTCTTGGGAATTGAAGTGGCAATCCAAGGATGGCATAGTAATCTCACAAAGGAAGTATGCTATGGACATTCTTGAGGAAACAGACTATTGAATGCAAAGCCGGTTGACACCCCATGGATCCTAATGTTAGACTTTCTACCTGATCGTGGGAGCCACTTTCGATCAAGGAAAATATAGACGATTGGTTGGAAAACTTAACTATCTTACTTTTTACCGTCCAGGATATCTCCTTTGCGGTGAGTGTAGTGAGCCAATTTCTAAACTCACCTTGTAAAGGGCATTGGGATGCGATGTGGTTCATATTCTCGGATATATTAAGGGAGCTCCAGGGAAAAGGCCTTGTCTATGAAGACAAAGGACACACTCGGTTGTAGGATACTCCGATCTTGATTGGGCGGGTTCTCCATTGATAGGAGATCTACTTCAGTTATTGTGTATCCATTGGGGGTAATTTGATTTCCTGGAAAAGTAAGAAACAAAATGTGGTTGCAAGATCAAGTCTTGAGAAGTTAAATATCGAGCCATGGCCTCATTACTGAGCTCATTTGGTTAAAACAACTAAAGAGCTTCGGTTTGGAAACGTTATGCAAATGACTCTTATTTGTGATAATCAATTTCTTTGCATATCGCTTCAATCCAAGATTTCGTGAGAGGACCAAACACATTGAGATAGTATCATTACTTTATCAAAGAAAAGATCTTATCTGAGACATCACCACTAAACCACAATTCAAATGATCAACAGTAGCGGATGTTTTCACTTAAGTCTTTGAGAGGTCCTCGAATAAACTATATTTATAACAAGCTTTGGTACATATGACTTATATCTCCAAATTGAGGGGGAGTGTTAAATTTTGTAAACATATGTAATTAAGTGTAATTAGTAAGTCTTTGTTAGTCCCACATCAAAATTGTGTAATTAGTTATTCTTATTGAGTATATATTCATTAGCCGTTTTGTAGTTGAGACACGCGGTTTCATCATATGTCTCTCTTCTTTTCTCTATTTCAACAAGGCCTAACAGCATTTGGAACTGGTTGAGTATTTGTATTTTTATTTTTATTTTTATAAATACAAGGACATTTTCTGTAGGTTTTTTATAATGGATGGGAGGTAAATTACTCTAAAGTTTAATTTCACGAATAAGAGAAATAAAAATAGAGCTGAATTCAGGATGCTTGAACTCCTCCTTATCATAACTGGTCTGGTATAAATTAAACTGTGATGAAGCTGCCAAGGGAAACCAAGGTCTAGCCAGTTGTTCTGCAGTAATTACAAATATCAGATGTAAAGGAATCTGGGCTTGTCATAGCTTCTTTGTGACAACCGGTTGATGAACTTTTGGGACTTATGGATGGTCCAAAACTATCCCAACAAGAGAACCTAACTCCCCAGATGGTTGATATGGATGCAGCGGCTGTTGTTGATATGCTTAACTCTACCTCTCATCATCTTAACCAGAATATCGGTATGCTGATTTTAGATTGCAGGGAATTCCTGAATAATTTGGATAATGTCACATTGCAGCAGTTTATATAGAAGTCAATAAGCTGGCTGATTGCCTAGTCAATCGTGCTATCTCTTCTCAGGATTCCTTTTGTAATTTGGACACTCCCCCAAGCGGGGCTTTAGTTTATTTGCAGGATGACTGTGTCCAATGCCCAGACATAGTAGTTTATTTTATCTTTTGATATATTTCCCTTTTCACCAATACAAAAGGATATAATTTAGACCACAGGATTAAAATGGCTCCGAGGCCATGCCAAAGAAACTTTGACTTATAGGCTTAAGTTGACTGGGTGAGGTGCAAATATTGGTTTTGAAGTCTCTTTGACATCCTAGATTTTTTTAAAAAAAAGAAAAAATAATGAGAAAGTAGTTGTTCCCAAAAGTACTTACAGTTTTGCTAGTCTAGATAAGTTTGCATAGGTAGAAGGAACTTTGGTCCCTCTGAAATTATTGTTATCAAGTTGGCTGCAAGGGGAAACAAACAAATAAGAAGCATGCCAGAATGTTAGCATGTGGCGACCTTCACCAGGCCATAAAATTTTCAATATAAATATACAATGTCTTATATAGGTGATAAAGCACATAGTAAATTGTATAAGAGACACTACACTAATAATTTAATTCGTACATTAAGGGCAAGATTTGAGAAATGAATTTCCATTTGTGCATAGAGGTTTTACTAGTTTACAAGAACATCTGCAGTTGATTGTCATATTTCATGAATCAAAGAACTACTAAGAATGGTAAAATACAATCTAACACGCTACATAAAAACAGTAGTGACATAATATCATCTATCCTAAAAGCAAACGACAAAACAAGTGCGGACTGATGACTCAGATGGAATAATACGGAAAGAGAATTTACAGAGAATATGGTAAATTTTAACTGATTACTCATGTTAGATTTTATAAATTAATCCAACAATGTACTGGCATTTAATTGCTGTTAGTTTGGGCTGCTTGGACTAACATATTACACCCAATATCTCCCCCATTACAATTTTAATAGAAGACTATAGGCATGACAGTGACAATGCAATCAACGAATTGTAATAGATCAAACAAGAGAAACGTTTAGAAGTCACTAGAGTGGGTTCACTTGCAGATCTAAATTAGCATTGGAAGAGAATGCAAACATGAATTGATGTTAGATTTATAGTTTCTCATACTTTATTAGGTGTCCTAGAGCACAAAACTTTCATAAATATACCCAATGAACTGAATTGCTCTATAATGATGACATTACCAGTCCAAATCTCTGCAAAATATTTTATACATGTATATATGTAAATTCTGCAAGTTCATGTACACGTGATGACAATGATGACAATCCTTACTCCCAAAGGTTCAGATAAGCTAAGTGAGTCCATGAGGAGAAACAATAAGATTCTGTCAAGAGATATGTCCTGCTCCTGCATTACTCCCCTAGCAGCCATATCTCTGCTTATTACACGTGTACGTATCTATGTGATAGACCCCTATTACTAAGGTGTATGCTACGAGGAAGGGGATGGGAAGTAGAGGATCAACACACATGGTAAAGGAGGGAAGAATGGGAAATAAAGGGGAATATTCATGCGGATAGTCTGGAGCATAACTGAATGCTGAGCTGAGCAGGCAAGGAGTAGTGGGAGAAGGAGGGAATTTGGTTGTGTGAAATGAGGATAGGAAGCGTGAAGGCAGGCAGAAATTGAGTGGGAAAGTGTGGGAGGTTTGCATGTCCCTCGAAGCACCTGCTGTATCTTTTCTTTTCTTTTCAAAGAGAGGGTGAGGAGAGTAAACACTGTAAATACCCATCTCTGTCCTGGACTCATATCATCTTATATCAGTTTCAGTAGAGAATTCCGAGTGTAAAATTCAACAAAACAGTACTTATCTTCGGTTATCTATCACTATCTAGTATGTAGTTATGTTTCTTATAGGTTGAACATCATGATGAGAGCATTGCCTCATCATATCAGTGCATACTTGCTCACCAAGAAATCAAGAAAAGAAATAGGAAAAAAAAGCTCTCTCAAGCTACGTGAAATAGGAAAGAAAATCAATCTGATGCCTGTCAACAACTGTACTAAATTAATAAAAAAAAAGTAGATTGATAAATAGTTAAATATTATAAATCTAAATAATGTGGGAGCAGGAGAATACAGTATCCGCAACTCTTGTAACATGGAGAATTCTGGTGGAAGATATCCAGATAAGTCATTGTTCTCCACAAGCCTGTAAATTCATTTCAACAGGTACAGGTTGTGAAGAACTGGTAAACAAGATTCAATCAGGAAAAAACATCCAAGAATACGATGAAAGTTTCAATCCACAAGGAAAAGTAGAAATGCCTTAAGAACTCACAAGTGCAGAAGGCAGGATAGGTTTGAAAGGTTGAGTGGAATTTGACCAGTAAATGAGTTGTTGTTCATATGGCTGCAAAGATACCAATAACACAGATAAAATACACATAAGAAATCCAACTCCAAGCTGAGTTGATGATGCATGTGATTTGGAGATCGACTGACTCACGTGTTTAACAGAGATCAAGTTGGCAAATGATTGCGGTATTGGACCTGAAAGTTGGTTTTGGTCGACTTGGAGCCTGTTCAAATTTGGAAGATTGCCAAGCTCATCTGGTAAAGTACCTGATAACTCATTTCCATTCAGGAGCCTGTACAGCCATTTATACAAACATTACAATATCTTAAAATTATATTACAACTTAAAAGAGAAGATTTATACACATGTCAGGAGACTCAGGACTAATATATCTTGTGTTGAATGTGTTAGAACTTAGAATATTAGGATTCTTATTGAGTGTGTTTGGAATGTAATAAAATAGGAAATGATTTGATTTGTAAATCAAATTTAATTAAATTTTGTGTTTGGAATGTTAAAAAATAAGAAATGATTTGATTTCTAAAATCACATGATTTCATTCCTTTTGTTTTAAATTTCAATTTTGATAGAATTTGTTAGGATTTGATTCTTTGAAATGAATAGATATTTTACCCTTAATAACTACCTCTAACCACCTCTCAGCTTTGAGTTAAAATGTAAAATAATAAAATAAAATCAAATCAATTCTTATTTTAATGAATTCCAAACACAAAATTTGATTTATAAATCAATTCAAATCCTATTTTTTTTTTAAAGTTCCAAACATAAAATTTAATTTCTAAATCAAATCAAATCAATTCAAATTAAATCAAATCAAATCATTTCTTATTTTTATTCATTCCAAACACACTCATTAAGAATTTTGTAGGTTAGTAGTCTTGTTAGAGATATAGAACCATTCGTGAGCCTCCATTAATGTTTTAAAACCATTGATCCTTGCCGCCCCAATTCTTCTGTCAAGGACCAAATCTCATAAAAGCTTAGGCACATTAATGGTTTTATATCTCTAAAAGAATGACTGCATCATAAAATTCAAGGCCTGCAGCATTAGTGTTTTCACTTTTCTTCAACCATAGAGTTGAACATCAGTAATTCCCTCAAAGTGAAGCAATTAATCAGAGGTCTTCTTGATATACTTATTGCCAACCAGAGTTCTGGAATGAACTTCAGTTTTTATGTTATATAGAGATATATATGCCTATAATAAATCAAGGAACAAGGCATGCATAAGCAACTAAATTCCAGTTTATGGAACAAATTTATCAATCTCTAACGAGACAGAAAATTCCTACTTACAATAATTCCTTCATGAGAATCACTCTAATAATTCAGCTTCTAGCATAAAGGAAGAAGACAAGGAAAAAATACAAAGAAAGCCTTAGCCTTAGCAATCTTACAAGAGTTTCAATGATGTGATATTTCCTATCTCCCTGGGTATAGTGCCTGTTAGAGCATTCCACATGAAGCTCCTTCGAGAAGAAAACCATGAAGACATTAGCATGGCAGAAAGTATTACCTGGAACTCTTTTGATAAAGATTTTTAGAAACCAGTTTATCAAGTAATATTGCTCACATTATCTCAAGATGAGATAGCTGACCAAGTTGTGATGCTAGACTTCCCGAGAGATTCATAGTCATTAAGTAGCTTCAGTTAAGTTGTGATAACAGAAATATAGGTAGAACTTAGAACTCTGTGGAATACTAACTCTAACTTATGCGATTAAGTCTTTGAAATTTGAATATCTAAATAAGAGAAACTTAAGCTATAAAATTAAAAACAAAGAAAGAAAAAAGATCTATACAGCTCGCGGACATGGAAGTAACCATCAGTCCCGACACTTAGAAAACATGAAACCCCAATCCAGTTTGATGCACACGGGTCGCCCTTATTCCAGTTCCTCATATGGTTCATGGGATCAATCAAACTTGACTTCACTTGTATCAATGCATTCACTGCAAATGGAACAAACATATACCAATGATTAAGGTTAATATTTTCGTAGCTTAATCAAATGATTCAAATGATGTATGTACCATTTTATTTTATTTTTTTTGTTACAACAAAGGGGTAGTAGGAAGAATAAAGGAAAGGAGGAGAGTACAATTTTTTTTTTAGGAGGAGAGTATACTAAACTACTAAAATAAAATCAAAGCGTGTGAGAACTGAGAATAGTCTGGGGTAAAAAAAATCAAAGCGGTTCAAGTGGGATTTGGCCTCAAATTGGCTAATCCCCAAAAAAAAAAAACCTTATGCGACTTGAATTAGAGCTCTAAGTCTTAACTGCACGTGCCTCACCTTCGCTTAACATAACATGTACCTCACTATCTTTTGTGTAATTTTTTTTTTTTTGGTTACTATCTTTTGTTTAATTTAATTAATTTAATTTGGACTTCAGACTTCAGAATATAAAATCAATGAGAGAATTAGTGTGCCGAGGAAAAAGGACGGGACCAATCATTTTGGACGGCAAGCGCCACCCAAGTGTAGGACCAAAGAGAAAAATGATTATTCCCAGTTTTTGTTCGACCTGTGTCAGACAACTGTAAAGGTATAACGCTAATCATGCTACGGATGCAACTTAACATAAGTTTGCAGAAAAAGAAAGAGATTATGTGTGTAATTCTGACTGCAATAATTACGTAATTAGTATCACAAAGAGGCTACTATTTCCAGATAGAGATTCTCTCGTGTTAGTAAAAAATAAGAGAAGATTCTGCCTTTCATAAATTTATCTTTCAGTTATACTTTTTTTTATCTTCTTAGATCTCTTTTTGTGAGGGACAAGATCCTTTCTTATTTTTTACTAACATGAGAAGATCTCCATCCTTAATTGCATATTGCACAACAAGTCATTTTGTTCGTTTCTTTCTTAAGATACATTACACAATGTTACTTTCCTCTTAAAAAATTATTTGTTATTGATTTGAAATAATATATGTTTCGAGTAATGACTAGGACCTATGTCAGTAAGCAGAAAAGACTTACTAGAGACCTATAGGGAAGACAACAATGAGGTAAACCAAAAGATAGCTGAGATAGAATGCGAAGTCGATAGGCTCAAGTGTCTTGGTAAAAAATGGAACATATTTGGCTTAGGCTGCCATGCTAGTTTAAGTAGGGTTCTGGAGGACTGACCATCCGGCTCCCTTCCGTTCATGTCATTAAGGATTATAGACATTATGATTACGTTATGTCTGGTTATTATGACATGAAGCTGTCGACGACCATTGGTCATTATGGCGCCAAGCGGTCGACGACCGTTGATGGGTTGTATTAAGCACGTGTTTGTCAAGTTATTACTCATTCGAGTATAGATAGGTCAAATCTTACTGATAGGACTTCGGCCGGGTTGACCCAGATCTTCTTGGGCTTAGTGATTCAAGATGGGCCTACCTAGCACAAATGATCGCCTTGTATAGTCAGTTTGTCAAGGTCTACTTTAGCCATGACAAACCTAATATGTCTTAGGCCCAGATGGTTCACAACCCTCAGCTTGGTCATCTGTGAAGATGGACTGAGCTCATTGATGGTCGGATGTCACTTGAGTCAGGACGGTCCATAGTCTCCCAGCTTGGTCATCTGTAAGAATGGGCTCGAGCGTATGGAACACTAGATGTCAATTGGATCAGGACAGTCCACAACCCCTCAGCTTGGTCATCTATAAAGATGAGTTAAGCTTGAGGTAGGCTAGGTGTTCGCCTTGTATAGTCAGCTCAGTCATCTGTAAAGATGGGCTAAGCTTACTGGATAGGCTGAGTATTCTGTAGGTCAATCCTTCTTGGTTGGACGCTTCTTATTTTGTGCATCTATTTTTCATAGGAGGTAGCATTTCTCGCCATGTGTCGTACATTGATTGGCGTAACAATCACATCCATCAGTTTTCATTAATGCGCTTCAATACCTTTACGAGACGTAATCATGGTTGTTGGATTTGCCTTTCAAATTCCAACCATTGATTACATGTATGGTGGTGACAATGTGATCCTTGGGTTACCCATTTTTTCAACCGTTGGATTTTTTGGCAGTTTGGTTGGTTTTTTGGATTTTAAACTCACGACATAGTGCCCGAGTCACCTTCTTCTCCATTTTTCCTCGCTTCTACTCCATTTCTCCTTGCTTCTGGTTTTCTCTTCTCGTCCATTCTCTTCCTTCAAATAGCTTTTCAGAATATTGAGCCATTTTCTTCTTCATTTATGGTACTTTCTTATGGAGTAAAAGATTTATATCCTCTGGTTCGCAGGATCGTCTTTCATGATAGATTGTTCCCTGTTCACCCCAAATCATCAAGGTACTCCCTTGTCCTTTCTTTCTCGCGTTTTCCTAACTTTTTTAAGTAGAAACGATTTTGGGTATGGATGGTGAAGTTTCTATCGGAGGGGGTAGCGATAGCGAATCAGTGGAGGTTTTAGGGGAATTTCGGCCACAGATGCCAGAGTCTCATAGGTGGAATGCTGGGGATTTATTCCCTAGCGAAAGTAAGAAGCTCGCTGATAATGTACTTACGAGAAGTGTAGGTGTCGACATTTTTGACCGAGGTATGGCAGATCAGGTATCAGCTCCTAGCTCGGAGGACCTATTTAGTTGGGTACATCCCTATGTTAGAAAAAAACCACTCAATTTACAATTCAACTGAAAGTATTACTATATTGCGCAAGTGTATTGTCATGGTCGCAAATGGGAACAAAGCCCAGTTTGTTTGCTGACCATGTCAGTCTCAAGAAAGAGTTTACATGTCCCCTAAGCTAAATAAAGAAATCGGATGTATATACATGTATGACACGTTCTTCATCTGACTTGGCTTGCGACTCCCATTCTACGACTTTCAATGTGTGGTTCTGGCGAAGCTCAATGTCGCTCCGACCTAACTCCATCCAAATAGTTAGGCGTTCGTTTGGGCTTTGAAGTATTGGTAAGATTTCGTCGAGATCCAAGCCTTGTAGGAACCCATATGTACGACCCGCCCAATTTCCCTTATTTTCTCCTTTAGGCGAGACAACCCGTCAACTCATCCTAAAAAGGGGTAAATTGGCTCTTTCAGCCTATTTTCTAAAACGGGTCAACCCACCCTACCCCATATTTTGGAGGGTTGAGGGCGGGGTGGGTTGGCCCGTTTTGCTACCTCTAAGTTGTGCCGATGGATGGAGGTTCAGTTCCTTCGGACCGCGAGTATCACTCGGTCAATCGAATTTGAGCTGGAAGACTCTAGGAAGAAGCTGAAGATTATCAACCAAGCTTTCAGATTAGAGCTGGAGAAAACTCAAAAAGGTCACCTTGCCAAGGTAGCTCATCTTAAAGAGAAATTGAAATTCTGAAGGAGAAAACATATAAGGTTTATGGTCTTAAAACTTCACTACAATTTTTAGAAGAGGAAAAGAATGAAATTGAAGATAACTTGGATGCGGCTAGAAAAGAAAAAGAAGATGTGGAGAAACAAAAGATGATGGCTGACTAAGCGCTCAAAGAGGCGTTTGAGATTAAAGCAAATTTAGAGGCCGAGCTGGAAAGCCTGAAAGATGAAGTGGCCGAGCAGAGGATTGCGACTATGAGAATGGTCTCAAGCATGCAAAATTGCTCAATCCGAATAGGATTTTTGATGATGGCCTTGGAGAGCTCGGTGCATTCAAATAAGTAATCGACAACTGAATTGTTGATCCGCCCGAGGAAGAGGAAGAAACTGCTAAAGCTACCAAAGATGGAGCAGAAGCATGAATATGTCATCTTGCTTTGAACTTGTATTAGGAGTAGATTATTTTTTTGTAATGAAGTGTACTTTAGTCTTTAGTATCAATGATAATGTATTTCAGTATCTATTTTTACATGTGTACTTCGAATTTTTCGTTTTATGTACTGACTTGTCTTTTTTTTTTTTTACCAATCATGTGATTAACTATGGTTTCAGATTTTTTCGAGCTGGTCTGATCAAGCTTGGCCGTTCAAATAATGGCATCATGAATTGATCATGATCTTGGATTTTTTCAAGTTGAGCCTTTCTTGAATGAGCATCATGGATTGACCATAACCTCGGCTTTTCCAAGCTGGGCCTTTCTTGAATGGGTATCATGGATTGACCATGACCTTGGCTTTTTCTGAGTTGCGCCTTTCTTAAATAGGCATCATAGATTGACCATGACCTCAACTTTTTCGAGCTGGGCCATTTTTGAATGGGCATCATGGATTGACTATGACCTCAGTTTTTCTGAGTTGGGTCATTCTTGAATGGACATCATGGATTGACCATGACCTCGGCTTTTCCGAGTTGGGCCTTTCTTGAATGGGTATCACAGATTGACCATGACCTCGGTTTTTCCGAGCTAAGCCTTTCTTGAATGGGCATCATGGATTGACCATGACCTTGGCTTTTTTGAGCTGGTCTTTTCTTGAATAGGCATTATGAATTGGCCATGATCTCGACTTTTTTGAGCTGGGCCTTTCTTGTAGAGCATCATGAATTGACCAAAATAAAGTCCAAGTATTACAATTCGTATCATGTGGAAGGGGTGGGGATAATTCAATCAGAAAATCAGATAATACATATGATTTTATTGACCTCTGGGTTGATATTGTATGTCGAACTTAGACAATTCGACTGACCATGAGATCATTCGCCCAATGAGTTCAGGTTTTCTAAGCACTTGTTCGATAGATTGGTCGATTCTTACAATGACCATATGGCTTTGGAAATACGACCGAAGTCTCTAAGTTGTTACCACCAAAGCGAGTGTCATCTTTTTTATTTTCTGAAGTATGATTTTTGGACCTTGCAAGACTCTACTGACGAAGTAAATTAGTCTATGATCCTTGCCATCTTATTTCACCAAGACCGAGCTTATAGCTTGGTCAGAAACAGAAATGTAGAGGAGCAGTTGATCACATGGCTTAGGCTTGGTCAAAATGGGTGGAGTGGTCAAAAAGTGCTTGAATTCTTTGAAAGCCTTCTCATAATCTTTGGTCCATTGAAAGTTTTCTAGCTTTTTGAGGCACCGGAAGAAAGGTAAAGCTCAATCAACAACTTTTGAAAAGAATTTGGACAAGGCAGCAATTCTCACTGTTAATCTCTGAACTTCTTTTATTGTGGTTGGGCTCCTCATTGGCCATCTGATTGATTCTAATTTGAATGTCAGGAATGACCTGCATTAAGACTTCAATGTTGTCGGGTAGAGCATTTTCCTGGTTTGTTTCATTGTTGACATTGCTCCGGTTAGTGGCCATGGTTGGTTGTGTGGGTGATTTGGTGATTTGCAGGTTGGTCATGGTTTGCAAGTTAGTTGTGGGGTAGGACAGTTTTACCAGAGCTCCACGGTGGGTGCCAAATGTTCAGGGTAATGATCGAGACCTAGGTTGGTAGGCATAAAAGAATCACTAGAAGCCTATAGGAAAGGCAATAGTAAGGACAAGAAAGTCTAGGCAGGTCAAGAAATAGCTAGAATTGTATGAACAGTTGGTAAGCTCAAGTGTCTAGGTAAAAAATGAAATATGTCTGACCTAGGTTGCCAGGCCAGTTTAAGTAAGGCTCTGGAGGATTGACCCTCCAACTCTTTTCTGTTCATACCATCAAGGTTTATGGATGTTAGAATTACGTTATACTTGTTTATTATGGCGTAAAGTTGTTGATGATCGTTGATCATTATAACACCAAGCAGTCAACGATCGTTAGTGGGTTGTATTAGGCACGTATTTGTCAAACTGTTACACATTCAAGTATAAGTAAGTCAGATCTTACTGAAAGGGTTTCGGTTGAGTTGACCCGAATCTTCCTGAGCTTAATGATTCAAGATGGGCTTATCTAGCACAAATGCTTGCCTTGTATGTCGGTCTGTCAAGGTCTACTTTAACCATGATAAACTTATTATATCTTAGGCCCATACGATCCAATATATAATATTAGTTTATCTCAACCCATTTTTTTCTTATTCAAAGTTAAGACTACGTACAAATTTTTTAAAATTGTCATCGTTAATATTAATTAGCACTCGCCTAACTTATAGTTTACTCTCCTCTAAAATTTGACAAAATTACACAATCTTGTATTCTTTCTTATATTGTTTTACAGATCTTTAAATATTATGAATCTTAATCTTAATATAAATATGTTACACTTAAAAATAAAAAAATTTAAAAAACATTAGCGTGCTTTAAGGCACTAGTTATAGTTAAAGAATTAAAATTTAGAATATTAAATGAAAAAGTTTAATAACTTAAAAATTTAAAAAGCATTTAATATTTTTAAATAATTAGGTGAATTTATTTATTACATATAAAAAATATTATTAATAAAAAATATAAAATATTTCTTAACCAGTGTACAATCGTTAATAAATTCCATATTTTAAATAAAGATGCAAAATAATACTTTTATAGTATAATCAAGCAGTATTCTAAGTCAAATTCCATGTAAACTTTGTGGATTCATTTGAGCACATTTCCCCAGCAAACTGGCCCTAAAGAATTTTACAAATTCACCTTCTGAAGGATCTGTGCTCTGCGCAGCTGTTGTGAAAATGAAATAACAAGCTGAAACAGCCAAGGCATATTCATATATCCTCAGACTCGGCATCATAATAACCTAGAAACCCAGGGAAAAGAAAACCAAAACAATGGAGTCACAGATCAAATGAATAAAACATGTATTAAACATTGTGAAGAATCAATTTGAAAACCTCGCACATTTCTAACATAAAATTGATATATTAACCAAAAATACATGTTGAAGCTCTGCAATATCATTTGCCAAAGGAAACATTAATTCAAAGCTAAATAGAAAGGCAACTGAAGCAAAGCTTGTGGAATTACAAAACCAAATGAAAAGTTTTTAGGAATGCACCGCCTACTCTAGGAGAAATTCTAAGTCACTCACATTAATAGTTGATATGTGTAAAGACATTATTTAGAGATATGTGCATTTCTTTATACATGTCAATTGTTTATTTGAATGTCTATAGAAAGCAGTGTCAACGTAAGAATTTTTAATACCAAAGTTGGTTTTGCTCACTCCTCTCTATGGAGAAAAAGCAAGAGCTCAAGAATGCAAGTTACCGAACTTGATTTTTCACGCAAGCAAGGCAGGAAGGCATAACGAAAAGATGAAGAAGAGGAAAATGTGTCTGTTCAGCTAATTATGATGCTCAAACTCGAAATGAATTAAAAAACTCAGTCCTATATATCTTTCCAACTGAATAAGAAGCAGCTCTTACTTGTGAACTAGAGATGAGTTTCATTTGTTAAACCCCAAGTGGGAGTTTGCAGCGCTGCTTGAAATCCTGGCAATCAATTCAAATTTGATATTTAAGCCAATGCAGGTGACTCTGTGGGGACATCTTTGACAAATTATGTCTCCATGATGTGAATAAAAAGGAAAGTTTTGAAGAAATCAGCAGTAGTGGTCTTGGTCGGCCAATAATGTTGTACTGTCAATTTTGGAAATTAAAGTAACAATTCCTAAGTCAAGATATATAACACTTAGTGGATGGTGGGTTTTTCCAATTGGTGGTTTGTGCCTTTGTGAAACCTAGAATAATTACTTATCTAGTATAATTTATCACTTGATCTAGATGAATCTAAGCCTTGTTACCTAGCTTATAAATAAGTCTTAGCTATCATCATTTTGTGTAAAGAGTGAAAAAAGAAGTGAGAAAGAATGAGAAGTGAGAAAGAGCGCAATAGAGAGAAAGAGAAGTAATAGTAAGTGCAAGATATCCAAACAAGTATAATCTTAAGATATATCTTGTATAAGTCTTAATAATAGAAAGTGAAGTTTATGTTATAAACAGGCTACTTACCCTTTAGTCAACAAGTTTATTTTGTACCAAAAAAAGGAAAGTTTATCTTCTTTTTTTTCCTTTCGGTTCTGTTATTACATGGACAAGGACCTTAATTTTGATAGAGTAAAGGATAAGAACCTATCTTATCTTATAATTTAGTTTTATTTTATCTTATGTTATCTTCAGTTATATTTATCTTTTGTTATTTGATTTGTTATCCTTGTAACTACTTCATTTAAATAATAAACTTTTGACCTAACTTATACTTTATGTCTTCATGGTACAAAGCTTTGAATGACTAACACCACACCTAACATCAAAATCTTCTGTGGCTTTATCAATATTCCAACTCAAACTTTTATTATTGGCCATACTCTATCATCTTATTCGAGCATGGCTCACAAGTCATTTTATTAAGGACTCTCACAACCATAGATGTGGAAACCTGACATAAGGTTTGGTTAACACTTTTATATGTGTTCTGAATGAGTTTAAGATGATTACCTAAATAAGGTTGTTGTAGGTGGTTTTCTTCGTTGCATGGTGATAACGACGAAGGTGCGATGAGTAGTTATTTGTAAAAAAATATTCTGATGTTCAAGTTAGGTCGTGCAGAAGGTGTGTAGAGTGTTTTGGGTTCAGATCCATACCTTTGCTATCTTATCTAGTATTTATAGGAGAGTCATGATAGATAAGAATCACATTTGAATCTATATTAATGTATAATAAATGTTGTTGGTGGGGATAAGAATAAATTAGGATAATTATCGCTTTTAATCATATCTCTTATTAATGAAGAATTCTTAGATAAATTTACTCATTATTATTAGATGTAGTTATCATTCCAAAAGTGCACAATGTTAACTGGGATCCACCTTAGAAGGTCAGGTTGCTCTTAATTTGGATAACCTGGAATCCGGTCCAGAACAATATGCCTTACCTTTTATGACTACATTAATACTTTAACCTTATGTTTGGATGATAGGTAATGAGGGGAAGGGAAAGGGAATGAAGAGAACAGAAATAACTTCCCTTGTTTGGAACTTTTAAAATACATAGAAAGTGGAATGAACACATGAAGAATCATTTATTCTCTCTTCCCCTCAAAGACCCAACTTTTGTTCCCCCCAAAATTGATGTAGAACCATTTTTGTTCCGTTCTCTTATTAATCTTACAAACAAAGAGAAATGTAATTATGTTTCATTCCTTTCCTTCCTTTTTCGATCCATCCCCACCGATTCTGTTCTTTTCTATTAATGAAAAAACATCTGAACACAGTATAAGATCATATGTGATGATTTTGCCTCATAGGTAAGACAATTTGATCGAGGTATATCTTTCACCTGCTCTCTGTGGGCCCACCAATCTTCAAAATGTTTTCTAGTGTTACAATCTAGTTTCATATATCATGATTTTTTTTAGAAGTATTATCTTATGATTTTATTTTATTTTATCTCATGCTATCTTTAGTTATGTTTATCTTTTTTCTATCTAATTAGTTATCCTTATAACTACTGCCTTTATATAGTAAACTCTCTAACCTAACTCATACTTGAATTTAACTTACCTTTATTTAAAATGTCTTTAAATTTATTGTGTTTTTTTTTTCCTTAAATGTTAACAAAACTTCTTCAATTGAATTTTATATAACCTAGCTTATACTCTTTCTTCTTCTTCTACTTCTTTTAAAAAAAATTACACAAGGATAAAATCTTTAAGTATTAAAAAATATAAGAGAATTTTTTTTTTTAAAAAAAAAGATGACCTACACAACCCGCACCTGCATACGGCTGGGTTGGGCTAGCTCACAACAATTTTGGCTTTACCTAGCCTAAAATTGACTTGGCCTACGATGGACCAGCTCAAATAAGTCGGACTGACTCACTTTGACACATCTACTTTCTATAGCATTATCCTATTTTATTTTTTATTTCTTTTTATTGAACTCAAGTTTTTAATTCTATTGGCATTATCCTTAATTAATTAATTTTTATTTATTAAATTTCTCGTACTAACATATATATCGCTTTCTTCATTCAATGACTCTTAAATTTATAAGAATTTTTTTCAAAAGCATTATACTATTTTATTTTTTTATATTTTCTTATCAAATTCAAGTTTTTAATTTTATTAGCATTATCTTTGATTAATCATTTTTATTATTAGATTTCTTGTACTGACATGTGTTACTTTTTCCATTTAGCCACTTCTACTTATACAAGAATTCTTTTAATAATATTATCATATTTTATTTTTATTTCTTCTTATTAAATTCAAGTTTTGAATCCTGTAAACATTGTCTTTGATTAATTATTTTTTATTTACTAATTTTTTTGTGCTAACATATACCACTTTCTTCATTCTAGCACTTTTACTTTTTCATCCAACATTGATACACTCTAACATTCCACCCATCCAAGCATACCCTAAAGATTAAGGTCAATATCAATTGAAAAATGCTAGATACACATTTCTATCACTCACATCTCTCACACCTGTGGATACATGGTAGAATCAGAATATTGACATGTAAAAAATAAGGTGGGATTGACTATATCAAACTATAAAAATTATGCAAATGTGAGGTGACGTGTGTGCAAGTGTGTGTGAGTAGCATAATTCATATCAATCAAAGAAAAACAGTAGTAACATATTCTCACAATATAGGAAGGCATCGCGACAAGAGGCAACTAAAATTATTTTTTAAAAAATATAGTCACCACCAATTTTTACTTAATGAAAATAATTGGATAAACCTTTTTATTTTGCAAAATTGATCTTCTAAAGAAATCAGATTCGAGAGTCTAATTATGTACAAAGACAGGTAGAGACTTAATCCTACTACACCTTAATACATTTTTCTTAAAATAGCTACCCTAAAGCTAATTGTGCAATTTTTTAAATAACATTAACAATATTTATTTTACCCTTTAAAACGAAGGAACAAACAAAGAAAATATTTACAAATTTAAGGATAAAAATTTACTTTTACATAAGATTCAAGTTAATATCAAGTTACTCAATAAATCCTCATGAGTCAAATGACATCGAAGATAGCATTGCCTATTCAATTACTGTCATTTGCCATTGCATGGATTTAAAAAGATTATGTTAAATGTTTAAAAAAGATATTTAAACCTTAATCATGAAAAGAGACTAAGTAGAGCAAGTAACCAATATTCATGTCAATAATTAAAAATCATGTGATTAAACAAGGTGATAAACTACTAAAATCATGTAGTCAAGCAAGAGAACAAGCTAACTTTGAACATTTGAACATATATTATTTTTTTATAAATTTTTGCCTTTTCCTTTTTTTTGTATTTTTTGCTTAATTGCCTAATCTTACTTATATTTTTTTTTTCTAAATACTACTTTTTTATATATATATTTTTGGTTATAAGTTAAAACATATATCTACTAAGAAGATAATGTTTCTCTAAAATGAGCTTATCTCTAAAGTGAATAAGTAAAAATGTATTTATCATTAAATTTTAGTGAGTTAAAATTATTATACAATTTAAATTAAATTAATAATAAATATACATCCTTATTTTTTAAGACAATTTTACTCTAAAAGAAAGTGCTTCAGGAGTTATTTGTGATTTAAATTTTGCTAAGGTAAAGGCCCATGAATGTTGTATAGTACAAAGTAAAAGATAAGGATGTTGCGTTGGATGTGTGGCCATACTAGACAAGATAGGATTAGGAATGAATATTAGAGAAAAAGTAGGGGTAACACCTTTGGAAAAGAAAATCTCGCCTTAGGTGGTTTGGACATGTAAGGAGAAGACCCTTAGAAGCCCCTGTAATCGGATGGAGAATAATATAGCTAGAGGTAGAGGAAGACCAAGAAAGACTATAGGTGAAACGGTTAAAAAGATCTAGATTTGATTTCCTAAGACTTGGTTCGTGATAGACAATCGTTTATGTAGCCGACCCCATCTAGTGGGAAAAGGCTTAGTTGTTGTTATTGTTGTTGTTACTCTAAAAGAACTTTTTTCCTGCTAAGGAACTTAATCTACAAAGAAAAATTCAAGCTCAAAATAATGTGAACAAATAAGAAAAAAAAAAAAAGTTCCTATGAGAAAGCTAATGTTGGCCCACTAAGAAGAAACCAATGAAACTACAATCTCACCTCTAATTTTTACCTACCCAGACCCCACAACTTAAACCCACCTAAATCTAAAAGCTATTAATACTAAAACTAAAAAACAAAAAATACAAATTGAAAGATATATACTATTTTGAGATTAAAAAAAAAAAAACTTGTTCATACTAGAAAGATTTTACCCAATGAAAGCAAGAGTAATCACAATGCACATTCACTATTTGCAATCAGTCAAGGAAGCATGGAAAATGTAGCAAAAATTTAGCATATGCAGAAATTAGAAGAAGGGAGCTTACCTTTGAATGGCACCAGCAAAGAAGCACTAGCCAAGAGTTCTTCTATTTTTCAAAGCCTCTTTCTCTCTTCTTTACTATTTTTTTCGCCAGAATCTCTTCCCTCTCTGCTCTCTGTCTTCCCCCCCACAAAACCACCAGCCCCCTCCTTTTTATTATGTGTATGTTGTCTTGTGTCTCAAAAAAAATGCTGAACTATGAAAGTGACTTATGAGTGTCGTGGGAAATCAAGACTGCGTAAAGGTGGGGTTGAACGAGGTGCAGTGCATGGGAATCAAGACTCAATTTTTTTTTTTTAATTTATAGTCGCCTCAGGTCAACTGAACGTATGTGGTGGGCAACAATAATTGTTTGCATTAATCCAACGTCTTATTTAGAGCCCTAGATATTTTTCCTCTTTTATCTGTTGCCATTTTTTCACTTTCGTGAATGAAACGCCCGACAATTATATGTGACCTCTTTCACTAAGGGATGGCAACGGGGCACCGTCGGGATCGGTAGCACTTTTACTCTTGTATTTGTATTTGATACAGGTATTTATTTGTGATTCTCATAAGTTAAGAGAGAGTATTTATGTGTATCGGTAAATAATTAATAATTTAAAATAAAATTTTTAAAATTATAAAAAATATATAAATAATATAAATTTTAATATTACATACTATAATTTTATTTAATAATTTAAAATTTTTATAAAATTAAAATAATATTATAAATAACATATTATATTTAATTATATTTTATAATAATCAATATACATACATAATTATTATATAAATGATATATAATTTTTTAATAAATTTTATCATTATAGATTCATTTAATAAAAAATTTATTTTAAAATAATAAAAATATATATTTTTTATCTCATCTTAAAATAATATATATATATAAAATAAAAAATATATTTTATGAATTTGCGAATATCCACTAAACAAGTACTATAATCGTCGCCATCACCCTTATTTATTAAATAAATATTCATCTTTCGTTCTATTACAAGTAATCTCTACATATTTCTATGAGCACGATTAATTTTATTATCCGTACTTATACTTGGATATAAAGTGAATAAACAATCTCAAACCAGTCGTATAATTGACTCAAAAGCTTTATTAATGGTAACACTTCAATTTTAAATCTCATAATTATATCCTAATAATCATGATTGTTAAAATGCGTAAAAATGTATAAATCTAAAATTTATAAAAAAAAACATTACGATTTACACTTTAAGACATATAATCATTAAGATCTCGATTTTAACAAACACTTATATGTTTTTACATTTATAATTAAAATCGGATAAATTTTCAACAAAAAATTGAGTTTTTTTAATTCACCCGAGTTTTGATCTATTCGTTCCCCATTCCTTACATGTTCACCCTTAGCGGTGTCTAGTGAATTATGTCAATTTGTAAACTTACAAATTTTGACTCAATTTTACTTATAAAATATGGATTAAGTATGATTCGCAAGTTAGATTGAGTTAAAAAATGTTTCAATCTTCAATGTGTGAGTTAAGTAATGAGTTAAAACACGACCAATTCGTATAAACCCAACCTACCAATGTTTTTTTTTTATTAAAAAGTCGTTTAGATAATAAAGTATATATGAAAAAAATAAAAAGTGAAGTCAATTATTATGTCAATACATATAAAATGCGTGATGACACTAACTTTAATTGGTTAAATTAATTTGTTGTTTGAGTTATGACTAACTTTTTTAGTTTACTTTAAACTTAATAAGACTTGTTAATTATTAATTTGTTATGCACTTATTAGTTTATGATGTTTAGTTTATTTGAGATTGAGACATACTATGATGTTTAGTTTGAGATTGAGACCTATTATGTTTAAATAAAATTGATTGAGACTTATGATGTTAATTTGTTAGATTGAGAGCTATTATATTTGAGATTCACACTTATTATGTTAATTTGTTAAAATTTATATTTTGACTTTTTTTCAAGAAATTTTTTTTAAAAAAAATGTCAAATTCACATATTTAACCTAATTCAACTCACTCTTGAGCGGGTTAGGTTGGATTAAGTTAAGCGAAAAAATTTCTTCCATCAAAATCAACACAACTCACTGCTTTAGTAAGCACATTAAATTTAAAAATGTGACTATATTCACTTAACTCACTTAATAGACACGTATATTCACCCTTCTAATTCACGGTCTCCTTGTCCTAATCATAATTATAGTGAAAGACATGAAAATCGCATTTAATGCTATATAGGTTATGAACAATTTTCTAAATAATTATTGCCAGTATTGTTAGATTGTTGGGTACTGTTTAAGAATTTATCCTTTTACCATTCCAAAACTTTATAAAGTGCAATCTTTTGGCTAGCATAAAATTTGAAGATGCTATTATACTAATGCCATAAATGTTTTCTTTGCATAATTTTTTATATACTAATTAATAAGTTATGATTTTTTTATTTAAATACTTAGATTTGTATTGCAATATTTATATATAAATACTTATATCTACATGTATTATTTTTAATGACATCTTCCGTTGTATTGCACTTTTATACTTCGTTTTTACGCTTTGCTTTTACTAGACCGTCCAACATTTTTTTTTTGTGGAAACTCCTTATTGACAGCCCTGCTAATCATGATAATCTAATAAAAGTTTTTTTTTTCGCACAAATTATATTCAAAGTAAAATTCAATTTTAGTTCATAAAAGATACACATGTATCAATTAATTTTATTAATTTAATCCACCACAGATCAAATCATTAATAACCATTCATTTTTGCCTAACACTATTTTTTTTATATAATTGACACAATTTACACGTATTTCGATTAATTTATCTTTTTAATTTGATTAAAAACATGCTATTTATGTCAGAACTAAGAAATTCATAAAGATATTTCTTACAACATAATCTTAAGAAATTGAGATATAGCTAGAGTTCAAACAAATAATAGTGTCTTAAAAGGTTTCAAATAATAATAATAATTTTGATATGATTAATTCGTCACTTAATGACGTATATTTATATACAAAAATTTGTAAGTTTATGTTGAATTCTTTCCATAATTATAGGAGAAAAACATGAAAAGAATAATTGTATAGATATGATTTACATTAGATAGACTTATATCAATAACTACTTGCCTATAATAGAGTTAAATTACAAAAAATAAATTTGTCCTAATATAAAATTAAATTTGTCTTAATATAAAAACAAATCTGTCTTAATAACGAAAATAAAAAATAAATTAAATCTGTCCTAAGAGATCATTTATGATATTCTAAAATATTTTAAGATATAATGAAGATATTTTAATATATTTTCAAATATTCTAACATTTCCTCTCAAGTTAAAGCTTTCTAAGCTTGAACTTGTAACAATTAAATAATTTGATAGTGCAATAGTGGCTGGGACGAACAAAGACAAGACCAGTGCATCTGCGACAAAGAGTCAGGCTAGGTAATTCCTTCCATCAAGCCCGAAATGGTATTGAATTGTCTGTGTAATTCCTCAATCATCTTCAGAACAACACTTCTTACACTCTTCATGGTCATGGTAGAAAACCAGTAAGAAAGCATTGCACCCACAATTAAACTAATAAAAACCTTTGGAGTCAGCACATTAAATGTTAAAATAGTAGTCCATCTCACAAAGGCATCAAAGAGGGTCATAGACACAAAGGCAGTAGAACCAATAGCAAACCCCTTCCCAATAGCAGTCAACTCATGATTCATCAAAAAAAAAAAGATGGAAGCAACAACATCAGTAGCCTTAGTATAAATATCTCTACTAACTCTTCCAAACAAAGTCATAGAAGACCCACCAAAGCCATAACTAGTGATGGCCTAAAAAAAAGCCACTCCAATCATCGTCATATATAGTAAATCTTGATCAAGTTGATGGTAATATAAAGAACCAAAAGACCGTTTGCAACAAAGAGAAATCCCATAACTACCCCAGATCTAAATGTAGTGATAAGAGTCTTCCCAACGTCCTTTCTTGCCTTTAGCGTGGTTCTAGCATTAACATCAATTAGAATTTTCATTCTAAAGAAACCAAAAATAACCGACATAATGTCACCAATCAGGAATGATATGGTGCTGGAAAAGACAATGAAAAGAGCTGACTTACACATCTTAGTTTGATCATAGGTACAAGACTAGTGGCTTGTGCTGAATCCTTCCACAGAACCAAGGAAAAAGAATATCAATATAGCAAAAACAGCTATGAAGATTCTCACATACTTATATTCAGTGGAAAAAAAAGGCATGACAAACACTGATAATATAACAAAAGTATATGCATAGATGAATTTATTTTCATTTTTATAAGGGGTAGCAGTAGCGATGAAGGTTGATTAAAACTCAGCGATATCATCTTAAAAGATTTTAGAGAATAATAATAATTCTGATATGATTAATTTGTCACTCAATGACGTATATTTATATACAAAGATTTTTAAAGTCTATGCTAAATTCTTTTTATAATTACAGAAAAAAATATGGAAAGAATAATTGTACAAATGTGATTTATAACATTATATAGGTTTATATCAATAATTACTTGCCTATAATAGAGCTAAATTATAGAAAATAAATATGTCGTAATATAAGAATAAATATATCTTAATAATAGAAATAAGGAAATAAATCAAATTTATCTTAAGATATCATCTATGATATTCTAAAATATTTTAAAATATAATAAAAATAATTTGAAATATTTTTTAAATATTTTAATATAGTTTACCTAACCACACATCATGTACTCATCTACCACTATGTGAACCCTTAAGGTTTATTTTTGTTTAACACTATTAATAGAGTGCTAAGTAACATCATAGTATTCATTATTTTGAATATTTTAATGCACTTTAAATATTCAAGTATCACGACCCTGAATCTGATTAACGACTTCACTTGTGTATTCATATAATATTCGAATATCACAATGAAGTATTTGATGTACAATATTCAAAATTCAAATATGAAATTGTGATATTTAAATATTTAAAGTTTGCATTAAAGTGTTTGTAAATTCTAACATCAATTAAGTATATAAGTAAAATATTACTTATAGTAAATTATAATAGATAAAGGAATTAATTAAAATATTAGATATTTAAATTTTGAAAGACTAAATGAACAATGATATATCTTTCACATAGCTAAAAAAAAAGTATATTTTTCACGGACTAAAAAGGAGTTTTATACTAAAGTCAACATTAGTATGCCAATGAACTTATAATTCAATTCACATCGATTCAAATCTTTAAAACTTAGATATTATGATAATATCGAATGCTTGATCTTTCACTAGGCTACAATCCCTCTCCCTAATGAGCCATTTATCACTCCATGTGTATAGATATATGTATATATGAGAATATATCAAATGAAATGAGTAATTTGTTATAAAAGTGAGATAATATTAATATATATACATACAACTCTGATAATTTTATCCATTTTTAACTATACCATGTTCCACACCATATAAAGTTAATTAATGAAATACAAATTCGTGGTTAATGACGTACAAAAATTAGTTAATGAGTATGTAAAAAGTTGATTAATGAAGAACAAAAAAATAATTAAAATGACGTATATAAGTTGATTAACAAGGTCAGACTAGAAGGATTACATATTTGTACATACTCATTAACCAACAATTTATAATTTATTAACTAATTTCTTGTGGTGTTAAAAGGGGTATGAGTGGTGTTAAAAGGAGTATGAGTACTGTTTAAGGTAAGATCAACATTATATATATATATATATATATATATATATATATATATATATATATATATATATATATATATATATATATATATTATATATATATATATATAGGATATCTGTGAGAGAAATTTTTATTGTGAGAGGATGAGAGAGTAAATCTTGACCATACAACTATATATAAATGGTCAAGATTAAAAGTTACTTAAAGATCATGTGACCACTTAAAATAGTCACATGTATTTATGTTCTAATCTTGATCATTCATGTAAGATCCAATGGTCAATATTTAATCCTCTCACCTCTTACAATAAACACTCCTCTCACAGAGTAAAATATATATATATATATATATATATATATATATATATATATATATATATATATATATATATATTGTTATCACATGGTGTTTGGGCCAACTTAAATGTACCTTGACTAATCTACCTCTTATGTATGATTAAAGCAACATATTAACGATAGAAAGATCATGTAACCACTTAAAAAAGTCATATGCATTTATGTTCTAATCTTGACCATTCATGTAAGATCCAATGGTCAATATTTAATCCTCTCACCTCTTACAATAAACACTCCTCTCATCAGAGTAAGATATATATATATATATATATATATATATATATATATATATATATATATATATATATATATATTGTTATTGCAGTCACATGGTGTCTGGTCTAACTTAAATGTACCTTGACTAATCTGCCTCTTATGTATGATTAAAGCAACATATTAACGATAGGACTAGAAGATATCGATGTGTGTTCATTTGAATGGAAGTGGTTCAGGTCTCTTAAGCATATGGTCTTGGATTCGATCATAAGATTCATGTTTATAAAAATAATACCGTTAGGAGGAGTCCCCGCTTAAGTGCCTAATTGAATCCTGAGATATTAGTCTCTCAACTATTGGGTAGAAGGTTCAGGTCTCTTAAGCATATGGTCTTGGATTCGATCATAAGATTCATGTTTATAAAAATAATACCGTTAGGAGGAGTCCCCGCTTAAGTGCCTAATTGAATCCTGAGATATTAGTCTTTCAACTATTGGGTAGAAGAACACACACACACACACACACACACACACACACACACACACACACACACACACACACGTGTGTTCGTTTGAATGGAAGTGATTCAGATCTCTTAAGCGCGCGCGCGCGCACACACACACACACACACACACACACACACACACACACACACACATGGGTGTTCGTTTGAATGGAAGTAATTCAGATCTCTTAAGCGCACGCGCGCACACACACATATACGTGTGTTCGTTTGAATGGAAATGATTCAGATCTCTTAAGCGCACACACACACACACACACACACACGTGTTTGTTTGAATGGAAGTGATTCAGATCTCTTAAGAGCGCGCACACACACATGTGTTTGTTTTGAATGGAAGTAATTCAGATCTCTTAAGTGCGCGTGCGCGCACACACACACACATGTTCGTTTGAATGGAAGTGATTTAGATCTCTTAAGTGCATACACACACATACACACTTGTTCATTTGAATGGAAGTGATTCAGATCTTTTAAGCGCACATGCACACACACACGCGTTCGTTTGAATGGAAGTGATTCAGATATCTTAAGTATGTAGTTTTGGGTTCGATTATAAGATTCATATTTATAGAAATAATACTATTAGGAGAGGTCCTCACTTAAGCATCTAACTGAATCTTGAAAGATTAGTCTTTCACCTATTAGGTAGAAGATACTCAAATACCCACACACACACACATGTGTGTGTGTGTATTCATTTGAATAGAAGTGATTCAGATCTTTTAAGCATACAGTTTTGAGTTCGATTATAAGATTCATGTTTATAGAAATAATACTGTTATGAGAGGTCCTCACTTAAACATCTAACTAAATCCTGAAATATTAGTCTTTCACTTATTGGGTAGAAGATACTTAAATACACACACATGTGTTCGTTTGAATGGAAGTAATTCAGATCTCTTAAGCATGTAGTTTTTGGTTCGATTATAAGATTCATGTTTATAGAAATAATACTGTTAGGAGAAGTCATCACTTAAGTGTCTAATTTAATCCTGAAAGATTAGTCTTTCACCTATTGGGTAGAACACACACACACACACACACACACACACACACACACACACACACACACACACACACACACACACACACACACACACACACACACACACACACACACACACACACACACACACACACACACACACACACACACACACACACACAGAGAGAGAGAGAGAGAGATTTCTTAAGCATATAATTTTGGGTTCGATTATAAGATTTATGTTTATAGAAATAATACTTTAGGAGAGGTTTTCACTTAAGTGTTTAACTGAATCTTGAAAGATTAGTCTTTTACCTATTTGGTGAAGATATATATATATATATATATATATATATATATATATATATATATATATATATATATGAGTATACATACAAAATTCACACACACACACTAACGTGTGTTCGTTTGAATGAAAGTGATTCAAATCTCTTAAGCATGTAATTTTGGGTTTGATTATAAGATTTATATTTATAGAAATAATATTATTATGAGAAGTCTTCACTTAAGCGTTTAACTGAATCCTGAAAGATTTGCCTTTCACTTATTGAGTAGAATAGAAGATACTCAAATATAGCAAAATTATACTTATGATCTTTTAACTTTATTACAGAATTCTTTTTCCTCATAAATCTTTTTATAACTCATTAAATTCGTCTTGATAATTAATTTCGTTAAAAATATTAATAAGTTTTTTAATGAACAAAAGTGCACAATTGAAACGTTCAGTTACAAATTTTATTTTATTTTTAAATTAGTAGTTGGGACTTAGGACTAATTCCGTGAGGCCTAGACATTTTTCATGTCGTATTCATCATCATCTAGGGCACTATATCTTTTTTCTCTTTTATCTGTTGTCGTCCTTTTCACTTTCGAGAATGGAATGCCCGCAATTATATGTGACCTCTTCCACCTGGATATAAAATAGACTAGTTTTTTTTTTTTGGACATTAAATTAGACTAGTTTGCTAAAAATAGGTGAATAAATAAACAATCTCAAAGCCAGTCGTATAATTGACTCAAAAGCTTTTATTAATAATAAGAATTTAAATTTAGATCCTCGTACTTGTGTCCTAATCATCATAGTTGTTAAAATTTTGCTTCAAAGCGAAATAACGAATAAATCTAAAATTCAAAAAAAAGCAACATGATTTATGCTTTAAAATATAAAATCATTAAAATCTCGACTCTAACTCAAACTTTTATGATTTTACACGTGCAATGTAAATTCACTAAATTTTTAACTGAAATTTGTGTTTTTTTTTTTATTTAATCTCTCTTCATTGCTTTCTTTTATTTTGAATTTTTAATTCACATAAATTCCAACCCATTTGTCCCCCGTTCTTCACATATTCAAATTTAGCCCTCTAATTCAGGTTCTCTTAATCCAACGGATGAATATTGTGAAAGATATGAAAGTCACATTTGATGAAATATAGGTTATGCATAATCTTTTAAATGGTTTAAATATATTTTAAATTTCTATAAATATAATATTTTTTATTCAAATACTTTTAAATTTTAATTTTGATTTGAATCCAATTTCTTTTTAAAATTATGCTATTTTCAATCTCTACTATTATCACAAATGCGTTAAATAACAACGCGGCTAATGAAATTTCAAATCATACTTGTGACATGTCTTCTATACTCCACTCCACGTGGGATTAAGTCTTTTGCCACCTTCTCACCGCTTGGCACCTCACCACCCTTCTTTCTTCTTCTCACTCTCATCCCCACCACCAGCACACAACCCTACAAATCACCACCATTGTTGCAACCACAAATCCAGAGTGGAATAAGAAGTGATTTGTGACAAAAATATCCAACCGACCACAATGTGGTTCCAAAATCCCGTGGCAATAACCAACCACCCCAAGTTAGAACCAGCGTAACTGCCAGGAAACCCCACCATTGAATTTAACCCCCACACACTTTTTCAATAGCCCTTCTGTGCCACTGCCATCGACCTACAACAAAACAATTGAGGTTTAGGTTTGTTTGTAGGTGGGTTAGACGATGATAAGGAGGGCATGAAACGGGAGAATATGGGTTTGTGTGACATGTCAAAACAATGGATTGGAATGGGGACGTGGCGAATGATGTAATGTCCACTTGGATTAGTGTGATATATGGCAAGCGTTATTTGGAGGTCTGTTTCTCAACTCATTACTTAACAGGTTTGTTAATAATAGAGATTAAAATACTATAATTTTTTTTTAGGTTTGTTTGTAGGTGGGTTAGACGATGATAAGGAGGGCATGAAACGGGAGAATATGGGTTTGTGTGACATGTCAAAACAATACTATAATTTTTTTGTGACATAAAAAATTAAAATTAAAATTAAATTTTTTTTAAAAAAATTATATATTTATATTTATAAGAATTAAAAATATATTTAAATCTTTTTAAATAATAAATTGTTATCAGTATTGATATATTGTTGGCTACTGTTTATGAATGTATCCTTTTACAACTGCAAAACTTTATAAAGTGTGATTTTTTTTTGCTAGCACAAACTTTGAGATGCTATTATACTAATACTATAAATGTTCTCTTTGCATAGTTTTTAATATATTAATTATTAAGTTATGAATTTTTTTTATTTTAGTACTTAAATTAGTGTTACAATATTGATATATCAATGCTTATGTCTACATGTATTATTTTTCAATGACACCTTATATAATATGTAACATTTGCGCTTTTTTGCTTCGTTTTTATGCCTCCCTTTTACTAGAACGTCCAACGTTTTTTTTATAGCTCGTTACTGACAACTTTGCTAATCATGATAATCTAATAAAACTATTTTCTTCGTGCAAATAAAACTAAGAGTAAAATTCATTTTTAGTTCCTAAAAGATACACATGTATCAATTTATTCCCTCAAGAATTAATTTTATCAATTTAATCCAACAAAAATCAAATCGTCAATAACCATTCATTTTAGTCTAACGTTGTTAATAGAGTGCTAAGGTAACATCATAATATTCTAATATTGAAGACTATTATTTGAATACTTTAATGTACTTTAAATATTCAAGTATCATGACCCTATATTTGAATATTGACTTAACTTGTGTATTCTAGGGTATAATATTCGAATATTACAAGGCTGCATTCTGATGTACAATATATAAATATGAAATATTAATTTCAATATTTAAAGTTTGCATAAAAATATTTGAATACTAACTTTCAATATTCAAATATTATGATCCAACTTCAGCACTTTATTAGAGGATAATAAATAAAGAGATTAAATGATTAGAGATTTAAACTTTGATGAACTAAATTGAAAAATTTAATTCATGAGAGACTAGATTGATAATGGTGTATCTTTCAAGGAGTAAAAAGGAGTTTTACACTAAAATCAATATTAATATGCTAATAACCTTATAATTCAATTAATACAGACTCAAATCTTTAAAACTTAGATGTTATAATAATATTGAATGTTCGATCTTCTACAAGGCAACATAGCCCTCTTCCCTATCAAGCCATTCGTCATATCTTTTCATTAATTTCTACAAATGCATAAGGTCGATACGGGGATGTGCCCTTACGATAACTTGAAAGAGACTTAATAACAATGAACATAAAAGTTGAAATGACGATGCCCTTCTTGTAAAAAAAAAAAATCTTTAATGTTTGTTATAGACTAATTTAATGTAATTTTTAGAAATCTATTTATATGAAAAACAAAATTTCATTTAATGCACAAATATAAAAGTCTAAAAATAAATCATGTATGAAATTTAGTGTAGAAAAGATTTGATTTTCATTCCATAACTATATTATTTCATTTGTCTCAAATATTTGCAAAAATCACCAATTTTTTTTCTCAAATATTTTTTTTAAAAAAAATTTGTTGATTATAGGCCAGCATCTTACTTTGACAAGACTCAGATAGAGTTGGAGTCAGATCGAACCGTGACACTTACTGATGAGCTTAAGTAGAAAGAATTACGCTCTGACTAATAGTTATAGCTTTTGACCTAATGATAAACGCTCAATTCAATAGTTACTTATAAAGACTATTGGAGTTTCACCTTAAAAAAAGTGGTGTAGTTCTACTGACAATTACTTATTAGAAACTTTAGAATTTGAGTAATGTTAGTATAAATTTGAATTTATGATAAATCATATACATAAAAGTATATTTATTATTAAATTTTATAATAAATATATATTATTTATAATTTTAAATTATGAATATATCGTCATATATAAGGTCCAACATAAATCCAAATTTATCCTAACATTACTCTTAAGAGTTTTGCCTTAAAAGTCACTAACAGAAAGCACAGAAAGTGACTTCACATGTCCATTCCATGCCCTAATCTCACAATTTTGTTTTCAATCATAGACTTACTATCTTACTTCATTCTTCCCTTGACAAAACCTAATTCGCATTTGAATAAACCTGATCAATCCCCTAAAATCGTATTGTTGGGGGTGTGGATTTCATGTTTGGAGGTCACCTACATCTTGGTACATAGGGATGTTCGTAGGTTGGGTTAGGTGGGTTTAAAAGTATTTTTGGACTCGACCTGCTCATCAGAACAGTAGGTTGGGTTGGGTCGAATATATTTTTTTCTTCAACCCGACCCAACTCGACTCGCTCAAGAGTAGGTTGAGTTGGGTCGAACTCGTGGGTCCAACATGTTTTTTTTTTATTCCTAAAAAAAATTCATAATACAAAACCTAACAAATTAATACCTTAAGTCTCAATTTTAAATAAACTAAAAAATATAAGTTAATAAGTGCATAACAAACTAACAAGTAACAACTAATAAATCTTATTAAGTCTGGAATAAATTAAACAAAGTTAGTCATAACTCAAATAACAAATTAGTCTCAAACACATACAATTATATAACATCTCTTCCAACAGTTTGTCTAGAAGGAACTTGGAATTGAGGTTGCATAACTTGAGCAAAACTTTTAAAGCCTTCATTTTCAACAAATTTAAATGGAAGCTCATCAATGATAATAATTTTAGCAAACACAATCTTACACTCCAAGCTTGCTCTTCTTCTTCTCCAGCGATACTACATTCATCGCATGTCCACTTTGCTCGTAACCATAGCTCTGCTGCCCGCTCTGCACCCCGTAGCTTCCTTGCTCGTACGGTGCAGCTGTACTATACCCAGTTAGACTCCTTCTTATGTTCCAGATTTACATGAAAAGAGCAGAGAAAGAAGGCTTACCTGCTAGGATTGCATGGTGCTGAAAATTGAAAAAGCCGCAAAAGGGAAAAGTGACGTGTGGTTGTGTGGTGGCGTGACTAGTTACAGAGATCAGGTGGGAGAAGAACTAATGGTCATGGACTCACAACGATAGCGTAATCACTGGGAATGGGAGATCGGGTCATTAACTCAAGGCGCAAACACTGGGAGCTTAGGAGAACGGCTGCACTGCGAAGAACTAGTTATAGACTCTAGTTGCAGAGAATAGAGAACTACTAGCTGCGCTAGGGCCAGTGGAGAAGAAGTAGATAAATAGGGTTTTGATGTCTTTTTCTCTTCCCACTTTGGCCTTTATTTGTTAGTGTATTTATATGATCTAACGCTACTCCTATCTATATCAGATAGGATATTTATGAACCTTAAAGGCATTTTTCAAGCAAAACACATATTTTGTCTGGACCACTTTTTTTTAAAAAAATAAAAAAAAGGGTGGGTTGGGTTAGGTTGGGTTGGAAGTGTTCTAACCTGCTGCCTGACCCATGATGCTGATTAAATGATGCAAATCCAAATGCATGTTGTCTCAAGTAATAAATTTCTCAGGAGTCCGAGGTTGATCCACAGAGAATTGATGAAGAAAAATTCTTTGAGGTAAGAAAATGATTTGTCATAACAATAAAGATAATAAAACTTGTTTACAATTAAAAAAAAGTTACTTGGATTAGGAGATCCACTTTTGGTAATAAATTAAGGACAATATTAATTCTTTTTTATAATTCAATTGAAATCCACGTACAACAAAAGTTCCAAAAGGAAAATAAAATATTCAAAGTCCATTTAAAATTATATACGTAGTTATAGTATGATTCCTTTAATTATTTACCAACACCAATACTTGTAAATGAGTTCAAGCATTCATTGTGTCAACTACTTCTCTACAATGAATCAAGAACTATACTTTACAAGGAGGGTTTCTAAATTGATTGAAAACAAAATACAACATATATAATGACTACTTGATAATATATCATTTAAGCCCAAAAAAGAAATTAATCTAACCTTATTTTATTACCAAAAGCTTCACCCCTTCACCCAAACAAGATGAAAATTAGTTATTCATGAGCGAGAAGAAAGAAAGAGAGAAGGAGAAAAAGATGAACATAACTACAATTTAGAACAAAATAAAATTACAACAAGAGAAACAAATAACATAATAACATGATCTTGATCTCTAAGCCAAGATGCCCCAAAATGATCAGCCAATGCTCCCTTTTATAGAGCTCAAGGAGTACAAAATGACAATGAAGTTATTTAATGAGTAGGTAAATGATGAGTGGATGAGTGAAAAATGACAATGAAGTTATTTAATGAGTGAGTGGATGATTAATGAGAGGATGAATGATTAATGATGGGGTGGATGATTATTAAGTGAGTGAATGATTATTTAGTGGGTAGATGATTAATGACTGGATGGATGATTATTTAGTGGGTGGATGATTAATGATGCTTGTCTCTTCATTTGTACCAACTAATTCAACTATCCTCACACGATTATAACTATGCTAAAACGTCATTTCTGGAAAAGTGGTCTTCGTGAGAGTTGAAGGGCTTTGTCTTAGTTTTCTAATGCCACCAGTTTCAACTCCATACAACTCCTACAACTCAAATTGCAGCCCAGTAATTGCACACTGCTTAGGCCCAGTTACAGCTCATATGTTTTGACTTACAAGCTCAATATGACCTCTAAGTCATCCGAACTTGCTCTTATATTCTTCATAAAAGTTGTAGATTTGGGTCTTAACTGTCAAATGACACTTGTTTCAGTCCAAAAACTCTTCTATAGCTCAAGTTATGCTCTGATTAGTGCACACTACTCGGATTTTAGTGACAGAACTCGTTTTCTGACTTTCAGGCCTAATTAGCTTCACTAGATGTCTGATTAAGACTTCGAACTCCTCATCAAAATTGTAGAGTTTTTTCTCAGCTTTCTTACAAGGTAAAATTCATAAATTCTAGACATCTAGAACTCAAGATATGACCGAAATACAAAAATAATATAAAATCTCAATAATGTTAAAAAATATCAATTAAGCCTAATTTGAATCCAAACTTACAAAACATGACCAAGCTTAATCAATTAAGTACATGGAGAGTGTAAATAATTAAAAATGAGGATTTGTTAATGTATAAAATATGTGATTATCAACTCACACACTATGAATTGAAGTATTTTCAACCCGACCTATTGGACATTCCTATTGGTATGCATTCAATCATTCTTACGTTTATTTGTTTTTTCTACTATTTTGGATGCACGAGGGATCACTACAATAGAAATGTAATTTACCAAGGGCTATTTTTAGAAGATTCGACACCATCAGTAATTTTTTAAATTTTTGACAATTTCTTACTCATTTTGTTAGTAATTTTTTAAAATTACCAGCGGCCTTGAATTTGTCGATTATTGCATAGAAAATATTTTAAAAAATATTATTGACGGTCACATAACCGCCAAATAATTTATATAAAAATATAAATAATTAGGCTGTAGGAAAATCTTTTAAAAATAATTTTTTAAAAAAATTGTGCATTTTGGAAAAAAAAGTTTAAAAAAATATTTAAAATATTTTCAGGGGCCTTAGGTTGACGGAAATTTTTTAAAATTTTTAATTTTATTTTTGAAAAATATTAATAAAATATTTTTAAAAATATTTGAAAAACGTTATTTGCAGTACAATGTAAGCCTCACTTGCTGTGTCAATGATCCTTTCCTCTGCAAGCTATATTGGCCATGGAGATGGTCTGTGAGGGTCCCGTTCGGGACGTAATCATAGACCAGGGGCAACCCTCTTGGGTCATTGCAATAATCATGAAGCTTCACAAGATTTGGGTGATCGCTAGAAGAGAGAACAGAATTCCGTTGCAAAATGACTTGGTAGAAAAGGCTCTAATAGCGGATGATGACAAAACGTGGCAGTGACAGTGCCATAGGTTTCTTTTTTTTTTATTCTTTGAGACTTTGTAGAACGTGGGTTCCTTTACTTCGTGGTCTAGCACTCTGGGGAAGAAGTGAATTATTTCATCAAGCATGAAAAGGCTGTGTTTGAGTTTTCTTGATAAATAAGAATTGAGTGATACAAGAACAAGAATGCCGACTGGAATACCATGTTGGTCACCAATGCGCTAGGTAAGATTTTCATCCATCTAATTAACGGCCGATAAATAGAGGGGTCAAATTGAGATGAATCTTGATTAGTGAAGGACTATATTGCACAAATTGATTTGTGAGATACTAAATTAAGAAATAAAGCATTAGTGAGGGACCGAAATAAAATTTTTGTCTTATTTTTATCCTTTAATATATGCTTTAAGGATGCATGTTAACAAAATTTGTTAGATTTACGGGAATCTAACAATCACTTTAGGATTTGTATGACGTATAGATGTACATTAAGAGAATTTGACAGTCTAACTTATTGGTGCGTTATGTGTACGCTGCGAAATCTCTCATTCATGCCCGCAACACGTTATAAACGTGAGGCTATGTGTTGTTACTATAAAAAAATAAAATTATGTTGTGACTAATAATTATAACTTTTAGTTTAATAATAATTGTTTTATTATAACCGTAACTATTAGTAGAACTACACCGTTCTCGCCTGCCCCCCAAACCTAAAATAAGAAGTATACGTAGCTTATACACACAGAAGGAATTATAGTAAAAAAATTCACCATTATTTACGTAAAAGTTCATTAATCTTACGTTTATAACTTTCTCTTTCATAACTCAGTCAAACAAAAAAATATTCAATTCCAACACCATTTATATTACATCATTTTTTACACCATATTTTGTTTATTGATAAATTTTTTAAAGTTTAGTAATAAGTAATTTAATATAATATGATAATTACTTAGTAATAGGTAACTTAATATAATATAATAATTATTTTTATGTTAGATATTAACTCATATAGAATCCCAAATGAACTTTCTCCCAAAATATAAAATATTTCACTTACTTTGTAAATATCTTAACATTTATTAATAATTAACTTAATATCATATAGTAATTACTTTTAAATCAAATAGTAACTAATTCAGATTCATCAAATAAATATTTAAAAATTGCTCTTTTTTAACTTTGTAAAAACCTTAAATTTTAGTAATAACTAACTTAATATAAGATGATAATTACTCTCAGGTTAGACAGTAACTCATTCATAACCTTAAATGAGCTTTCTCTCAAAAAATGAAATTTTTAACTTATTTTGTAAATATATTAACATCAAATAATAATTAACTTAATATCATATAGTAATTATTATTACATCACATGGTAACATCAAGTGGTGTAAAAATTAGCATAAAAAAAAATGATCTGTGATAAACAGTTTTAAAAAATATTTATCTTTCATGACACGATTGATTCGTATTACTGAATAACATGAATAAATCCTAAAGCATTAACAATATTAGACTTACTGTAACTTGAAACGTTGCTTTTTAAGAGCGAAAATAAGAAGGGAAAACAACCTATTTCAATAAGGAAATTTATAATATTCTCTCTACCCTCATTATTATCCTTTAAAAATCTTTAAAATATAATGTGGCTGAAGTACAAGAGATAAAACAGAAGAGTATCACTGGTGCTACTAAACGGTTACCTTGCAATCAATGTTCTTCCCGTGTAATATAAGTTGTATACCCATCAAAAGCTCCAGAAACACAAGTCCAGGTATATGGCGGCTATATGGGTCAGCGCATACCCATACCGGCTATAAACCTTCCAATAACCTCCTTGGACAGCTTTAGGCTCAACGCTAAAATGGTCAGTACTCGGTATCAAGTGCCAGTTCTTTAAAAGTGAATGCTTTCATTCCATCTATTTTGATAAAAATGTTTGAGGCTGCAAAGAGATATAAGCATTAGATCTCTTCCTTTAACGATAATCCCAAATGATATAATCAGCGGAATGTTAAAAAAAAAGTAATGTAATACTCACTCATGTATGTTACAATTGTAAGTGAAAAGCTCAGATGGACTAAGGAGCTTCCGTTTGATTCTTAAATACAGCCCATCGAATCGAAGTACATAGTATCCCAGTCCATCATGCTCATTGCTCAGAGACAAAGCAACACTTCCTACTCCGACAGCTTCCTCAAATCTTAAGGCCATATACGATCTGTTTCTTGGAGTCACCAATAGTCCTTACAAGAACAGTAACCATCCTTAAAATGATGAAATCTATTAGCATCCCTCAAAATGATCTCCCTTCCAGTGACTTTTGCAATCAATTTGATTGCCGAATGACAATCGCCACAAACCCGCAAATTTTTCATAATTCTTATTGGCATCCCTTCAGGCACTTTTAGGAGTCCATATGCTATAGCTAGTTTTTCACTATGATAACCCAAACTATGTGTCTTCTCTTCCTCATCCAAGTCATGGAGCACAAAGCTACCATCAGGACAGTACCCAGCTTCCCTTAACAATCCACCTAATCTCTCCAACATCTTCATGATAATAGGCTGCGCAGGGTGGCCCTTGCTGTCTCCCCCAGTGAAAATATGTACCTTCTTCTCCACCTCAATCCAACTACAGCCAGGCAATTTGATAACACTTCTAGCTTTAATTTTTTTTCTAAGGACTTCAACATCCCCCCATCTTCCTCTGGTTGCATACAAATTAGAGAGCAAGACATAAGGCCCAGCATTTTTGGGCTCTAGCTGTGCAAGTTTCTCCACTGCAACTTCAGCCAAATCCAGCTTCATATGGGTTCTGCATGCACCTAACAATGCACCCCAAACAATAGCATCTGCTTTCATTGGCATCTTTTCCACTAGTTCCATTGCATCATTTACCTGGCCTGCTCGGCCTAGCAGATCAACCATGCAAGCATAGTGTTCGATTCCAGGCTCCACTTGATATTTGCATTTCATTGATTCAAAAAATTCAAGCCCTTGTTTCACCTTTCCACTGTAGCTACAAGCTGTAAGAACTCCAATGAAGGTAACATCATCCGGCTGAACTCCAGAGGAGCACATGTCACGGAAAACATTTAAAGCTTCGTCTCCCAAACCATGCTGAGAATAACCCGTGATCATAGAGTTCCACATAACAACATCCTTGAAAGGAAACCTGTTAAAAATCTGTTTTGCATTCACAAGATCACCGCATTTAACATACATTGTAATCAAGACCGAGGCAACATATAAATCTTGATCGAATTCGGATCTCACCAATTGGGCATGAACCTGTCTGCCATGATCAAGACTGGCTAGGCTGGCACATATAGAGAGAACACTGATCAATGAAGGGAAATTCAGCGCAATCCCTTCTCTTTGCATCCTAGCAAACATACCTAGTGCTTCCAACTCATATCCTTTCCGTTCATACACCTTAATCATGGCACTCCATGTTCCATCATCCCTCTCCTTCATTTGCTCAAACACCTGTCTTGCTTTAGCTACCTCCCCGATCTGGCCAAATCCCATTATCATTTCATTGCAAGCGACAATCCATTTCACCGGCATAACATCAAAAAGCTGAGAAGCCTCTTCTATCCGCCCACTCTGAGTGTAACCCATAAGCATTGCTGTCCAAGACACCTCATTCTTCTCAGGCATCACTTCAAAAAGCTTCCTGGCAACATCCACGCGCCTGTTGCGCGCGTACCCATAAATCATTGTTGTCCAAGTAACCACATTCCTTCTCGGCATCTCGTCAAAGAGAGCACGAGCTTCATCCAAACGACCCTCCTGACAATACCCTCCAATCATATTAGTGACGGCCACCACATCCTTCACAGGCATCATATCAAACAGTCTGTGTGCATCGTCAAACCGACCTTGTTGCAATAAGCCACCCAGCATGACAGTCCAGGACACCACGTTCTTGTGGGGCATTTGCCAGAAGAGTGATTCTGCTTCTGATATCATACCCTGTTGCATGTAGCCGCGAACCATTGAAGTCCACGAAACAACGTTCCGGTCGGGCATTGTGTCGAATATTTTCCTTGCTTCGGTAAGCATTCCGTTTTTAATGTAGCCAGAAATCAAGCCGTTCCAAGAAACGGTGTTCCTGTGGGGCATTCTGTGGAAGAGAAGGATGGCTTCACGAGGCTGCTTGGTTTGGAAATAGGCAGCAACGATGGCGTTCCAGGAAGCAGTGGTTCTGTGGGTGTGAGGCATTTCATCGAACACCCTCCGAGCACTCTCTATTTGACCGGTACTCGCGTACCGTGCAATCAGACAAGTACTACTACTAGTATTAGTGCACTGTGATCTCGCTTGCATCATACACCAACGTCCATAACCACCATAACACAAAGTTGCTTGACCGTTACCCATGCGCTGCAAAATGTTTGATTGATATTTAGTATTTGAGTTTCTTTACAAACAAAGAGTCAAAAGTGCATGTATGTAACACATCAAATAGTCAAATACAACTGCACATATCTACAATACTTTCAAAAATTTTAATTTAAAATGTTCATTTAAGAGTTTATAATTTGTTTTTAAATCCAATATTTACAAATAATGTATATGAATGAAAAATAGTATACACTATGGTCTCTTCTCTTATATAACAATCCTTACGAAAGAGTACCTCGTTTAATCTTTTATTTTTTTTAAAAAAAGTATATTATCAAGGCATTCCTTGAAATTAACAAAAATATTGCCTATATCTATAAAAAAAAAATTATTGTATATATTTCTCTCTGTGTCTAAAATTATGAATTTTTTTTTTAATAAAAATAATCATCTCATTATTTTTTTATACTAATTTTTATATTAATTAATGAAATATAAATTAAGTATTAATCACATATATTAATTGATTAATAAAATTATGTGTATTGATTGATTAAAAGATATCCATTAATTAATTATATATATAATTAATTATAAATTTATATTTCATTAATTAATATAAAAAGTAATATAAAAAAATAATGTAAAAAAATTGAAGTTGATCGTAAGCAAGTGGAAGCAAAGCAGCTTTAAGATATTTGAATTGAGATCAAACAGTTTTTAAAGGGACTTGATCCCACATGAGTTATGGTTCTTGAATATCTTTTATTTTAATTAGCATTCTTTCCTTATTTTAAGGGTGTGTCCATTACAGCGAAACTAGCCCTTTAACATAACGTATATGATGTATCTGTCTTTTTTTTCAATGCGAACATAAATCTGCATTTGTTTTTATCTTCTTTAGTTAAAATTTAAAATTAGTCTTTGTAATTGAGAAAATAAAACTGATGTTTTGCATAATAATTTTGATAATCTTATATCAAATAGTATATATATATATATATATATAATATTATTTATTTAATATTATTTATCATAATATTTTTTTTCACTAAATTTGACACTCTTTAAAAAAAATATCAATAATACTTTCACTCATTTTAAGAATGTAAGAATATTTTTTCTTTGCATAATTTTGTCAAACCACACAGAAGATGTATATAATTTACTTCAACATTTAATTAAGAGTCTATTGATAATTGATAAATATATTTGTTTTCTAAAAATTGAAAATTTAGTGTAATTATATTCCTTTTTTTTTTGGCCTCCAATAGTATTTGTTTACATGAGTATATAATTTACAAAGTCCCGTGTGGGAAGTGCAGACACTACCTATGTTTCTAATAAACTTGCTACCTTTAATATTATCAAAATCTTGAGTACAAAAAAGTGATAGTTAATTGGCATAATTACATTGTTGTGGGAATGTAGAAAAACCAAATAGAAAATCAATATGTCAGGGAGACTAGACTAGTACGTATGGCATCAGCGAGGAACAATGGTGGGAATGACACCACTGACAAGATCACTTCCTGACACATTTGAGGACATGTGGTGGTCCTCCCTGGTCACGCTGGATGCTAATGCTGATGCTGATGATGAGGATGAGGGAGGCACTTTACCAGAACTATCGGAGGTAACATCTGAGAAAGTACTTTCAGTTTCTGGCAACATAGCAATAATATCTTCCAGTTCCCTCACCACATCTAGCATTGATGGCCGCTCCTCTGGATGGTCTTGGCAACAACTGAGGGCCAGGGTTAAAAACTTGTCCAAGCAATCAGATGGATAGAAACCCATTCTGCTGTCTATGATGGAATATATCATGTCAGACTGACAAGCCACATTAACCTGACACATCACAATATTGTGTACCATTATTAATAGTGCTTGGTTTGGTTCAACATGGTATTGGTATGTAAATAAATCAGATATCTGAGAGGATCTCACGTCCTTAAAAATCTATTGGGAATTCAAATGTTCCCATTTCTGCACATTGTGCTGGCACTATAATATTAAATTTTTCATGACTATTTTTATCCAATGTTTTTAGTGATTTATTAGTGATCAGATATAAGAGCGAGAAATAGTGGGTTAACTAAACAAGTACCTCGCGAACAATGTTCTTCCCATGTGATATTGGTTGCATGCCCGTCAAAAGCTCCAGAAACACAATTCCCAGGCTATAGACATCACATTTGTCAGTCAACTTATGAGTCAACAAATATTCCGGGTCCAGGTAACCCTGCAGGCATATTACAAAGTAATCATTATATTCAGACTGCATTGCTTTTAACAGTGTTAGAAAAGTAATGTCATTGAAGAAAAATTCACCAGTGTAGACTCCGACTGAAGAATAACTCAACACCTTTTTGTCAGCTTAATAGCTAAAATTTATGACTCCCCTCCACTGGAAAATAGGGAGAAAAAAAAAAGATACAAAAATTGCACCACCCCAAGTATCAATTAAGAGTTTACTATAAGGTATGCCAAATGATAAGAACAAATATAAACTACACCACAGCATCTAAAAACTAAAAGAGTGAGGGCATGTGCAGAGCTTGAGCTGTTTAAGGAAAGGTAAGTGGGCTCTGATTATTATGTGGTGGCTCACACAGAAGACTACGGGGAGTGTGTGACTCTCTAATTTTTGCAAACAACATTACTCAAACTAAAGAAGGGTAAGAGATGACAAAGCCAGAAAATTCTCATAATTAAATTGCCAAAATTGCATAAAAGGTATTAGTTGCATAATATTGGAAATGAAATCATTCCTAAATTTTCTTTAATAAACTTACTGGCGTTCCCTTCACAACTGTTGACACATATTTAGGAACATTTCCTTCATCATCTTGGTATGGTGCAAGCCGTGACAGTCCAAAATCGGCCACTTTAGCAGTAAACTTGGAGTCCAGAAGTATGTTACTGGCTTTAATATCTCGGTGGAATATAGGAGGGTTAGCCTCTGTATGCAGATATAGTATGCCTTTGGCTGAACCCATTGCAATTCGCAGCCTCATACCAAAGTTTAGGCTTTCCTTTTTTTTACTTTTACCTGCCACATCATAGCATCCATTCACTTAGACCATATCTTATATGCATCATTGAGAACATCAACAACTCAAAATCATGGTGCAGTGCTATGTTATTAGTCGTTGCCTTTACTTTCCTTCATGCAACTTTCTTCCTTTTTAGCTTCTATCTTTTTGTTCTTTACTTATATATGGATAGAATGACAAAAAAATTATGAATTATATTGAGATTTCTTCTGTTCAACATAACTACCTCCAAATTTAGGAGTAAAAGATGAGACTTTTTAAGAGCACCTTCATGCAGATTGAAGTTTGTAACTGTATTGGAATGTTATTTTTCCTCAATTGGCTCAGTAGACGCATATGAACCATAAAAACTTCATCATTTGTGTCAAAACATCAGAGTTTAGATTTGAAAAGCTATTAACCTCATTATACAAACTTTAATCATTTACCAAATCGATATTCAAAATTGCATGAGCATATACAATATTTTTTTAAATGAAGCCCAAAACTGGAGAGCAGAATACGTGAAGAAGAAAAAGAGGTTAATATGTACAAACAAAATAAAGTTGTAGATATCTATTTATATTTGTCATAGACAGCATTGCTAATTTTAATACAAAAAATTCCAACAATTTCATACCAGAAATCCAGTCCCTCAGGGTGCCATTGGGCATGAATTCATAAACCAGCATCTGAAACAGCAGAAAGAGTATATGAGAATAATATAGTTGTCAAGCTAATATGGCAAAACTTATGTCTAAAGTCTAGACTAAGATTACATGTTTGAGTTCCAAAGATAAGCTTTCTTCCATATTTGTCTAACTTGAACATCTATTGACAGATTCAATACAGAAATCTGTTACAGCATCCAATTCATTTGCTTGAGTAATTAAGTATGGAGCTTTATTAGTGATAAGCTCATCTCGCATGTGGGGTTAACAGAACAGGCACACCAAACCAGATCAACAGAAAGAACCAAACATAAGAAAAGGCTTAAACAGACCAAAGGAGACAAACAGGATGCAAATTAGATCAGGGACTAATAGAAACTAGTTTCTATCTTGTTAACACATCTGACTTGACAGTTAGACAAATGTTTATATTACGCTATGGCATTGTTTAATCATTATGCAGATTCATGGAGAACAAATTATTTTCTCATTTATGTTTAAATACTTCAACAAAACTACTCGCAAGATGATATAGATAACAAAAGAGCAGCTATAAGTTATATACCTGCTCCCCTTCTTCATTACAGTATCCAATCAGTGAGACAAGATTTCGATGATGTAACCTTGATAAAAGCTCAATCTCAGTCAAAAACTCTTTTTGGCCTTGTAAGGAACCTTCTTCTGCTCGCTTTATGGCCACAAATGTTTCATCAGATAAAATGCCTTTATAGACATTCCCATAACCTCCTCGGCCAACTTTATTTGAGCTGTTAAATTTGTCAGTAGCAAGAGCCAACTCTTTAAAAGTAAATGCTTTCACACCATCAATCTTGATAGATACACTAGAGGCTGCGAAAAGAAATAAGCATTTAAATCTCTTTCTTCCAAGATGATCCAAAATGACACTATCAGCAGAAAGCCTCAGAATACTTACACATACGTTTCCTGGAAAGCTTGTGCTGGTATTTGACATGTCTTCCAAAAATCAGGAGAATGATTATTGCAGATATTGCTAAAACACAAGCAACAGCTGCTATTATAGCACCAACTAATATGCCCGTACTAGTTTTACTCCTCTCTGAATCAATAATTACTATGGCAATAAAAAAAAATTAAATTAGAGAAACTCAACAAAGGAAACACATTCTCTTACCCAATTCTGAATAAACTAAAAATTTACACCAGATGTGAGATGTACTCTATCTGATTCATTAACATATATATATGCTAATTCTAGGAAGAAACAAAGGAAACTACTTCTGCATTGACATTTATTTTTTTGTGGATCAAGATAATTTCCTTTTGTTTTTGTACTATTTTGAATACAAGGATTGCCTTGGACTTAAGTGGAGTGATACTCTCATCCTTGCAGGGTACAACCGAGTATACACAGACAGGTACATGGTTTCTCTTTGTAAATGAACAAAGTGTCACAAGACATAAGCCATATACCATTAAAAATTTTAAATATTTTCAAGCTAATCAAATCAGATTTCCCCTTGTCAACATCTCAGTTAAGCAGTGGTATGCAAAAAATGGAGAAACTATAATGATATGAAGATTAATAATAATAAAAATACTAAAGTGTGCAATTTCTCTGGATTATGCATGTTAAATTGCCAATCGCTTCTACAAGCAGCAAAATAAATTTCTTTTAGATTTGTGGTTAAACAACATACATTTGATGGGATGCAATGATAATAATATAGTAAACTTAGCATAAATTAGTTACGCACTTTATAAGATAACATAAAATAATAAAATGTGGAGATTAAGAAACTTACTATCTGCATAAGGTCCCAGAAGAGTGAAGTTCTGGAGTTCATATGGTCCAAAAAAATCACTGGGAGGAAATTTCCATGATGTAAATATGCCTCTAATGCGACGGACCTCACTTGTATTGAACACACTAGAGTGGGAATCATTGTATGAAGGAAAAAGTTTTAAATACATTGTAAGACGAGGTCCCTCTTCCCAAGCATACGTATATATTGATAATTGATAGAGGTCTAAGCTTAAGGACTGAGTTATATATGATTCAAAAGAAGTTTTATAGGGAGGAAAGTAAGAAAAACTTGGGCTTTTCAGCCTGTATCCAATTCTCAGAGGTGCTGCACAAAAGCAAGAAACTGGTGAAGAGGGGACATATTCATAGAAATTATCCACTGGGCAAGCTTGAACTGGACAGACATCTGTTGAATTTGTTGAGTATTTGGATACTTCATCTCCTTCAGGTCCACAATATTGACCTATATTTTGCACGTTAGAATTCTTGCAGATGGGATTACCAGATAGCCTTCAAGGAAACAAAGAAAGAAAAAGAAAAAGTAAATGATAAGAAATTATGCATTTTTTATTTTATAAAAACTAATAGCAAAACATAACTGTACTAATATTTTGCATAATAACCATGAATTGCAAAGAATATAACTAAGGAATGTATTAAGTTTCTAATATTTCTTCAAATTAGGTATAAAGTGAGTAGCTGAGGTGTTTCTAAAATGAAATGATCGTCAAAAGTCCAACTGAAGCACACAAGACCATGCGTGCATCATAAACCATAATTTCTTTAATTTATTGCCTGTTTGACATCATCTTCAGGGTCAAATTTCACCCTTTGCATAAGTCTTTTGGCCATTTTAACACAGAATTAGGCCTAGTTGAAGAATCCATGATTAAAACTTAAAAGCTTTTTAAAATTGAGCTCCACCAAATAGACCTATCTTTCAAGAGAGCGCACTTACAAAAAGCCTTATGATATCTGGTCAAATACACTGGCCAAAAAGATTCCCAAAAGCTTATTCCATAACTTCTTGGCAACTTCACAAATCAAGATGTAACAATAGGATGCCTTTTGTTGTCATTATCTTATCAGATCAAATTATCAATAAGATTCACTTCACTCCTTTCTATTGCAGCTTCATTGAGGCTGTCCAAAGGCAGAGTGGTGACCTAGACTCTTTCAGTCTTTCTCTTGTATCCCACTATACCAGGTTTATAAATCAATACTAATATATGAGTGCTTCCATATTTCCATGAAACACACTAAGTGGCCACAGACTCAAACTCCATCCATCAATATGCTTCTTTTACATATATCCATCCATGACTGCAGAATATTACATTGGATCTGATTTTAAGTAACAAGTACTAAACCACTCATAAGAGACTACATTATCTTAAATCTTGATTACAGATCAGGCCCACATGAAATAAACATGAAACAGGAACACATGCTACATTATGGACATGAATTGAACAACAGAGAGAGAATCATATCATGTGGTTGTATGGAATGTATTACTGAACATATACAATGAGAATACCTCAAGGTGACATTTGCTGGAGGGTTCAGACTTCCCGAGACGTCTGAAAGTGAGTTGTTACAGAGGTCACTACACAGATAGGACAAACATAATGAATTCACTTTGGAAACAACATAGTCAAAATCCATTCCATCATCTTAAAACAGTAAATTGCTGGTCAAAATAGACTAGTTCGACACAATGAATGGATGTTCTTTGAGACAGAAGTAGTGATTCAGATTCAGAACTTACATTGCAAGTTTAGCGCTCCTACTGAAGGACATGTTCTGCCATATGCTAGCAAGGATGGACCCAGACAAGTTATTGTTCTCAAGTGACCTGTGATTGACAATGAAAACAACACATCAAACCAATCTGCAAAGAGTTGCACGAGTGTAGAAGACTCACTAGATTCTAGATGGTAACTTGCATCTCATAATAGATTTATATTTAAGATATTCCAAGATATTGTTATGTAATAAATAGATAAATAGTACGGGAAGTACAGGTTGATGAGTATTTTCTCACAATTTTTGAAGATGAGGAAGATATGAGAAGCTTCGAGGAATACTTCCATTGAGATAATTATTGGACAGATCACTGCAATAGCAAGAAAATTACCATATCAAACTCAAATTTGTCATGGCTAGCATTAAGAAAAATAGATATTGTGAAGTAGATAAGGAAACCAAGAATATGATAGATACAAAATATATAAATAAAATTGGCTATTTACATACATAGTTGTCATATTGTCTGCAAGTTTGTTTGATGGTATTTGGCCAGTAAAATGATTCCAGCTAAGATCTCTAAAACATGAACCAACACAGATTAGTGGGTAGCCAAAACAGAAGAAGTAAATGATTTCACTGTCATTAGGCACAATATAAAGCAAAGCCACAAGATATAATTAAACATACAAATAGCTAAGCTCGGGTATTGAACTGAAATCAGGAATTGCCCCTTGCAAACCACAGTTTCTTAGACTTCTGTTAAGTCAAAGAGGAAACATTAGCTCAAAAAACAAAATCAATCGTACTTATGTCCTTGAGTTCATAATTGAAAACTAAACGGTAAGTTTTTGTGACTTCATATCCTACTTGAGCTTAGGTGAAGCCCAAAGGATGGCTTCTTAAAAACTTTCAACACAAACCTTTGCATAAAAGCTCTTTGGCCATGAAACATGGAAAAAAACAGACTTCCTATCTTATATCGAAACTTAAATTTGGGAATGAGATAATTAAGGATAGAACACCAGACCACATGGTTAAAAACAGCTCGGAGGCTATGTCAAAGAACCTTCTGACCAAATGGCTTAAGCTGCCAAGTGAGGGCTAAAGAATGGTCGCTAAATATCTGTAACATCCTGTATTAATTTAAAAACAAACAAAAGGACATGTCTCTATCCCTAATAGTACTTACAGTTTTACTAGCTTGGGTAAGTTTGCATAGGTAGAAGGAATTCCCTTCCCGCTGAAATTATTGTTATCAAGTTGGCTGCAAGGGAAACAAGTGAATATAAAAATCAGAAAGATAAGAATGTGGCTAAAATTCCTTCTGGCCAAGGTGAAGTATACATGAAAGCATACCAGAATGCTAGTATGTGCTAACATTCACCAGACCATAAAATTACTAGCATAAATGCAATATGTGCGGTATACATGTAAAGTTCCTAGTAGAGTGCATAAAAGCCACTAGACACACTTTAATTTGTGAAGTAATGGCAAGAAGTGAGAACCAGCAACTGTTGCATTACATGATCAAAGAATCACTACGAATGGTAAAGAAAATCTAAAGGCTACACTATGAGAAATGATACAAAATGATCTAGAATGAAAGCAAAATGAAAAATAAGCATCATATAGATGGCTCAAGTCGAATAGTAGGTAAAGAGGATTTATGGGAAATACAGTGCTTTTAGAGGACTATTCATATTCAAGTTATTCATTTTTTTTAATACTATATATTTTTTAGTCCAAAAATGCACAGGCCTTTTCAATCAGTTTGCTTCTTTTAGATCTTTTCTTGATGATACCTAGGGTTCTGCTAGTGATATTCTAACTATAACACCACAATTCCTCACCCAAAAATCTAGTTTGAATTATTTTAGGGGTCCTTCAGCAAACATGTTATACCTAAGATCTCATTACACTTTTTATGCAAAAATTCAGTCATGGAGACAACACAATTCAATGAATTATAATAGCTCAAACAAGAGAAACTCTTAGAAGTCATTGGAGTGGGTTCACATCCAGAACCAAATTACAATGGGGATTAAGAAGAGTAAGAGGATGGTAGCATGATTTGATGATACATTACTAGTTGCTTAAAGTTTCTAAGGTGTGATAGAGCATAATACTTCCATAACGCTGCTGTATGAACACAATTATACTATTAATAATACATGGTTTATATTAGTTGCCACCCTTTTGCAGTAAGGAGCAAATAGCAAGCAGGATTTCATGCTGAACATCATCCAAGACGTAACTATCATATTAGCAGCCTTCATCTCTGTAAGTGTGCTTTTATATGTATGTGCATCTGCAAGTCCTTGCATGTGTGACAACAATAATGACAAGCCTTTCTCCCAAATGCTGGGAACAGCCAAGTAAGTCCTTGAGAAGAAAGGACAGAATCCTATACATGAATTCTGTTTTGCCATTTAGTCGTCCTCTAATATATCCTCCATGGCTCCTCTAGTAGTCATATTTTTTATTATCAGTGCCTCTCTAGCAAACGTGTATACCTATATGTTTATGAATCTTATAGTTTGAACATGATGAGAACTCTGGCTTTTCATATCGGATCATGATTTTAACATGTTCACGTACATGTCAACAACTGTCTTCAATAAAAGTGAACAAGTTAACAAATGCTACAAATCTAAACAATGTGGAAGTAGAACATACAATATGCGCAAACTCTGTAACATGGAGAATTCTGGTGGAAGATAGCCAGATAAGTTATTGTTGTCCACAAGCCTGTAAACTCATTTCAACAAGCAGACACTGAAAACTTATAAACAAGTTTCAATTCGGAGAGGCATCTCAGTATGCAATGAAAGTTTTAAACAACAAAGGAAATGTATTAAAAATAAATGGCTTAAATACTCACAAGTGCAGAAGATTGGATAGCTTTGAAAGTTTGGGTGGGATTTGACCATGAAATGAGTTGTTGTTCATGTGGCTGCAAAGATACAAACAAAGCAAATAAGTACATGTAAGGAATCCAGCTCCAAGCTGAGTTGATGATGCATCTGGCTTGGAGATCCACTCACAGATGTCTAACGTTGATCAAGTTTGCAAATGACACTGGTATAGGACTTGACAATTGGTTTTGGTCAACTTGGAGTCTATTCAAATTCGAAAGGCTGCCAAGCTCATATGGTAAACTACCAGATAAGTTATTGCCATTCAGGAGCTTGCATAGACAATAATACATCAAAATATTTGCTCTGTTTGCATGATTGAATCACAAAATTTCATGGCTTGAAGCATTAGTGTGTTCACTTCTCTACAATCGTGAACACTAACATAATAAAAGAAGAACATCAGAAATTTCCCCAATTAGAGTAGCTTTTATTTTACCACAAGTCTACCTTGTATACTCATCCAATTAGACTTCTCATCTAACTTCAAACTTATGATACAAAGAGATACAGTATGTTTATTTATAACACATCAGGATCAGCAGAAATCCAAACTTACCCATACATACTTAAGCAAATAAGATTGTCTCTTAAAACAAATCTCAGACAATAATATCTAGCAGGACAGACATCACCTTCTTAAAATAAAAATTTTATGAGGATCATTTCTAAAAATTCATCTTCTTTCATAAAGGTCTTACAAGAGTTGTAATGTTGTAATGTTTCCAATCTCCTTTGGTATCGTCCCTGTTAGATTATTCCACATGAAATCCCTAAAGCATAAAAAAATGAAGATATTAGCATGGCATAAGATATTACCATTAACTCTTCTGATACTTTTTTTTTCCAGAGAACAATTTATAAAATGACACAACTCACAATATCTGAAGTTGAGATAGCTGACCAAGCTAAGGTGCTAGACTTCCCGAGAGATTCATAGGCATAAAGTAGCTTCAGTAAAATTGAGATAACAGAAAAATAATTAGAATTTAGAAATCCCTAGAATATTAACTCTGTACAGCCCTATATAAATGACACTTTTTAATATCTAAATAATAGAAATTGAAATTAAGGCGAAAAAAAAGTAGAAGGATAAAGAAGCCATACAGCTCGCGGACATGGAAGTAACCAGCAGCCCCTACCCTATCAAAACACCAAACCCCAGTCCAGTTTGATGTACATGGGTCACCCTTATTCCAGTTCCTTAGATTGTCGTTGGGATCAATCAAGCTTTTCTTGATTTCTGTCAGTACATTTACTACAAATGGAACAAATATAGACCAAGTATCAAGGTTAAAAAATTTCATAAGCCAAATTAAATTACAAGGAAGCATCAGATAAAAGAAGATGAAATTATATGCATGTAGCACACTTTCTCTAAGCAGATAACAAATCCCTCCTTATTTTCCAACTTGGACAGAAATTTTCATATGAGGTCTCTTGTTTAGAGTCTAAAATCACAGACCAGAAAGAACAAAGTGAAACAGAAAGATTCAATATTTTAAGGCTTGTACAAGTTCACCTTCTGAAGGATCTGTTCGTTGTGAGGCTGCTATGAGGATGACAAAACAAAACGAAATAGCCAAGGCATATCCATGTATTCTCAGAGCCAACATCACAGTATCCTATAGAGCGACCAAATAGAAGGGATGAATAAAACAAGTATTGAGCATTGTAAGGGATGTCATACATTCAAATGAATACATTATTGGCCTAAAATTTCTTGAAAACCCTCTGATCATGTCATTTGCCCAAGTTAACATCAATCAATCAAATGTAAAAAATAGAAAAACTAGCTAGCTAAAAGCAAGCCTCATACAATAATTGGGGTTGATTTTTCTGGTAAGAAACAGAAAAAGTTCACAGCTTGCAAGCTTGTGGAACTTAAATTTCTCAGATAACTCCAACACAAAGCTATAACATAAAAGCTTATGTCTGTCAGAAAGAATCAGATATCTCAGTTGTCAATTGCTTAAGTAAATTCCTAACCAAGAAGATAAAAAAAAAAAAACTCTTACTTGAGAGTTGAGAAATTGGGATGATTCGAATGTCAAAAACTCAGAGAATGAATGAGCTTGAAACTGAAAAAGTGAAAACCTTGCAATGAAAATCCAAAGTCAAAGATACTCCGTGGGGAGCTTGTTAGCTTTAATCATTCAGTCCACCATGACGCATCATCATATGGTAATTATAACGATTCATTAAAGATTGAATAGACTTTTTATGTTTCATTTATTTATTTTGTTTGTTTTTTGTTTTTTCCCTGAATCTGAGAAAAAGATCTCTAATCTACCAGTTTCTGAGATGAGATAGCACTGTCGTCATGGTTGGTTCATCCACTTTCTCATTGGTCAAACACACCAAATCGGAACACGCTAATATAATCTTAACTCTTAAGAATATAATAATAATGAAAAAATATGCATAATTTTTTTTTTTTTATTTCAATTCAACATATGCCGCCCGCTAACTCTTCTCCAACATGTATGCACCGCCATCTCTATATGTAAAAACAAAATTGTGATTTGGTAATGTGTTACTTTTTAAAAAATTATTTTCACTAGTTATTTTGTTATTATTCAATTTTTTATAACAAAATGAATATATTTATTAGTATATTATTATTATTGTGGATGGAAATGGGAAGCTTTACTTAGTAGGTGAATATGGCTGGAACCGTCAACGACTTCCTATTGGACCCATAATTCCACGGTCTTTCTAGATAGATTTATTAACTACAAAATACAATATACACATCTCAAAAAATTTTACCCATTCAATATAATAAAGATAATTGATTGGAACATATATTTTATTATATTTTTTTAATATTTTTTTATTAAATTACGTCACTTATTAAAATAATATTCAAATTTAATTATATACTAATTAAATTTAAGTGTTATTAATTATATATTAATTAAATTTAAATATTATCTTAGTGTATGATGTAATATGATAAAAGAAAATATATTAAAAAAAATATGATAAAAAATATGTTTTTAACCCTCTTCAGAGAAAAAATTGTCGAGCATTCAAATGCTCCACCGCTCCATAGCATTTCCCTATTTGTTAATCACATTTCACTCTAGTTAATTAAAATGATAAGTCACCAACTTCTCTACCAAATTTCAAGAGGGACAGGCATTGACTCAATCATTACTAATAAATAATGGTGCAAAATGTGAACAGCTCATGTAATGTCAAAGCTGGCATGATATTTGTTTTATCTTTCTTTCCAATGTCACTTTCGAGATATAGAGCCCGACACCTTGCATTGAAAGTCCATTAGTTTAACAATGAACTTCCATTTTATTATTAATTAGGTCATCATAATGAACAACATTACATCCTTCATTTCAAGTAGTGATATAACCCTTCCAAAAGCCAAAATTGGAGTATACATATAAATTGACAATGATTTTCACTATTGTATTGTATGAATGCAGAGTTTAACGATAAAGGTAAAAAAGAAAGTGAAAGTCCCTAATGAAAGCAAAAATTAAAAAGATAAAAACCATAGAATATAAATAAATTGTGCATGTCTTTGATGTACTAACATTTGCTTAGTTCCTCCTACTCTTGCAAAGTATTTCTTTAATAGCTTCGTGTACACGATGCAGACTTGTGCAAATATTTTACATTAGTGAGAGAGCATATTTTTGTGTTCATACTATTTCCTTATCGCCTAACCACATACTAAAAAGGATACTTTTGTGACTTGTGAAACCTGAAAAGTATTGTTATGAACTAAAGCTAAATTATTATTTAATTGAGTCATAGGCATTAATATTCAAAGAGAATGATAATTTCCTGCTTTTAGTATTCAACATTAAAAATATATATGATTCTGACTATTTTTTAATTAAAAAAATTATGGTGTTGGTTTGAAGTGCAGGTGCCGGAACTGGAATGGAATTTTGCACTATATAACAAGAAGAATGGGATAAATCCAAGGCATGTGTAGCGAAACACCATAATTTATTTTTATAGCCAAAGAAAACCATTAGTAATGCTGCCTCCAACAAGAAATGTCAGAATATTGCACAATGCTCCTCTAAAATAAACTTATATGAATTTGTATATAAAATAAATAAATAAGAATATATCTACTCTTAAATTATTTAGTAGGGTTAAAATTAAAATACACTTTAAATAAAATAAAAAATACTTTACACATAAACTTACTTTAAAAAAACTTTTAAAAGTAATCATCTTCCATCTCTACAATTTTGTTAACTATTGTTCATCCATTTTGGTTTAGGTTCTGTTTTACTGGGTGAAATATGATGAATTGGTGATGCGTAAATATAATTGGCTAAATTACATGTTGTCTAATGCGAAGAAGTTACTTGTTTCCTCTTACTGGTTTGTATTTAGGCCAAATTTGACTATTGGTGCATCTATTTAACAAACATTCACAGGATTGGTCTGATAACCTGCTAAATCTTGCTTGAAGAGAGATTCATGCCTTCGAACAGCCACGACCACTTCTAATGGGAGCAGAGGCGCTGATGGAGTTGGTTCGATGGACTTTTGGCAATATTTGCCAACTTCAAAGTCATGTTAGAAAATAATCAGAAATAAGATGCTCCATTAGTGAGAAAATATTGAATAATTTTAACTTTACTATATTGAAATAATCAGAATTGTTCATATACAAAGAAAAAACAATAAAGATACCAAGGTATATCTGTACAATATAATTATTGAAAAATGTTCAGAATTTAGTCCTAAAAGAATTAGTGACATCAAATTAATCCTTAAATGATAATTAAGTGAACAAATGACATCAATTTGTACAATGTAATTGTAAACGGTAAGTTTTGTACTATTTTGATGCCAAAAACTATTATTCTAAGACCAAATTGATGCGATAATCTATGAAAAACAAAGAACAAACAAACCTATAACTCATCAGGAGAATACAAACATGAGTACAAACAGAAGAAACCAGCAACTTCTATATAATACAACCATTCATCCAAAAATTAAAATAAAAAGGGGGGGCGAGGGGGGGGGGCAACCACCATCGTATTTGACTTTGTCAGGTTTTTCATGTCTAAAGCAGGCACGCTAACTTGTGAATACTGATATATTAATCTTGTTCTTTAGCCAAAGCCTCACCAAGATCGGTTTGAGAAGTAGTAAAACTTTGGAAAAAGAATTACTTGCTAGCACCTAACACAATAATTACAGCATTGATGCCAAATCTTTATAATTTCAGATTTATAATTAATTAATAGACAAACTTGCCATTGCTGCTCCTGTATATACTTCATGGTTGCAATGTTAACCAATGTAACAGAAGCATAAGCAAGCTTTTGCAGGGTTGCAATTAGTAATTTGGGTACCAAAACATGCCTTTTATGCCCTCTGGGTCAGCTTCAAAACCTAAATTGCGATAAAATTCCACAACTGCATTCAACATACAAAAGCGAAGAGTGAGACTGCCAAGTTCTCATTTGCGTAACCATGAAAGAGCATGAAACTCCAAGCTTCCAACCAATTCGAAATTTCGAACAAAACTACACTCCAATTAAAACGGAACAATGCAATATGAGTTACAAATGCTGCAGCATTAGTTGCATGAAAAAATAGCATTGGTCAATATATGATTTAATTTGGAAAGGACTGGCGGCAAAATATTCATCCTGCAGAAGTCACAAACTAGAGGCAATGATAGTAAAAGAAAAATATTATTAAGGAAGTTACATGGGTGAGGATATTCCTACATAAAGGCTCTATAATGTGGCCCTTAAAATTTCTGGAATTGCTCAGTATCCACTTAAACCAAACAAAAGATAAGATGGCACAAGCCCGCAGATAACCAAGCACTAACGACAGACAGACCAGTCAACTTTGACATGTTGCACTTAAGTGTTTACCATAATGAACATCAACGATACTATGCATAAAGGTTTCCAAAATTGTTATACCTTGACTATCTGCAAACAGAGTTATATTGCCAATGTCCCTTTGCAGAAGAGCTCGAATCAGTTTCTCTACAAGAGCTTTACCAAGACCTTGGCCCTATACAATAACAAAAACATCAATTAGCAGCACTCCAGTTCACATATAGCCAGAATTTATGCTTACATCCGAACAAGACACAAGGAGTCATGGAGGCACTTAAGTCCAAGTATAAATTGGCAGAATGCCTGAATCCAACACTGCCTTACGCATTCTACAATTCATCCAACAAAATCCCAGAGTCAAGCATGCAACCTTAGCTTCCTCTAAACAGTGGCAGGCCATATGCATTTGAATTTTTTATAAAAAAAAGTAACAAGTATTATAAAAATTAAATGACTTTAGTGCACACTAAAGAGAAAATATTAATCCCATGTCCTTTCCTACCTCAATCAACCAAAGTTCTTGCTTTTTCATAGTTTGGGTTTATTAATATTTAGAATTTAAGCTTCTGCAATGTAGTTTTATAGAATATCTCGTGCTATAATCATAATTATTTATATAAGTTGATGGAGCAATATGATGTTAATTTTAATTTTTTTAACAAGGTATGCCGTATGGATAAATCCCATTAAAGAAAAGTAATTTCTTAGGATGAACACCAAAATTGCTCTCATTTAAAGTAACAAAAAATTAAGAGAAATTTCAAAGATGTTCCAGTAAATATTGGTTTAGGTCCTAAAATTTTATCTTATTATCCAAATGATAGAGAAAACATCTGGAAAAAACAAAAAAATACTAGTGCTCCCCTTAACTTCCAGGGCCAAGCTCTGCCACTGCCTCTAAATTTAAGTGCATTTATTTCACCCAGCACACTTCCAAGCAGACAATAGAAAATATGTTTTTCACGAGCGTTATAATGGTTATTGGCATAGTACACTTTCTTTGGCCTCAAACAGCCAGCTTAATTTTACATTATAAGTTCAAATAGAGTCATAGACACTGAATGATGCATCAAGTAACACATGCTGCCGGCAAAAGAAGATGACCGTCAATTCATTTCTAATTCAATCTTTACCATGATTACTACATTAGACTAAAATATATTACACATGAATTTGATATTTTGCATATTCCACCTTCGGAAGTGAACTCTTTCAGTAACCGGCACCGGAGTTTTTGTTCAAAATCCATGTTTGATTGACAGAAAATACCTGGTAGCCAGGATCAACAAGGACATCCCAAATTGTGGCATTGAAGGCATGGTCTGACGTAGCACGGGCCATGCCAATTAATCTCTTTTGTTCAGTCCCCTCTGTCAAATAACTTCGCCAAGTACACTAAGATGTTCATCAAATAGGTTTAGATAGTTATAAGCATAAAGAAAAGACTAAACCAGCCAACCAATTAAGTTAATCAGAGGACACTGCAAGATGTCATATTAGTTTTACCTGACCCCGGTGACTTTCTTACAGAATGCAGTGAGGCCACTATATAGCTGTTTTTCAAAGCAGCAGCTAATTTTGACAATGGCCTACGGGGCCACCCTACCTGTTAATTAAAGGGATGAACCACTCATTAATCATTATCCTGATTAAGGGTGTGTTCAATAAAACAAAATATTAAGTCCACAAATTTTTAGTGATGAAAAATTTACACACTGAATTTGTAAATTGTATACTTTAAAAATGCAAGCGCTGAAGGTGTATTTAAGGAAACTATTGTCAAGAATAATGTAAATAGGTAAAGGAGTCCTTAATGTTGTTAAGGGAACTAAAACATTGACCTAGAAATTGATCATTCTAGATCCAAAAATGAGATAAAGAAAGAAGTCCTTAATGCTGTTACATAAGTTCATCAAATATGATTTGAGTGTATGAATTTGTGCCTGAAAAGTAACTTCAAAACTAGCATACACGTCATCACTGCCTTACAATAGAAACATCAACACACAACATAAATACACATTAGATTACACACACCTTGTCACAGAGGGCTTGAAGATCATAGACATCAATATCTCCACCGGAAGAGAATATTATTTGCTCAATTGTTCCATCAAGTTCAGTCTTTTCAACAAGGACAAACTCTTGAGGCATTGGTTCTTCATCTTCATCAGCGGAGGGTGGATCGATGACTTGCATTGTGTTATTCTTCATCAACCTGAGAAGGGGAACAAGTCTGTGAAGGGCATTTCAAGATAATATAATAGGTGTCTTGGCTTGGCAGTCTTATAATTGAACAGCAGGGAACACATATAGTGCGTGCTTGGGAACGAAAAACAACTTTTTTTCGAAGATGTTTCAACAATGTTATAACATGTTTGGCAAAATCAACTTTAACTTTTACACAAAATTTAATACATTATGAAAGCTTTTTTTTTATAATGCTGAAGATTGAGTGCATATTTGGTTCAAATTAAATTAGCTTAACTTAGCTTTTTTTGGGGGAAAAAGTTGTTTCAACAGTGTTTAATCATGTTTGGCAAAATCAACTTCAGCTTTTGCACGAAATTCAATGTAAAATAAAAGCTTTTTAAAGTTAATTTTTATAATGCTGAAGATTGAAGCTTATGATTCTAGCTTATAGATTATTCTTTATATTTTGATATGTAAATACTATTTTGTCCTCAATTAAATAACTTTTTTAATCATTCTATACCTAATTTGGTAATTTAATGCATAAAAGCGATTCTTTTTTATATCAACCAAACGAAATAGATTAATTTAAAATCACTTTTCAGCTAATATATCCAAACAACAACAACAACAACAACAACCAAGCCTTTTTCCACTAGGTGGGGTCGGCTACATGGATCAGACGACGCCATTGTCTATCATGAACCAAGTCCTCAAAAACCATTCAAATCTAGATCTTTTTTAACCGTTTCACCTATAGTCTTTCTTGGTCTTCCTCTACCTCTATTTGGGCTATTCTCCATCCGATCTACTTTCTTACAGTAATTCTCCTTACATAATTCTCCCATCTTTTTCATAGGTGTTACCCTACTTTCTCTCTAATGCATTCATTCCTAATCCTATCTTGTCTAGTATGGCCACACATCCAACGTAACATCCTCATCTCCGCGACACTGATCTTGTGCTCTTATTGGCTTTTTACCGCCCAACATTCAGTACCATACAACATTGCGGGCCTTATAGCTAATATATCCAAACATAAAAATAAATCGATTATAATCGATTATAACAAAAAGCTTTTATACAATAATCGATTATAATCGATTATTGAAATAATCAAAATTTTCACAGCTGAACCAAACACACACTGAAGTTTATGATTATAGATTATAGATTATTTCATTCACTTTGAGATGTAAATACCATTTTGTCCTCAATCATATAACTTTTCTAATCATTCTATATCTCTTTTGGTAATTTAATATATAAAAGCGATTCTTTTTTATACCATCCAAACGAAACAGATTAAGTGTGTGTTTGGGATAGCTGTGAAAGCTTGATTATTTCAATAATCGATTTAATAATTAAGCTGTAAAAACTTGATTATTTCAATAATCGATTATGTTTGGATATGTTAGCTGAAAGTCGATTTTAAGCTAATCTGTTTCGTTTGGATAGTATAAAAAAGAATCGTTTTTATGTATTAAATTATCAAAATAGATAAAAAATAATTATATAAATTATTTGATTGATTAAAAAAGTTATTTAATTTAGGACAAAATGATATTTACATATCACTGTTGGGAATAATCCCAACAATTTTTTTTTTTTAAATGTCCACCATTTTGCTTATCTTTCAACAGTTTTTTTCTCTAAAGAAAAGCTGTTGATTTTTTACCTCATGTTACCCAAACAAAATGTTGTTACAAGCAACAGCTTATTTGGAAAAAGCAACGTATGTTGGGACGGAAATAATCCGTCCCAAACATGCACTAACTTAAAATCGTTTTTCAGCTAACATATCCAAATATAAAACTGATTATATTATAATCGATTATAACAATAAATTTTTATATAATAATCGATTAATGAAATAATGAAGTTTTCACAGTTAAACCAAACACCCTCGTAATAAACTCTACTATGATTTTAAGTAAAATATATTAGGGGAATAATCAGTATTCCTTCAATTCATGGTAAAATAAGGCACAAGGCATTTTGGTGTGAATATGCATAGGCACGGATTTGGAATTGGAAGGGATAATAAGAGATGAAGGGTACCCAGACTTAATTGATTCCCAGAAACCAGCCTTGAGCTGAAAAGTCTTGAACTTTGCGGTTGCTGCAACCAAATTCAAAAGAGAAAGTGGGAAGTAAACAAGCAATCCAATTCCATCCAAAGCATTCATTAAGAGAGAGAGAGAGAGAGAGAGAGAGAGAGTAGCACCACCACCTGTATGAGTAGCAAAGAAGTAACTGAGATTGGAAGAAGGAAGCAATAACTGAGTTCGAGTTTGAGAAGATAGAAAGGGAACAACTGAGAACCTGCTCGACAATCCAAACACATATATATATTAATATTCAAATAAGGAGGAACTAAAACTGGAAAACAGTTACGAAAAAGAGAGACAACTTACGAAGAAATAGGATTGAACTTGAGATTGAGGGTTAGCATTTTAGAATTTGATTGAGAATGATGGTTGTGTGGAGTGTGGAGTGTGGAGTGGATACTATTACTCACTCACTCCAATATTCGATAATCATCTATTTGTCTCTCATCTTTCTTTCCCTTTTCTTTGTTTTGTGGTTTTAACTTACAAGTTACAACCCCCTCCTCTCAGCCCTCTCAAACTGGGCTGGGCCACTTCCACTTCAACTTCGGTTTTGGGCTGCTCAGCTATCAAAATTTTGATCCTAGTAGTCTTCTCTACATAACTAGTTAGTTACTTAGTTTTAGCCACTCAAGTTTTCAAAATTAATTTACAAATCTTAATAAATATATACGTGTGTAATCTATAAATCCTGACAAAACTAGTCAAAACCTTCATTTACCAATTACCAACATTCATTTTCAATATATTATCACTAAATAATGCCCCTCTGTTTTAACTATCTATTAACGCCAATGTGAGTGAAATGTCCTCTCTACTAGATAAAATTTGAAACAAATTTAACATAAATCAAGACATTTACAACACATATTTAACTAGACTATGAGGATGCATTTTTAAAGTGAAGACATCAGTTGAGTAGATTTCCTTGAAGTTAAGTGTAAAAGAAGACGCTTGATCCTTTTTTCTTCTTAGTAAGAGTGTAAATTGGATTGAATAATTTGACAAACTCGAAAAATTTGATAATAATTAACTAAGTTTGATTGAAATCAATTAAGATTGATTTGAAATCTGAATCAAACTGAATCAACTTAGTTAGAGTTTTTTTTTTAATTTTTATTTTATTTTTTCCTTATGAATACAAACTAACTCAACCCAATCTTTTCTTATTTTTTAAAAAACAAATCTTGTGAAAATTTTTCTTATTTATTTTTTTAAAAAAACTTTTTCTTTGTATTTTATAAAAATATCTGACGCATGAACTTGAATCAACCCTTATCTTATTAGTTTAATTTTGTTTGAATTTCTCGACCAAAATATATAAAATTTAAATTGAATTGAATCGATAACTTTTGATTGGCTTAAATTTTTTTTATATCCTAAACTTGAAGTAACCTGACCCCAATTACAACAGCATTACCTCCGAGAATGAGTAGTCTCATGCTTCTTGATATCATGGGAGCTTAGTTTGTTGGCCAACTTAACACTTAACTATAGAGAAAAAAAAAAGTAATAAAAGATAGATTATTCGACTGTTCTTTTGTAAGGTTAGTGTTTTATTTTTTTTATAATTTCTTTTGGAAAATAATTTCCTCTGTAAAAAAAAAAATTATACTTGTATTGGAGTAAAATAAATTATTGATGATTAAATTATATCTTGAAGCTAAAAAAACGTGAAGTTATCAATAATATCTGTTTGGAGGGCAGAAAGCAAAGGAATATACTATACTTGTTATGCTACGGTTTGTTTAAATCAAAATATCATGATTATGAGATTTTTATTTAATTGATAAATATTTATTGTATGTTAGAATTAGCGTATTTTGCTTTAAGAAAAGTTTATAGTTAAAGTATTCAAAATAAGACATTTGTTGAAAGTTTTTTAGTATAAAATAAATTTATATATATATATATATATATATATATATGAAATCAATCTAAACATATTTAGAATCTTATAAATTATAATAGAGAGACTCATACGTATTTAAAATTTAATAATTATATGATTCGATTTTATTTTGTTTGTCTATAACAATATTTAGACATATTTTTTACCTGTATATACATAATTTAAATGGAAAAAAAAAGTCATTACATTTATTTCAACATGTTAAGTGAATTTTTTTAAGACATAATTTTTTTTTATAATCATTACTCTTTTTTTATTATTTTACAAAATAATTTTTTAACTTAATCTTAATTAAATTTTTATAACTTTTCTTTTAATAAAAACATCATGTACCAAGTAAGATCTTTATTTATAAATATTTATAAAGATTTAAGTGCATCTTATCTTACTATTATTATTAGTATAAATAAGATAAAAGTATATTATCAACGAAATATAAAAAAAAAAAATAAATTTATAATATTATTAAAATATATTTATCATTAAAATTTACAAGATTAAAATTAAAAGATAATATAATTTTATAAATATGTAAAATAAAAATATTTGAAGGACATTTTATTTATGTATATTTTTATTTTCTCTATTTAATATGAATATATGGAATAAAGTAAGTATTTTTTTCTAATTTATTAAAAATGAATACACTTTGATTGTTATTTTTAGAAATATAAAAAAATAATAAATATGAAAGATTGAAAAAGATGAAAAGTTAAAAAAATAAAATAATAGAAATGAAAAGTAAAAAAGAAACAAAATAAAGTTATAATTTTAAAGAATTAAAAAAAGTTAAAATTTAAGAAAAATAATACATGACAATTATACTTAAAAAAACCTTTATATTATGTAATAAATAATAAATAGATTAATAGAATAGATACTTGTAAATTTATGTAATTTCCTTATTAGAAGTTAGCCTCAACTAAAGTGAAGGTCACTTTAGATGATAAAATATAAGATTGTAATTTTATATGAAAAAATTAAAGAAATAATTATTATGTAAATATATATATCTTATCAAATTTTAATTGTTTTTTATCAATACTTACAATCCCATATTTTATTTTATAAATAAAATACATATCTAACTTTAAAAGAGTCAAATCATACTTACCACATATTATTAAATAGCAAATGATAATATAATAAATAAATTGGGAAAAGAAATAAGAAGGGAGAGTGTGTAGAGGTGCTGTCTCTAATAATTGCATCTTTATTGAGTTCCGTGTCACCTCAGTAGCATGGATCCATGCCACCAACACTCCATGTCAGATGTCCTTAGACCACTTTATCTTTTGAACCTCTGCCTTTCTTCTGCCCTCTCCCTTCATCAAATCAACACCACTGCCATCCTGCAGGCTGCATCTAAATTATGCCCTACTTGTCACACCTTTTGCTTTTCCACCACAATCACATTACTGCATGGTAACTTGAAGGTACAGGTTTCTTATTCGATGAAAGATACTTACACAAATCACAAATTATAACTAGTGAGATAACTATTTAAAAATTTACAATAAAATTAAAGTGTTATTTAATATCTCATGTGAAAGTACAGAGCAAGTATCACTATTATTTTTTTTTTTTAATCTAAGGGCACTTATATTTTCTTTCAATTCATATGGTATACATAGAAAGAGAACTTTGAAGTTCATTGTAACTTCTACACAAAATTCTTCAATTAACAGTCATTTAAAAAAAAAAATCCAAAGCCATGCCAAGAAATACAGCTGCATATTTGATTTTAAGTAGCTAATAATGGCGTTATGTGTAACTGTGTGAGAAATGGGCATCATTAAAGCCATAATTGCAGCGTTTGGTTTTGGTCATTTCAAAAATCAAAACCCAATAAAGCAGAGTCACACAGTCACAGCTCTGTTTGCAAATGTTACAATTGCACTGCACTCAGTCTTTTGTAACGTAACGTCTAACGTCGAATGCCAACAGTGGTACTTGATTAGATTACTACGTGTGAATATCTGTAGTGTATAGTGTTTAGTATAATAACGCAAAAGCCAGAAACAAAAGCAGCCAAAAAGCAAAAGATGGCTCAGCACTGCACTCGGAAGAAGACCATAGGCAGCACAGCTCATGTTATGAAAACGAAAAGAAAAAGTTGCGTTGCATGGCGTGGCATTTGTGAATAATTGATTGCTATTTTGAGGGCCTTTTGGGGCGTTTGGTCCTAAATATTCCTGAACCAACTATCTGTACGCATTTTTGGTTAGTTTAATCAAGCCACAGACACAACTACAACTACAACCACAAGCCACAGTTTGTGTTGCTGTTATCGAAACATACACACACAGCTCACTTAGGCAAGGCAGCAGAGGAGGGTGCTGCCTCTTCTCTCCTCACTCAAACAAAGATGGTTTCCGAGAACTCCCTCTCTTCTTCTAAACGCTCTCCAGCTACTCCTAAGTTCTGCAACTCATTCACTACTCGGTACTTCAGCAACAAGTTCACCATCTCTTTCTGCTTCCTAGTTCTCCCTGACTCTATTATTTAATATATGTCTCGTGGGAGTGTAACATACTTGTCTTTCTTTGTTTCATTTGATAGTATAGTAGATTAAAAATGTAACCTTCATGTGCTTGTTTTGCCAATGTTCATTTCATTCAGGTTCTATCCAATTGCTGTTGAAATTGAAGTATATCTGTTAGGATATAAGTTGTGGATTGTGCATTTGATAACTTGGTTAAGTTAGCCAGCTTCATTTGGATTTGCTTAAAGACAATATTCTTGACGTGCTGTTAGTCTCAACTCTTTCATTTCTTTCGTTGTGTTAGATATTTTGGTAGGGGTGGGAACTGGAAGGAATCGAAAAGGATGCAGTGGAATTCTGAATCTATGTTTTGCTGATAGGCTTTTGTGACAATTGTCATGCCAAAATTGTTCTTTTTTATTGCAGGATTTTTGCTGATGTTGCTGGTGACATTACAATTGTCATTGATGGGGAGTCATTTCTTCTGCATAAGGTAAATTCTTCCTTTCAAGATGCACTTGACAACCGCTTGACAGACATGAGCTTGTTCTATTTGTTATTTTGAATTATATTATATGGTAAATTGCAGTTATTATGGCTTTGAAATTGGGTGGGTCTCTTTTACCAGCTGCTATGAATTATATAATGAACTGTTAGTCTTATAATCAATCCATAATATGTTAACAGCCAACTAAAATCAACCACTATTGGCCAAAAGTCATCATGCCTACATTATAATATCAAAAGTTCATGACCTCTATTTAGCTTCTTTTTAGTACATATTTGCTGCACTGCACCAGTCAACTCAAGACTATTTAGAGAATGTCTACCAAACTAATCTGTTACTTTGTCCTGGTTCATGAAGTTTCCCTTGGTGACCCTAAGTGGGAAGATTCGGAAGATGGTTGCTGATGCCAAGGGTTCAAATGTTTCAAACTTGGAGCTCCTCGACTTTCCAGGGGGACACCAGACATTTGAACTTGCCATGAAGTTCTGTTATGGGATGAATTTTGAGATTACAACATTTAATGTTGCCCGACTACGTTGTGCTGCTGAGTACCTAGAAATGACAGAAGAATACCGGGAGCAAAACCTCATCACAAGAACAGAGACTTATCTGAATGAGATCGTCTTTCAAAGTCTTCAGAAGTCAGTGGAAGTGCTATCTACATGTGAGATCTTACCTCCAATAGTGGAGGAGATTGAAATCTCAAACGGATGCGTGGATGCCATTGCAATGAATGCTTGCAAGGAGCAACTAGTTTCTGGTTTATCAAGGTTAGATTGTGATGGTGAATCAAGAGAACTAAAGGAGGGTTGTGTTGCATGGTGGGTTGAAGATCTCTCAGTATTGCGTATTGATTTCTTCCAGAGAGTTATATGTGCCATGGGAAGAATGGGGGTTAGATCAGACAGCATTACTGCTTCACTGATGCATTATGCTCAATCATCATTGAAGGGTATTGGAAAATGTCAATTTTGGAATCCATCAAGGACAAATTCAAGTCCAACTACTGTAGAAAAGGACCAGAAGACCATTGTGGAAACTCTCGTAAGTCTCATGCCAACAGACAAAAGCTCTTCCATTCCATTGACATTTTTGTTTGGGATGTTAAAGATGGCTATCATGTTGGGTGCCACCATTCCCTATAGGCTTGAGCTCGAAAGGAGGATTGCATTACGGTTGGAAATGGTTTCACTAGATGATCTACTTATACCATCTGTACAGAGTGGGGACTCATTGTTTGATGTTGATACAGTTCATAGGCTACTGGTGAACTTTTTGCTGCGGATTGAAGAAGAAGAAACTGAAGATTATGGGTATGAATCCGACGGAATAGGTTCTACTGGCCATGGTTCTCTGCTAAAAGTGGGGCAGCTCATTGATGCTTATTTAGCAGAAATTGCTCCTGATCCTTACTTAAGTCTACAGAAATTCGTTGCTTTGATTGAGATACTGCCTGATTATGCTCGTGTTATTGATGATGGCCTTTATAGAGCTGTGGACATCTATTTGAAGGTAAATTTGTTTGGACTAAAGGGTCTTCTTTATCTGATGCCAATAGTTTAAGCGCTTTCTAGTGATTTCTTATGGTTATCAAACCTAGTTAAACCTCATTCTCAATCATGCAACAGTTACAAAACTGATCAGTTGATAATATTTTTTATTCATTTTTCCTTCTTCTTGTGACAATAGTACTTTTTTTTTTTCCTTGTTCAGGTCCATGCAACTCTAACAGAACAAGAGTGCAAGAAGCTTTGCAAGTTCATAGACTGTCAGAAGCTGTCTCAAGAAGCATGCAACCACGCTGCACAGAATGACAGGCTTCCACTGCAGATGGTGGTGCAAGTCCTGTATTTTGAGCAGCTGCGCTTGAAGAATGCCTTGTCAGGGAGTTCAGGAGATGGGCTGCTGTCACAGAGAATAAGCAGTGGTGTTCCAAGTGCAGCCATGTCCCCCAGAGACAACTATGCTTCTCTGCGGAGAGAGAACCGAGAACTGAAGCTGGAGATTTCAAGAATGCGGGTGAGGCTGAGTGAGTTGGAGAAGGAGCAGATGTTTATGAAACAAGGCATGATTGATAAGGCAGGAAATGGAAGAACATTCTTGACCTCCCTTTCTAAGGGAATAGGGAGAATTGCAATTTTTAGTGGTCAAGCTGGAGGGAAGCGCCAGAAATCGGGTAGGAAGTCTCGGGGTTCAGAGGGGAAAACTGGTAGGAGTAGGAGACACTCTGTCTCATAGATATTATTATTATTCTTCTTCTTAGTTAAGCTTTTACAGCACCCTTTGTTCTACCTTTTCAGGTGATCACAAAGTGTAAATGAGTTGGTCAAAAGTTTCTCTTCATCTTTGGTCGTTACTTTGGCAGTTGAACTTGAATGTCCCACTTTCTCTCTTCCTCTTCCCCGCTATGATTTCAGCTGCTAAGTTAAGGTTCTATACAGTGACACTGCTTATTGCAGAGAAGAGACCACCAAGAGGAAGCTTCATCAAACAGCACATTTCAAGATGTGTGGCATCGATTTGTCCTAGGGTCAAAGCACCTCCATTCCTTTCTCTCACTGTCACACCCTCACGTAGATACAATGTACTTCTTTCTTATCAAACTTGCTCCTTCCTTAGATTGCTTGAAACGAAATGTAGTATATATATACATATAACCAACTACTCGGAAATGACTCACCATGGCTTGGCTTGTGGAAGGCAATGAATCTTTTTAAACGCCTTAACTTTCAATCTTGTCCTTGGACTGTTGAATTTTAAGTTTTCAATGTCTCTGATTTTCTCTCAAAAAATAAAAAATATAGCCCACATACCTCCAATAATCATCAATAAAAGTAACCATGTAACGAATACGATACCCTTTAATTGTAAGGTCTTTCACTCGTCCAAACATATATGAGTGGACTAACTCCAATGACTCCTTAGTTGAAACTTAAAACCTTAAAATGCTAGTTTATGTGACTTTGCATGTCGCATATGCATAATTCAAACTGGGGAAGTTCCTTGAGCATCTATTTCTTTGTCACTACCTCAAGTTTATGGAGCTCCAAAGTCCGGTTGTGCGTGCCATAAAACAATCATCTCATTCTTTCGAGTCTTATTTACGTGAGCTGACACTGAAGTTTGCAGACATTACCTAGATAAACTCCGGAGTCCATATGTTGGTCTTAAAGGAAAATATTTAATAACTAGTTAATCAAGTCTCGACTAGTTAACCGTAAACCACTTGCCATTGATCATTTCCCTTCAAGTCCAATATATTTATTAGCTCTTTTACAGTTCAACCATTTCCCAAAATTATTTCAATGAAACTAGATTTGACAAAGCTAATGCAGATCACACTAGTAGAATAGAAGAAAACAAGAAATAACAAAAAGAACATGTTTCAACATGTAATGAGTGAAGCTGAGACATAACTAATTGTCTCTGAAAACTTGTTCCATAGAAGATACATGTGAGGAAGTATACAAAGATGTAATCAGATACAACGTCCTAGGAAGGTCAGATTGGGTATGCGCACAACGTTTGATAAATTGTTATTACTAGCCAAATAAAGAGAAATTATTCGAAAAGGCAAAATTTACCCCTATGATGAAAGTCTGCCAGCTAGGATTCCACCAAATATGATGGCTCCAAACCACTTATTTGAGACAAATCTGAGGAAACAAAAACAGTACCAAAGTCAGTTCAAAATTGAGAGAATAAAACCAAAAATTATATAGTAAACTAATTGATACATAATAAGTATTGTAACATATTGCAATCCATCAATAAAACACTTGAAAAGTGATTAACAGAAAACTGAACTATCACTGAATTTTGGAGGGGTTTTATATGTCGAGGTCTGAGGGTATAAATATGCCATCAAGTGTTTGTAGCAAAGCTATATAATTTATAGTCTTCGAAAAACTGAAAATGAAATTTGAAAAAAAGTTTATGATAATCTCAAAGTTGCTTTTCCATGGTATTGAGTATTGACCATTCAAAAATCAAAACATTTTGAAGCTCCAACAGATTTTCAAGCCAATAAAATCAGTTGACACATGAGAGCCTTTCAAAAGAGGGGCTTTTGGAGAATTAAATCATGGATTTATGCAACAATCCTCCCAAAACATACTTCCTCTTACAATCAGCACGTGATGAAAGGTCAACTGTCCATATTTGCCAGCCTAATTGTCCTGATGCAACTGCCAGAAATGCATAATATGGCCAGCCTGCTCCACACATATGAATCAGGAGGTTGAAAACAATCATTGCAATCCAAACAGTAATGAAAAAAGAGAACAGAATGAAGGTCATAAAAAAAAAAATACCTATTTCGGTATTAAATCCACTTAGAGCTAGACTACCAAGGCACGCAACCCCAAACCCAGAAAATCCACTCCTTTGTCGAATCACCAAAGCGCAAAGCTGTTGATTTAACTCCCACTTTCAGGTCATCTTCTTTATCCCGAATCCCAAGGTTAGAAATAATTTTAGATACTATAAGAATTTTGATTACATTGCTTTAATGAAAGGATTCATGTGGAGGATACCAAGCAGTCTTGTCATGGTATTCTTTGTTTCATAACATCTTAGGCTGCGTTTGGGATACCTGATAGTATAAAACATAATAGTATAAGATAATAGGATAAGACTTAATAGTATAAAGAGGCTGATAAGCTCTTATACTATTAGGCATTTAGTATACACAATATAAACAACCTGATAATTGACTATACTACCCTTTAACACAAAAAATTCAAAAAAAAAAAAAAAAAACCACCCACCTTCATCAGTGGAAGCAAAAACTAGTAGCCTCCATGTAAAAACCTTCATTCATAGTAGAAAAATTAGAATCCTCTCTGTTGAAGTTTGAAAATACAAGAAAAAAATAATAATCCCAAAACCCATTTTCAGCAACCCCTAATCCTATTCCCCCTCCCCCAACAACACTTAGTCCTCATTAGCATCCTCCTCTTCTGCTTCTGTCTCCGCCACCACCACCACCCCTCTTCACCTCATTGACTCCTCCCTCGCCATCGCCACCAGATCTAACCCCCTCCCCTCTTCTTGCTCCAATTGTCGACGGTCCCTGCCTTGGCCAAATCCAACCAAAAACACAGACCATCACCCACCGCTTACCGCCTCTATCGCAAATTTGGGTTGATTCTGCTGTGAGTTGAAGTGGTGAGCTCGTTTAACGGTGGGTGTCGTATGTCACGGGTTGGTGTCGAAGTTGAGACCAGTGGGTCGCGGGTGGGCGTGGGTAGTGACTTGTGAGCTCTTGCAGACATGCGTCATGGGCATCACGAGCATCGCAAGCTGGTTCAAGTTGCGCCTTGTGGGCAGAGAGGATCGGCAGCTGGTGGGGAGATGAGAAGTAGATGAGGCAGTGGGAATGGGGTAGAGTGGTGGTAGTACGGTGATCCTGGCAGACGAAGATGTTAGAGTGGGAGAGATGATGTTGAAGGGTAGGGTGGGAATAATTATTCTATCAGGCCTTATCCTTTGATGACGGTGAGGATAAAATTATCTTGTTATAATAGGATAAAAATAGTTGACTGAATTTTACTATCTTATCATGTATCGGATCATTCTTATCAGGTGCTCCAAACACAGCCTTAACTGTTACAGACAAGATAATCATCTGAACATGGTTGAAAATTATACCATGACATTTACACACCCCATATCTGAAGGAGAGCATAATAAGCCCATTAGCAAGCTAAAGTTCAGGAATAACAAGCAAAAAAACTCATAAAGGTAGCCCTTCTCTTGTCAGACCCCACACATGAATGCAGATCATGATTCATGAAGGAATTAGAAGGCAGGAAAGAGGAGCATTTTACAAGAAGCAATGCTGTTTTTACCTGATGTGCATAGATAGTATCATACACAAGAGTCCAGAAAACTCCACAGGCATAAAGTGGCACCACAATTGCTGGATCCAGACTTCTTTTAATTGCTGTCCATCCTAACAAAGCCCCCCAATTAAAGGTCAACCCAAGATAGGCTTGAGGCTAACCAATATAGTTACATGAGAGCACCACATAAAAGCATAATGAGATCATACATAAAGGTAACAATAAAGAAACAAGATAAGAATAAATTCCGTCACAAGAAACTATAAATAAGGAAATTCATTACCCAAAATGTAAACCTCTTCATAAGGGGATAGGAGAAGACAAGCAACAAGGATGAGGTGCCCAAAACACGGCTGCCAAAAGTACACGAGCCACAAATTTTCAAAATTTTACAAGATTCACATGTTCACACTTAATAATGATTTAATTATGCCTGCATACGAAATAGTGATAACATGTAAAGATGCATGGCACTTGCAAGCAAGGTGAAGTAAAATATTTAAAAGAGTTAATATAATCAGTCTTTGTCCTGAACATAACAGTGTTTCACAGGGCACATAACAGTGTTATATCCTCCTTCTTTGTTAGATAGCATTTGGCAGTGGATATAGCAGTGCTATATCTTCCTTGTTCCCCACATAAAGTGTTTTCTAACCAAACAATTGGATCGATTTTGATCATGGCTAATACGCAAGAGAGGCAGCTGTTACTTGTGAGATTCTGCAATGTTATAAAGAAACAGTCATCTTTATCCTCCTTGGGAGAACCACATCACAAAAGCTAGCCATTGTGGTTGGAGAGCCCAAAGCCATATAAACCCCACACTAGAATCTCATACTTCCGATGTGGGACTCAAGTCTTATACCTTGCAATTGGATCCTAATATTCCACCACACTCCGCAGTCCCAGCATCCACCCGAGCTGGTTGTGCACTAGTCCTTTGACTAGTCCCGAGCAAACATTGCAATGCCGGCGTCACCACCCGCGCCACTCGTTTGCAACTGAGAAACATGGTGGAAAGCTCTTATACCAATTGATAGAACTGGACTAGAAAAATAGAATAAAATGTGGTAGAAGATAGGAATTGTATTCAGAAAAGGTTCAGTATCAATGTGATAGCAGAACTGAACAATAGTAAAGATTCAAGATACAAATGGTTGACAGCATTGTAGGATATTCGAGAGATCCTACTTCTCTCCCACTCTCCAATTTTCCCTCAAAATGAATCTAGCCTCCTCTGTTCCCTCATTGCGCCTTTTATTTCCATCCTAATTCTGTTGTTAGTTTCAGGTAACCAACTAACAGAATACCGAACTGCGCTGGCTAACAATAGAGATTTTGATCCCCTACTTCTCTTTTATTTCTTCTAGTGTACAACCTTTTTACCTGCGGCCTACTAACAGAATATTGGTTAATTTGTTTCAGCAACTCTATAGTCTATACAGCATTTAATCTTATAAAAATATCAATAGGATTTGGGGTTGCCAGCTTTGGCGATCAGGGTCACACTACCATAATCCAGGAGATGCAACCCAGATCATGGTTCCAGGAAGGTGCTATCTTCTTCATAAATAATCGATATGTTACAAAATTAAGCATCTAAAGCCCCAAAAAGATAGACCCTAACCCATAGATTTGGCTACTCAAAAGTAACACTAACCTATAATTGTTCAATTGTAGATGAATTCCAAGACCCAAAAGTAATTGAAAACCAAGAAAACAAAGTCCTTGAAATGGTGTCAAAAGACCACTTGCCACAGGTCTCAACTTTGTACGTTCTACCTGCGTTATACAATTATATACAATATCATTCAGAACTTACAATTTAAGATCATCTTTTTATTTTGGGGAGGGGGGAACTCAAGCAGTTCTGAAAAATGCCAAAGGGAAGAGGAATGACATCAAATGCAATCATATGCACAATAAACATGAAGTGTTTCTAATATAACAAAATCACAAGGGTAATGTCATAGCAATAAAATTAATAAAACAACAACCAAAGTCTCCAGTGTTATCCTAATGGATGGGAAATAATGAGTTAAATTAATACTGGGTTTAATCATATATAGCCATGCCTATTAGGCACTTGTTACTTGCAATTTTTTGGGCATGTAAATAATATCTACTAGGCTCTTAGACTCAACCTGAATCTTAATCCAATCCTCTTATCCATCACATAGACCCTCAAATACACAATCTAGCAAATACAGATTTCAATAAAAAAAAATTCAATAATAGGAAGAAGATAAGTAGGAAAAAGGAGAATATGAAATCCTCCTAGAACAAGCGAAAAAAAATGGAAACAAGCAAAAGAAAATAGGGAACTTTCTTCCAGGTAAATTGATAAATGTATAATTTAACCATATTTGACACATGATAGGCAAGAAGAAAAAGAACATTTTCAAATACAAATTACAAAAAACAAAGATGAACTTACAGGCCATGTGAAAAGCTAAGGCACTAGACTTGGCATGACTTAGCTTTCAGATCAGTCTTCTATCAAAATCAATTATACTAGTCAAACATATCCACACACACAATACTGTTATAGTAATTTACAACACAAAATTACTATCTCAGCATCTCCTACTACAAAAAATAAATGCAACCAAGGATAAAAGCAACTATATTTACCATTGTATCAATATCCTGATCAAGGAGATCATTAATAGTATACCCAGCACCCCTTAAAAGCAAAGCCCCACATCCAAACAGAGCCAACATTTTAAAATCAGGAAGGTGCCCTGGGGCTGCAGCAAAGGTAATTGACCTAAGGCATGGAAAATTAGAAACATAAAAAGCATGAGAAAATAGTTAGAAAATAGAGCGTTGATAAGGAAGGACAGAGAAAAAATTTCAAGGCATGATCTAATTTAGAAAAGATGACACCCCCCCTACAAAAAAAAAAGAAGAAAAAACATGTTTATTTTGATTTCTACATATGTATGTGGTATATGTATTCATTTATGCATATATTTGTGTCAATATTCTGTGACATTATATGTAAAATACTAAGAAAAGGCAAAACAGAACTAACTTGTAATCTGTTACTCGGGATATGGACAGCACTAAAGGGTAAAGGAGTAAGTAGTAACAATTTCATTTTAGCTATTTTATGGGTTAAAATGAGGATATTTATTAGGATTTTGGAAAATGATGAAGTTTTTAGGTTGACAGAATTGGACCTGAACTGATAACTGATTCTGAATCCAATTTGGAATTGAGTAAAATTCAACTAGGAAACATATACAGCTAGGTTCTTCTAGAAACACCTTTAGACAATAAATTAAGTTGCACATCTAAATTAGAAAACAAATAAAAAGAAGAAGCTTCATGGCTTTTAAAATTTCTTCAACTCAACCAATCTGAAACTGAAAGGTGTTACAATGTCTACATATTTCCAACTAACAATCAAATTCATATTATAGAAACTATTAATCTCTTCATGTCCTGTCAACAAGAAAGCATGTACCAATAAAAAAAATAAAAGTAAATAAAAACTCTTACCACATACAAGGCCACAGAAGCAACCATGTCCCAATTGGCCTATCAAGCCGAGCAAGACGAGCATAGGGCTGAACCTGCCTAGGCAAGAACAAAACAATCCAAGAGATGTCCCCTCTACTCACACTACCACTTTGATTGTTGTTTTCCTTTGAACCCTCTCCTAAACTTGAGGGTGATGTAGAGATGTGCATAACAAATTGGAAATTTGAGAGAGATCTAACATTTCTACAAAATTCAAAATTAGAAATATGAAGGTGGGATTGCTTGAATGGACTGAACGAAGTATTTAGACTGGGGTTTAGGTTTAGGGATGGTTGAGTGGAGATTAAAGGATTAAAGACGGAGAGGTAAAGAGATACAGAGGGACCTTAAGAAGGGAGAGAAGATTCTAGAAACCTACGTGAAACACGAGATATCAAAGCTGATGCCATATTCTCAAATGCAACAAGTTGGGGTTCCCTTTGTTGCTACTAACTTGAAACCCGTATAAGCATTCAGTTAGAGGATGAGTAAGAAAATTTGAAAGTGTGAAGCAGAGTTCAAATTATGTTGAAGTACCAAGCTTAGAGTTGAGAACCGCAATTGCAATGGACATCAAGTTCACAAAGGTTATGTGATTCTATGATAGAACTCTTCATGGAGAGGAGTGTTCCCTGAGAATTATGTAAATTTACAAAAACCGATTACTATATAGAGCTTCAATGACATTTTCCCAAGCCAAACTCTTGGATATTAAAAAACATACATAATCAAACTAAACCACAAATTGGGGATTCTAAAAATCACATGAAAAACATAAATAAAAAAGTCTTAACATCACAATTTAATAACAATTTGTTCATCAATTAAATTCAGTAATACCAAATTGAGAAATGAGAACTGATGGCAAACATTTGTAAAAAAGAAAGAAAAGTATAGTATTAATTTAGTATCTGTCTATCAATTTGAAGCAACATTCAGTATCTCTCTCTCTCTTCTCTGCTATGAAGGCAGGGTCATTGTGGGTGGTACCACTTACCAGTGCAGCGAAGGACAAATAGGCAGGAGGAGTTATTGCAAGTTTCAGCATGAGAATGGCAGAATGCATGGCATACATACATACCTGACTGTGAATCGCAGACTTCAACGGAAATAGAGCACACCGGCAATTCGACGTCGCTGGCAATGGGACTCCAACTTAATCGCAGCCAGCAGCCTCCCTCACACATAACCAACCACAAACATCGCAGCGACAGATGAAACGACGTCGTTCTGTTTTGTAATTTCTTTTTACAAACAAATTAAAAACCGGTCCAAAAAGCATTGTAATCAGATTTATGAGTAGAACTATTAAAATGGGCTCAGTGAGATGAACAAACCCGACAAAAAAATGTGAATTACAAGCTTATATTTAATTTAGTTTGACGTAGCTTGGCCTGAATTCGAGTTAGGCTAGATTGTTTCTCTAAATTTTAATTATTTTAAAAATTTAATAAGTTATGCTTAAAAGGATACTATTATTTTTTATTTAAAAAATTGTAACTCAATTGACAATTAAATTAGTTTTCTAATTTATTTGTTTTTGGCCAAAATTAAGTAACTCAATTTTTTTTTCATTGATTTAAATTTTTTAAAGATAATTTTTTAAAAAAAGCAAGAGTTAACAGGTTGATAAGTCAACTCGCCCAACTCGCAATCCGCAATAGATTGAATTGGGCTAGCATTCAAAACATATTAGGTTCGACTTGACCTGATCTAAAAATGACCTAGGCCGACTTAGGCCAGTTCGTGGGTTTTTCAAACAAACAAATCGGCCAAGCAAGTTTAAGTAATACAATTATGCAATAGAATTGGTATTGAAAGCGCATGTTGGTAGAGTTGTCAAAACGGGTAGGGTCATTTTTTGATTGAGTGAAATTGGGTTTAGTATGTATCATTATTGGGTCAGCATTTTGCTAGGCTAGTCTAAACATATTGCAAGGTGCAAGTTGGGCGAATCTACCCACCAGCCCACCAACTTTTTTTTTTCTTCAAAATGCACTAAGTTTAATCTTTACAAAAAATTGACTAAACGAAAATTTTAAAAAATTAGAAAACTTGGATTTGGGTCAATCACAAACAAATTAGGGAGTTAACCAAATTGGCAGTTAGTTTTCAATTTTTCAAACAAAAAAAAATGAAAGAATGCTCTTATGCGCATAGTTCTATAATTTGAACAAGATGTCGATTCAATCATAAGGTCAAATCACCAAGTTAATGGTCCTACCTTTGGTCAAACGATCAAACCAAAAAACTCAGAAGAAGGAAAAAATTTAAAATATTTTATAAACACAACACTTCATATAAAAAAGTATATGAGAAAATAATTTTTATGAAAAAAATATATTATATGATATAACCAAACTAACAGTTATAACAATCGATTAGTTAGATAATATATAAATTAAAAAAAATTGACAACACTGCTAAAGAGGAGTGTATGATTTAATGGTTGAATGCATTTCTTCACAAGGGTCACTCACAAGTTACATTTTTTAGTTTCATTTTTTTTCTTTAAAAAATGGGGGTCAAACTATCTATGTTGGTCAATGGGTTAACTAAATTTGACTAGTTCATTACGAAAAACTCTTATGAATAAAGATCGAATTAATCCTTAAATGATAACTTATTGGATTAAAATTTAAATTAGATGTCAAACCAATGGGTCAACTCAGCCCAAGGCGAGTTGCCCAATTTTAGACTAGGGTTAGATCAAGTCGAGCTAAATCAATCTAACATAAATTTAAGTTTGAATTTTATTAATCCAACTCATACATTTTCTCGAATTATATGGATGGACCCATCAAACAATCCAATTTGATAGCACATGTTGGGCTCCCCCACTGCTCGGGTTATTGGGCCTCACATATTACCTTGAAAAATACCTTCTGCTAGCAAAATGCCCCATACATACAAAACTTGTAAACTGCAAACCTTAGGCCACATTTTCTTAGAGAAAAAAAAAGTATATAAATATCATTAAAAAAAATGGTGATTAGAGAGCTCAGGGATGTCATTCTAAGTTCACGACATATCACAAGTCTCAAGTTTCAATAAAGACTTACAAAAATAGTGTAATAGTTATAGATGACTTAATTATAAATGAAGAATTACTAGCAAAATCAAACATAAGACCTTTTTTTTGTCAATGATATTAAAAAAAAAAAAAAAATTGTTTTCATTGCAATATTTATACTTTTTTTTTTAATTTTATCAAACAGTTTTTCTAGTGCTGAAATCGGGCTCCAACTTGATACAATAAAGTGAGTTGGTAACAAAAATAAATGTGTTTTGCCTTTGGGAGTGCAGATGCATTGGAAAAACAGGAAGAGAGGAGCACTGCAGTTGGTCCCATTTTGTTGTTATTTGATGTGTTGTCGTTTCCTTGGAGCTGAATCTGAATCTGATCTTAATTTCCAATCCCACGTGCCCCATACCTCAGCCGTTATTGTGTTTGTATTTGCACTTTGCAGTTTGACATGACCTATCGCCCATACACTTGCGTCTCTTTGCCTCAAAATAACCATGTGATGAGTGACGACAACGTTAAGAAACACTCATGGGTATACTAGAAGGAAAATTGTCACCGTTAGATAACTAAACTCACATTAAATTTATTGAAATCTTTAAATTACTGGTGTCAATATTCCATATCGCAACAACATGCTCTTACCCGATAAAAATATAATTTTAAACTTGAAGATTCTTCACGTAACAGAAGAAAAAATAGAGTTAAACGTGTTAATATCTGTTGAAAGTTGAAACTCATCCTGTGAACTTGAACTTTATTTAAAGGAGTGAGGTTTTTTTGTTTGTCATATTTTCAACAAGTCAAGGGTAGAACATGGCCGCTTTTGATGCACATATAGCTCTTGATTAACTAGTCTAGTACTAGTATCTCCTCAACAAAGGCTCTGAAATGCTTTTGCCATTGGGTATTTTTTTTATCCTGCTGTTATTCTTCCAGCTCATCAAACGGAGAAGAAAACAATGATATACTAATAATGGATATTATGAAAAGAATGATGTGCTGGTCCTGCATGCTGGTGGTACCATTTTGATTGCACTTGCTGTTTCGCTTCTATATATTGATCACAATTTCGCAACAACTGAACAACGCTTCATCTAATTTTCTAAATTGAGCAGAACAATGGTGAAAATTAATTAAAGTTGTGTTTGAAATGAATAAAAATAAAAAATAATTTGAATTAATTTGATTTAATTTAATTTAAAAATCAAATTTTATGTTTAAAACTTAAAAAAAATTGAATTGATTTAGAAATTAAAATTTGTGTTTAGAATTCATTAAAATAAAAATTGTTTTGATTTTGTTGTTTTAAGAACAGAAAGCAGTAGAAAAATAGAGAGGAAAAAGAGAAGAAAGTATTGTACGGAGGATGCATTTTATTTTATTGAATAACTCTTTAAATAGAGTTAGAGTCTAACAGAAACAAATCGAGATATCTCCTTATTTTTAAGCGTATTTACTAAGAATATCCTAATCTTAAAAAAAAGCTGAAGCAACAACATATCAGATATCAAATACTAAAAACAGAAATAACAAACTCCTAAAGTGTAGATAAAGCATCCCACGTTGCAGCTTTTTGAGGCATACTTTCAACAAATCTCCTCCTTGCCTTAATAGCTACAAACACCTAGTTTAATTCTCAAAGCTTCAAATCTAGCTTTTGGCAGAGCTTTTGTTAAAACATCTGCACTTTGGTCTTCAGTTCTGCAATAAAATAGCTTGACTTCACCTTCTTTATGCACTTCTCTTAAGAAAAACAACTTGATCTTAAAATGCTTAGTCTTGCCATGAAAAACAGGATTATTTGAGATTGAAATAGCAGCTTGATTGTCAACAAGGATCTGAGTTGGCTCATTTTGCTTCATATGTAAATCTGCAAGTACATTTCTTAACCAAATTGCTTGATTCACAACCGCAATGGTTGCCACATACTCTGCCTCTGCAGTACTTTGAGCCATAACATCTTGCTTCTTTGAACACCATGAAAAAACTCCTGATCCAAAACTAAAACAATAACCAATTGTGCTTCTCATGTCATCAATTGAACCTCCCCAATCACTATCAGAATATCCAAGAAGCTTAAAATTCGGAAAGTGAGAATACTTAACACCATAGTCTATAGTGCCCTTAATATATCTTATAATCCTTTTGGCAGCTTGAAAATGCACTTCACTAGCACAATGCATGAACCTTGAAAGTATACTTACTGCAAACACAATGTCAGGCCTGGTTGCGGTAAGGTACATTAAGCAACCAATTAGACTGCTATAATGATGTTCATCAACTTTATCAGCTCCATCATCCTTGCTAAATTTCTCCTTCTGGTCCATTGGAGTAGAAGTGCTTTTGCAGTCCTCCATATGAAACTTTTTTAGTATTTCCCTTACATACTTCTTTTGACATATAAAAACTCCATCATGATCTTGTTTCACCTCCATTCCCAAGAAAAAGGTCATCAAGCCAAGGTCTGTCATTTCAAACACTTGGAGCATTTTAGCTTTAAACTCCTGAATTAGCTTTTCATCATTTCCTGTTACAAGCATATCATCAACATAGATTGAAACTGCAATTAAATTAGCGCCTGACAACTTCACATATAATGTTGCTTCATTTGGACTTTTGATGAATCCAAGATTTTGTAGATGATCATCTAGTTTGCTGTACCAGGCTCTAGGTGTAACACCCCAATTTTTAGAAAAAATGTCCCGAATGTTCTGTTTGCTGTTTTTCAAGCTTTTGTGTAAAAGATCGTTGTGTCCCTATTTTACTGTTTCTTATTTTTCTGTATGAAATACAAATACGTTTTACAAAGCTAAAATTTTATTTAGTCGTTTTACGTAATTTGTTTCGAGACGGTAAAATAAAAATTTTCTCAAGCTACTGTTTTAATTTTTCTGGGAGATATACAGACAATTAATATTGTCTGTAATTTTATTTGCACGTTTTGGATGATTTGCTTCGTCGTGGGAAAAAATAAAAAAATGACCGTTACGTCCCGATTGTACTATTTTTAATTTTTTTATATGTTACAGTGCTTAATATTACTGTCTGTGATTTTATTTGAATTTTTGTGCGATTTGCTCGGACGAAAGTAATATTTTTCGGTAGGAAAATCTTGTTTTAATTATTCAGAAATGGGGATCTTACTAAATCCAATTTTGAATGAGACGGTAATTAATCTTTTAATTTTTAGGATTTAACTGTTAAATAAAATAATTTTGTATTATTATAATATTATTTTATTAGTCAGTATAATAAAATAACAGTGGACCCGAAAATGTTTTGCAGGACCCACGTTTAGTTAAAACAGTTAACTTAGTAGCTTAATTAAGCATCATTAGTGATGGAACATTCAAGAATATAGTGACTAAGGTAGATGACTAAGCTTAATTAGTGACTAAGCATGGTGACTAGGTTAGGGTTAACCAATGGGAGCAAAGCTTGGTGAACAAGGCTTAATCTTGATCTTTGATTCATCCTAAGGCTTGGATGAAGCCAAGCAAGGCTACACCTTGCATGGCTTGAAGTCCACGGCCATTTGGCCTTTGGAGGACAAAATTTCACTTCATCTTTCATGCAATTTCTCTCTTCTCTCTCTTCCAAAAACCCTAAACACCATTGAAGCTTCCTTGAAGCTAGATTCGGCCAAACACAAACCAAGACCATCCAACCACCCAAAATTTTATCCAACCAAGTTTTCTAAACCTAAACACAATCCTAAGAACATCTCTAGTTGAGAGTTCTTGCAAAATCTTCCATTTGAAGCTTGGAAACCTACTTGAAAAATTTTACCTAGAAGGTGAAATTTCTTGTTTTCCATTTCTAAACTCTTTTTCAAAGTTCTAGGCCATGATTTCTCCATGGTTTAAGCTCTCTTTTATGGTTAGTAACTTGTAGATTTTGTTTAAGTTTGTTAGGTGATTTGAAGGAGAAAACCGAAACCTAGAAAAGGTGTGAAAGAGTATTTTTGTCTTCATTTAAGGTAAGAGGAAGACTAATCTTATCATCCATGGGTGGTGGTAAGAAGATGGAGATTGATTGATTGTTGTGATTGTAGAATCCATAAGGATTCCTTTGTTGTGTGTTTGTTAGTAGCTTTGTTGTGTGTTTGTTAGTAGCTTTTCTAGTTGATATTTGTAATAATTTGTATGAAGTTGCATGTCTACAAGCTTTGATTTACATGTCTACAAGTTTTGATGATTTGTATGTGTTAGAAATGCATGATAATGTATAGGATGTGAATAACATGCTAAGGAATGCATGAGTGTTCCAAAGAACACCACACCAAGGCTCACGGCCATTGACCAAAAGGAGAACCAAAATGTTCTCATTATTTTTCTAAAGTGTAATTTAATTAACCTAGGAAAATTAACAAGAGATAGAATTGTTTAAATCAAGGAAAATGAATTTAGAAATCAAATAACACAAGTGTATATTTCGGCCAACATGCCAAACCAAGAATTCATGATTTCTAAAATCAATTCCAAACCATTTCCAAGTGTAAAGATGCAATATATGTTAAAAAGAATTTTTCTAAAATGAGTTTTGAAGAAATAAATTGAATTGAATTAAGTTTAATCAACTAAAACTAATAATTTTACTGTTAGAAAGGAAATACAGTAACTTTTGAGAATTTCTAACATATGGCTCATACTGTATTTTGAAGCATGTTAGTGGTTTTCAAAAGGATTAAATTATACAGTTAAAAATTAAGTAAACAGAATTTTTACGAAAAAATTAAAAAATCATTATTATAATTTTCTAAACAAAATACTGTCAATTTTTAGTAAAAATGGACAAATAAAATAGAAAAGATGTCCAAAAGACAGTATACGGTATGAAAAATATTTTACGTAATTTAAACGTATTATTTATTATTTCTGTTTATTTAAACAGTGATTTTTAAGGGATTTGGACCATAAAATGATTTAAAAATCTTACGCGATTGAGAAAACGTATTAAAAACTCTACGCGATTTTAAAAATAGAAAAATAATTTTACGCGATTTAAAAATGTTTGTAAAAATGACGAGATTGTGAAAACGCGATAAAATTTCTACGCGATTGACCAAAACGGTATTTTTTGTACTTTTCTGTTGTCGGGCTATGAGGTGAACCCGTACAGGCTTTGGAGCAGTATTTGTCCGGTGGGACTTACTGTATTTTTTTTTATCTTTGAGGATATATTTTATGGAGGGTATTTTGGTAATTTCTCATATATTGAGTTTATGCCAATTTTTGGTGGATTGATTGACGAGGTGAATCACATCGTGTTGTCGATGCGATAAACGTAGTGTGGTTCATTGTCTTTATGAACTTAGAGAGGTTAGTGTACGGAATCCCATATATGGACAATGGTCCGCTCCACGCATGGCCGTGGTAACCGATAAGCACACTAATGGGCTCGACACGCACTATTTTTAATCGAGATTTAGTAAAGTCTAATAGTACATTGCTGTAGTAGTGCCACAACGTGAGACCGTGAACTACACCATGCCTTGGATGATGGATTCCATGTGACGTGGGGCTATAGACGCAACGCGTGTGACAATGCGCAATAGTTTGGTTGGGCGGCCGTGGTACTAATAGATTTTGCGAGTCATTCTCTCTCGATATCTATATGTGTTTAGCTCCATAGAGTAGGATCGTGTCATATTGCATATGGTTATATTTTGGACATTATTTTATTTTATCTATTTTATTTTATTTGTTTATTGTCTAATTCTTATTTTATTTTATTTGTGATATTATTTTATCTCATGATATTGTTTTATCTGTGATATTATGTGTTGTTATGATACTATTCTCGTTACTAATTATTGTTATAACTTTTCATATTACATGAATCAGTATATCCGTTGTTTGTCATTTTCTTATTTGCCATGCTTGTGATGATTTTAGATTGTCTTACCTCTTTATCAGTATGTGTTTTCTATATATTTATTTACGTGGTAAAGAGTTTGAGGAAGAGGAACAGCCTCTTGAGATTTTGTATCCCGAGGAAGAAGAAGAGCAACACCAAGACCAAGACGACGACCAAGAACCATCTGATCATCCATATCCATTGGATTGATTTGTTTGGGTATGACGATACCAGGATTTTTGGGTTTTGTACGTCTAGAGTTTCACGGTGGATTGTTAGCTTGGCATCTGCGGGGAGATAGAGACTCAGTGACTTATGTGGGACGGTTGACTGTGTCCCTACGACATGAGTTTGATGGAGAGCCAGTTATGACGACTACTGTGTTTTAGCACTTAGAGTTGCCTTTATCTCTTAGGCGTCATTGGGGTGGTGTGTCCACTGAGCCTAGTGAGATGACTATCGTATCGACTGCGCGGTCTCGTTTCCGCCGAGTGTCGAGGCATCCTGGATATTTATCTTCTGATGAGTTTCCTGAGAATGATCCATCAGAGGGTTAAATGTTTATGATGTATATTTTGGGCGCGTCTGCGTATGTATATATTGACTCTTTACTGTTTTTGGTTTACTATTTCTGTTTAAATATTTGTAGATATAGCTGTAAATTATTTGTATAACTTATAACTTGGACCATATGTATATTATGAGTGATGTTGTTCTGTTGGTTTTATGTTTTCGCGTTATTTTTTTTAATAATATTATGTTTAACAGGAATTATTTTACAACCCGTATTAGTACGTAACAAATATTTTACAACTTAGGTAGATTTTATTTATCTTTCTTTTATTTTCTTTATATATGTGACATCCCTACAAGGGTGTTACACTAGGGGCCTGTTTAAGACCATACAAAGCCTTTTTTAGCTTGTAGACCTTCTCCTCCTGCCCCTTGACTAGAAATCCTTCTGGTTGCTCCACAAATATCTCCTCCTGTAAATAACCATTTGAGAAGGCAGACTTCACATCTAAATGGTAAACCTTCCATCCTTTATGCGCAGTCAAGGCAAGCAACATTCTAATTGTATCAAGGCGTGCAACAGGAGCAAATGTTTCCGAAAAATCTACTCCAAACACCTGAGCATATCCCTTTACCACCAACCTAGCCTTGCATTTATTTATAGAACCATCTGCATTAAGTTTGGTTCTATAAACCCATTTGACACCTATAGGCTACTTGTGTTGAGGTCTGTCCACCAACTCCCAAGTGTCATTTTTCTCGATCATCTTTAGCTCTTCCTTCATAGCATCTAACCACTTGTCATCCTTCTCGAAACTTCTCTGAAATCAGCAGGTTCTAGAACAGCTACATTACTCTTTTCATAAATTTCAGATAAAGGTCTTATACCTCTTACTGGAATGTCATCTATATCTTCATCAAAGTATTCTGGAATTTTTGGCAACTCCTTTGTTGTCTCCTCCCAACTCCATTGCTTGTCCTCTATGAATTTGACATCTCTACTAACAAGAATTTTTCCATTTTGTGGTTGGAAAATTCTATAAGCTTTGGAAGTACTGCTGTATCTAATGAGAACTCCAGGTTCAGCCTTTTTATCAAGTCTGTCTCTTTTAACCTGTGGTACATAAAAGAAACAAACACAACCAAAAATTTTTAAATTCTGTAAATCTGGTTTGTAACCAAACCAGGCTTCAAATGGAGTTTTTTTTTTTGCAAAACTCTTGTAGAGAGTCTATTCAAAGAAGAAGACTCAAGAAGTGTTTGCACGGAACTACGCCCATAAATTCTTTGGCAGCTCTTTTTCATGTAGCAAGCACCTTGTCATCTCCATAATGCTTCTATTCTTTCTCTCACTTACACCATTCTCACAAGGGTATAAGGTGTTGTACGTTGGTGCTCAATACCAGCCTCTTCACAAAATTTGTCAAAAACATAGTTTGTATATTCTTTCCCATTATCTGACCTTATTGTCTTCAATCTGCAATTACTTTGGTTCTCCACCAGTGCTTTATATTTCCAAAATATGTTAGCAACCTCAGATTTGGACTTAAAGAAATAAATCCAACAAAATCTGGTACAATCATCAATAAATATAATATAATATCTATTGCCATTTAAAGATGTTGTTCTCTGAGGTCCTCCAACGTCTGTATGTACCAACTGCAATTTTTGAGTTGCTCTCCATGCTGTTTGAGGAAACGATTTTCTGACTTGCTTGCCATATTGACAAGCCTCACAATCATCCATCTTGTCTTCAAGCAATGATACACCTTTCACCAAGGCATGTTGCTGCATGTATAGAAGTCCAGCAAGATGGAAATTGTAACATCTCAACTTTTGGGTAAAAGATCGTGTGTCCTATTTTATCTTTGTTTTTATTTTTCTCGTATGAAATACGTAAAAAAATATCTTGCTTTGTTATTTTATTTGGTCATTTTACATAATTTGTTTCGATACTGATAAAATAAAAATTTTATCAAATTACTTGTTTTAAATTTTTCGTATGAAAACAGGATGTATAATACTTGTCTAGTATTTTATATAATCGTTTTACGTATTTTTCTTCAAGACAAATGAAATAAAATTTTTCTTGAATCATTGCTTTAATTTTTCTGGTTGATATACGCATACAAATAATACTTGTCTGTAATTTTATTTGAACGCTTTTGCATGATTAGCTACGTTGTGGAAAAAAATAGAAAAAATGACCGTTACGTCCCCGAACGTCTTTGTTTGTCTTGTTTTTGCTTGTTTTAATTGTTTTCTACATGATACTGATTAACTCAATATTACTGTCTGTGATTTTATATGGACTTTTTGTGTGATTTGCTCCGGGGTAGGAAAATAATATTTTTCCTGACCGTAAAAATCTGTTTTTAATTATTCGAGGCGGGATCTTACTAAACCCAATTGAATGAAATTTTAAAATTAATCTTTTAATTTTTAGGATTTAATCACAAATAAAATAATTTTATATTATTATAATATTATTTTATTAGTCAAGACAAATAAGTGACTTGGCAGAATTCGAAAATATTTTACGGGACCCACGTTTAGTTATTAAGTCTTTGTCATACGCGTGGACCAATAAGGAGTTAGTCAAAATTGGTGGCTATGACTCATCGCAACGGGCCAATATGACGATGACACGTGGTGTGACACCTCAGCAGTTCCAGAATCTTCTTCGATGACTCGCCATGGTGACACAGTCAGTGATGCAACCGTGACACAGTTAGTGATGCAGCCATGATCACCGATGACTCGCCGTCTTGACTCGGTGATGACTCGCCATGCTGATGCAGTCATGACGTAGCACCGTGACTCACTACGCCGACTCATCCCGCTTAGAAAATATCTTCGCCGACTTCGCCATGCTGACTCGCCATGCTGACTCACCCGTTCTAGAAAATTCCACGATGACTCATCATACTTGACTCATCAGTGAGTCACATATTCTAGAAATTTCTCTGTGATGACTCGCTTTATGACTCATCAAGGGTAATCGATAGAAAAAAAAATGATCAATAATAATTACTACTCTTCTGTGAGTATAAAATAAAAATCTATGTATATTTTATTATCCATTGGATAATAGATATCGACTTTATAAATAATAAATATTGTTCATTGGTTAAAGTATACTATAAAAAAAAAATAAAAAAAAAAATATAAAATATATATATAGTATGCACCAATAGGAATTAGTCAACAAAAATAGCAACCCAATAAGAATTAAGTTAGTAAATAATTAACCAATGAAAATTAGTCAAGGTTAATGGTTTGAATTTTTAAGAACCAATAGAAAATAAGTTATCAAATAATGTTGGACTTCTTGAAAAGCAATGGTGCTACGGTGGAAGAGAAGAGAATTGGCTTTAATAGCCAAATTCACAAAATGAAGTTTACGTAGAAAGCCAAATTCACCAAAGTGAATTCATGTAGAAAAGCCAAATTGAATAAATGAAGACTAGTCAACATTGGTTTCTTTTCTTTGATTTTCCTTCTACGGCAATTGCAATTTTTTGCAAAGCCAATATCACATTTCTATCTTTCCTATCTTTCAACTAGTTAACCAAGTCAACATTGGTGGCTTTTCTTTGGTTTCACTCTACGGCAAAGCCAAGCATTTGGTGAGGCAATTATTACAATCAATTCTTACTATCTTTCATCTAATTCACCAAGTGAGACCAAGTCAATCTTAGTGACTTTATTGCATGTGTTTCTACGGCAAAGCTAAAACTTTGCAAGGCAAAATATATCAATTGATTTCTCTCTATCTTTCATTAATTACCCAAGTATGACAAAGTCAATATAGATGGCTTCTTGTCATGATGCATTTACGGCAAATGCATGTGGGAAGAAGGCAATTTTAATGTTTTAATTCACTCTTGTTCTCCAAGCTTCTACGGCAATTGAATGCCTTTAGGAAAGCAATATTCAATCATTTATTTCATTCTCATTTCCTATGCATTTGTGACCATGCATTCTCACTTTCTCTCAAGACCATTCACGGCCATGCATTCCAAAATAGGAGACTTTGCTTTTAACCCAAAGTCTTCATCTTTCTCCAAAGCTATCAAGCCAAACTCTCAAATATTCTTCCTTCTTTTCGCTCTTTGTGTTCACGGCCAAAGCTCCCAAATGGAGACAATCTTCATCAATTTATTTCATTTGTTCTCTTCTATATCTTTTTCTTCAAAGAACCAAGATCAAGCAACCAAATTTCTTTCCTTTTTCTCTTCCTCTTGAATTCGGCCAACTACCAAAAATCACCTTCCAAGCTTCTAAAATTCTAAATGACCATAGATCTTGAATCTCCATACCATTCTAAGGAACTTTCATGTTGGAAGTTTTTCCTAAATCATCCATTTTCATCCTTGTTCTCCAAGCTCAAGGTTTAGGGTTTTAAGGTGAAGTTTATGAAATCTTCACTATTAATTTTATTCTTTCCTTTTAAACCATATTTTGATTCATGGTTTTCCTTACTCAAGCCTTAGATATTAATATTGTATGTTTTCTTTGATTTTTCAAGTAGCTCTTGGTGGAGAGGAATTGCTTGAAGGAGACATACAATGGCTTGGAGGTTTCTACAAGAGGTAAGAGGAGATTACCCTCATCAACCTTGTGTTGGTGGTGAGGAATATATGTGGTTGTGCTTGTAGAATCCATAAGGATTCGGTGGTGTGCTTGTTTTGGTGTGTTAATTATTTGTGTGTTTGTTATTTGTATGTTTGATAATTTGGTGCTTGCTAGTAGGTTGTTGTGTATTTGTTAGTAGCCTTTTTATGTGATATTTGTAATAATTTGCATGTCTACAAGCTTTAATTTGCATGTCTACAAGCTTTAATAATATTGCATGTGTTAGAAATGCATGATAATAGATAGGATGCAAATAATATGTCAAGGATTGCATGAGTGTTCCAAAGAACACATTAACAAGGCTCACGGCCATGATCCAAATGGGGAACCAAAATGTTCTCTTAATTTTCTTCAAAGTTGATTTAATTAACCTAAGAGAATTGGTAAGATATCCATTTGTTTAGATCAAGAAAAATGAATTTGGAAATTAAATGGCATAACCTTACATTTTCATCCAACATGTCTAACTTCAAACACTTTGATTTCTAAAACTATTTTCTAGGGCAAGGATTAAATCAATGTAGACAATACAAGAGATTAAACATGTATTTAAAAGGTGAAAAATAATTTGGAAATCAAATGCAAAGTTTTTATCAAATTCGGCCAACATGCCAAATTAGACATTCATGATTTCTAAAATTAATTCCAAGCTATTTTCAATCAAGAAGAAGCAATACAAGTTAAAGTAAATTTTCTACAATGAGTTTTAAAGAAATAAAGTAGTTAGAATTAAGTTTAAGAGGTTAATACTAATGGTTTTTACTTGTAAGAAGAAATACAAGTAGGCTTTATAAAATTTCTAACGATAGCTTTCATCGTGTGTTTTGAAGCACGTTAGGAATTTTCAAAAGTATAATTATTTGGTATTAATAAAAATGAAAAGGACTTTTAAATGGTAAATTTAGGAAACCATTATTATAATTTATTAAACAAAATACTGTCAATTTTTAGTAAAAACGGATAAATAAGATAGAAAAGATGTCCAAAAGACAGTATACGCTATGAAAAATATTCTACGTAATTTAAAAGTACTAAATATTATTTCTGTTTGTTTTAAACAGTTATTTTAAGGAAGTTGGACAAGAAAATGATTTAAAAATCTTACGCGATTGAGAAAACGTATTAAAAATCCTACGCGATTTTAAAAACAGAAAAATTTATTTACGCAATTTGAAAACGTTTGTAAAAACGACGGAATTATGAAAACGCGATAAAATTTCTACGCGATTAAACATTACTGTATTTTTTGCTGTCGGGAAAATGTGAACCCGTACAGGTTTTCTTTATATATCTCTTTGTTGCCAATGAGGGCAAGCTTTCGCTGTCGGGAAAATGAGAACCCGTACAGGCTTTTGAGGATTTTTTCATTGTCGGGAAAATGTGAACCCGCATGCTTTTGAGGATTTATTGTCGGGAAAATGAGAACCCGTACAGGCTTTATATATTTTACCTCTTGAGGGTATTTTCATAATTTTCTTATCTTTGGTTGTGTATTGAGTTTATGCCAAAATTTTTGGTGGATTGATTGACGAGGTGAATCACATCGTATTGTCGGTGCGATAAGCGTAGTGTGGTTCGATCTTGCATGGACTTGGAGGCATTAGTGTGCATAAAATCCATATGTGGACAGTTGGTTGCTCTTCTGGGCCGTGGTAAATGGCGACACACTAGTGGACTCGACACACACTATGTTTAATCGAGATCTGGTGAAGTCTAATAGTACATTGCACCTCGTAGTGCCACAACGTGAGACCGTAAACTACACCACGCCGGGATGATGGATTCCTTGTGTCGTGGGGCTATAGACACAACGTAAGACAAACAAGTGCAATAGTTTGGTTGGGCAGTACGTGGTACTAGAGGACTTTGCGGGTCGTTCCTCCGATGTCCGTGTTTGTGTGGTTTAGCTCCATGGAGTAGGATTATGTCTTATTGTATATGTTGATATGTGGTGCATTATTATCTTCTATTTATTATTTTTATCTATTATCTTTTATTTGTTATTTCTTTTATCTCATTATCTTTTATCCGTGATATTTTTATTTGTGATCTTTTATATCCGAATATTAATTGTTTATATGTTGTATTTTGTCTCAGTGCATTATTGTATTTTTGTTCTGCTATGAAATGTTGTTATTGAATTTAATCTTTATTTTTATTGTACTTGTTATGATATTTTATATGGTATGAATTGTTATATCTATCCCGATCCCGATAATGTTATTACTTGTTTATTTTATTAGGTTATATGCATATTAGAAATATTTGTAAATTGATAACATGACTATAATTGTGATTATCTCATGTGTATGGAATGACTTTGTCATTCGAATCATTCTTTACTACCGATCTTGGTATTGGTGAAAGGGATCTCACCTCTTTCCCGTGTTGTTTGTTTGGTTTGTATTATTTGAATTCGTATAGTAGGCGGAACACATACTCAAACCTATAATAGACAGTACTCTGGAAATGGTGACGACGCCATTGAGTGGACTTTCAAGTTTCAACAAGATGCAGTTGGTGAAGAAACAGACTATGTAGGTTGAATTTTTCTCGTTAGTGTTGTTACTGTGCTATTGGTAGTACCCGTCTTTGGGTTTGCTACTGTTTCTCTGAGTCTGTAAATATTACGTTTTAACTTATATGAAATGATTGATGATGTGTATGTTAATCTGTTAAATTTAATTTCCATTTTACTTAAAATTTCCGGTAAGTTTGTATTTTCGCGACAAGAAATTTTAAAATCCATATTTTGAAACTCAAAGCTTTTATAAAATAATTTTAATTAGTTTTAAGATTTATTTATTTTTTTTAAAATGTGACGCCCTACGGAGGGTGTTACAGAAATGTCTAAGCCTCTTGTGCCATAAATTAGTGTTGCTGACAGCATTTGAAAAAGCTATTTGCTCCTCCTCCATCATATTTAGAGCATAGCTTTTAGTTCTCATTTTCACCTTAAATATATCTCTGCCTTTTGTATCTTTGATCAAGCACCATTTGTCTTCAAATATGACTTTAAAGCCTCTTTCAACAAGCTGCGCAACACTAAGCAGATTTTGATCTATGTCAGGCACATATAAGACATCAGAAACATGTTTCAAACCTGTTAAGCTTTCTATAGCAACTGTCCCTTTTTCCTTTGACTGAGATGAAATCACCATTCCCAATTTTTACTTTGGAAACAATGGTGTTGTCAAGCTTAATAAAGAGCTTTTCGTCATTGGTCATATGATTTGTGCAGCCGCTGTCTATTAACCATGAATTGCTGGAACTGTTGCTTGTAGCAAAGCATGTTGCAACAAAGAGCTGCTCATCATTCTCATCTGTGGACACCTTTGCCTCTTCTGGTTTAGACTTGCAGATCCTCTCTACATATCCCATATTGCCACACTTTCTGCACTGGACATCAGGCTCCACCAACATTTTCTTTGAGAGTGGTTTGTTTTTTTGCAATGTGGACAAGGTGGGAAAGTCTCATATTCCTGCTTGTTGGAGCCTTCACCTTTCTCACTCTTCCATTTTTTATTCTTATCTTTGCCTCCTGAATTTTGTGCTTTTATATGAAAAGCACCTTGTACCTCTTCCTCTTGTCTCATCTTTTGTCTCTGTTCTTGTGCCTGCAAAGCATTTAACAATTCTGCCAAGGAAAGGCTTGACATATCCTTTGAGTTCTCCAGAGATGCAATTGTGGCTTCAAACTTTTCAGGAATTGTAACTAAAATTTTTTGAACAATTCTAGAATCAGAAAAATCAGTACCAAGGAGTCTTACATTGTTGACTATGCCAAGAAGCCTTTGTTGGAATATTCCTGAATTGTTTCTGATTCCTTCATCCTTTGCATCTCAAATTCTCGGATCAGATTCAGCACTTGCATCCCTTTAACCTTCTCATTTCCGTCGTACTCCTGCTTCAAAAAATCCCAAATCTCGTGGGCTGTTTTCAGTGTCATTATTCTAGTGAGAACAGTGGACGATACGGCAACAAACAAGGTTGCTCTTGCTTTTGATTTTCTCTGCTTCCTCTCTTTGTGGTTTCTGATTTGAGCCATAGTAGGATTATCAGGCAGGGTTGGAACTTCATACTCTTGTTCAACAGCTTCCCACAGATCACTTGCATCAAGAAAGGCTTCCATTCTAACAGCCCAGAGGTGATAATTTTGGCCATTAAACACTGGAAGCACAATTGGAATGGATGAACCTTCTGAATTCATTCTATGCAGATTTGGTATGTGTTCATGTTTAGGAATTGTGGTTGGGCTTGCTTACTCAGTCTCACAGATCTCTCGGAATAGTAGCTCTTTGATACCAATTTGTTGTTTTAAGAACAGAAAGCAGTAGAAAAATAGAGAGGAAAAAGAGAAGAAAGTGTTGTACGGAAGATGCATTTTATTTTATTGAATAACTCTTTAAATAGAGTTATAGTCTAACAGAAACAAATCAGATATCTCCTTATTTTTAGGCATGACTAGTAACATCCTAATCTTAAAAAAAACTGAAGCAACAACATATCATATATCAAATACTAAAAACAGAAATAACAAACTCTTAAAGTGTAGATAAAGCATCCCACGTTGCAGCTTTTTGAGGCATACTTTCAACAAATTTTATTATTTTACATTTTAATCTTTACGAGATATTGTTAGAAGTAATTACTAAAAATAAAATAATATATTTATTTTAAATCAAATCAAATCTTAATAAATTTTATTAAAATTAATAAAAATTTTAAAATAAAAAAAAAAAAATTTATAAAATTTTAAAATCAAATAATTTTTTATTTTTAAACATTTCAAATATAAAATTTAATTAATAAATCACATTATTTTTTATTTTTTTTTTACATTTTCAACACACTCAAAATGTCAAATTAAAATGCATTGGCATAAATGAAAGCCAGTAGATACATATACATGGAACATAGACTGAAGAGAGAAGATGGTCAAGATTCAAGAAAGTCGGCTGTGGGTACTCACTCGATCACTGGGTAGTTGCTACGTAGCTGCATGCTGTCGGGAGTCTATGTATCTCGTGTATTCTCAATATAATCCATATCATATCTTTGAACATATTGTTTTTTCTAATGTCATTATCAAAATATATCAATATAATCGCTGTTAATCTGCCGACGATCACATGAAAATTTTATAAGTAGGCATGATTTATTTTAAACACTTAAATTTATAATATCTATTTTTTTAAGGTATTTTTACATCCTTTAATTAGGTGTAAAAATACATTAATCTTTAAAAAGATCTATACACATATTAATTATTAATTTAAGTAGTTAAGACCATATTTATCTAAAATATTTTCTCTAAAAATTGCAACTATGTCTTCCTTTCTCTTTTCCGTCCGGCATTTGGATATCATTTCAATTTCAATACCCATTTGTGAGTGGGTGTAATTTCCAACCTTGGCTCATTTGGGATTTTGAGCATGGTTTCCTTCACTATAATATGCTTGGTTAATAGTTTAGATGAAAAGTACATTTTTTTTTAGATTTTAATTCAAAATATAAAGTATATTTTTCCTTTTTCTTTGTTAAATTTAATATTTATAGTTCAATTTGTAAGTATTATTATCAGACTTTTATTAACATAATAATTTCTCTTCTTCATAATATATATATATATGCTTGGTCCACTTATATAATTTTTGCAAGGTTATAATATTTCCTCTCTTTTTTAATTTTTTTCCAATTTTTATCATAGATCTCTATATTTTTCATCATAATTTCAAGCAGTTGCTTACTTGCTTTATATAATTTTCTTAACTATTATATTGGCAAAGATTGTATAAAATTGTGAAAATGAACAGAAGAAATTGTATAAAAGTAGAAAATGAGATAACTAACATGCATAAAATAGAAACAAAATAAATCAACATCACAATTTTATTTTTTAAAACATAGAATCAAAAGAAAAGGGTACATGTGTATATGATTTCTACAGTTACGAACTATTCTCCTACTTTTTATATATCTAGAACGTGGGTTGAATTTGGCCTTTGGCTAAGCACTTATGAAAATTAATTCTCTTAAACATTTCAAGTTGACGTGAGAGGTGTACTTCTAAGATTGTTTGGGAAGATACTTAATTCTGATATATACAATTAAAAGATAATCCTGCCACGAGCCATAACAAGTAAAACTTTCTTGCAGAGACTATTGCGAATAAAGTAACAAAAAGGTTTTACTTAAAAGCATGAATGACACAGAGCTTTGCTGTTTCCGATTGCCATATATTTCCAGCATCAGTTCCTCCTGAGAGAGACGGTCAACAAGCTGAACAAAAGAATAATATGAAGTTAAACAAGACAAATGTATAAAAAAACAAATTTAATTCATGCACAAAAAAGGGTTACATATTTACTATATTTTAGTGTATCTGGATGAGCTTTGAAAATCAATGGTATCCTCTTGCAATCAAAATATGTACAATCACCAGAGACCTTAGTTTAAAAATCTGGAAAAGGAAAAGAAATGCATCAGCCAATGACAATATGACATGCACCATGACAATAAATCCTATAAATAAATTATATAATTTGCATCAGTAATAAAAGAAGAAAAGAAAAGAAAAAGAAAAGAAATGTATTAGCCAATGATAGTGACACAAAAGACAAGGTGCAATGTAGAGCCTCACAAATAAATAAATAAAATCTAATGTAAATAAATTATATAATTTCCCAAGATTAGCTCAAGTGGCACCAAATTCCTTCGGACTAGGATCAAGTCCCACCAAAATGGCTTTGCTTCAACTTTATCCTATCCTTTCCCTCTCTACACCTAGGCTTAAACATCAACCCCTAAAAAATAATTTGCATTGGTAATATTTTAGAAAATATTAAAATAAAAAAATAAAAGGGAACTCAAAGTCCAACAAGCATTACTCAAGAGGACAAAAGCAAGTGTTTAACCATTTTTGTAAATCAAACCTACCCTACCATACCTTAATTAAACCCTCCATTATTCTCTAAATTTCTTAAACTTTTGTGCTTGAGTTTATTCTCATTATTTTGTTCTCTCTTTAGAAATTCCAAGTCTTCATGGTTTTTCCCCTTGGCAATTTGATCTGATAAAACTTTGAGTAAGTTCACATATTCTATTTTCTTATAATAAACTCACCTCCAATCTTTAGAAAAGTTAAATATGGATTGCAATAGCAAATATAGTCAAATTTTCTAAAGCACACCCAAAATATTGCATTTCCACTGCTATAACAATCAAATTCATCTCCTACCTAAAAGAATTGTAGTGATTCGGCAGGGTAAACGACGAGCAGAGTAAGTGCGCCATACAGAAATGCAATAGAATTGATTCCACATTGTTTAATTTATTTTGTCACTGCAGCAGCTGAACAGTAACATTTTTGGACCTGTCTCACTCATTAAGTTAGTGAAGTAAGTTGGATTAGGATGAATTTTTTTTTTTCTTCGAGCCGATCCAATTCAATATATTCAAGAATGGGTTGAGTTGGATAAAATTTGAGGTTTAACATATATCAAAAAAAAATTTATGCTAAAATAGATGTCAAAGTATTAAATTAAAAATTTGTTATACATAACTCGTATGAATTAAAAAATATATATGTCAAAATAAATTAAAAAATCACAACTAATTTTACACAAATATAATAAGTCATAAACAAACTAAATAAATATAACAATTCTTACTTAGTTAACATAAGTCAGAAACAAATTAAAGTAAATTCACAAGTTTTAAAAATTGCATTAGTTAATTGAAGTTAATATCATTATATATAATACATAAATTGACATAATTATTTTTTTTAATTTTTTAAATATATTTTTTGTCATCTAAACGATTCATTAAATTTTTATGACAATGATTTATTAAATGTTTCATGACTCGTACCATTTGGTAGAAGATTTTTCATATGTCTATTTTATTTTTATAAAAACAATAAAATCCATATTTATGTTTTACATTGTTTTGAAGCAAATGATGGAAGTGGAGACACATTTTAGGACAAAAACTAAATGGCTTGAGAAAAGAAAGGACCGTGTAGTCAGAAAACGACATTCATGACCACTTTCCACATTTTTGTTTCACTACAGAGTTCACATGGATGCTAGATAAATGGATGAAAAACTCACAATTTTCACAGATATTCTTTCCCGATTTATAGGAGATCCTGAAATATGAGCGCTTGCAAAACAGGTACTTCTTCATGTACAGCTCTATACTTCTTTAACATGAACATTAACTTATTACCCAATATTATTAACTTTATGCAAGTTTTGAACTGGAAGCTCTTTTAGCGAAGATAATTTTATGGTATTAAGATAGATAAGTATGGAAATGACGTGCAATTGCAAATAATATAGTATTTGGGAACTTGTCATTAAACTTGAAACTACCCCTTGTCTTGGCCTTTGTCATAGGGACAAAAATGAATATTAGGTTGGTGCCTTGGAGCTAACGGTAGTTGCAACGTCTCTCAAAGAGCATCTTAAAAATGATATTTCAGAGAAAGAAAGCAGCCAGATTTTTATTCTATCCACCTTTATCTCACTTAATCTATCTCCTAAAAGAATTATCATTAAACAAACAAAAACCAAATTTATCATTATCTTGCAATAATTGAATACATAATCTTGTAGTGGTTGGGAAGGTTAAGGACACTTGACCTTTTGTGGATGGGACATGAGTTTTATTGGCAACCTTGTCAAGCAATTAACTTAACCCATAAATAATAATAGCACAATGCTATTGGTATTAGAAGTGGGTCCAGACGGAAATGGTTCAAAATAACAAAACCTAAAAGTCTCTCCCTTTTTTCTCCTCACACACTAGACACTGCTACGCTTGAACATGGCCCAAGACATACTTTTCTTGGAGAAAAATAATGTACTAACGGAGTATTGCGGGATACTCTGTGGAAAAGTCACATGTCCTTATATCTAAAGAGGTGAGAGAATTATAGTATAAATAAATGTGTAAAAATTATATAAATGTAAGATAATAAGTGTGTAAATTGTTGGTATTAATGTATAATATGATCACATGCAGCAGTGGAAAATGGAAATCTAAGTGTAACGTGGTCATGATACAAAATGAAGTTTGAATTTGCGTAACAAGATAGTCCTTCACCAATCAGCAATCAGCAATCGGCAGTGTGGAAGGGAAGGAAGACTGTAAATAAATAAAGGAAGTCATCGATCCCATCATATTCATATTCATTCCCATGGCATGTGGGGATGGGGCATTTGATTTGTAAAATGCTGCAAGTGTGTGGAAGAAAGGTTTGATGTTTGAGGAAGGAAGGAAATGAAAAGAAAGGATGAATGAGAGTGAGAGATGCGGGAGAGGGAAAGTGGGCCAGAAGCCCACAAGAAAGTAGGCATGTGGGTGGGGTGTGTGTTATTCTGTTCCATTTTTTTTAATAATTGGTTGGGAGAAGAGAAGAGAAGAGAAGAGAAGAGAAGTGAGAAGGTGAGAGTGAGACAGAAAGAAAGAAAGAAAGTAGGAGGCAGCTTTCCAATTCCATTACCAATTTACCATTACCATGAAACAATAAGCAAAAGTGCAACTGCAGCAGCAGATCAGATCTAATCTACATTCTACACTACAATACATTACATTGCCATTAAATCATGAATCTGAATAAATAGTCAGTCACTCACTCACTCTGAACCAGTTGCAGTTGCAGATCAATCCAATACAATACAATACAATCATCATGATGAGTAGCAGTAGCAGTAGCAGCATCAGGAATGGGCGGGAGCGGGACAAGTCGTCTCTGTTGGGATCGCAACTGCTGAATCACCATCATCACCTTCGAGGTCAGAGCTTCAATGCCGACGACAACCTCGATCTCTTCTCCAGGAGTCGCCGCTCTCTCTCCGTCGCCTCTTCCGACGACTCTTCCGATGGTATGCTATGCACCGAGGACAGACAGTTTTGTCATATTCCAGATTCCCAATCTCTTCTTCCGTTTCTATTCCTAATATTTTGTTTGATTCGATTCTATTCTTTTCTATTTTACGTTTTGATCTTGGTGTGGGAGGGAATAATGAATTAATTGAATTTGAAAAGGATGAGATGAATGTGTGCTCTGCTCTGCTCTGTTCTGTTAATTAGATAATTAAATTGCCACGGGTTTCTGCTATTGTATTGCATTTGAGGAGGTGATCAAGTGATCTCTATCTATCTAATATCTATATGGTTGTTTTGGTTATATATATGTGGACTGGATTCGATCAGTTTCAGTGAAACTGGGGAGGCTCTCAGTTGGATCAGCAAAACCCGCCAGAAGTGGGATTGATGATCTATTATCATCCACTGAAGGAGGAAAGCATGATTATGATTGGTAAACTATGTTCTACATTTCCATCATGATCTACCACCTTATCATTATTCATTACTACACTACATGTGCATCTATGCCAATCCCATTCACTTCCAATTCAAATTCCCCAACAAAACAATGAAGTCACATTTAATTTAAGACAACAGACAGACCAATTATAGAAAGTGGGAAACACATGTTAATATATGGCCATTACATTACCACTTACCTGGAGAAAACATCATATCTTCATCTCGTTTTATTTTATGTCACATTATTTTGAGCTGCAAGTCATGCATCCATAATTAATTGCACAAATATTCTCTTTTTCTCAAAACATCCATCCCGCTATACTATATTTTGATGGGAACTCAACTCAAAACCAATTAGATTCAGATTACAATATTTTGGTTGCTGTCTTCAACTTTTGAAATCACCAAGTGCAACTTTCAATAGTTCAGCTTGTAAATGATCATTAAAAGAGAGAGTGAGAGAGACTATCACTATTTGTAATTATCACTATTTTATGTTGTTAGGCTTCTCACTCCCCCGGGCACCCCTGTTTTTCCATCATCAGAAGCCGAATCCCAATCTACCTTAGTGCCTCCGAGGAGAAGTTTGGGCAGATCAACTTCTACCACTAAGGCCTCCAGGGTATGTGTGTCTTCCTCTAATCATTTCTACATTTCCTTTCTACAAATTCATTCCATATGAATTACAAGCACCCTTGCTTACAGTTTCATTAGTAAGTGGATATTGATTAGATATTAGTTATCAATTTCAAGTGAAGGAGGATTATCCTCCTCCCCACCTGCAAGGATCCCGGGTCTTTGCTTCCTTGGGGCGTTGGGGTGAGAGAGAAGGTGATGGAAATGTTTGTTTTTGGTATTAGATTAGATGTTTCCCAAGTTAGCTTCTCTAACCAATATCCCATAGGAATCCAATGTGCTCATTTAAATCCTTGTTCCAACTCGCAGAAATTAACTGATATTTAAGCATACGGATCACTTGGGAGAACTAGTTTATATTGACCTGTTGAAACTGGTCAGCTAGATCCTGCTATGCTTAAATTCTTAATCATGTTTCTTTCAGCTTTCAGTCTCACAATCAGAGAACAACAATCACTCCAGACCAGCAAGAAGCAGTTCAGTGACTCGCCCTTCCGTCTCCAGTTCACAACACACCACCTATTCTTCAAACAGATCCTCCTCAATCCTTAACACAAGCTCTGCTTCAGTTTCATCTTACATAAGACCATCTTCCCCTATAACCCGCTCTCAATCTGCAGCAAGGCCTTCCACTCCCTCCCGCCCAACAGCATCACGACCCTCAACACCCTCCAAAGTACGCTCAGTTTCCACCAGCTCCTCTGCTGACAGAAATAAACCAACACAAAGCTCAAGGCCATCCACTCCTAGTTCTAGGCCTCAGGTTCCTGCAAACTTACATTCCCCATCTGCTCCACCAACTCGGTCACTGTCCCGCCCTTCTACTCCCACTCGGCGGAATTCAATGCCATCTCCATCCCCTACAACAGGTTCTTCAACTTCAGCTGGACGTGTTTCATTGAATGGGCGCAATTCAGCACCAGTGTCAAGGCCATGCTCACCAAGCCCACGAGTCCGTCCCCCACCTCAGCCAGTTGTTCCACCTGATTTTCCCCTTGAAACACCACCAAACCTCAGAACAACCTTACCTGATAGGCCGGTCTCTGCAGGCAGGTCCCGTCCTGGTGCTGTCACTTTGAAGGGAAATTCTGAAACTCAAGCCACAGTTAACATGTCAAGGCGACATTCATCTCCTTTAGTCAGTAGGGGGAGATTGACAGAACCTGCAGGAAAAAGCCGTGGCTATGCCAATGCCAATGGCCATCATGCTGATGTTCCTGAGCCTAGGAAAGTCCCACATGTCCCTGAGGTAGTTGCAAGGAAATCTGTTAAGGCCTCAACCACTGCCACAGACAACTCTGGATTTGGGAGGACTATCTCAAAGAAATCCTTGGATATGGCTATTAAGCACATGGTTCGTATGCTCTACTTTTCCAGTTCTGCAGGATTAACAATCAAAATTTACTGTTTAGACTATCACCATTCAACAGTTTCAAAGTTTATTCATAATAATCATTATAAACATTAGGTTCAAGCTGTATAATACCAGTTCTACTTTGAATGAAAATCATGGCCCAAATGATACTGCAATCCTTGCCATTAATGCTACGATTCATCATTCACCTGATGATCCTTTGTGAATTAGACTGGTCTTATTATATTTTGGTCATGATATTTCATATATTTTCGAGCAAAGTTATGCTATTAGGCTTGCCATATTTCTTGTTATGCTCAGCATTTATTTGGTTGCTGAAGCTTACTTTGAGAAAAGCAAGTTTGTTCTTATTATATCTTTTTAACAGGATATTAGGAACAGCTCTGGAAATCTTCGTTCACTATCAAGCACCACACTCTTTCCTCAGAGTATTCGAACTTCCACTCCCAAGAGCCAGTCTCATCGAGTTTCAAGTGCTCCAGCGTCTGTTGACATGAATGGAAGCCTGCTAAGCAGTAACAACGGAGCTAGTTTTGATGTCGGAAGTGATATTAATAGGAATATGATAAATGGGAGAGAGGTAGATGAAAGACAATATTATGCAAAACTGAGTGAAGTGGACATCTACGAGAGTTCTCGTTATGATGCACTATTGCTTAAAGAAGATTTGAAGAATACAAACTGGCTGCACAGTGCTGATGATAAATGTGATCAAGGCCCCGTATTTGATAACGGATTTGAGCACCTGCCCGAGCCTTTTGGTCTCTTATAGCATCTAAAGAGGTTCTCCTTCGCGCATTTGTAACATGCTATTTATGTTCTAATTATTATTTCTTAATTTTTTGAAGGATGGGATATTTCAACTTCTATATCTCAAAGTGGAGAAATGAAGATGCATTATACATTTTCTGCTATCTGCAGAGAAATCAATGGATTTAACCTTGATATTACACCTACATACAATGCAGGAAAAAAATACATGAAACAGGTTCAACTTTCGTTGGGTGGATGAGTTTTCAGAAATGAGTTATGTCTGTGCATACTGACGTATGCATTTGTCAAAAGGCAAATGTACTACTATAAGTACATAGAGATTGAATGAGATGTTTTACGCAAACACTATGGCTGAGTGTTATTTTCTCCTTGGCAATGAACGCTATGGTTGAGTTGGGTTGCATTTTTTAGTGCTTTTTACTTAACGTACGTACAATTATTAAAATTTTGATAAATTCTTTTAAAAAATAATTTTTTTAGTTGTGTTTTTTTATTTATCTGTTTTAAAGTGTTTGATATTTTTTTTAGAAGAACATTAAACATCTAAATATTTTTACATTATAGTAAAATAAATATCACTAAAATAGTCATTGTTGTAAGTAACATGTACACGTTTTGAATGTACAAAAATAATTTCCATACAAAGTGTTTTTAGAAAATATATGTCCAAATACTTGACTGTTTCTAGGAGTAGCTGTTCAAAATTTTTTTAATGAAATATTATGTTAAAAGTAACTTATATAAGTTAATTTTTTGCTAGCACTTTTTAAAAATAAGTTTAATATGAAATTCGCCTATTAAATATCAGTAAGTACTTATACCAAAGAAAAAAGAAAAGAGCAAGCAAAGGTCTTGATATATTTTTCTTTCGGCTGAAAATGGGGGAAGATGCGACAATCAGAGTTAGAAAAACAAGCTGAGCTGGACTTGTAAATAGGCACAGCCCAATATATAAATGATGGCTTATTTCATGTTTGAGTCTCTCAGCAGGCCAATCCATTGATTATTCTCCACTTCAAAGCTTCTCACATTAGCATGTGTTTCGGATACTGATCGAGACTTTGGTCAGAAGAGATCAGTAAGAAAAATAATTAAAATAAGTCAGAAATATAATCACAAAGTATGAAAAGGTTAGATGAGTGTCTAAGAATGAAACATACCCAGTTTCAGTTGTCAAGCCAGCTTTTATAGATAACTTGAGCCTTGACGTCTCGAATACTTGCCGTTCATACTATTTCAGACTTCGAGTGTTGAGTTTCTTTTGCTCGGTCATTAAGACGTAAAACTGTTCTTGATTGTTGGTCATGATGGCGCCGATCAGTTAATGATCGTTGGGGAATCGTACTAAATACATGCTTAACGCTGAAAGTTCAAGTACAAACAGATCGGACCTTACGAGCATGACCTAGGTCGGGTCAACCTAGGTTTGACCATCTGTGAAGATAAACTAAGCTTAAGAGCAGACTAACAATAATATAGCTGATACGGTCCATAACCCTTTAACTTGGTCATCTATGAAGATGAGTCGAATTTACCAACGATAGTAGGCTGGTACGGTCCAGCAGCCAATGGATAAAGATTCTAAAATTATCTGTATAAACTTTTCTTATGCTATTTCAATCATAATTATCAAATTTCTTTTATGAATTTTACTATTTTGTGACTACTCATAAAATCAGATAATAATAATTGTCCCCTTTAAAAACAAACTCTAAGCCTCTAAGGTATCGCTACTCTAATACCCCATCCCACACCTCACTTGTATTTCCTTCTCAAAGAATAATTGAGGACACTCAAATGAATGAAGCTTTAACGTTACTTTAAAATTCAAAACTAAAATTGGCTGTCAACTATTGTTTCTGGCTACAAGATTAGATAGAGATTAGATTACAGGGTACGGAGTAATAGAGAAATGCAGCACTATGGCTCTTCAAGTTAGGAGGAGATGAGATGTGGGGGCAAGGGATGTGTGCATAACTATTTTGACTGGCCTTCGATGTCTATTTGATTAAAAAAACGATAATTTTACACATTATGTGAATCACGTATATAATTAAATTGATGAAAGATCATTTACCCAAAAAATTAATTATAAAGGTCATTCAACCCTTGTAATGGACTTATTATTAACATGAAGGAATAACTACAATTTGGTTAGGCTTGAACTAGACATAGTATATTTTAGTTTTTGTATTTCCATAAAAATTAATGAAAAAATTTCAAAAAATCTCCTTATACTATGCGTAATGTGTACTTTAGTTATGTTACTTTTAAAATGTGTAATAATCTGTTATTTTGCGAATTGTACACAATGTTACAAAATGATAACATGTAACTTTGGTTTGTGCTCGATTTTAACCCAAAATATTCAAGCAACTAAAAACAAGATAGATCCAACATCATTGAAAAATTGAAACCTCTATTCTATGTGTTCTTATTAGTTCGAAAAATACTAGTTTGAAAATACACCAGTGTAAAACCCATTTGAACCCCAATTTTTGCAACCGAATCAAATCATTATTATTCGATTTAAGAACTAAGATTTTTCAAGCCTTAAATCTTAAGATTGGACGGTGGAAATTGGAACTCCTAATTTTTCAACCTTTCATCCCCAAATTACCCTCAGCAGAATTTGGAAGAGAAGAAGAAGAAGACAACGTTTGAAACTCAAAGCTTGAGACGTGCACGTGCGTTATACATGTGCATTTCCATCCAAAAGCTAATGTTTGTTACTATTTTGCAGTATCATGCACAATTCGTAAAGTAATGAATTTATTTTATATATTTTTAAAATAATATGACCAAAGTGTACATCGCGTATAATATAAAAAAAATTTTTGAAGTTTTTTTTAAATTAATTGTTTTTAGAATAAAAAGTAACATAAAAACTAAATAAAAATAATATTTGATTTAAGCGAAACAAAAATATATATACTTATCCCTAAGACTCTCTTAACAATTTTTTTTTTTTTTGTTTGGTGATCTAAGGGGGATCGATAGCTTATTTGTTCTTATATAGATATAGATTTTATTTAGAGTAATGCAAAATGTCACGAGACTTGTTCGTGAAACAGTGCATAAATAAAGTAAAAGAAAATATTTTGTGTTCAATTTTTATATGTATACTGTATTTATATTGTATGTTAATATGAGAGAAATATTAAATTATTTTATATGTGACTATAATATTTTTATAAGATATAAAATAAATTTATAAGTGTGTTAAAAAAAATTAAACTTATAAAAATTAAACGAATGACTGTAAAGTAAAATGAACTAATCACTTACCGTTTTATCAACAGATGGGTTTTTGTTTTTTGTTTTTAATATATTAACTGTTCAATAAAAGTGCAAGACATTTAAACATTCGCGAATACTTTCATGAAAAATGTTTTGCGAAAAATAACACTGCTGTTTTATTTATATTCTCAATAAAATTTATATCTTAGACTTTTAAAATTGAGTACTTAATGTTGAATAACAATTTGAATGCACCTTTGAGTGTCCCCTAAAATGAATTTTAACGTCTTATAACATAAGGGTAAACCTTCCTTAACGGATAAGGAGAATGGACCCATAAAATTTGAAACACATGGTAGACAGACAGGCTTAGACTTTAGTTGTGGTCCTTTCATTGTAGGGAGGGACCTGACCATCTACATATCATTTTCACTTCAAGAAGGCAACACACACCATATCAATTTCATACGATCCCATTTAGATTCCCATGCACGCACCGTAGCCCGAGCCTTTTCAAAGCCCCCATTTAATTCACAACTTGGTATCCAAAGCCCATAATAAAAGAGAAAGACAATCTTATCTTATTTTAAAGTCAGAAGAAATGACCCGAAGTCACCCAACAACAAAAATTTGGAAGTCTCAAAGAGTGTTGGAAACTGTTGGGGCACCCTTTATATATAACCCTCTGACAACTATTGACTGCAAAATGAGACCATTCACCCTCAGATAAGTAGCATATTATTCAAATTTAATCACATTAACAGCTTTGCATACTTTTAATAGAAAAAAGTAGTGTAAATAGTATTCCTTAATTGTTTGTTTTATATACCTTCATGTGTCTAAACTGATTTGTTTTTCACTAATTTCATGATCAAGATGAATTGAATCATTGACACTCCTTTCGTAGCACGCTGTTTTTGATATACAACAGCAACAAATGTGATGTAAAATACTTTTAGCAATACCAAAAAACTTTAAAAAAACATATATAGGTCCTGTTATATAATAAATTGGCAAGAGTAGATATTATATTATTGATTTGAGAGCTTCTCTATACGTGATCCAAAACAAGAAGTAAACCCAAGAAATTGAGATAAATTAAATTTTGTAAGTTGTAACTGTAACTGTAACTGATGCAGTGGTCAATTCATAGGAAGTTGTGAAACGGGAAGGGAACCCATGCCTTACCTTCCATCGAGATCTGCAAGTTACACTAATATACCAAGTTTCATTCAACAGTTCAAATACTTTTTTTTTTTAATCTGAGAGATATCTAATTCATTTGTCATATATATCCTTTAAGTAAATTTAGAAACTTTGGTCTTACATCCTAGTTAACACGGTGGTTAACATTTAGCATTAAAAAAAATGTTACACGTACACTTGAATTTTGGATTTTGGTCCTCTAAAAGTGGTGTAGCACTTTACACTCAGTAGGTTGGGTTAATAATAAGGAAAAGGAAGGCGGCTTCAAGTTGAAGCTGAGTAATAAGCTGAGTTGAACGTTGAATGTGTGCCTCCCAAATCATAAACAAGAAAACCAAAAGTAAGAAAAATTATGCATATATGATAGCATAGCGTAGTAAGTAGTAATAGTACAATGCTTTTCTTTTAATAAGAGTCAAGTCTGTGTCGATGGGTGTGTGGCGTCCGGCGTGTACCTGAAGCAATGCCGTTAAAGCTTGTTCCTGTTGTGCGTTGGCACCACCGCACCAATTACCAATTACCAATTACCAATTTTACCAAACCAACACTGCTTTTTCTTTCTCCAAACTAAATCACATTCATTTCCATCCATCACTTACACATTCATTTCAATCCTCATTATTCCTCAACCCTGCTGTGGCTGTGGCTGTGGCTGTCTCTCAGCTTCCACTTCCAACTTCCAACTTGCTTTCCCTTTCTCCGCTTTCAAGGTTTTCATCTTCTTCATCCCTATTCCTTATTTGCATTCTATTTTCTCCGATTTTATACATTTTTACAATCTTCTTTTTAAGTGACTTTATTTTCTTTATATTCACACACACACACACACACACACAGAATAGAACACTTTAAAATGTTACATATTGAACAAGAACTATTAAATCTATATTGAGAAAGAAACTAAAATTATGTACATTTGGCCTGCCATTGTTCCTGTTTGGGTGCTGGGATGAGAGTAAGAAGAATGTCAAGCAAAGTGACAGCGCATGAAGTTTCATTTTATAGTGAATGTGAATCCAAGGAGAACACTCTTTCAATCACTAATTAAACTAAAATGCTTCTTCTGCAATTGATTGGTTTTAACCAATCTTTTGGAATTTGGACTTCTCCTGTCCTGTCTTATGTTCCTGCCTTCACTTTCAAAAATGAGAAACAAATTACAGTAAAGCTTAGCTGAGAAGAGATAGATTCACTGTTTTGTTGAATTGCATTGCATTGCATGCTTGCTTACGTACAGTTACAGTGTGTAATATTTTGGAATCTCCATTGCTAGGGAAACAAGTGGAATTAATTGAAACCAGACAACCAGTCACAGCCTCCACCTTGACTCTGAATCTGAACAATAACTAAAACTTGATGATGATGCTACAGTCCTACTTTCCCACAGTACCAATTTTTCTCCTCCTGCTTGTTTTTCCTCAGACTATAGCTGATCTACATTCAGAAAAGCAAGCCCTCCTTGATTTTGCCGCTGCAGTTCATCATGGTCAAAAAGTCAATTGGAACTCTAGTACCTCAATCTGCACTTCTTGGGTGGGAGTTACCTGCAGTCCTGATGCCTCCCATGTGCTTTCTGTGAGGCTTCCAGGTGTTGGACTGCGTGGTTCTCTCCCACCCAATACACTTGGTAAGCTAAATGGCCTCATTAGTCTCAGTCTTCGGTCCAACACCTTGAGTGGGAGCCTTCCAATTGACATACTTTCCCTTCCTTCTCTACGCTTTATATATCTGCAACATAACAACCTTTCAGGTGATATTCCTCATTCTCTGCCTCCCGGGCTTGTCTTTCTTGATTTGTCCTACAACTCTTTCACAGGAAAAATCCCAGCCTTAATCCAGAACTTGACATATCTAACAGGATTGAACCTCCAAAATAATTCTCTCACAGGACCTATTCCTGATGTTAACCTCCCTCACCTCAAGACTTTGGATTTGAGCTTCAATTACCTAAATGGTTCAATTCCTTCATCGCTCCTTAAGTTTCCTGCCTCCTCATTTAAAGGGAATTTGATGTTATGTGGAGCACCTTTGAAACAATGTTCTTCAGTTTCCCCTACTCCCACATTGTCTCCACTAACAGTCTCCCAAAAACCAAGTGATCTCTCAAACAAGAAGCTGAGTACTGGGGCAATAATTGCAATTGCTTTTGGGGGTTTAGCACTGCTTTTTCTTCCACTTGTGATAGTAGTGTTGTGCTGTCTCAAGAAAAAAGTAGGTGAACAGAATGAAGCACCTAAAAAGAAAGTTGAGAAGCTTAGGCAGGACTTTGGAAGTGGTGTGCAAGAACCTGAGAAAAATAAACTAATATTTTTTGAAGTTTGTTCTTATAGTTTTGATCTTGAGGACTTATTAAGAGCTTCAGCTGAAGTGCTTGGGAAGGGAAGTTGTGGAACAACATATAAAGCCATCTTGGAGGAGGGGACAACAGTGGTTGTGAAGAGGTTAAAAGAAGTGGTGGTGGGGAAAAAAGAATTTGAACAACAAATGGAGATTGTGCAAAGACTTGATCAGCACCCAAATGTTGTTCCCCTTCGTGCTTACTACTATTCCAAGGATGAAAAACTAATGGTTTACGATTACTTAACAGCCGGCAGCTTTTTCAGGTTATTGCATGGTAATTACTGTCATTTTGAACTTTTCTCTGATTCCAAAAGGTTCAAGGCTAGCAATGTCTTATAGCTTTCTTTTCTTATTATAGATTTCAGGACAAGATAAACCAATACTATGGTATCAATAATACTATCAACACAGTTATGTATATGTTGTATGTTTTACGTCTAGTACCATGTTTGGGTTTACAAAATATTAGTATTAGAACAAACCTAAATATTGCTGTGCACAGTAAAAGACAAATATACAAAATGCTGGTCTTTATCTGCGTTGTATATTTAATTGCTTGAAGATATTTTTTATGTATGCTTAAAGATGGTTAAATACATTGCTGGTGGTTGCATTTTCTTACAATGCCAAGTGAAACATGATGACAGGAACAAGGGAAACTGGACGAACTCCACTAGATTGGGATTCTAGATTGAAGATCATGCTAGGAGCTGCTAGGGGTATTGCCCATATCCACTCTGCCAGTGGAAGGAAATTTGTTCATGGCAATATAAAGTCATCTAATGTGCTTCTCTCAGTAGATCTTCAAGGCTGCATATCAGATTTTGGCTTAACTCCTCTAACAAGTTTCTCTGTCTCCTCCAGAAGTCCAGGCTACCGAGCACCGGAGGTTATTGAAACCCAAAAATCCACCCAAAAATCTGATGTATACAGCTTTGGTGTTCTCCTTCTTGAGATGCTAACTGGCAAAACACCAGTTCAGTATTCAGGGCACGATGATGTGGTTGATCTTCCAAAGTGGGTCCAATCTGTTGTTAGGGAGGAATGGACTGCTGAAGTGTTTGATCTAGAGTTAATGAGATACCAAAATATTGAAGAAGACCTGGTGCAGATGCTGCAACTGGCAATGGCATGTGTGGCAATGGTGCCTGACACAAGACCTTCAATGGAGGAAGTTGTTAGGATAATTGAAGAAATCAGAGTATCCAATTCTGATAACCAGCCATCATTCTCAGGGGACAAGTTCAAGGGGTCCCATGCTTTCACTCCATATAACTGAACTGAATCGCTGGCAGCAGGCTACTCTGCATTAAGCCAAGATCTAAAAGACCAAGGCAGAGGAAGATGCATAATTTTTTTCCCAAATGCCCGTGGCAACAAACTGCACCAACAATATAAATCCAATGCCAAGTTTGAAACATGCATAGTCAAGATTCATTTGAGGTCTTAGCATCAAAAGAAACATACCTGTGTGTTTATTTAAGCATCTTGTCATTTTCTTCTACCTTCTCATAATTGCTTTAACTTGGTATCTAAAACCATACTAAATTAATAGATCAAATTTCGGTCAAGATAAGATATTAATTAAGATATCTGATTCAGTGAATTAGTATAATATGCCTTGCAAGTTATTTTCAATGAGCAGGGATTCTATAAATAAATATATTGTCAAAAGAAATTACTTAATTCTAGGTAGAAAAAAAATTGTGTATATGGCATCATCAGAATATTTACAATGGAGGTAATATATATAGGGAGATATACATTAAACTAGTTCCTAAAAAACAAGCTAATCAAGTCTAGAAAATAAGCAATAATAAAACACCTAAAAACAATGTCTACATTAAAACATGAAAATGTGGGAGCAAGACCAAGAGGCCACCCTCCAAAGAGGCCCTGTCCAACAGGAATGAATCTGGACATATTTCAACACTCCCTTTGAAGCTAGATCATAGATATTTAACAATCTCAGCTTGTCAATAAGGAAGTCAAATTGTTGACTTTGAAGACTTTTGGTGAGTCTGTCACTTGTTGTTTGGTAGGAATAAAAGGAATACACAGAGTTCCTTCATCTAGTTTTTCCTTGATAAAATGTCGATCAATCTCGACATGTTTGGTCCTATCATGTTATATTGGATTATGTGAGATGTTGATTGCTGGCTTGCTGTCAGAGTACAGCTTCATGAGTTGATTCCATCCAATTTTTAATTCATCCAGGAGTCGCTTTATCCATAGAAATTCACATATTCCTTGTGCAATAGCCCTGAATTCAGCTTCAGCATTGCTTCTAGCTATCACATTCTGTTTTTTGCTTCTCCAAGTCACCAAATTTCCTCCATCAAAGGTGCAGTAGCCAGATGTTGACCTTCTATCATCTATACATCTCGCCCAATCAGTGTCAGTAAAAGCTTCAACATCTAACCTCACCTCTTTTAAACAAAAGTCCTTTTCCTGGAGTTCGTTTGAGATACCTCAGGATTCTAAAGACAACATTCAAGTGTTCCTAGGGAATGCATGAATTGACTCATAACACTTACTGCAAAGGCAATGTTTGGCCGAGTGTGGGATAGATAGCTCAGTTTTCCCATCAAGTGTTGATATTGTCCTTTATCAGTTTCAGCATCAGCATTAGCGCTCAGTTTCAGATTTGCCTCCATAGGTGTTTCAGCTGCCTTACATCCTAGCATACTAGTTTCCCACGATGCCAACCTTGCTTCGAGCAATTTCCATTCCCAAGAAGTACCTTAAGTCACCAAGGTCTTTAATTTCAAATTCCTTGACCAGGAGCATCTTCAATTTTTCCTGTTCAACCAAATCATCACCTGTCAGAATAATATCATCCACAAATACAATAAGAATGGTTTTTTTTTTTCCACAAACATTATGTTTGTAAAACAGAGGGTGATCTGCTTGACTTTGAAGGTATCCATAGCCTTTTATTGCTTTAGTGAACTTCTCGAACGATGATCATAGAGATTGTTTTAAGTCATATAGTGACCTTTTTAATCTACAGACACATTCTTGGGACCAAGGAGGAGTCTTCAAATCCTAGAGGTAGACATATTTATATTTCCTCTTCTAGCTCACCATTGAGGAAGGCATTTTTAACATCAAATTGTTAAAATGGCTAGTCTTTAATTGCTGCCATAGATTGACATTATTCATGTTAGCAACTGGTGCACATGTCTCCTGATAATCTATCCTATGAGTTTGGGTATATCCTTTTGCAACCAGCTTGACTTTGTACCTTTTGATTGAGCCATCAGCCTTATATTTCACTGTAAATACCTATTTACAACCAACTGGACTCTTTCCTTTAGGTAGAGGTACTAGTTCCCAAGTTTGATTTTTTACTAAGGCTTTCATTTCTTCAAAGGCAACATTTCTCCACCCAGGAACAACAAGAGCTTCTTGTATAGAGCTAGAAATTTCTATTTTTGACAAGTTAGAAATAAAGGCTTTAAAGTTGGGAGATGGTTTGTGATAGGAGACAAAGTTGGATATAAGATGAAGAGTGCATGACCTAGTGCCTTTCCTAAGAGCAATGGGTAGATCTAGATCAAGAGATTCACAAGGATCAAGATGTAAGGAACATTCAGAATTACCTTATACACTCGGAGTTGAATCCTGGCAGTCTGGTGGTGGTTGATGCTCCACACCTTGTTTGTTTTGCCTCTTTGTATAGACATGCAACTCTTTTTTCTTTTTAGGTTGTATGTCTCCCCCAGCATTGGAGTCCATTATTTTTGGTAGTCTAGGTTCAGTATTTGAAGGAAGATCATAATTGTTTTCAAGTAATGAGTCAGATTCTAGGGGTTCAAAATTTTGATGAAAGGAAATAAGTTCTAGACAATAGGAAGGTCTATTAGACTCAGGCACTGAATTATTAGGTTCCCAAAAATTTTCATCTGTAAGAGTCTCCCCATGAAGTAAAGTTTTGGGGAAAAATGATTGATTTTCAAAGAAGGTGACATCTATATTGACATATATTTTGTTATTAATGGGGTCAAAGCATTTGTAACCGTTCTGTGTAGGCGAATACCTTAGAAAGACACATTTACGATTTGAGAGCTATTAATATGGGTAAAGATCATACAACCAAACACTTTAGGAGGTAGGTCACTGAAAAATTGAGCATGGGAATAAATTTCCATCAAAGTATTTAAGGGTATTTGAAATCGACAAACTTTTGATGGCATTCTATTGATTAGGTAGGATGTGGTAAGAATAGCTTCTCCCCAAAAAAGTTTAAATATCCCAATAGTGAACATAATAGCATGAGCGACTTCTAAAGGATGTCTGTTTTTTTTTTCTGCAACACTATTTTGTTGAGGTATTTCAACACAAGACGTTTGATACATAATACCCATTTTCATGAAAAAGTGGTTAAGAGTGGTGTGAAAATATTCTTTGCCATTGTCAATTCTAAGAATCTAAATTTTGGTGTGAAATTGAGTTTCAATCATATAGTAGAATCTTTGAAATACTAGAGATTTCAGATTTGTCCTTTAAGATGTACACCCAACAGACACGTGTATGATCATCAATGAAGGAAAGAAAACACCTTGCTCCATTAATATTTCTTATTCTAGATGACCCCTAAATATCACTATGGATGAAAGGAAAATGGTGTGATTGTTTGTGGGGCTGAGGAGAAAACTTAGTATAATGATGTTTAGCAAATTAACAAATATCACAATAAAAAGATGAGATATCTTTATTCTTAAAGAGAGCATGTAACAATTTATTCAAGTACATGAAATTTGGATGACCTAATCTATAATGCTATAACATAACTTCATATTTTTTTTTAAAAAAAAACAAGACTACCTAATATTGAAACATCTCAAAATCCAACAAAGAAGGTTGGTTTGTTTCAAAGTGAGTTCGATACTAATCCCTAGAAAACAAACTAATCAAGCCTAAAAAATAAATAACAATAAAACACTAAAAATAATGTCTACATTAAAACATGAAAACGTGAGAACAAGACTTAGTGGTCACTATCCAACCAGAATGAATCTGGACATATTTTAACATATATCAAAATTTCTTTTTATTTTTTTTAAAAGAGAATCTTACTATCTTAGTAAACATGGAGAAAATACTAGTTATCTTCTGTTGGAACTTAGTATATCAATATAGAAGTGCCCAAATTTTGCAATTTATCAACAAGCCAAATCATGACAAGACTTATGGTACAACAGCTACCAAAATGAATGATTTCATCACAGGCCATGCACAACCTAGTCATCAACTACTACATTTTATTCATGATGCCATCGTCTAAAGGTATAATATCCAACTGTGAAAACAATGTGAAGTACGAATACACAATATAAAACTCTATACTCTTCATCGGAAGCATATTTCCAAATGTTCAAAGAATTAACATACAAACATTAAAATGGCCCAATTTAGGCCAACCTAATAGTATCTTCTGCCTAGGATGAGACTACTGTCCGTTCAAGACAACCCCCCCCCCCCCAACAAAAAAAAAAGGATAACTGTCTGTTTCACCCAGTATTAGAAAGTCAACGACTGGTGTTTGAAGAGCTTTTAACCAAGTCAGCACCACTAACAAACTTTGCAACAAATGACACCAGACGAAATGGAGCACCAATTAGGGGAGCATCTGTCAGTGGCACAGCATCATTTTCCACATTCTTGGCATCGTCCAACTCTGCATATCGTACTTCATTGTCATCCAACGGAATTTGCACAATTTCTCCAGCATCATCAGATACCAATGACGAGTTTGAAACTACCCTGACAGCATGCTCAGCATCAGTAGAGTCACCATTATCCTTCACCGAAGCCTCTTCCAACGAATCCAACTCCTGGGCTGATACAGACGTAATCTCCGCAGATTCAGGTATAGCAATAGCAGCATCAGCAGGTTTAGCAAATTCAGTCATCCCAACAGGCCTAGTGATTCCAGAAAGTTCAACTTCTGCACGTTGTCGATCCAGCTCAACATATAACTCGTTGACCTGAGGAGAAAAATGGCTTAAGCATGCATAACACTATCTACATAATCTTAACCAACCAATCCAAATATACTGATATAAAAATATCAAATCTTTTAGTAAGCCATCATCAATTCGTCATATTCTTTTACAAAACCATAAAGAACCCTGCACATTACCTTCTCAACAAGTTCAGCATTTTCTGCCACCAATTTCTCCACTAACATACAGGCTGCTTCAATTTGAGACTTCAAGTCCTCATTTTCAGAGGCACGATCCTATCCTCCATAAAGCAAAATATGGTCAGTGGCAACATAAATAGGTAAGCAGTCCTCCTCCCTACTTGATGTCACATATTCACATGCTTGACAGGTTTATAACACATATCTCATGCTCTATCATCATTTTTAGAAAGATGATATGCCACAAAACTCAAATGTAACTAGTAACAGTCATGGAAATACTGCAGTCCACCAACATAGGTCTGAGACTTTGAGTATCAAATATAACACATTAGAAGATCAATTTCCATAGTCATATATAACCATCCCTGATCCTTTCCTTCTTTCAAAAATAAAAAAAGTCAAGAAAACTTTTCCTAAGAATGAATGTAGTATTCTAGATTTTAACCATATAGGATAACAAAAATAACCTTTGCAGATGCATCCAGTGAATAGGAAGAAGAGCTACTGTTATCAAGATTCTGGATTGTTGACTGAAGACCTGACACATTTTCCCTCAATTGCTGGTTTTCTAGCAAAAGATTATTCCTGGACTCTTCCAACTCTGCCACCTGCCAAACTTTGTTTTTAATTTCCATATCAGAATTAACACAGGTTTGTTATGAAATGGACATGACCAAATAACAGTATGTGAGTGTGATTCATCAAGCCAATGTTTATAACTAATGGGAGTAAAAGAAGAGAAGAAGACTTGATTAAATGGAACAGCATTTATGTTAGAAGGGAATCGGAGATTGCAAACTTTAACTGTTTAACATAGCCTAAATGAAATAAATATTCTAGAAAATAAAATAATGGATCAGTATTCAGTACCAAAACAAGTAAAATACAACCTGAATTGTAACATAAAATAGCCAGAATGTCTAAGCAAGAAAAGTTGAGGAAACAATCAAATTGGTAATTGCATCTACATGCATGGAATCTGCTCTTGTGCTCATAATACTACTCAAACCAGGTTCTGCATAAGCTTCAGTAATGTTCACTATAAGCCAGTAAAAACAGTAGTATTATCAACAGATGCAAACTTGCGAGACTTGGAATGGCGAAAAGAAAAAAGAGATGCCATATCTTTTTGTCTCACCAGATAGATTATCATCAGAACAAGGAAAAGATGTTGAGAACTGCTGAATTCAGGCCACTCTTAATAAACTAAAAAATGTAACTTATGTAAGGAAAACAACAGGCACCTGACTGATAAAGATACAATTATTATTACCCAAGTAAAGAACTGTATAATATTTTTTTTATTTCAGATATCCACTTAGATAGTCTTTAGCCAACAACCCCATTCTATATTTCTGTATTTTTATACTAAACTGATTATAAAACAGAATACTACAAGATAATGTTTCAAATGGGTTACAAGTTTACAACTCGTAAAGATAATGTCGAGGAAATTAAGGATAATGATACCCAAAAATAATAATCTCTAATACTTTCCTAGGTTCTTCAACATAAAATATTCATGTATATACATGAGCTACATACCTGCACTTGTAGCATACTGACGTTTCCATTAAGGTTTGAAATAATCTCTTTACTCAAGTTCTGTACATAAAAAGCACGATATACCACCGCTTAGTGACAAATACACAAGAAATAGAGCAGGCATTTAACACTATTCTACTGATTCTTAGGCTCAGACAACCAGAAAACTATACGAAAAAGCTAATATGATCAGGACAATCAAGTCACTTGCCCATTTAGCACTTCTGAGTTCTGACCACTTGGTCATGGAGGCTCTGAACATGTAGCTTTTTCAAAAGGAACTATATAGGTACAGAACTAATATGCCCTTGTATAAAGGTCAGAGGTAAAAAGCTAAACCTAAATAATACGAGTATTCCCTCATAAACAGCCCAAGTGTTTCTTTATAACAAGTTAACAACATAATTAAAGGTGTCAGAGGATCCACTGAATACCTAATGAAAGGCTCTAAAACCAGAACAGTTTCTGACCAAACCTTGAGCATATTCTAACAACCATCAATTAATAAGTAGAGTAGTATTTTCAATCAAGGAATACACATTCCAAGAAAATGCCATTACAATATAAGTATATATATGTACCATGTTGAAGTGCCTTTATATTAACTCATCTGAGTACTTCAAAATCTTATTGTTGCTTTTGAAAGGAACAGAAATAATGCTAATAGATGATACTTGTTAGCATAGAATAGTTCACCAACCTACAGAAGATCCTAACATCTTTTATACACCTAATCTACCATATGAAAGTTAAGGTTGTTAATTAAGCAAACAATATTTTCAAATTTCAATGCAAAAACAGATGGGAGAATAGACAAGCTATTACCTCTTTCACAATAAAAGAACTCAAATCACTCTCCAGAAGATTTATTTTTCCCTCTAAACTCTCCTGTGGAACAATGTATATTGGATTTAGAATTTCAACCCAACTTTCATTTTAAAAAAAAAACTCAACATTGCACATCGTGAGAGAGAGTAAGTCAGTAAAGGCTAAATAAACAGTGAATGTAGGAAATAATAAAGTTCATTAAACAAATCTTACCCCTTTCAGGCTCAAAACTGCCTTTTCATTCAGCAACCGATTGGTTTTTTCCACCAATCCAGCCTGCATATAATATACTATTAAATATTAAATATCTTGATAAATAATTTCTCAAACGCAATGCTCCTAAATCTTTTAAAAGGAATTTTTTTTTAAGTCATTCACCTCTTTTTGAAGTAAGGAATTATTCTCACTCTGTAATTGTGCAATTCTCATTTCCAGACCAGCCTGAAGATAATCCAGTTAAATATACCAGTTAGTAGCTAAACATATATTAAAAAAATATATAATTCAAATAATACATGAGAGCCATCCACACATTCATCAAAACTGTTCACTTCAAATTAATTACCTGTTTTTGTGTCTGCAATTCATTTTCAGTTCGTAATTTATTGATGGTCTCTTCCAAGGTAACCTATAAAAGAAAAGCAAAACACATGGTAGAAATGAAGCATTTATATAATAAGAGATGTTATTAGGAATCAAGCCTAATTTTAGTCATATTTCTAGAATTTCCTTCAAGATTGCCTGTTGAGAACTGCAATATAAACACTTAAACAAATACCTCCGATAAAACTTACAACATATTACCTGTTTCTGAATGTGTTTATCATTTTCTTCTTTCAATTTTCTAATTGTCTCCTCTGATATAGCCTGTAGAAAGATAGGTTATATGTGTTCATACTAAAGAAAATATTTGTGATATAAACACATAAATAAATGACATAAATATCTCAGATGAAATTTAAAGTAAATTACCTCTTTCTGAATGTGCATATCATTTTCTTTGTTCAATTTTCTTATTGTCTCATCTGATATAGCCTGTTTTAAGACAGGCAATATGTGTAAAGAGTAAATTACAAGATAAACAACAAAACAAAGAACAGATATCTCTCACATAAAATTTAAAGGCTTACATATGTTTTTAGTCTCTATAAAATTCAGCTTGTTAGTTTTGGTCCCTTCTTTTTCAAAATTTGAGAACCAGTCCTTGTAAATTTTTTTCTTCCCAAGTCTTCTTTCGTTACACTCCCATCCAAGAATGACCATTTTCTGCCTATGTTGAACACAGCAGTGCCACTGTGGATTGAATATTGCCAATGTGGACACACCAAAACTGAGGTAGATAATTAGATGGCATATTACGTGGAAATGTTTCCCATTTAAAGGAAACACTTGTAACAAACCTCTCTGCCCCCTTTTAGCTGCAACAGACTTTCTCTCCAAATTATCTTCTGATTTGATAATCCTCCACTGCATTCTACAGATTTTGCACACATCCTCCAAATTGTACACCAGAATTTGACCACGGGTGGTGGGATTGAGCCATGAAGCAAGAAGAGTGTTCAGGTAGAGTTATGTTGCAAATTCTGTGTGGTTCTACGCTTTCAAACCAATCCCCTAGAAAGGAATCATTGAGAAAAGGCCAAACCTGGCAAAGGTTGGAAACACCAGTTTGGCAAAGCCAAAACATGAAGAAGACAATAACTTCACACCACCAATATATTAGATTCCACTCTCTTCCATTGCTTCTTCCAACTTTCACCCACACCCTATTCTCTTGTGCCATCACTCACCTGACCTTGACACAGAAGAAGAAAAATATGCAGGTCCAAGAGGAACTTGTGGTTTGCAAGGATCATACACAAATCATCAAACACAAGCACACTGCACACCAAGCGTCAAACTAGCATTCTCACTTAGGCAGTTAGGCTAGCCATGCCTTCAACCAGCACTTACAAGGACTAGATCTTGCCACAACCTCACCCACCACCTCAATTGAATTCAGGGACAGAACCAAAGAAGATGATCAGGACATGGCCAATTGTCTTACTGGGAATTTGGGAATTAGGGGTATGGGAATTGATATGGCATAACTAACATTAACCTCATGCCCACAGTGGCGAAAACAAGTCCACATAGCCAGATAGCATGAGAAGTTCGACGGAAATCTAATGGAAGGACAACTTGGGAAGAAAAAAAAATTACAAGGACTGATTTTCAAATTTTGAAAAAGTAGGGACTAAAACCAAAAAAGCTTAATTTTATAGGGATTGAAAACATATTGAAGCCAAATTTAAAATATATTACCTCTTTCTGCATGTGCATATCATTTTCTTTCTTCAATTTTCTGATTGTATCTTCTGATATGGCCTTTGGAACGATAGCCATTACATGTCATAAAAACTTTGAAACATGAGTGCTCAAACAAAGGACAGATATGCTAGATAAAACATTACCTCTTTCTGAACATGCATTTCATGTTCTTGTTTCAATTTTCTGATAGTCTCTTCTGATGCAACCTATGGAAAGTTAGACTATATGTGTTAAAGAAAATTGCAACATTAAAAATAAAAATAAAAAATAAAAAACAGATGTCACTCAGATAAAATTTAAAATATACTACCTCTTTTCGCATATGCATGTCATTTTCTTCTTTCAATTTTCTGATTGTCTCTTCCAATATGGCCTGTGGAATGATGGAATGTACATGTTATACAAACATTGAAACATAAGTGCTAAAACAAAGGACAGATATTTCTCAGATAAAATATTACCTCTTTCTCAATATGCATATCATTTTCTTCTTTTAATTTCCTGATTGTCTCTTCTAATATGGCCTGTGGAGTGATAAACTGTACATGTTATAAAACCATTGAAAGATAATAAAACAAAGGACAGATATTTCTCAGATAAAATATTACCTCTTTATGAATGTGTATATCATTTTCTTCTTTTAATTTCCTGATTGTCTCTTCTGATATGGCCTGTGGAGTCATACGCTTTACATGTTGTAAAAAAGTTGAAACATAAGTGCTAAAATAAAGAACAGATATTCCTTAGATAAAATATTACCACTTTATGAATGTGCATATCATTTTCTTCTTTCAATTTCCTGATTGTCTCTTCTGATATGGCCTGTGGAAAGACAAGCTATACATATTGAAAATTTGAAACTATAAAACATGCCAGCATATATCTGAAAAATAAAGCTTTTAAGACATCTTACCACTTTCTGTTTGAGCATATCATTTTCATTTCCCAATTTTCTACTTACCTCTTCTGAGGTGGCCTGTCAAAAAAGGTAGTTTCCATTAGTTTAGCAATACACTCATGTCCACAAACACTCAACTCAAACAGATTTGATAGCAAGTATTATTAGAATAACTAGACCTAACTCCAGCCCAAAAGCTAGCTCATGGGGAGTGGATTGCCCAAGTCATTATAAGTGGTACTTTGCCCATATACTTAATCGATGTGGGACCTTAACAAGTATATTTGAAAGAGACAGGAAGGGAAGAAAGGAGATCCAATTTTTTATAAACTTGTTTGGATAACTAGTGTAGAATTACTTTTGACAAGAATGGATTTTAGAAGATTTAATTGAAAGAATGAACATTATGTTTGACAATGCTTACATAAAAGTAATTTTTCAAGTGCAAGTTTTGTTTTGAAGAGTGTTAAGTAAAATCACCTTTATCAGTAGGAAATACCAAAAACAAAAATATTACATTTTATGTATAACTATATACAAATTTATGAGGACAAGACTGTCCATTGTGCTCAACAGTGAGACATCAAAAGGATGTTTTGGCCATATATAGCTTGTATAATAAGTTATACACACCTAGAAACACTATTCAGAAACTGAATTAGGAAATAAGAAGTTTAAACTAAATTTATTTGCTCCAATGAAAAATGATAACAACAGCAACGTAAAACGCATTCCTTTCATGAACCAATATTTAAAATATTGCACTTAAGTAATGAGTCTAGAGCATAAACATCTAAACATCTGTGGAAATACATATTGACTGAAGGAAAACTTACACATTCTTTACCATTTGGCAGATGTCCATTTGAATCTGTATTTGTACTTTGCCCATCTGCAGACTCTGATGGTCGAATACACTCATCTTTCACCAGATTCTGATCCCTATTTGGTGTTTCCCCAATCCGATTCCATTCAACATTCATACTTTGCTCGTTTGCTGTCTCCGGAAGACAAGCAGGCTCATGCTTACCATTATTTACCAGATTCATATCCCCAGTTTCTGTTTCTCCAACCCCATTCGAATCCACATTTGTACTTCGCTCATCTGTGGTCTCTGAAAGATGAGTATGCTCATCCTTACCACTATTCACCAGATCATGATCCCTAGTAGCTGTTTCCCCAACACCAGCCACCCCATTCTCGACATTCTTACTTTGCTTGTTCTTCTTCTTCTTGTTCTTCTTCCTTCTCTTGTCATCCTCCATCTACCCAGCTCAGATTCTCTATCCCAACTTCTAAGAGGCACTACTGAAAATAACAAAAAAGCAAAGAACTTTCAGGTTTACAAGTCTAACCTGCCACCACATATGATAAAGCCCAATGTCTAGTCAACTTAGACAGCAAATGCAATTTAATTGAATAAGTGCCACCTTCAAGATCGAAGACCCAGATTCACATTCAATCAAAATCCATCATAACATATATAATAGAAAAAAGGGATAGATAATCAAGCAACACAAATTTCACAATTCCCAGTTACAAATGATGGGCATCATGAAATCTTAAATCTACAATCAAAAGTTAACGAATTTGAAAAAAAAAAAAAAAAAGAGGAATGAATGGAAAATGAATGATAAAAAGGCTTACAGATAGAATCGGAAAGTGTAGGAGGACGGAATAGATGGGGAATGAATTAGAAAGAGAAAGAGAAAGAGTTGAGTTAGCGTAATCTGCAAAACTTTGTGTGAAATGAATCTGCAAAGTAACGGTGGGTTGAGTGAGAAGAGAAGCAATTGCAAGTGAAATTGAAATTGAAGGGTTCGTGTCCAAGCGCGTTTCTAGCGTTTGATTTGATGGCACTTCAACCTTGTAATAACGACATCCAACCTTTCGTCCCACCAATCCAATGGTTTTGAAGCCCCCATTTGTTGTTTACTGCATGGACTTGTCTCTACCAGATTTCTTCCCACTTAAAAGCAATTTTTAATTTTTGATTTTTAAAAATTTTCTTTGCCAAACTTCAGTTTTGCATGCTTTTATCATTACGGTAGTTATAGTTATTATAGTTATTATAATAATAGATAATAGATTGATGTTTCTAGAATAATGTTTAACATATAGTTATATACGCATAATTTTATATTTATATAATTTTTTCATTTAGTTATAACTAATTTTATCTCGTTTTTTATATATACATATCTTAATTTTATCATTTCATGCAAATGTAAAATGTGTAATTTCAAAAGATATGTATATATATTTACACTTTTCATGTTAACTACTACTTGGAATTACTTTCATATTTTCTTAAAATTTAAGTTGAAAATTTTACAAATAAGATTTTCTTACAAACTTTTTATATAAACTTTACTCATAAATTATGTAGGGGCTAGATATGGAGAGATTCAAAATTAGTACAATCATAATCAATTCAATTTGGTTCATGTGGGCTTTCTTTTTAAAAGACTGTTAAAATATGTAATCCGCTCTTATATTTTCAACTGATTTGAGTTTAAGTCTCTTATCCTAATACTATACAACTTTATATGTAAATCTATATAGCATTGTACCATTACGAAATTAGTCTTTATTGTTTAGTCATTTTAAGATGCCATTAGGTGTTATCTTAGTTGTCAAATGGAATGCTATGTGGATCCAAAAGGTAGCATGAAGGGTGCTTAGACGATTTTTTAGTGTTGTGGCGGTGTGAGAGTTGATCTTGAGACAAGTTCCCATGGCAAGGAAAAGAATGACATCGAAGGTGGTGAACCAACAACTAACCAACAAAGTAAATGAGCAACCAACAACAATTCAGGGGGAACAAAATAAAGACCCTAATCCTTATAAGATTTAGGAAAAAAAATCACTAATTTTTTGGTTTAATATGACTGGAAAATGTGTTTTTAGTCAAATGCATGTTAGTGTGAGATGAAATGGTAATTATATAGTGATTAGATTTCCATTATTTTGTGATTGAATGAGGTTGCTCTATTAAAGAGTTTTATATCGGCCAGTGTTGTTTACAATGTGGGTAGTTGAATAATGTGTGTTTTGAATGTAATGCCATGATAATTATAATAGGTAATGTTGGTGTTATGTAATGGATAATGGGGGTGATTGAATGTCTTAGTTTCTATGATTGTGTGGGTAATGTTAATGATGTGATGTTGTGAGTAACTTGAATGATGGTGCTATATTATTGACACTGATGGTAGGGGTGTCGTGCATGTCTAATACCATTCCTTGTTTTGTTTTTATTGTTCTATTTCATAAAATCTACTTAGCATATTTGCATTGTATATATATATCACGAGGGTCATATATTCCTAATAGGAGCCTAAAATATGTTGAGGGAGCAAATTATGCACTCTTAAGAATTATGAGATGAATATGTGATCTCTTCAAGAGATGTCCTTAGTCCTAAGAGCTTATGATATAAGGGTAGTGTGAGGGTATATTACTGCAAGCTAGCTTTCCCTCTTGATGATGGACTTCTAGAGGTGATAATTGATTTTGATGCCATGCAGGGTAGTAAAATAACCATAAGTATAATAGTTAGGTGGGTTTTTGTATATGTCATATATGGGTGTAATCTTGAGGAGGTTGTTCAATTGACAATTAAGGAAGAAGAGATTGTCCAACATGAAGTAAAAGAAGAGGATGAGGAAGAGGATGATGATGAAGCTAAGGTAAAGGAGGATAGTGATGATGATAATGTGAAAGATATTTATTTTGATGACATAGAAGATAGGGAGGAGGATGACTGCTTTGCCTATTACCTAGATGATATTCCCACACAAAAATCAAACCAACTACCGACAACAACACTACAAGAAATCAGGAAATTAACAAGGGAAACGTTTGTCGATTTTTTTTCGTTGCTAATCTCTCGCTAATTACAACAATTTTTCCTCGCTAATCCATCGCAAATATTAAAACAGATTCCCTCGCAAATCAACAAGAGAAATTTTGTCGCTATTCCGTCGCTAATGTTTGAATATTCGTACCAATTATGGATCTAGTACAACCCAAATCCCTTGTTATTCTCTCGCAAAATCCTTCGCTAATTTCCATCTCTATCCCTCACAAATCCCTCGCTAATAAGGTCTTTATGTTCCTCGCTATTCCGTCGCTAATATCTCGCAAATCCATATTTTTTTTGGTCAATTTAAAATATTAAAAACTTAATTTTTAATATCCAAAATATACCTATATAAATCTCTCAATCAAGACCAAAAATCCAACAAATAAATTTATGAAATGCAAAAAATTTGTTGCACAAATAATCCAAAATAAGTCTACTAATGATTCAAAATTGTATAAATAGTTCAAAATTATTATACAAATAGTTCATAAAATGTCGTACAAAACATGAATGAAAAGAACAGGTAATCAATTTAAGTTTGCTTCGTCTTCTTCATCCTCTCGACCCTCCCCACCTGTTTCACCTTGCGATGGTGGTTGTAATGATGGTTGTGGAACAATATTTACTTATTGGACCGAAGATAAAATGGACGCCAACATAGGGACTAGTTGAGTATGGACAAAGGAAGTCATCGTTGTTATCACTGCTGCATTTACAACGTCAGTTATGTCCTGTGTCAAAAGTGTAGAGCAGAATGAACCCACAACCTCCGAGGATGAAGCATGCATGGTGTTATTAATGTCAATGTGCAAGTTGTTACCTACACCATGAATATATAGCTTAACACTACATTAAATCTAGAATTTGTCAATTACATTTCAACTTCCGAGAACCCAACATTTAAACAATTATACCAGAATCTAGGCATTATGGAATACTATGACAGATTTCAAGAGTGAAACTAGTCACAAGACCTCAACACCCACATCTTTATCACCCGTTGCTTGAGCGAAATTCACAGAGATTAACAATGACCATATTGCAGGGCCTATGGATCATAATTTCAAATATTATTTCATTTTATTAAATTTACCATAAAAAAAAACTTATTTTTCACAGCCATGACCTTGTAATCTTAAAGAAGTCATTAGTTTCTCAAACACAACAACTTCTCAAAATCTCTCGCATACCATCAAATTTTAAGCCTGGGTTCACTTCAACAATTTGGCACAAACAACCAGCAAGAATAGCATCTAGGATTTTACATATCAGCACAAACGGAGGGCACACATACAAAATTTCCAACAAAGTGATATCAAAGTTTTATCATGTATGTTACCACATCAGAAATCAACAGCTATAGTATAATCAGTCACTCTAGTTTTTTATCAAATAGGAAACTTGCTATGACAACATGCTGAGCAAAAAATTAATGGCATTTTTATTAACAAAGGAAGCTTTACAAGCAGTCGGAATGTTTTGCACAGTGTAGGGCCCCAATCTATAGTGCTATAGGAAAATTGACTGCTATTAGTAATTACAACTAGAGAAGAGTTATTCATAGTGGTACAAACATCATTAACAAACTTAGAAGATGAACTACTAGATGCTGCTGGCTTTAGGTGTTGAAGCCGAATTAGTAAATGTCAAATTAAGAAAGCCAAACCAAAGATAGCAATTGAAAAGTCACAATTTAATAATAGTAAATGATCATTCTTAGTAACTAGTGGAGGGCCATGTGATATGGTAGCACCACCTATTAACACATTCCTTGTGACAAATAAATTCAAGATCAATGCAAAGAGTCTAAAAACATAACCAATAAATAAAATGAATCAAGTTTAAGATTAAGAGTTTAGATGGTCATAAATCTGTAGAGTCCATAAGGGGTCTAAGTATAGTCCTTTGTTCAGGTCCAAAATGCTTAGGTCCTCTCTATTTTTTTTTGTCAGGTCTGTATCGTCCTGCACTTTAGAAAGGCACGTTTGATAATTTTTTTCAATTAATTTATTCAAGTTCTCATTTCTGGATTTCTTTGGAATAGATGGATGCCACTACACCTAAGTACTCTAAGGCTAGATATGATAATTGTTGTTAGTAGTTATAAGTGAAATGAAGTATTCCCATCAAACATTACATGTACATGAGTCGTCAGACCTAATAGAAAAATCACCACCTGTATGTAGTTACTTGTAGGTCACCCTTTTCTCATTTGTTTGGCCAGGGGGATGGAAGGTTACACATTAGTTTTTTAAATAGAATAAGAAATTTCATTAGAGAAATGAGGAAAGTAAAGCTAGGGGATAATAAGATATTAAGATATCCTTCACAACCTAGAAACTAGATAAAACAAGGAGCAAGAAATAAACTCAAGAATGTAACAAGGCTGCCTAATCTCTGCATATCAGAAATGGAAACTCCATTAAAGCATTCATGTGCAGAACACCAAATAAAATCCAAAAACAAAACCCTATCCCATAAGTTAAGTGGCAAAGAGACACCCTTACATATATGAGCATTCTGTGAAATTATCTTAATCTATTCCTAACAATGGAACTGTCAAACTTAAAACAATGTCAGTAAATACCATAAAAGAGCTAAACCATACTAATAAATCTCAAAAGAGAGAAGAATTTAAAGAGAAATTAGAGGAACAACGTCGAATTTATCATTAAGGGAGCATTGAGCACAAAATTTACACCGGCAACATATGTCAGCAGAGTAAACATGTGGAAGAAAAACAAGTTAACAAAATCCAAGATAATGATGACATTCAATGAGTGGAAGATGCAAACCTTAAAATCAATCAATTCGGGGACTACATAGTTTGGCAATTTTTCTTGCACTACCACATACCTACCTGCAACAAAATGCAGATTTACATTCAATTTGACCGGATAAAAATACATTATTATTGATAAATAATAATAAGTAAGTAAGTAGCTTAGCAAATTATTTTATTACAATAACTAAAATATGATTAAACTAATTTAGAGAAGCAAGACCGAATTTTAGGAATACAAATTCAGTAATGAATCAAGAATAATTATAAAGCCACACTTCAGTTACGAGTTGTAGAACACGAGAAACAACACAAAGTATGTATTAGTATTACCCTTGCGAGTGTGGAAAACCCTTACAACAAGTGAAACAACAAAGGTCAACTGGTTTCGCTCAAACCAGGTAGTCCCAAAATTTGGGGGATTTAGCGCCAAGTCCATACCATAACCATGATCCTCCACTTATATCCAATTCATCATATCACTCCAACGATTTTTTTCAAATTTTTTATCTGGAAAAATAGAAAATTCTCTTGCTTCTGTTAACATCTAGAATTTACTCAAAAGGAGAAAAAAAGAAAAAGCTAAGACAATAACTGGGGAGAAAAAAGAAGTGAGCTTTGACTTAATTTCAACCACCCCAGTTCGAAATTCTGGGCAATATTTCATATCTCCAAAGAAAACAAAAAAATCGAAAGTTTGAGTCATAAACGGGTGAATTTAAGATACCCATCAAGTTATTTCCTTATTTTTATTTAAAAAAAAATTGGTTCAAATATGGAAGTTGATAGTTAGAGAAAAGCGAAAAAGAAGGGTTTGAAAAAGTTAACCTGCAAGTAGGAGTAAAGGCACTGGGAACACCAAAGATGATGACTTTCTTGCTGGCAGCGAGGGAGTGGATGGAAACAATAACCTCGGGGAGCACGTTTTGATGATAGAATGACGAGTGATGATGTTCGCTTCCTTCAACGAGCAACGGCGAGCGACGAGCGTTAAGCGGTGAGGGAAGACAACAGAGACAGGATGTGCTGCTCTGCTAGGGTTCAGATTGGGGGTTTGAAAAATTAGAAATAGAAGAAAGGCTCTTTAAGGAAAACGACAGATTGGGAAGGCCGTGGGTTTTTACTCTTTTTTACAAAGTTTTTAACGTGCGAAATTATCCCTCGCTAATCTTAGCAAGGAAAAATATTCTTCATAATTTCTTGATAATTTTTAAAGAGAAAATTTTTTTCTCATAATTTCCTTACTATCAACTCATTATTTCTTCTTCAAATATTTTTTTTAAATTTAGCGATAGTTCAAATTTCTCTTCCTAATCTCTCATAATTTTCTCGAGAATTAACAAAAAAAAAAAATTCTTATAAAATTCCATTGCTGATTGACAATTTCTTGTAGTGTAATATTTGCAAATATAATAACCATTTGTGAGACATGTGAAGATGGAGGGACTAGAGGACATACCATCAAATTATGAATCTAATAAATTGCATTTTGATAGTGGAAAATATTATGAGGGCGGGCTAAGAGCTACTAGATATCACTAATATTGCCCAACTAAGATGTGCAAAGAATTTGAATTCAAATTAGGCATGGAATTTACAACAATATCTCAATTTAAAGAACAATCAAAGAGTGGTCTTTGTTGAATGGTTGGGGTCTTAGATTTAATAAAAAAATGATAAAGTCATATGTAAAGTGATTTGTTGAGAATGGTGTTAATGAGAGGATTTTGTAAGCAAGGTTAAAGACTCTATGACATATCAGATGTAGACCTTAAAAAACAAATATACTTGTAGGAAGACATACGTGGGGAAAGTGGTTACTAGAAAGTGGAAAATTGACAAGCTTATGAAGACTATAACATCACACAAAAATATCAACCTTGGTGAAGTTATTAAAAATATCAAGCAAGATTATTGTGCTGAAGTTTTTGTGTAGAAGGCTTGTTGTGCAAGGAAAATGGCCAAAGTACATATCCAAGGGAGTTTTGTAGAGCAATACAATAGGCTATAGGATTATTGTAAGGAAATAAGGAGAGCAAACCAAGGGAGTAGCATGTAGCTTCAAACTAAACCTATAGTGACAAGGCCAAATCCACAAGTGTTTGCATGTTGTAAAAGATTAGTTTCCTACAAACTTATAGACTAGTTATTAGTTTTGATGGATGCTTTCTCAAGGGACCCTTTGGTGGGATATTGTTGGTGGCAGTAGCAAGGAATCTCAATAACCAATATTTCTCACTTGTATTTGTAGCAGTTGAGAATGAGAACAAAGACAATTGGATTTGATTCATAATAAGATTGCTTGATGATGTAGGATACGACAGAAGATGAGTTTTAATTTCAAACCAGTAAAAGGTATATAATATGTATGTTAATGTTTATTGAATCTCAATTTCGTAAAATATCTCATTTTGGATTTAATTTATATTTATACCTACTTAATTTCATGTGTATTGTTTAGGGTTTAATTCCAGCTATTAAGCAGCTGCTAGAAATTGTAGAGCACGTGTTAGGAATTTATATGCCAATATGAAAAAACACTTTAATGGTGGTATAGTGCTAACACTTAAATCAACCCACTTTGCAAAATGGCAAAGAAAGATGGCTAAGTTGAAATAAGTATCTGTTAAAGCCCATGACTAGCTTATGGACATCCTCTTCATTGTGAGCAAAGTTACACTTCAATAAATTTTTGAAGTGTGGCATTATAATGAAAATATCTAATGAGTTTTCAATGACAATGATACGCAAGCCATGCCACGCACCCCAAAGCTCATCATGAGTGATAGTTCAAGGACCAATATCACACGAGAAACTAGTGAGGTAGCTCCTCGTGACATCCTGAAGAGTCCCCCCTACAAACAACGTTGTTGGACTCTTGAAGGAAGGAGCCATCATTATTTATTTTTAACAAGTAATGGGTTTGCATGCCATTGCACAAGCCAATGGTTTCCAATGGGAGAAGTTGAATGCAAGGAGCTTCTCAACTCAAAGACATCTATCTGATCATTCTCGAACCCTAGCCAAAACTTGCATAAAGATGTCGTTCTATTGTGTAGTATAAATCTCAAATAAAAAAAAAGCAAATCCTCCATTGTCCAATTCTTCTATTTTAATTTAGAATTTACTTTTAATTTACTATGAAACTAAAATAGCTTTACATTTATATTAAATAATATGTTACTATATCATTTAATAAATTTGATTATGTTAACAATTTTATGAAATATCAAATTCATTAAATAATATAATTATATATCATTAGATATAAATATAATTATTTTTTTACATTAACTCCCTCAAAATTAAAATCTTTAATTTATTATCTCTATTTCATAATAAGTGTGTATTTAGATTAGCTTATAATAAAAGACAATTGAGTTTCTTAATTCTTACACAATAGCTTTGAAAGAAAGGTTAAAAAATACGAAGACTCTTATGCATAATTTGTAATTAATTATTATTTTTTTAAGAAAAAAACTACGTAGGTAGTACGTACAAGTTAAAGTTGGGGGAGTAGGGGTGGAATAAAGAAGGAAGAAATGGATAAGGATGTCATTTGGTGTTGGTATATATTGAAGCGAAGAGGGCAAAATTGTGGGTCGTAGAAGAAGAGCAGTTTTGGTTTTGGTTTGGGAAGAAAGGAAAGGAAGCGAGGGCTTTGGGAATTGGGATTGAGGGAGGCTATTTGACTTTACCGTTCACCCCACCCTGCTTCGATTGGATTGGGTTGGGTTGGGTTGGGTTGGATCCCTCGCTTCACCTTCACCTTTACCATCAGGTACGTATGAAATTATATCTCTCCCTTTCCTTCCTTCCATTGCTTGAAGATGCTTCAGATCTGATCTGTTTTTCTATTTCTCATTCATTCATTCATTCATTTATTTTCTTCAATTCAATTCAATTCAATTCAATTCAAGTGCCATGGCTTCCAAGCGCATCTTGAAGGAGCTCAAGGACTTGCAGAAAGACCCTCCCACCTCTTGCAGCGCAGGTTCATCTCTCTCTCTCTCTCTATCTTTTTAATCATCTTCATCAATCACTTCTTGTAACCTACCCTACTCTGCACAATTAAATAAATAAGAAATCAAACCATACAAATAAATAAATAAATAAATAATAAAAATGCTGTTTCTAAGGTCCCCCGCACAATTATTTCTGTTCACCTGTTGTACACTATGTTCTAACCAGCTACTGTCGTAGTCATGGGTGTGTGATTTAATTTCTATATATATATACACTATTACTACCCATGCAATGCAAGGGTAAAATAAAATTAAACTAAGAAGAAAATAAAACATAGAGAAATGCTATTTGTAAGATAGCACAGTTACTATGTCTGATGTTATCGGTGTTAAGTGGTAACTGTGTGTGTTAATATTATTTTGTTAAATTTAAATGCTACATTACATGTTTGTAGTATCTGCAAATGTCAGTCTCAGCAATATTTTGTTTATTACAGGTCCTGTCGCAGAAGATATGTTCCATTGGCAAGCAACTATTATGGGTCCTGCTGATAGTCCATATGCTGGAGGTGTATTTCTAGTTACTATTCATTTCCCTCCTGATTATCCTTTCAAGCCCCCTAAGGTAATTTACGTGTACGCATTATGGTGTTGGTGTAATGTTTGTGAATTTGAGGTGTTCAACTGTTTAAATGGATTGCAAATATCTCATCACCTCTTTCAACCAGGTTGCATTTAGGACTAAGGTCTTTCACCCAAACATCAATAGCAATGGTAGCATTTGTCTTGATATCCTCAAGGAACAGTGGAGCCCTGCGCTTACCATCTCTAAGGTTTGACTTTCTTTCCCTTCAATATTAAAATCTGTGACCATAAATTATTTACAGCAAGGTGTTTACATTTCCTAACTTTCTGATAGCCCAATAATGACAGGGAGATGACAACTAAGAAAAACTCTAGGTGAAACCATTAGAAAGGTTTTAGACCTGAATGGACTATTGGAAGATTTGGTTTTGATAGGACACAGTGGCATTGTTTGATCCATGTAGCCAATCCCTCCTAGTTGGAAAATGTTTTGGTTGTTCTTTACATTTCCTAACTTTCCTTAAGACAGAGAAGACAACATTTTATTACAGTAATTTTTTGGGAAAATTACCAAAAAGAAACTCCTGATAAAATATTTATAGCCATATTTTTGCACAGAATCATTGCATTTTTTTTTGCACAGAAGCACCGCATTGTATTCCTTCATTTTGCTTCTTTTTACCAAAAGTTCCTTTTTTTTTTTGTAATTTTCCCTTTTTTTGCGGTTGAGTGGGGACTCTGACTTGTTAGTATGTGTATTACATCTATGGAAATAGGTAAAACTGCTTAAGTTAACTAGCTTAGAAATTTTTCCTCTTTTTTCTTTCTTTCTTTCTTTCTTTCTTTTGTTGGGGGAGGGGTTATTGTATGCTGTTAAACTATATATAATTGTTACTGCCATGTATTACTTTAAAACAAAAAAGCGGAAATGTTGAACAAAGAATAAGAGGTATGATAAATTTTGGACTAAATTTAAGTCAATTAAATTATTCTTAATTGCCCTAATTATTTTATTTGATTTTCTCTATTAATTATAATATTTGTGATGATTGGACCTTATTGTAAAAAAAAATTGAAGTATAAGCCTTTGTGGCATTCAAAAGTCACCTTTACTCTTCTTTGAGGGAAGCTATGGCTTGTTCATACCATCCCCTAAAAAATTGAATTTTTTCAAGGCTTAACTTTATTTCATTAAATTTATTTATTATGCATGCAAGGGTGAAAGTTGCTTGGCAGGTTGTGGGGGGCTTTTAAGGGGTAGTGATGAAATTGGGTTAAAGGTTTTTTCCTATGGTATTGGTTCTTGTATTGCTTTGGTGGCTGAATTATGGGGTGTCTTTAAGGGCATGACTTTGGCGTGGGATTTGACATTTAAAAATATAGTTCTTGAGGTAGATTCCTTGACAGTACCATATGCTTGTGGGAAATTCTGTGGGCAGCCATGTTACTTGTAAATTACATGGCATCAGGGGGTCTTTTGAAGAGAGAGTGGGTTGTGGAGATTAGGCATATATACAGGGAAGCCAATCAATTTGCAGACTGCCTTGCATCTCTCAGCCCAGACCAAGGACGTGAAGTTAAGATATGGGAGTCTCCTCATGCAGCATTGAGTTTGTTGATGATACATGACTGTATGGGGTTAACTGTGCCACAAAGTATTATTGTCTAGTTTTCTTTCTTTCTCTGGGCCTTTGCCCCTTTCTTTAACCCCCCCCCCCCCCCCAAAAAAAAAAAAAAAAAAAAGTATGCATGTGATTCATGTGTCATACATCAAAAAGAATTTGGAATTTCAATCTCTTAAAAAGTAGAGGTTCATGTGTTCTACTAGACATAGTTTTGTACAATAACAAGACTGATTTTTAGCTGTGGTTGGTTGGTCTGTCTTCGGCCAACTTGTTCTGTGTTTCTTCTATTTGCCTGATGGTAGATGGCAGGGTGAAGTCTATTTTTTATTGGAGCAGTCCTGTAGGGATGGCATACTTTTGCCCAGAGTAGTCGATTGCGCCAAATAGTGGTGCTATGGTGGCGGAGCATTGCATTGCGGCCTTCTGCCATTACTCCTGTGGCATCACGTTTTAGTGTTGCGGCTTTTGCGGCCAACGATGATTGTGCCTTTAAGCATCTGTTGTGTGTGTATTAGAAATAATTTGCATTATGTTTGCTATCTTCATTGTAGTGGCCGCTTTGCAATCCGCTACACCGCTATACTGTGTTTGGGGTTGCCTGCTCCGCTCCGCCATCCCAAATTAACTATTTTACTTTTGCCTGAAGTGTGTTTCTGCTCTTGGTAATTTTGCCCTTAATATGTTGTTTAAGAAGTTAGAACCTCATTCCAAGAATGAACGTCAGTCTTTAAGCTTTTTTTCTAAATTGCTTACTAGGAATTTTCTGAAATAATTTGTTGTATGTGGAACTTGTTGTATTAAGAAGAATCTGAGGATAATGGGTTTTCTAATTATGTTTCCCCCGGCATACCAGGTACTGCTCTCTATTTGCTCACTGCTCACTGATCCAAATCCTGATGACCCACTTGTACCGGAGATTGCTCACATGTACAAAACTGACCGGGCCAAGTATGAGGCCACTGCACGCAGCTGGACCCAGAAGTATGCCATGGGCTGATTCGTGTTTAGACCTTGTATATTGAATGGCGTCTGTGAAGACTCTTGTGGATTTGGTTTTGTCTCTTCCGGTTTTCTGGGGTGAGGTTCTGTTTCTGTTATGTGGGGAAGGGAAGGTGGTGTCGTAATTTGATAAAAAAATAACTCTATGTTCAATCACTGTGATGTGATGTTGTTTCATGATACAAAGAGACGAACAAGATGTTATTTGTGTCATGGTTGTGTTGTCACTCTTTTCTATGAAGCAATGTAGAAATAGTGATATGTCGCAAACCTTTCCCATTATAATGTCTCTAATTATGATAACACCTTGTTTGTTATATCATCTCTAATAACTAGGTTAATGTTTAATGTTCTAGGCATTTGGGGCATTTTAAAAACTGGTTCTCTATCACTGAGGGGGTGTTTGGAAACATTCGAAAATCAGATATGTAGGTATAGTGAAGTTGATTTTTAGATGAATGTTGATTGATTATCATCAAGTTTTTAAAAATTGGTTTATATCTAAACTAAATGAGACAAAATTGGTTCAAAATTAACTCAGTTTTTTCCTTAATCAAAATTTTTTGTGGACTTTTTTTTCTTATTTATTTTTTATTTATTTTTCATAATTTGTTTATATTTAATATTTAAATTTAAATTTAGTTACACATAAAAAAGAATTTTTTTATGATTTTAAAATTGGTTTAAAATAAATTTTAATTAAATTAAAAATAAATTAAAATTAGTTATAAAATAATCTAAATTTATATTATTAGATTATTTTAAAATAATTCTGAATTAATTTTAAAAGTTGTCAAATTGCGCTAAAGCTAAGGCGGTAAGTAGAAATTCAATTTTAAAAACTCAAATTCAGTGGCCCTCATCTTTTCAATTTTTCTTTGTCCGTACCTCCGATTCTTGTCTCGAGGAAAAAAAATTTCCTGTCTCAGTTCTTCGCACGAAGGAATACGGATGGCAACGGGATAGGGGCTGGGACGGGTAACAACTCCGCCGTTCGCGCGGATAATATTTGTCTTTATTCTCGTCTCTATATTTGTACGAGTATTTATTTATTATTTTTTTACGGATAAATGGATACTTATGAATATCTGTGAGTATTTAATAAATTTGAAAAAAATAAAATAAAATTTAAAAAAAAAAAAAAATAATATTTTGATATTATTTGAATAATAATAAGATTTTTTAGTAATTTTATATAAAGGTATTTTAATAATTTTATTTACGAGTATCCATGATACGAGGGGAATCACCCCACCCCTGTCTCATTTATTAAACGGGTGATAACATGAACGTGTATTTATATCTGCTGAAGAAATTAAACTGATATTACCTGTCTCTGTCACGAATATTATCCGCGTGTATCTGTTTTTGTGCGTAAAATTGTGATCCCTAGAAAGGAAGGACGATTTATTTAAAACTTTAATATTATTTTATTTTTTTAAAAAATAAAAAATATATATAATGTTATAAATAATTTTAATTTAAATAAATAATATTAATAAATTAAAACAACATGTTATTATAAAGTAATATATTTTTATTTTTTTAAATCTTAAATTAATATAAAAAAATATAAATAAAAATTACTAAAAAACATAGTAATAATACATATATTAATATATATAATATAATCGATTATGGTAATTTAATAATTTCTCAGGAGCATGAATCTTACAGAACAATAAATATGATTTTCATTCTTGTCCTCACATCTGTCTCGGAAGAATTTTTATTTCCGTTCCAGTTGAATTTTTTGAAAAAAATTCAGGTCTTCAAATGAAATATAATTTCCCCAAATATTCCTAAATATAGGAATATTTTATTATCCCTATATATTATGAATTATGATACAGGATAAATGAATGTCTTTTTTGTTTTTTGTTTTGGGTACTAAATACTGCTATTAAGTTATTTTTCTTTTTCCTTTCTGTCATAATAACTCTTAATTTTAGTGTTTCAAACTTTGAAAAAGAACGGAATGCATTCTGTTTTTAACTACACCAAGCATAAATGAAATGATACATGATGATTTCATTTCATTCTATTTTTATTCTCTTTCTCATTTCTATTCCAATATATTATATTCTAACAAACTAAACCCAACCTAAATCAAAAGATTGAAAACTCAAAATGGGGAACCGATGTTCTTATTCAATACAAACGCAACCAAGTGACAATTGGATTCCCGTGTCACTGTTGATTGTTCTTTAGGAATTTGTTTTCTCTACTTATCAATTTTGGAGTTTGCTTTGCCAACAATAATCAGTGCTTTTGTTCTGTAGCTTGTGCCTCTGTCGTGTCCTCGTCTATTGCACTATTGCACAACTGTCTTCACAGTGTTCTTGTACCTAAATGTTGTTACAATCCTAAATGTTATTAATGTGGGACTCATCACTCATTATGTTCCCAGTCCAGCCTGCCAAAATTGAAAGCCTCCCACCACTGTGTCTTCTCCGCTGCAGATTTCATCATTTCATAAATAATTCTATATATATAACTCTCTTATGATTGAGTTTAGAACTGCAAAATTTTATTCAGATTTTTCTTTTCAAATCTAAATATAATTATTATCTAATTATATAAATATAAATAATATAATTATAAATGCAAACGTTGTTAGATAATCGTAATTCATCTATTGAAAATTCAGTCCAACACAACACCTCATCAAAATGTATAATCTAAAGTCCAGTTGAGCATTGATACCTGAGACCAGAAAGAGTACGTGCTGGCCGGCCCACTGGTCACTGGATGAAACATGAAAATCATCGCCACCATGACCATGTAAGTTTCTTTCTTTGGATCAGACGTGGGAAGCACTTTCCACTTGTATTACTATGCTTTAATTACGTTGTGTCCACATTTTAATAAATACCACGTGACACCCATTTATACGTAAATATATTCTGAGACTCTTTTGTTTTTTATTTTATTCTGTCAGAATCAGATATCTTCCTGTTCTATTTAAATTAAATAATCATCGATTCCACCTAGCAATTCTATGACAAAACATAGTTTAATTAGCCAAGGCTTTAAAAGAATCTGAACTGATCTTTCTGTCGGTGATAGAGATTTGTTTAACGTTATCCATTAGAAGAAACACAATACAAAATTTTCTTTTTAATGTTATCATAATAACAAGCATAGCAAAAAACAAAAAGGATAATAAATATAGGCATAAGGAGCACACATATGTACATAACCCATGAGTCTCTGTTAATGTTATTCTTTAATACATTAGTGAATCAAGTTTTTTAAGTTGAATAACCTGAAATTTAAGCACCTGATATGTTCTCGGATTTTGTTTTTTGTTTTTTAAAGTAAATTACTCTTATCCCTCTTGTATTTTATATATGTTACATAGACTTTCTATTTACTAAAAAAATTTATACAAACTTTATTGTATTTATAAAAATATATATATATAAAATATTGTCAAACCTAATGAATTTGTTAACTAAATAATTAGCTTGCGAATGTTTTATAATCAAATACTATTTCTAAACATGGCCTTTAATGTTGAGAAAATAAGCCAATTGCATTTTTGTCAATGGCACCATGATGTTACTGAAGAAATTATTGTCTAGTCATTTTGAATGAATGATTTTTTTTTCGATATACAATATCCACAAAATTTCTTTTTTTTTTTTAAGACTTAGGGCTTATCTTATGAGCATGGCAGAGGAGCTTTAGATAACAAATTATTAGACCTTATTTTGTTTTGAAGTTAATTATAAGTTAGCTATAAATTTTTAGGGCTTTATTTGTGTTGATTGTTTGAAAAATAACGCACTATCAATTATTTTATTTTATAACAATTTGAAAGAAAACCATAATTTTTAAATAAAATTATAAAAATATTGACAGAAGTTACATAAATGAAGTTAAAATTATTATACTTTTAAAATGCTCTTAATATTATTTTTTTTTTAAATTTCTTATAACTTTATTTAGAAGACTTGTAACTTCTTTTAAAATTGTTGGATAGGGATCCCTTGCCTTTTGAAAATAAAAGAAAAGAAATTGCAGGGTGTGCTCTAGCCCCTCAAACCAATTTTTCTCTCTTTGTTGCATTAAAATTATCAAATAATAAAATGAAATGAAGAGCTGAGATCTTTGCAGTTAATTTTATAAATGTAGAGCATTAAAATTAAAGGAAATATTTATAATACTCTTTAAAATTTTTTAAGTATCAATACTTCATTAATTTTATTTATTATAACAGATAAAAAAAATTTGATTATCTTCATATCTCTCTTTTTCTATAAATGTTCACTCTCTCTCTTAACTATTATTATGATTATAGGTAAATTATATTAACCGTCAATCAAAATTTACACAAGCTTAATTATTTTAATGTATGGAGCATCTATGCTCCTATGTTTTTTAGAGCATTAGAAACGTTTTCAAAATTAAAATTACCAAATAAATTTAAAATGAAAAGAAAGGTTGAGATATGTACAGTTGTTTTTATTAGTATAGAGGATGTTAATCCAAAATTGTAACAGACTGAAAAACTGAAAACAAGCATGGGAATGGGATAACTGAGAGACAAGTCAGGACAGCATGGTGGTCTGCTTGGTTGATTCCTTTGTTCCTGAATTACAATAAAATCGATTTTTGCGTCTTCAGCTTTCCTTCCACCTGACTTGTTTTTTCTTCATTCACATCACATCTGCTGCCAGTTCGTTTTTAACCAACTTTAATACTCTTAATTAGTTGTCTTTTTTTTTTTTTTGTTGTTAAAGGACATTTATTAAGAAAATTAAAATATTTTTTTAATAAAAATAAAATATTTAATATATTAAAAAATTTTAAAAAATATTATTTATCTTATTTTTATTAAAAAAAATTATTTTGACTTCCTAGAAACACTTGTTAATATTTTTTTTATCTGCTTAATTAGTTGTCTTTAATCAATTAATTAACCACCACCTTAAACTGACCAAATAATCCCTTCTCGAACAGTAAACATAAAATGGTCAGAGACAGAGAAGGACCCTTTGGTAAATTCGATGGTTAATTTGTGTCCGGTTAGGTGTGGTCGAGTTATTATTAGTATTATAAATAACAAGTTTGTCCAAATTCAAACATCGCTCTCGCTTTCCTTCTCTTTCTTTCATTCATCGATCATCCATTTCCAAAATTCATTCATTGATAATAAATCTGTGTGTTTTAAACCCAAAATTTGGAAAAAGATAAAACACACACACACAATTGTTATTCACGCAAACGCAGTAGCTCCTTATCTTCTCCGAGGTCTAGTGTTAGTGTAGTTTCAAATTCTCTCTCGTTTCTGCTCAAATCTGGAAATTGGGTGTTCCATTCTTCTGTCTTATTGCAGTAATTAAGCTATCAGAATCCATCCAATTTGCGAGGTAATTTAATAGTGGCTTTTATTTTTCTAATTGCATAAATAATCCCTTGTCTTCCTTCAATTCTTTCATTTTTTTTTTAATGGGTTTCGTTTTATTGCATGCAAATTGATGGAAAGCTCGCAACTTTAAATTCCAGATATAGAAATTCTGTAATTACAAGCAAGCTGATTCCACAAATCTACTATTTTCTTCCCTTTGTTTTCAACGAACAACACTGTTTCCTTTCGTGTTCTCAGCAGCCAAAGCAATTTTTTAACCAAAAACAAAATTTTGGGAGTTGGGACCCCATTGGAATTTATTAACTTTCTTCTTGCATTTTGGGAACATTTGTGGCATTCTTTTGGTAGGATGGATTGTATTAATTATTAAACCATATATCATGTCCAAGTATGCATTGTATTAAACCATTTTCCCTACTAACAAGCACACTCTTACCCTTCTGTTATTGCCGAGTAGTGGAAGAGGGTGTTGTTTCTCATGTCTTCTACTTGACTAGTGTTGTCGAGAATGCATGAATGTTGTTCAAAGAGTAAATATTTTTCTTCCCCTTCTGATTCATCTATTATCATGTTTCTTTTCTAAACACCTGAGTTATTTATGATTCCTTTTTAGAAATCTGATATTTGATTAAGTGAAGACTTATAAGGTGTATATTTTCTTAGTTTTTTGCTTTCCCTGTGGTCTTGGTGTAATTTGCAGGCTCATAGCCCACTAATCAAGTGTTGCATACTTTTATCAATCAATATATGACTTAGCTATTGTTTTCTGTACTTTCTCTTTTATTCTGGTGGACTTGGAGAAATTTGTTCTGCTGAAATTGGTTGTCTTTCTGCTTTCAGGCTTCAGGTCATTCAACTTTACAAGTTTGTGGCTTTCAAACAATTCTATGGGAAATTGCGTGGTTAAGGTGAGAATAATTGGATACATCAATCAGATTCTTTATGTATGTAGTAGCGTGTTTTTTTCTTTGTTAGAGTTTATGAGGATAGTATAAAGAAGCTGTGCTGTTGTAACTTAGAAATAATAGTCTTTTACTGTGCCTTTTTTTTTGGTGACCAAAAGTGACTTATGTGCCAGTCACATCCAGAGATTAACTCTTTGCATCTTCAGCCTACCTTTGTGAACTGTGTTGTAAGTAATCTGCAGCATGATAGATTAGACATGTATAATAAAAACAAGAATGGAGAATCAAATGTAACAGGATGCAACAACTAATGAAAACTATGTTAGAATTAGAAATGGGTTATTTTTTTAACTATGCCCAATGTTCTTAAGTATCTAAATATCAGCCAATGATCTATAGTTCAAATTTCACTGCGTCGGCAGCCAATGAAAAGAGGTCTCTAGTTGTAAGTAGGCTATTAGTCAGGTCAGACAGATCATGTTTGAGAGGCAAACAGTGTAAGAAGTATGAACAAATTTGCTACTTTCTTTTTTCCACTTTCTTTTTTAATTCTTTTTTTTTTTGGGGGGGGGGGGTGGGTGGGGGGGTGGGGGTGGTGTTCCTTTTATTATCTTTTAATGGTGATAAAGGGCTCATCTTTAACTTAAGGATGTTTATAAATACATATTTTTCCCCTACCCTATTCTACTCTTCTCTGAATATTGCAGTGATTGTGACTTGTGATAAGCCTATTAAATCAATATGATGCAATAGTATCCGAACCGTAACCTTAAAGTTTGTTCTTCTGTCAGCCTAGTAGCCTCCTGGCTTTTCTGTTCATCCCCACACCCACTACCAGGAAGGAAAAACAGAAAGAGTTCATGTGTACTCCCTCCATCCCTTAATAATTGTCTTTTTAAAAAATTTTGATTTGTCCAAAATCATCTATCAATTGAGAATATTAAGAAAGCATTAATTGATTTTTTCCAATTTTACCCTCATCTCAACTATACCCAATAACTTCACAATTAATTATCTTTTACCATTTCCTAATATCTCTCTCCAGCACTTATTCGATTTACACCAAATAGGCAAATATAGGGGTGAAAATAGGCCAGGTCAGGCCAGACTTTGCCTTAAACAGGTCTGGCTTGTATCTCAATTATAAGCCTTGAGCCAAGTCTAAAAGCCTATTTAAAGGCCTACTTTGTAATAAAGCCTTTAAATAAGCTAACAGATATACCTTTAAAAAGGCCATTAGGCCTTTAAATAGACTAACATATCTTTAAATATGCCAATAGGCCTTTATATAAACTAACATACCGACCTTTTAAATAAGCCAATAGGCCTTTATATAAGCTAATAAGTCTAAGCTTTGAAATAGGCCAGTATATACTTTTGTTATAACTTAACACTCACCCCTTACTTTTATAAATGCTCACAACTTTCTTACTCTAGTCTTTAGTCGATGTGGGACTTAGAAATATATCAAGTTGCAATTATGGGGTGTGTCTATGCAACCTGATCATTCATGGTGGAGTTTTTTTAGTGTTTGGTGAATGTAATGATTTGCTTCTCGACTAATGCTCCCTACAAGTTCATTCCAAATTACAAGATTACTATTAAGCTTGAAGAAAAACACAAGCTTGTAACTTTGGATTTAACCACACACACACACTGCTACAGCCTACAGTGATCATTCCATACTCTTCAACAAATTTACATGAGGAAAACAAGGAATCCTCAAATGCAGCAGACAGCAAGCAGGACTAATCAAGGATCACTACATGAGTAATTGCCTGTGGCGGTTTAAGTCCTTCAAGTAATTAGAGCAAGTATAATCTTCTTGGTCACATGCCTTTAACAAGAGCGATTTTGATGGTACTGAATTTTGGTTGGGTTCTATAGCTGCTTCTTTACCCTTCAGTAGCTGCACAACCTTTTGTTAACAAAGATACAATTCAGCTTCCAGCATACAAAAGTGAAACAATATGAAGAGATTCATATCTACTCTGGGAATATTACACTACTCCCCTAAGAATGTAACACACGGCACCACATAACCATACACGTTGTTTGATCAAAAATAAAATATTATTAAATTATATCTGAACAGTTCTAAAACTGTATAGACTATTACTCTAGCAGTACTTTAGAATTACTCAACAACATGGCAAAGGATGCTCATTTTCTTACTTGATTCATGTATGGCCACATGGAGGAAATGTGGTGGATACACATGGAAGCTGTCAACATGACACGCGTCATTCCAGTAGGATCTAGTTTTTTTAGTGTTTGGTGAATGTAATGCTGATCTGGTTTTCCGTTTTACTCTTCATTCTTTTCAGCTCTAGTTCTACTAATCTAACAACTGAACCAAGTATCAGAATTAGTAAGGAATTCAAATAATCTCTTAAACAACCAAGATTATTATAATTACTTTCAGCCACAAAAGTTAAATTCTCAACCAAGATTGACATATAATTTCCACAACCAAGTCCCACATCGACCGAATACTAAAACAAGAAAGTGGTGAGCATTTATAAAAATAAGGAGTGAGTGTTAAGTTATAATATAATTCTAATATGTTATTTTCATTCTAAATCACTAACTTAGGTTTTAGTTACTGATTTTTATTAAAATTTAATTTAATTAAAAAATAAATTAATATATCATAATTATTATAATAATATATATTATATTATAAATAATTAAACAAGTAAGGCTGGCCTGCTAGGCCTAAAAAGCCTATTAGATGGCCTGAGACCTGACCATTTTAGTTAAACAGACTTTTAAAAAAGTTTTGACCGAGCTTGTTTAATAAACAAGCCAGATCAAGTCAAGCCTCAGGCAGGCCAAGCCATAGACCCCTGATGGGTAACCTGACCTATTTCCACCCCTAACCAAATACCAACCAACAATCAATAAAGAGAGAGAAAGGGTAGTTTAGTCACATTACATTACATTTCCTTGTATTTGGCGCTATTTAATTTTGTCCTTAATCCTTGTGCAAAAACCTTAAAAAACAGTTATAAAGGGACGGAAGGAGTATGCTAAATCTGTAAAATTTGTGGAGCCTCAATGCTTCTAGAACTTTGTAATGTATCAGGCCACATGATTCTTTGATAAGCCAATTGACAGAGAAGTTTCATGTTTCTAATGTGTAGGCTCAAGCTAAGGATAATGATTCTGACCATAATGTGGAGTTTGCTGCTGGGAATGTGCAACTTATTACCACCAAAGAATCTTGGGACCAAAAGTTGGAAGAAGCAAGGAGGGATGGCAAAATTGTAAGTTTTTCATCTTATTTAATCTGTAGTACAGTAATGTTACCTGAAGGCCTATTACTATTTTGTTGTGTTGTTTGGCTGAACCATTAATAGTTTACCATGATTTACAATCCATGTATATAGTTGGTAACATGAATAAATCTGTATTTTCAGTGCTTGATAGCAAAGCCTCCCTAATTCTTTTTGGAAATTAGAAGGTATAACTTTGGCAATAATTCTATATTTGAGAGTCCATATGAATGATATGCACTGTAGCTCCTATTTTGTTTCTTTTCATTCCTTTAGTTTATTATCAAGCTAATTTTTGGATTCTGTTTCAATTACATTTCAAAGCTAATCAACATGGTACTGTCTCATTTCAAGCTTGGTGATTAACATGAATTGTAAGATTTTCTGTGGAAGTACCTGGCCAAACAATAGGTGTGGTCTGATTCAGAATCAGGATATCTTATTGATTCCCTGCTACTTAATTTGACAAAAAAATTGGAAGGATTTTCCATGTTAATAGGAAGACTAAGGATATAACCTGATATTCTCAATATTGGCGTGAGGAGATCCTGTGATTTACTCTTGAACCTTGGAAAGGACAACCTAACTCCCCGTTCTCATGATTTTACCCTGGCTACTCTAGTAGTGGTGTAAATTTGTTGCCAACTAGGTATTGGAATATTATGTTAGTGCAGATTAATAATTCAAGGACATGCCGTCTATATGAACTGGTAGATTCTCTCCACGTCATCCTCCCACTCAAATTGCAAATTTATCTCTCTCTCTCTCTCTCTCTCTCTCTCTTTCTCAAACACACACAAGTGTGCATGCTTACAGACACACTGAGGTTGACCCCTCCTATTTCTGATAAAATATATGACAATTTAATTGCTTCCAGATTTTCTAGTATATTTTCTTTGACTTTAATTTTACTTTGTATGAATATATAGTTGATTTTCTTTGTGTCCAATATTTTATACTAAAGCTCCATGTTCAACAGGTGATTGCGAATTTCAGTGCAACGTGGTGTGGTCCCTGCAAGATGATTGCACCATATTATTGCGAGTTATCTGAGAAATATTCATCTATGATGTTCTTATTAGTTGACGTGGATGAACTAAGTGTAAGTATTCAAGCAATAGATATTATCATTTCATACGATTATTTTGTTATTGAAGTTTTTAGTAAAATATATTAGTTTAACTAGCATTCCCCTTAAATACCAACATAAATTAAATTCAAGTGCATCCTGCGGCAAACATATTTTGTCAACATGAACTAGGCGACAGTGAAATTTTCATTTGGAAATATATTATCAAAGATCAAGGTTTGGTGGGATGATCATGCAGTTTGTTCCTAGTGGTTGTTATTCAGAATATATATATCGTGTGCTACCACACTCTATTGAACATGGTTTTGTATGTTGTAGGACTTCAGCACTTCATGGGACATCAAAGCCACACCAACGTTCTTCTTTCTCAAAGATGGACAAGAAGTTGACAAACTTGTAGGAGCCAACAAGCCAGAGCTGCAGAAGAAGATTGTTGCCATTACTGATTTAGTTCCCCAGCATCCATAGTGAGTTAGTGACTGTTGTTCGTAAGACGCTGTGGGCTTTCTCCTTTCTCAAGGTGGTCGTGAGTGTTCTACATGTTTTGCCCTGACTGTCTTTGTATTTTTCCTAGGATGTAAATAGAAGACGTTTCACATGATTGTGCTTTGTTGTTTAAGCAAATTTGGTTTATGATAGAACACAGTAATATCGTTTTGATTCATGTAGTTAACCTTATCTATTGGAAAAAGCTTTGGTGGTGTTGGTTGTTTTTGTTGTTTAAGCAAATTCAATTTTGGGTCATGGTGTCATGCCATTTTGTTGCATTTGGTTCTGACTGCACTACCTCGTCCCCTCCATGCTATAAAGTGCCTTAGATTGTGAGTATGTGTTTTATATTTGAAAGTGGCCATATAGAGAAACATTAAAAAGATAAAAACTGAAAGTAAATTCAAAGGAGAGTAAATAATGGTTTGTAACAATGCATAATATAGTAAGAGATCATTGGCCGGTTGAGCTAACTGATGTTAATATAGATGGGTTAGTATCTATGTTTCCCACTGCAATCCTTCGAACTTGCTCTTTTCCCTTATTGGAAAGTAAGTAGAGATAATAAATTAAGGTGAAGTTTATTGAAGTGCTACCTTCAAAATGGTGTACTTCTCAGGAAGAGAGAAAAAAACCTTCAAAATGGTGTATGGTACAACTGGTTTCATTGACCCATCAGCCATAGGTTATAGCCGAGAGGTACAACAGCTCTCTAGCTCCCCATTTGTGTGCAAGTGTCTAGTTCTTCTTGAAAATCTTACGCTTAAGAACTTTTCTTAATTTATGACTAAATAATTACTCGTTTAACAAGTTTCTTACTTAAAAATTCTCATTTCTTTTTTCTTTCTTTCTCTATGTGCATTAAGAAGTTGTGACTGGTGAACTCATTCCAATTACCGAGTTACTGAGTTATATCATGCAAAGACTCGTTGGTCCATATTAGTCGTCCTCATCTGATAAGAAATCTAATGAATGGGAAAGAACTTAATTTCCCTTAAAGTAAGTTAATATCAAAACAATGGCAATATATTTTTCAAGACTTGTTTTTCCTTGCAATTACAAGTAATTTTTTATCAATGATCATTTTTTGAGTTCACTTCTATAATTATTTAAGAGGAAAAACGAGCCATGATTAATCTAACAAGATCTAACTCTAGAGAGGATTGAGCAATTAATGTTATTTCCTCGGCATCGCAAATTGATATGCACCTGAAACCCAAGGATAGTTCACTTACTTAATCAAATCTAAACTAGAAAAAGAAAAAAGGAAAAAAAAGAAGAAATAACTGTGACTTGTGTTGCTTTCCTCCCTTGATGGGAAGGGAAAAAAAAGAAGAAAACGCAGATGTAGGGGGAAGATTGTGGAATAATACTTGTTAGTTCAATTGTCAGACAACTTGGGTCCTATTGTTTTTTATTTTTTTTAATGATCTAAATGAGTTCACCTTAAAATGTATAAAAGTTTTGTGAAAATAAAATATGTGTAAGTATTATTACTCTATTTTCTTTTTTCTTGAAAAGGTGGCTTTTAAGTTATATAATCATCAAAATGTTACAATTTGTTTTTTATTTTTATATAGATTATCAGTCACTTTTAGAATTATAGAAAATTCATCATAGAATTCACCTAAAGGGACACATTGTTAGCCAAAATATACAGAACAGATTGTTTAGGTACTGTGCATGACCATTTTAACACATGAGAGCATCAACTAAGGGTTTTCAAGAAATTACCTAAAATAACTTTTTTAAAGAAAATATTTACCATACAAATAAACAATATTCTTTTTTTACAAAATACTGCATTATTTATACACAACCATTATATTTTACTTTTTATTATCTATTTTTTATCGGGAGTTTTATTTTTTCAAAAATCCTCCCATAAATAAACTCAATTAATTCCTGCCAACCAACCATATCCAGCTTATTTCACGTTTTGACATGCCCAATTTTATTTAGACATAAACCTAACGATTACACCCCAAGCCAATTCAAACCAAGCAATTTATAGTTATATGCCTTGCGCAGAAGACACAGATCACCTTCGCTTCACATTTAACCATTTTCTTGTCCAATGCTTCATGTTTAATTTATGCTTGCTTATACATACATCATACTCAATATATATAACTAATTTATAGTGATACTAGTATGTGCTCAAATTTTACGGGTTTTTTATTTTTTAATAGATTTAATTTGTTTCCTTTATATTTATTATGTTTATTTTTTTAATATAGTTATTTTTAGGCTGAATTTGAGGTTAGAGTTGTTTTTATTATGAAACTTTATTTTACTACACACTTATTCTTTAAACTTAAAGTAACAACATAAAATAAAATTGAATTATTTAAGAATCATATATTATTATTTATTATATCATATTAATTACTTAAAGAAGAAATATTAGATTTTTTTAAAAGTAAAATATTAAACACTTCTATTTTTTATTCAATAGTTTCTATTTTAACTTATTAATTTGTGACTTAAAGAGATTTAAAAATCCTATAGTATATATTAACTTAAAAAACAATTGCTTCAATCCCACAAGTACAACCAAAGCATAAAAATCGCTAAAAATCCTTAGTGAAAATGCTTAAAATCATCAGCTACCAAAGCTTATCAAGCTTCACGAACATTAGTCTCTAAGAATAAAAATCGAACCTCATGTTCATTTGTGAATTGACCAAGCTTGACGCTCACTATCCTTCGAAATAATGGAAGCATAAAAAGATAGTTATTGATAGATATATGGATTGAATATCAAAGAGGAGGTCTGATAGTAGTGTCATGTATCTTAACAAATAAAAAGAAAACCTTGTAACCAAAAAAAAAAAAAAAAAAAAAAAGAAGAAAATAAAACTTGAGACTGAAGGAATTAAATTAAGGGACTTTCATGTAACGTTAGAAGCAATTTCTTTATTAGAATATATGTAAACTTTATTAGAATATATAATAGGTAGGTAAATAGATTGAACAAAAAATAACAAAACATTATTTACTCCTTATAAATAATCTATAAAAGAAATTTTGTATTAATTATTAATATTTATTTTAAAATTAAATAATTATTAATAAATATTAATATTAAAAGTTTGAACAATTTTGACTTAAAAGTAGTTTAAGTAAATAAAATGTTTAAAATTTAAAAAAGCATAAATAGAAAACTGAAAATATTACTAAAATACCAAATTATCACTAACTTTTGATCAATTTCAAATATAGTAGAAAAAATGCAATCTAAAAAGAGAATGCTGGGCATAGAAAACAATAGCACCATCAACCAATCAATCATCAATATCAATCAATATAACAATCAATCAATCAATATATTATAAAAAAATACACAATTTAAATTTTTGTCATGTGTCATTTAAGTCAATTAATAAATACATTAAGATTTTAACATATAATAAATATATTATTTAATTTTTTGTCATATGTTATCTGATATAACAATTTAAAAAAATTATTGACACATGTAAAAAAAAAAAAACTATCACATATATATCAATATAATCAATCAATCAATATAATTAATAATAATTATAATTAATATATAAAAATAAAATTTATGACCTAAAATTCTAACATACTTCATCCAAGTCAATTAGTAAATACATTAAATTTTTGACATGTAACAAATATATTACATAATTTTCTACCATATATCATCCGATATAACAACTTAAAAGAAATATTAATACGTGTAATATAATTTTATATGACATTAGTGGTTAGTTTGATATAAATTTGATAACTAAAATAAAAAATTAAGAATTTAATTTGTAATATAATTTTACATAAAAATGTCATTAACGAACTTTTCTTTAGATATTTAATATTTAATAATATTCAATAATAATTATAAAAGGAGATAATTTTTTTGCATTAAGACTTGGTCTAACATACTTTTTAAAAATAAGGGTGAAAAGTTAAGGGAAGAATTTCAATGTAATTTCATTTGTTTTCCATTTATGAATCTTTTTATTTAACGATACACTAAAATGATTATAAATGATAATATAATTTTTATATTATGGATCATTTTGATATAACTTTAAGAAAAGAGTTCTCATTATACTACTTAGAAATATTGATTAAGTATAAGATTATATATTAAGATAAATTAATTGTAGATAAATGAGAGACTAATGTGATATGAGCAAAAATAGTAATACGAAACATGTTAGTTAGAATATTTATATTCTTAGATTGGATTTAATACCATCAAATCTTGAAAATTATAACAATTAAATTTTCATGAAAAATATAGACCAATACCTTAATGAAGAGAATTTATAAAGACAAAAACTCAAATGAGTAAAAAAAATTAAAAATTGATACATTAACAATATAAACTAAAATCTAAATGAATGATCCAAAAAGAAATTTAAATAAGTAAAAATATATTAAACGATAAAAAAATATAAAAAAACTAGAGTCTAAAATTAAAATTAGCTTAAACTATATAAACAAGTTATTTATTTTAATTTTTTTCTCAAATTATTTTGTGCATACAAAATATTAGTAATATATAAAAGGAAAATATATAGTGTAAAAATCATGTCATGTGTCAATCACTTAGGAGTGGAAATAAGTCAAGCCACCCGTCAGAAGCCTATGCCTTGACCTGTCTAAGGTCTGGCTTGGCTTGACATGTTTGTTAAACAAGTTAGGTTAATGTTTTTTTAAAGGTCTGTTTAACTAAAAAGGTCAGGTCTCAAGTCATCTAATAAGACTTTTAAGCCTGGTAGGTCGGCTTTATATTTAACTATATATAATATAATATAATATAATATAATAATAATAATTATTAATTTATTATAATATATTAATATATATTTTAAATAAATTTCAATAAAAAATAATAATTAAAACCTAAGTTAGTAAGTTTTAATAGAAATAACAAATTAGAATTATATTATAACTTAACACTCACCTCCTACTTTTATAAATACTCACAACTTTTTTGCTTTAATCTTTAGTTGATGTCAGACTTTGAGATATAACAAGTTACTACCATAACACAACAAAAAAAAGCAAGACATAACATCTTCACTTGTATTTTTTTAATGTTTTTATTTCCTTCATGGATCTTCTCTTTTATGCAACTATCTTCACTTGTAAATTATTATGCTATTAAAATATTTGAGCATTATTGACTCTCAACTTGTTCCATCTTTAAGCAATTAGCTAAAGGTAAGCTACAAAAAAAACTTTGTATTTAAGTGCCTGAGATTGCAGGTCCAGTATGTTTTGATGGTTTTTCCTTTATGAGAATCCAAGTTATTTCGTCTTTACTAGTTCTTATGTATGAACTAAGAATATATTCGTATTGTGCTAGACCCCTTGTTAATTCAATTCAAAAATAGGTAGACTTGGATACTTGTGTTGCACAGAATGTGCTGGATGGAAAGTGTTTGTCCCACTCTCATGAACAAATGACCTATTTTCAAAATACTATCTTACAAGTGAGACTAATTGACAGAAGGCATTGTTACAAGTGGTCAGTCTATTTTTCACATTAGTCAAGTCTTCTTGTTTGTTTGGTCATTATGACTGTGAAAGTTAGTAACTGATGTGTTTTACTTTTTTTGGTTGTGTCGTGGTAGTAATTTGTTATATCTCTAAGTCACATATTGATTAAAGATTAAAGTAAGAAAGTGATGAACATCTATAAAAGTAGATGGTGAGTGTTAAAGGTCTAGGCTCGTTACCCTATTTCAAGACTTAGGCCTGTTAGACTATGTAAAAGTCTGTTGATCTATTTAAAGGTAGACTTGTTAGCCTATGTAAAGACCTGTTGACCTATTTAAAAATAGATTTGTTAGCTTATTTAAAAGTTTATTGACTTATTTAAAAGTGGGCCAACAACTTATTTTAAAGACTTATTGCAAAGTAGACATTTAAATAAGCTTTCAGATCAGATCAAACTTTTAAAAAAGTCATACCAGACTTTAAAAGTTGGCCTCTTTTAGACTTACAGACCAGACTCAAACCTTATAATTGGGATACAAATCAGACCTGTTTAAGACAAAGTTTGACTTAGTCTGACCTGTTTTCATTCTACTGGCAAGAAAAGTTTTAATTTTTTGCCATGTGTTTCAATAAAAAAAGAAAAATGACAACACAATGTTGACATACCTGTGAATAACATATTTAAAAATAAATAAATTAAAATAATAAATTAATTAGTTATTATTAATACAACATCAATACTATAAATGACCTAATCAAAATTAATTAATTAATATTTATAATTGACACAAATCAATTAAATTTGATTGCAATCACATGAAATTATTCAACAATTTAAAACTCACATATCAATAACTTTAAATAATAATAATAATATAATAATATATATAAAAAAAGATACATGACTTAGAATTTTGTCATGTGTCACTCTTAACTGACATGACATGTTCTAATTTTTTGTCATGTGTCAAATAGTTCTCTTATTTGCATACCATATGTTGTTTTATTTTTTATTTTTATTTGCATACGTGGATGACACATATTCAAATATTAAAAGCCCAATAAACTAGAATGCTAATATAAACTTCTTAAAAAAATAAAAAATAATACAAAAAATTATATAGGCAAAGAAAAAAAAAAAATGGAATGAAAAAAAAAATAGAAAGATAAAAACTAAACTAACAAAAAATATATTTACAGGAACTTTTTTTTTTGTTTTATAAGATTTCGTTACACATTTTAGTTTTGAAACTATATTTGCTTAGGATATATGAACTTCCCTTCCTCACAAGTGCATTTTTTGCTAAGCTCTAGACTGTTTATCGTTTGACTTACTCATTTTGAATTATATGAATATAAATTTAATTAATTTATGTAATTTTCAATAAATTTAATTTGAATGACATTTCTGAAGACTTGGTTTATGATAGAATACAATGACATCGCTTGATTCATGTAACCGATCTCACTTAGTGATAAAAGACTTGATTGTTGTTGTTGTTATATTTTTTATAAAATTATTAGATTAAATTATACATCTAAAAGATAGATTTTTGTTTATATTATAAATATTTTCTTTAGGCATATAGGTTGTCTTATGGCATTTTATATTTAAATTTTTAAGTATATATATTAGAGTAAAATCTTTTCATGAAAATATTTTGAATTGTTAAACTAAACTGATAAATGATGTTTTTTTAAAGGAATTATTACATATATTTTATTTAAAATATATTTATTTTTATCGTTTAATTCTTAATTTATTTGTACATCGCACGAAATGTAAAATTTAATTACAAATAAAAATATGATGTACTGGCTAGAGAAATGAAAATATAACAAAAAAAAAATAATTTACTTCAATTAAACTAAGGAAATACCGCGTGATAATTAACGTAATTTCTCTATTAATATATTTGCTAAATTAAAAAGAAGATTTTTGGTCTCATATTTTATTACATTAGCGTGCGTTTGAATTAATTTATTTTGTATTTAAAATAATTTATAATTAAAAATTTAATAAAAAAAATTTAAAAAATTCAGTAATTATTTTTTAAAAAATAATTTAAACCAAACAGGTTCTAGAGAGAAAAAAAAATGTTAAATTAAAGAAGCTCCTGCCAACTCAAATTAAAAGCAACCCATGCATGTGGATACAAACACAGAGTATGGATACAAGAATTAAAAGGCCACAACGTAACTAGCACGGCAAAACAGCATTGGAAACTCAAAAAAGAAAAATGAACAGCACATAAGCGTGAGAGAGAGTGCGACTTTGCGTGCGAGCGAAAGGAGCGGGAGGAGAAAAGGAAGTGGGATAAAAACTATTTTAAGCACTTTAATTAAAATCAAAAGATGACAGACACATGGTATTTTAGGTAGTTAAATTAGTAATAAATAATAGATAAGAGGAAAGGAGTAGGATAAAAACCATATTAAACAAATATAATTTCACTTCAATTAAAATCAGAAAATGACAAGTGACATTTTAGGTAGTAAAATTAGTAATTGATAATAGATGAATACTAACCATATACAGAGAGAGACACAAATGTATCAGTTGTTTATGTCAACAATTAGCGTCGGCTAAATAAACAAATATGGCAGTGGAAGTTTGGTTCGAGTGTCACATTCATGGGTGGAATTGGACCCCTTCCTTCCTCGTCATTTTCTTTTCTCTCTTTCTTATATACACAGCACAAGTGTGCACCATTCTGTGAGAGTAATTGGATATGGAGTCACCAACTCATGCAAGCAGAAGTCAAAAGCAGCTTCCCCTCTCTAACTCTTTAACACGTTGTCCCAGCTCATTATCCTATTTATATTTTATATTTCCATCCCCATTAGCATTACCCTCCAAAATTTTACAGCTCCCATATTAACTAACATCAACAAAAGAACTAAAAAAAATATAGCAAATAGAAACCGGAAGGAATCTTTCACCCTTACAAGATAGACTCATCCACATGGACGGATAATGTAGTACGCCATAGATCATAATTAGACCGTAAGGTCAAGAATCAAGATATCCATTGCATTGGATACTGAAAATAATTACTCTGCATCTATTGGCGTTTGCATGCACCAGCATGAGCATGAAGCATATTTTCCAATGCACTATCATACTACTAGTCCCACAAAATACACGGTTATAAAGTATAAACAGCAGTGATCCACATATTCAAGGACAATTCTAGATAAAAATAAAAAATAGAAAAGGTAGGTAATTCTATGTTCCTGAGCTTGTTGACTATTTTTGTGTACTATCTTATGACTCAAACAAAGTCCTGCTCCTAAAAAGTGGGAGATACACACGTAATATCATGTCTTGCACGTCTTATCAACCATGGAGGAAGGGAACGGTTCCTAAAAATTCAGACCACAACAACCTCATTACAACATGTTTGCTCTTGAATCTTTATGTAACGTAGTAACAAATTACAACTTACATGATCATAATAAACCAGCAATAACAAGACAAAGGAATAATAATAGTACTAAAAAAATTAATAACATCGTAAAATTCAAATTTGATCTCATTCAGTAATTAACAGCTGAAAATAGATTGCACTATCGAACTTGAGTAGTTGTCCGTGTATGGAATTCTTACTACATGACCTTAACGCCCTTTTGGATTCATGATCTGAGAAAACACAGCACTAGGAGTTAATCCATCAGAGTCTTCACTGGCCAAGCTTCTACCACCGATGCTCATACTAATGCCACTGTTTGTGGAGTCAGTCACATTACCATCCATACCTGGCAATGCATCAAGGTCCTTCTTCCCTTTAGAATCTGTAAATAATGGCTCCTCTTCATTGTGCATTCCACCAAAGCCGTTGCCACTCTCCTCTGCACTTTCTTGCAGCTGCAAAGCAAATTCAAGGTTCCACAAGACATCACCCATGGATGGCCTCTCAATGCCCTGGTCAGCCACACACTTCATTGCAGTCTCAGCAAACTTCTTAAAGCATTCTGGAGCTATCTTGCCCTTCAGATAAGGATCACTGATTTGGTCAAGAATGCCTTTTTTGTAGCAATGAGATGCCCACTCAGCTAGACTCACTTGCTCCTTAGCAAGGGCTGGGTTCAAAGCTGGGCGAGCACATAATATCTCAAATAGAACCACACCAAATGAGTAAACATCAGATTTGTCAGTCAGTTGCTGCCTCCTGAAGTATTCTGGATCCAAGTACCCAAAACTACCCTTCACTACAGTACTTACATGTGTATTATCCAACGTCGGGCCTGTTTTTGACAATCCAAAATCAGAAACCTTAGCCACCCACTTCTCATCTAGTAAAATGTTTGTTGTCTTCACATCACGGTGGATGATAGTGTGTTTGGCACCAGTGTGTAGATAGTGTAAACCCCGAGCAGCTCCAATGCATATCTCAAGCCTTTGCTTCCATGGCAGTGGAGGTTTCTGGGTCTTGTATAGATGCTCCCTGAGTGTTCCATGGGCCATATAATCATAGACAAGGATCATTTCAGTGTTTTCTTCGCAGTAGCCAATCAGTGAAACAAGGTGGCGATGACGAAGTTTAGAGAGCATTTCAATCTCAGTTTGGAATTCATGCACCCCCTGCTCAGAGAGTGGATTCCCACGCTTAATTGCTACTTTGGTTGCTCCACCATCAATTTCTCCTTTGTAAACCTTACCAAATCCTCCCACACCAAGAAGCAAAGCCTCATCAAAGTTGTTTGTGGCAGCCGTAATTTCAGCAAATGAGAAATGACGACAAAGGTTTGATGGGAGAGAGGATGCATAACTTCCTGTTGTGTTGGTCTTGGCAGAACCTGCAGAGTGTGAATTACCATAGAGAGAAAGTGGAAGCCAGCCAGATGGCCCTTCACTTGCACTAGAATCCTTTCCATGCCTACGGCGACGGGATGCAGCAAAACCAAATAGTCCAATGACAAGTACTAAAACAACTCCTCCGCCAACACCTCCAGCAATTATTCCTGTTTGATTCTTTGATTTAGCATGACTAGCTGGCCTAGCCAATGACGGGTCAATTATGTCTTGCACAGGAGGAGGAATAGGATTTGTACCTGCCAGACTACCTGTAGTATCATTAATTTTGAATATCTCCACTCCATTCAAGATTGCATCATAATACTCGGGCTTTGAAGTCGTATCCGGATGCAGTGCAAGCCACAGGTCCTGCTGCGGTTCCCCATTGGGAACAAATACAACATAATCTTTATGCACTGGAACCCCATTTGCATGTGAAAGGCCAAAAGCCTTTTCCCAGGCAATAACATCAGCCCCCCCAGGCACAGCAGTTTGATTATTGAGGAATATATCAAATACCCTTTGATTAATCAGGGTTATATTCGTCGTGAGCTCACAAAAATGGAGTCTCACAAGATAGGAAAACCCGGAATCAATTGAGAAAATCCAAGTCAGGTTGTAATTCAAGTTGATGTTGGAATTTGGGCCCATTGATCTGGCTGTACTATAGACATCATACGGAGCAATATAAGATGGTGTGCTCGGAGGATACTCAAACTTCACCGCTGGATCAGCAGTCTCTGTAACTCCAAATGCAGCCCCAAAGAGGTAGGGCACATCATCAGACCATGACCTAAACATTCCGGTATCATGGGAAGGTGAGATGTCATTCCCACCCACATTTAACCTATAAAGATTCTCAAGTGCAGTGGTGTTGTCAATGGTGAAAGGAGTATCTGTACCCACAATCAAGGTAGTTCCATCTGTAGAAGTATAAATATCAGGCATGGACACAACCTCAATCCCATTAACAAACGCATAGGCATTAGAGGCATTGGTGGATGGAGTGAAAGTCACATTCAAGGTGTCCCCTTCAACATAGATGGAGTATTCCTTCACAATGTAGGCATAATTCAAAGCTATTGTGGTTTGCGCGACACTGAAGTTCCTCAGCAGAGTGTAGGATTGTGCCGTCACAGCGAACAGGGCATTGGACACATTGAGGCCGGCGTAAGAAGCCGAATAAAAGTACAGCCGGACGAATTTCCAACCAGAGGCCACTGGAAATGTGTAGGTGAACGGTGAGCGAAACACCCGGGCAGTCATGAACGGAACCTGAGGGACAGCGGGGTCTTGAGTTGCCGCTGCCGATGTGGTGGAGTTGTTTCCGGCGGAGGATGCAAACTTGGAACCAATATCAGTGGTCCAAACTTGGCCATCAGTATCAGTACTAGATGCAGGACCCCCACAACTCAGCAGGATTTTATCTGTAGGCTTAAAATCTGCTGCTAAGACAAGCTCAATAGCTAAGACCAAGTACACAAACAATGGAACACAAACATAGCTATGCATGTTCCTCATGGCCCAAAAGTCAAACTCAAAACCAAAACCCTTTCCTGTATTTGCTTGCAAGACACCTGTATGGAATTGTAATAATTTAACACACCCAGAAGGTAATAAACAAAGAAAGACCCTAAATTTGCTGAAAAGATCTGATTTTGATAATAGCACCCAGATCAGAAAGGAAAACTGGGGGTGATGATCAGCTTGGAACCCGAGTTTCCAAAATTAGCAAAATCCACCAAGGGAAAATGAATCTTAGATTAGATGAACTAGATTTATGGTCAACAGTACACTAAACAAAGAAAGCTGCAGGGGTATTATGACAATACAAGAGTAATGATGAGGGTGAAGATGAATGGATAGAATCGAAGGGAGAACAAAGAGAGGGAGGGACCTTTACCTTATGCCATGGGAAGAGGAGCAGCTGATGAAGGGTAACTCGGAGAGTCAAAGCGGAGCGATCCCGGGTATTTAGGGTTGGAATTGAATTGGAAAGACCAGAGAGAGGGAGAGAGAGCTTCTTTGGTAAACTGGGGCAATTATGAATGGAGTGAGAAAATGGAGCTGAAAACACCAGAAAGCAGAAAGAAAACTATATTAAATACTGTACCTACCCAACCTAAGTTGTAAGAGAGAAAATACTATTTCAATAACCTTATACAAGAATGAAAAATAACAATGACAAATATATAAATTCATTTAACATAAAAAATACACTTATATATAATAGGTTATTTGCATAATAATACTTATAATCATACTTATATTTTTTGAATCTAAAAATGAATTTAACAAAGTTTTAATTGTTTTTGTGTAATGCAAAGAATCCCTAGTTCAGTTGTTTGTTACTCTTTTTAATTATTCTTCATTATAATAATGTTAAATACATGCATTATCACCGGCACCAGCAATTTGACTTTTTAAGGGCCTGGCTAGTTGTGCTGATTCTTTTTTATACAAACAATGATGAGGATGATAATCAAATAATGAATTTAAGTTGTCTGTTAACCTTAGTTAAGGGGGTCACCAACAAGTGAAATGACGAATTTGACCTGGAATTGGAAGGATGGTGTGTGGAATATATTTAGATAAAATGATTGCATGACAGATAAGTTTTGCGGTGAAGGCATCCAACAGACAGCAAAGACAAGCACGCGTATATGTGTATATCAAACGCGTTTTTGAAAATCTATATCTTGAATGCACTTTACCCTTTTTTTGCCTCAAATCCTCATAACGATAGCTGTCTGCACAAGAAGTCTACCGGCACATAAATTAAAGGGGCTTCAAATTAAGTAACTTCATGACCGGTTCCCATGACGGCAGTTTGTAGCAAAGCATTGCAATATAATTAGGGTGTCAAAATAGAATAAATCTGATGAGTTGGTTTGGATAGTTTGATAAAATAAATGGATTGAATTAATAAAATATCAGTTCGAAATTTATATGATTCAAATGGGCTAAACTCGAATAGGTCGAGTCAGTCTACTCTTTTAACACTACATAAAGTTAAATAGATTGTACTGAACTAATAAAATGTCGATCAAAACTTACATGGCCGAATAAATTTGACCTGCTCAAAATTGTCGACCTCGAATGGTAGCCCAAATCTATTACCAATTCCGTTTTAATGTACCCCTAAATATGATTATGTTCTTTCATTAATGAATTTTATATATAAAAAAGTGTCTCTAATAGAATAGTTTGATGAGCACAAATACAGATACAAATATCAGATACAACACATACACGGATACATAGATATACTAAATTTAAAAAAAATATAAAACACAAACACGACATATACATATATAAGTAAATTAAAGAATTTAGTTTATGTATATATATAATTACAAAATTTAAAAAAATGATTCATAATTCATTAATATCATTTCTATAAATTTGAAGATTTATAATATATTAATATATGTCATATGTACAAATATTTGTTACTTAATAAGTCCTTTCCAAAAAATATGAAACATAATTTCTATTGACATTTTTTAAAAAATCTCATAAACTAACTTCGTTTAATAGAACTAACCATGTACAAGTACATGTGCATCCAAAAAAAATTAATTAGAGGGAATAGTAGTGTGAGGAAAGCTTTGGTGACGACAAAGTTGATGATTTGGTATGAGCAGAGGTAGAAAGAACTGATGAAAATAGTGGTGTATGAAAAGATAAAACTTAAAAACCTAATAGTACCCTATGAAAAGATAAAACTTAAAATACTTGTATGAGAAAATAATGGCTTTGGACGTCAGTCATGTAATTAGGCTTGAGTTGATTACGAACTTACTAATTGGATGTTAGTGATGAAAACTAATTTTTTTTAAAAAAATATTAATGGGTCGTGTTCAAGTTATGTCTTAAACATGTCCAAGTGTGTTCGAGACGTGTCTTAGCTAAAAAAAATAATCTTTTTAATAAAATACATTTGGACACGTAGGATATATGTTTCGTATGCATATCACTATATTTCTCTCACGAACACGTATCTGACACGCAGACACACCTAAAAAATGATATGTTTGTGCTTCTTAAGTTGGCATATATGATTTATCATGTGCGGTTCAATTGTACTTTTCAATTCTATAGTTTCAAGCGTTACACATCACATAAATAATTTGTTAAAAATTTAAGTGGGAGTGTTGAATTCCTATATTAGTAAAGGATGAATTAAGTGAAGAGTATATAAGTAAGAATATATATAGATTTATTGTCTTTAAGATTTTTGGTCAAGATGTGGCATTCGACCTACTATTGTGTTTCTCGCTTAACTCATTAATGAAGATCTCTCCTGCTTTTGAACTCACTTATTATGACAAAACTTAACTTTATTTCTTTATGTCTATTACATTATTCTACTAATCAAGTTATGACATATATGTATTTTTTTTTAAAAAAAAAAAGATATGAGAAAGAATATTAATAAACATATATTATTAAAATAAATATAACAAACATAAAAAAAAATAGAGCTAAGTTTTGTCCCCCGTTATGGCCTAACATAATTAATATTGCATCTGATTGCTGAAAAGGTGGTCATATATATATACATGGGCTCGTTCACATTTAAAATATGATATGGGTTACACTTGAAATATATGGTTTATACTATAATTGTAAAGATGTGATATGTCATATATACTTGATTTTCGACTCGATGATGGTTTTAATGAGATGAAGAATGACAATTAATCATTGCATTGCCATGGCCAAAGTAGCACTCAACATATAGATGAACATGTTCACATGTAGTTGTTCATCTTCATTCACCAGTTGATAATTTGAATGATAATGAAGTGGATGTCGATAATAATAATAATAATAATAGAGTAAAGCCACCAGCAGACGAGGTTCAATTTAAACATAGTGTGGAAGTAAATGTGAAGCGTATGACAAAATAACTGCAATTAAGGAACACTACTCTTATTACAGTAGCCACGTAGTATTAAGGAAGAAGGATAACAACTTGATGATGGTGTTGATGAAAAGTACGACGATAACTGCTTTGACCTTCATGTGAATAAAGATTTGGATTAAGAACTTGACGCTGTTGATGAAAAGCTGAATATAGCACAAGATGCTAATCAATGGGATGATGAAGTTGCTCTACCAACGAATAGTGATGCTGTTGGACAAGAAGAACCGGACAATGGACATACCATCACAGGATGTTGATGACATTGAGTCAAATTATGGATCTAAATCTCTAGAGAGTCAAACTATAGCACACACAGTGAAAGTATGATCACTGACGTGTCAGGAATACAAGTGGAAAAGTTCATATCAATAGACCAACTTAACTTAAAGGAAGCTATTAGGAATGGGCTTTATTCAATGGCAGGGACGTCGGGTTTGCAACAACTGGTAACTTGGCAGGGTTAGGCACTGGGTAATGCAAAGCATTGTAATTGAAAAGCCTTTTAAGGGTATGTGGCATCATCTAACTGTACCTCACAGAAGCTAATGGAGAATATGACTTTGGTCAAAAAATAAAGTCTGATATATATATTGATTTTGTTAGGAAAAATACATGACCGAGGACTGGGGAGTGTGAACAAAGCATATTAGTATATTAATCAAGTAGGTAGGCAATGGAGAAAGTGCAGTCAAGGCTGGGGTTGTGGACTTGATGTGGGGAATTGAAAGGAAAAAATCCTGGGTCCACACTGCATGTGCAGCTTGAGACGCGTTCCAATTTTGCATCAAGGTTTCTCAGAATGTATTTGTGCTCTGAAAAAGTTAAGATTTTCTTATTTACGTGAAGACTCATAATTGGGTCAGATGACTGCCACTATACTTCGCTATAGCTATTGCTGCAGTGGAAACTAAGACAAAAGACTCATGGGATGGTTTCTCATACATTGAACCATTGAGTGAAAAGAAATGGGCGTTCATCTCAGAACAGGAAAAAATAACCAAAATCCTATCCTATTTCCCATCAATTTTAGCTTATTATAAAGAAATTGATGCAAAATATTTTGATGGTATTTAAATATGAATTAAAGTAGTAATTACAATTAGTGTAAAAACCTCCATTAATATTTTTGACACATGCTTTTATTTTTATTTTAATTACAAAGAAAAAAATATATAGGAATAAAAACTGAGTGCATACCAAGGGATAGCAATATTAGTAAATGCCAGTGTGTATCACTGAGAGTGCATACCAAGAGATTTGGCATCAAATTTTAATGCACATTAACCCTTTGTTTAGTTTAAGAGAAAATGAGTGGAAAGAAAATGAGAGGAGAGAAAATGAGAAGAATATATCATTTTCTTTTGTTTGGATGTGGAGAGAAAATAAAGAAGAAAGAGAAAATTTATGTGAAACCCACACAAAAAATTTTCTTCACTCTAGTGTAAAAAAAATAGAAAAGAATAAGAGATAGTAACTTAAAATGACTATTATATCCCTATATCCCTAATCCTTAAATATTATATAATTATAAATAAGGATATAAAAGTTATTTAACGTAATTTCATTTTCTTTCTTATCACTTTTCTTCTCAATCAAACAAGAAAAATAAAAAATTTTCATTTTTTTCTCTCCTTTTTCTCTTAATCCAAACATTAGTAGAAAAAATATATTTTTCTCTTCTTTTTTCTTTCCTATTTTCTCTCCTCATTTTCTCTCTTTCCATTTTCTCTCCACATCCAAACAATGGTATTTTCCTCCCGAGCGTTCGGGAGTAGACTTCTATGAAGGTAACAATTATCTTATGTCTTCCTCTATAGTCCTTTACGACCCTCTTGTGCGATTATCAAGCTAGATATTTGTCATTAACTCTATTTTTTTTCATGTCTCAAGTACAGAACGTAATTTTAGGTATGCTAATTAGTAAAAGCAATTTGAATGTTCACCTAATAGCTTAAGATAGTTGCTCCTTTCACGATATCTGATTGATTGATTGATTCCATCTTCCGCATAAATTTTTATGAGACAAACCAAAAAAAAAAAAAGAGGATCACATAATGCAAGTAAAACATAGAAGGGTCAAGAACAGAGGAAAGCATGTTTGAGTTGAGCTGCTACACTAAAGTAGCATACTTCCATCAGTAGAAACAGATGAAGAATGTTTATTGAAGAGTGACTCCACACACACACACACACACACAACGTTTTTTCTAAAAACAGCGGCTCCAAAAGCTGCAATCCTAATGTCTTTCAGAACTCAAGCTATTGGCTTCAACACGTACATTTTACATGCATGCGAATCTACAGTGGCAGTCAATTTATCCACGAATAGTCTCTTCAGTTTCTTGCGCTGCATGCATTAACAGATACCTTACAGCATCAGTATTCAGTACCCAACAAAATGCTAAGATAAAAAGCAAGCATGCCTACAAATTAAGAGTAATAATTCTTAAATAGGAATGGTCTATCATAAATGCTCAAATTATTAATTGATATATGTAAAGTTATAAAGATTATTATAGAATTATACCAATCTTTAAAAATACTTTTATACATGTCAAATACTAATGACATGAGAGACTGTGTCTAACTAAAATTTTCTCACATAATAAAAAATATTGATGTATCCTTAACACAATACCTCCCAGAGGTCTCTAGCTTCAACAACACTTTTTGGAGGAATGCCAATGTCATCCCAGTTGGCTGTAATGGCAATACGCCAAGGGCCTCGATTGAGTAGTACAACAGCTACCCTGTATCCTGAAAGAGGACCTGCCCATATCTGTCAAAAAATGCAAGCTTATGAATTATGATTATTTCTGTCGTATTTGTATAACAACATAGACAAAAGCTTAAGTTGCATACCAAAAGCAATTTACCTCAAGATCACCTTCCATCCTAACCTTTTTAGCTTGTACACCAAGCGGATCTGACATGGGAAGAGAAACAACATTAACACAACAGTTACAACAACCCTCATTACATTGTATATGTTACAAAGAACAATAAATTGAATGACCCTTACTATTATGGTTACCTTGGTTAACTGCAATAACTTCCTTATTTGTGACTATCTCTATAGTCTCTTTAGTCATATTTCGAACGTCACAGCCCAGAAGAAGAGGAGCCTGCAATAACTCTTTGCATGAGAAACAGAAGCCCGTGCAGTAACTAATAACATAAATCAGATACTTACAAACAAAAGAGTGATGGTACCTTGGAAATAGCCCATAAACTGAAGTGAACAATGTATTCATCTATTGTCATCCCTCCATTGCCCACCTCAAGCATGTCAGGATCTGTTGATTTCAATGTATATCATGACTCATAATTAGACGAAATCCAAACAAAAACTCATAGTCATTCAGACAAAGTTATGCTAATCAAATTCTAACCATTCCAACCACCAGGTCTTGCAAGCTCAGCATAAACTTCATTCATGTCAGCCCTTGAAATCATACTGCCAAAGAGAATAGTTACGTTTATTAGCTACAAACCCAAATTTTTAAAAATTTGGCGAACAGCTACACACCCTACTTCTTCACAATTCACAAGTAATAGTATCAACAAATTGAATGCATAGTTTTCACCTTTCCCATGAATCCTTAATGTCATTGGTAGTTCTCCAGCTATTTCCCACTTGAGCTCCCCATAAAGCTGGGTGCATGTCTCCCCTAACAAACAAAGCATATGTAATCAGAGGGAAGGAGTTGAGGGTAAAATTTGAGGGGCAACAAAATTCAAAAACAAAAAAAATTACCATTCACATAGTGAGAAGAAGATTGGACGACCTGCCTTCATCAAAGCCCGAGTCATAATAGGGTATCTATATATACGAAGACCATAGTTTTCAAAATTATGTATGAACATTAAATTGGAATATTGAAAGATACCATTCGATCGTAGAAAAGATAACAGTAATATGCAAATATACTTTCAATCTACCTAACAGTGGGCTTTGATCCACCATTGTCACAATTATCATACTTCAAATAATCAATACCCTGTAAATAAAGCAAAATAACCATTTGTTTAATAGCAGTTGATATGTTGATGCCAAAAAAGAATATGAAGAACAAATGAACACAATGTTTAATACCCATGATGCAAAAGTCTTAGCATCTTGCAACTCATGACCTAGTGAACCAGGCATCTTTTTACTACAAGTAAAATACCTGCAAAATAGTCCGACATAAAGCTTAGATTGAAAGAGTTAAGAAAGATCATGGGACTAATTTGTTAAGGTGTTTGGCTAAGACCATGTACCCTGCATCTGAATAAATCCCAAGCTTGAGACCCTTGCTGTGAACATAATCTGCAAGAGCTTTAATGCCAGAAGGAAATGTTGATTTCTTTGCTACCAGATAACCCTGTGATATTGTTTGGAGCAAAAATATTTAATTCAATGCAAGAACTTTCAGTGACACAGTAACAAAAGGCAATCAAGCATATAAAAACTATTCTAACCTTATCATCTCGATTTAATTCAGCCCAACAATCATCTGCAGGAATAGAAAATTTTGAATCAAAGTTAAATAAATGTGCCTATGATATTTTGTAAAGTAAAAATTTAAAACAGAAAAACAAGACTTAAAAAAATAGTTGTTTTCATGTACCGATGTTGACATAGGTGTATCCAAGCTTGGAAAGACCAGTAGAAACAAGGGCATCAGCTGTAAACCCATGTAGAAAATTTACAATCAGACTGCAGTCTTGATTAAGTGGATCTTAGCCAACAACACATTAAGGGGGGAACCAGAAAATTTCAATTGGGAACGTGCTACATATACATTTACTCATATAAATACTGTAAAATCTTTAAAGGACTGTACAATCTTTGAAGGGAGTGTAAATTTTATAATTTCACGTAGTAATTAAAGAAACAAAATTTTGTTTGGGAGTGCTGCCGCCTCCTTAATGTTAAGGTAGGTCGGCCCCTTAACACATAATTACCCGACCCATTTAATTTTTTTTATAAAAAAAATAAGGTAAAGCAAGGGCTGCTTTTAGTAAGAAGAATGAACTGAGGCAAAAACAAAGCCCTTCTCTCCGTCAATGCAAGTCATCCAAATTCCAAACAAATAGCAGAGAAAATCCAATTGCATACAATAGAATGCGAAAACAGAAAACATAGTTTGAAATACTACTTGGAGGAAAGAAATAATATACTGATAAAGAGCGGTTTCTCGGATGTACATTAGTTTTATATAAATTCATAAGTGCATATAAAAGTCACATAACATAAACACATGGATGACCAAATACCCGTTTCTCGGATGATTTTTTCATCAATTTGACAGCCAAAATGATTCCAACTGTTCCACCTGCATAAAAAGGAAATGTTACAACTGCTCAGTATCATAAATCTATTGAGGCATAAATTGCAAAATAGACGGGAATGAACTGTGGTTAATTGTTACTATGCCAAGGTAGGATTATTATGTAAATATGAATGGAAAAATAGAAATAGTGTTTTTGCAGGATTCATTGCTAGCACTGTTTACTATAATACCCGGCATCTTAGATGAGCAATATTGTAAGCAATAAATATACATTACACATACATACATACATACATACATACATACATACATACATACATACATACCCCATAGGAGGAGTTCTACCAAGGCCATTAGCAAGCAGATTTCTCCTGAGCTGCTCCTCTTGGTTGTTGAGTTTGGTGAGCCCTGATGCTGAAGCAGAAACACAAGTCAATAGAAAATGCAAAAGGGCCAACAAAGGCAACAACATCTCACAACCAATTCTTCTCTCCATTATTTTCACTTCAGCTACTACTGCCTTCTTCACTTCCTCGCTTGCTTACAGTGTGTGTGTGAGAGAGAGAGGGGTCCCTTACCTATTTATTTATAGACAGAGCAGAGAGGAGACTATCATGTTCCTCAGTCCAAAGTCAGTGTCCTTTTACTGTTTTACATAATTTGATGGGGTCTCGTTCATGTAAATAATGATAGATTCATCACCCTTATGTTGAACTCTGAATCTGAATAATAATATGTTAAGAGTTGCACATAGTTTCTCACAATATATATTCACTCCTTTCACTTAATATTAATTAATATTTTATTAAAATTTCATATAATATTACAGTAATTAATATCAATTAGTTATTTTAATTATATTCCTAAAAAAAAGAGATATAATTAAGTTGTATTATTTTTATAATTGTCAAAATAGATTAATCTAATTTCCACTCATCGAATTAAGTTAATTTGAATTTAAATTAAATTATTTTTTGAGTTAAATTAAATTAAATTATATAAATTTTAAATTAATAATTTATCAGTTTAATTAACTCTTATATAATATAAACGAACTTCACTAATCTAATTTGTTAACAAATTCATTTGAATTCACTAATTTAAATTATTTTTTGAGTTAAATTAAATTAAATTATATAAATTTTAAATTAATAATTTATTAGTTTAATTAACTCTTATATAATATAAATGAACTTCACTAATTTAACTCGTTGTTAACAAATTCATTTAATTCGACTAATTTAAATTATTTTTAATTTTATTTTATTTTTTAATTTAATTAATGTATTTTATCAAAGTATTTAAATTAATCTATTAAATTTGATTTATTTTAACGATTTTTTAAATTTCTTATATAAGAATCTTGGAAATGATAATAATAATATTAAAATTGGATAAGATGAAAAGCGGCGTCTGCTGACACAGCTCACGAGCCAATCCTGCTGTCTAACCACGTATCCTTTTACATGCAGAATACATTAATTGTTGTTATTAGTATTAATTTCAATTTTAAGTGAAGCTTATGAGGGGTGACGATGACAAAACTTAATCACAAAAATGTACTCAGAAAGGGACCACCAAGTGGGACTTTTGTATCTTTTTGACGATACATGCTTCATTGAAATTAGAGGACAAGGATATCCGAATATTTATTCACTGAAAGCAATTTCCTTTATTATTTATTTATTTTTAATTTACTAGATTGCCAGGAACTGTCTAGACTATAAAGTAGTCGGTGATAATTATATGGTAATTTTTCACTAGATTAAATTAAAGTTTAGGTGTGTATATTTTATGTTTATTTTTAATTTAGTTTTTATAATTTTTTTAAATTAATTTTTATTTTTGTAAAAGTTTTTAAAATTAATGATAAAAATTATTTTAATCTTTTTATAAATTTGATTTAAAAAAATTATAAAGACTAAATTAAAAATAAATGTAAAATATAAAAACTAAAATTTTAATTTAATCATATATATATATATATATAGATCCACTTACATCTTGAAAAGAAACTTACACTTAAACATCTTTCGTTTTATAAAATCTTTATCTCCTAATTCAAATAATTGAAGAATGTAAATTTATATAAAGACTTTTCTTATATTAATAAATGAATCCTTCTCATATATATATATATATATATATATATATATATATATATTATGAACTCTAATGATAAATATACTTTTATATATAAAATTCATCATAAATCCAAATTTATATTAACATTATTCTATTTTAAGTATATAGTAATAATTCACATAATTTTAAACTAAGAATAATAATTAAGTAAAATTTTCTTCGAAATAATGTTTATTACAATTTTTGAAGCATATAAAACTAAATTCATATTATGAATTTGGGAATAATAAATAATTATGTTCTTTCCCATATAAAATTCAGATGTATAGCAAACAATTGTGATATACATGTAGTTAACTGCACTATTATCATCAGATACAGTGTGTAAATCAGAAGCATCCGGGATTTTATAATCAATTTTTATATTTTTATATCAAATAATATATATTTTTTTTATATTTTATTTAATATTATTTATTATATATATATTTTTTTATCATTTTTTTCACTCAATTACATCTTTTAAAAATATATAAATAATATATATATTATTAAAAATAATATATGACTATCTTTTTTTTGTAATTTAAACAACAAATAACTTTAAATATAAAAAAATAAAGAATCACAAACCCTTAAAAGTGCTTTGGACAGAACGTAGACGGTGCCCAGGTGCTTTGAGACTCGACAGTTAATTACAATTACAATAAAGTAATACCTCAATTATCAGAAGCAAATATAGTATTACGTTCAACCCCACACATAATTCAGCCAAAGAAGGAGCAACAAGAGCTGTATGATTACAATACAATTTTGGGAAACAATGCAATGGACAGAAGTCACGGAACATGACAATAAATGAAAATAAGTCTTTGTTAAAGAAAGAACGCCTGAGAATAGAATAAGAAACAGGAAACCTTGCACAAAAAAAAGTGGAATATGTCTTTGTTAATTATGGTTTGTGTTTTGTCCCTAACTTTGATGAACTTTTTGATATGAGAATCTCCCGTAAGTAGTTTACTTGAGTGTTGAAACAGGGGGATTGAATATCTACAAAGATATTCTAACGCTCAATATATTCTAATATTCAAGTAAGTTATAGTTGTAATGGTGAGATAACGAGGAGAAGATCTTTATTATGGAATTACAGTGTCATATTTATATGAGGAAGAGGTATGTAGGCACCATCAGGTTGAGGGGGATAAGGAGATCATTTTAACTAAGGGAAAGAAACTTCTCAACACCTTCTCAACTAAGAACTGACCCTCTTCATTGTCCCCTAAAGGTCCCTCAGCAGGGAACATTCTTTTTGTCTCTTATGGAAGGTCACTGTCGACCCTGTCTGTGAGCTTAACCCATCAAGGACCAAATTTCAATACTGAACACTGGCTCCAAGTCAGTGCTTTGATGGCATCAGAGTACGAAGCTCCGATCTCATGGGTTTTTAGGACTCTAGGCTACCAACCATCCTCGGTCTCTGTGGTGCCCCTTAGGCGAGTGCCGCTTGGTTTGTCCTGGAACATTCCATTCTTCTGAATGGTTGTCCTTTCACCTGCGCTGCAATAGCTTTTTTACCACATGGTGAGCTAGGGATGGCGAGCGGGCAACATGTGTTAAGCTAATCTTGGTGTCTATGGAAAGATGAGAAAATTTCCTACAACTTTCATAAAGACATTGAGCTCAGTTCATGCATGAAGAAAGTGAAAAATTATGAGCAAAGTGGATGACGAAGTTTAACCAAGTCAACTAGCATTCATAAATTGTAAAGATCAAGTTAGATTCTTAATTAAAGTGCAAATAATCTCTACTTGGTAACCAAATATCTCTGAGTTTAAGATCTCAAGGAGTTTCTTAATTTGAGTGATATATTTGTTTCCTAATTTATATGGATTCAACAAAAATAAAATAGAAAATAAGAGATTTAGTCAAAGATTAATTAAGGAAAGTATCGCTATCAAACCTGTATAAGTAAATTAGGGATAACTTTCTCTATAAGTATGTGATTTACCTTATTCTGGTGACGTTTAAAAGTTAAGAAAAATATCTATAAATCTCATGTTGACAATGTAACATTCCGAGAAACATGTTAGACTTGTATATAGTTCCAAATGTACTATTATTTTTGTATAACATGTCAGTTAAGTTTTGTTACAAACTAAGTTTATTTATGTACTTTGTTGCAATCCAGAATGCAAAAAATATCTTAAAATGACTCAAATAATGACATAAATTGCCTAATTAAGTGAAATAAATAAAAAAAATTATTTCCAAGTCACAAATAGGTAGATTAAGATGTAGTTAAAATTTGAGAGTAATTGAAGTTCGTTTGACATTTTTAAGCATACTGGTTATGTGTTTTAATATCGGATTGATCTTCAGTAGATATGAAAATTTGAGAAAATGGTAAAACAATAATTTTGGTGAATCTTAATATTTATTTCAAAGTTATTGAAAGTTGGAAAAACTTGAATTAATAAAATTTAGGTGTTCGTAACATATATGAAATTATCAGTATATAGTTAAGTGACCAAGTCTTATCTTTTGACTTGTTTTATCTTCTCCTCCACACGTTTTCTCTGTTGAGAAACAGAAGAAAGAAAGACAAAACAGAAACGAAAAGAAGAAGAGAGGGAAAGACAAAAAAACAAAGAAAGAAGTCCAAGAAGAAACAATTATCTATCACCATCCAAGCATCTAGAGGTAGGGGTCCTTGATTTCTCACTCTATTTGCCTTAATCTTCATCTTGTTCTTGAGTGACATGATGAGAGATAATGATTTTGGGTGAGAATAGAAATTTAAAGTCTTGTGGACTCTTGACTAAGGAAGTGGAAAAAATCTTAGAATTTATAGCTTTCTAACTATGAAATCCATAGTCTTCATAGTGTTAGTTCATGGAGGAAAAGTTTTGAAACTCATTTATGCTTTGTTTTGTTTGATAATGTTTGAATGATTTAGTCTCAAATATTTAATATTTTGTAATTGATTGTTGGTGTTTTTGATGATTGAATGCTGGAATAAATGGATTTGTGGAAGATAGAATGAAGTTCCTCGTGCAAATATGAAAAACCAAAATTTTGCACTATTCACATAATATTGTTCATGCAATACTGTTCACGCAGCATTAAGGGAGTTTTGTGCCTTGGCACAATTCTTCTTTTTTCATGTTTTTATGTCTTTCCAAGCTATGTTATGCCTTAATTGAGTATTTAAAATCATAATTAATATGAAATTGCATAAATTAATGATAAGAAAGTATTAGAAATGATAAAATAAATTTGAGTATAAGTTGAGTTTTCAAGTTTATTAAGATTATGATATAATTTAAAGTGAACCCCTAGTAAAGATTGGTTCTCTTAATGAGGTTGAACCCTAGTAAAGATTGGTTCCCTTGATGGAGTTGAACCCTAGTAACTATTGGTTCCCTTAGGGTTGAACCATAATATACATATGAGAATGATATTTTACATTAATGAAATTAATTGTTTAGTATCATTAGTAAGTTCATGAGTTATAGTTTATGAATGTACCACTGTGTATGTATTATACTAGTGCCATGAAATGTGTGTATTACTGAGAATTTATATGTTTTCACCTCGTTTGTATGTTTCATGGTAGCAAAACAGTGTCATTCTGAAGAAGTAAATAAGAAGAAAAAGAGAAACAAGAAAAAGATCCAAGAATAAATAGTTTGGTTTTATGTTTATAGTTTACAATTCTTGTAAAATTTATTATTTTGAGAGTTGTATTGTGTTGTACATATACACAGAGCCCATGAGGGAATATGTATAGTTTTCGTTTACGCGACTCTCCATATTTATTTATTTGTGTAAATGATGTGAGATTAATTATTAAATAAGTAGTTGTAGCATAACTAATATTTAATTATCTTTATATTCTGATGAATTATCTTGATAATTTATATTAGGGTGTTACAGACAACTTTCCTTAATTAAGCTGCCATTAATATTGAAGATTGGATAAGAATTCTCAAAGAGAAAGAGTTTGTTGCAAATTTGAATTCTTGCACTCTCCTAACTATGTTTCCGTAATTAGACCATATCTTGGGGGTACAAAGATCATATTATGGCATTGAAAAGATAACATAAAATCCTAAAACTTCTCTATTGATATCGAGAGCATATTCAGCCATATTGAGGGTGAGAAAAATCGTGTAAATTAGATCTAAAAAGTTGTCCATTTTTTTTTTATAAAAGATGGAAAACGAGTTTAACAAAAGAGTTCTCTTTTGGTTCAGAAAATACACAAAAATTCATAGTTTTGGAGGCTCAAAGGTAGCAAGGGGACAAGTCCTAGGAGAGAATGAGGATCAGTCATGGAGCTCTCATGAAGTTGGAGATTGAATTACCATTGAAGACGCTTTGATTTCTTTGCTACATTTCTATCATGATAATTTTTCTTTACTCTTCCTATCTCTTCTTTTTTTTCATGAATAGCTAAATTCTTGTTTTGTTAGGGTAAAGATGTAACTTGATTCAATTGACATGTATTAAGATTGAATTTTTAATTAATTTCTTTTCTATTCAATTTGAGTGCTTATTATGTTTCTTAATGCTTTTATGAATTGGCCTCTCATTAATTGATTTAGTGAGATGTATATAAAATCAGAAAGTTTGTATATGTCTTAGACCATAAATAATAAGTGTCAAAATTTATAATCATCTAGAAATAGAGGTTATAGATTGTGTGGGAGAATTGTAGTATTTTCCATAAGAATCCATATAATAAAGGTCATGTCTTTAAGAGTTGGGGTTTAGATTAAAAAATTGATTAGCCTTTGATAAATAAAAAGAATTAATCTGCCAAGAAATTGGGTTTTAATTAATTAAGGGATTCTGTCCATCAATTGAATGACTAAAAATTAATTAGAATGAAAGTCCGAAAGTTACTCTATTGTCTACGATAAATTGTTGAAGTAAGTGAAGTCGAATAACTAATATTTTTACCATTGTTTGTTTACACCTTAATTTGTTATCATGTTCTTTTACTATTTTTGATTTATATGTTTTTACCTTATTTTGATTTTCCTCCAATTACTTGTTTTTCTTTGAATTCTTTTTAATCTCAATTTTCTATAGCTTAGATAATGTTGATTTGTTGAATTTGATACTTGACAATGTAATCTTTGTGGGACGATTATTATATTACTTTTGCAATTTAGTATACTTGCCAATTGAGCAACACTTACCCTGTTGAATTAGGGTTTTGATGGCGTCCCTGAGGTCGACATGGTCTTTGGTGGTGTGGTCATAACCTATGATAGTTGCAGCGCTTTGACTTGTCGACACGTCCACGAGTTTTGAGTTGTCATGGTTGCATGACCTCAGTGAGCTCAATGTTATACACTTCCTCCAAGATTTTGTTGCGAGAAACCTTGAGGGGAGTGTATTCGTCAAACTTTCCCCAGGGTGGACCTTGTAGGCTCAAGTTATTCTTGGAGTTTCTTACATCGGGGGCTTTATCATTCTTACGAGATGGTTCAACTTCCCAGTAAGCGTCACTTTTTGCTTTTAGGACTTCCTCTATGTTGATGTACTTTTCGGATTTGTTATTCAGTTCGTCCAAGCTTTGGGGGGTTCTCTTGGCTAGAGAATTAGTAAAATCCCCAGGTCGGAGAATTGAGGTCTCAAACCTCAAGGGACTTTCTATTGAAGCGAGTCATGAAGTCCCTGAGGGGCTCATCCTTCCCTTGCTTAAGATTAAGGAGGCTAGAAACTGTTTTAGGTTATACCTTGCTGGTGGTGAAGTTTGTTAGGAAACTCGTTGACAATTCCCCAAAGTCATTGTTCGATCTTGCCGGAAGGGAAGAAAACCATTTGAAGGCAACCTTCTTGAGGGTAGAAGGAAAAACATGACACATGATGGGGTCGGATACTCCCATGAGGAGCATGGATGACATGAAGGCATCCAAATGCTCTCCAGGGTCTGAAGACCCATCGTATGCCTCGATTGTTAGGGACTTGAAGCCCTTAGGTAGGGACACTCCTACAATGAAGTCGGAGAATGAGTGATTAAAATGATAGGGGGCCCTTGATTATGTGGGGGGCCTGAGGCCGCGGAGGGTTCCTGTTCTCTTTGGGGATCATGATTCCCAATGGGTTGTGGGTCAACCCGTGGGTCGTGCTCTACGTGAGCCCCTATATTATTTTATGTTACCCACTTTCGTGACATCACCTGCATGAGGTCAGTGATCTGTACTTGTTGTCTCGTGAGCAAACCGAATAGTTCTTGGTTGGTTAGAGGCAAGCAGAGGCGCCTGCTCCTGGATTTGGTTGTGCTAGGCTGAGAACGGGTTAGTAGTCTTGGACCTCAGCTTGCATTCTCTCCACTATGGAACGTAGATGAGTAGCGGGTGGCCATCCTTCATGAGCCTGGCTTGTTGTTATGGAAGTTTCAGCTCCATCCATCTGTTGATTGGCGTTCCCCTTGCGTGTGTTAGCCATGGAAAAGAAGGTGGGTTTAACAGTTTACCTTCTTCCCATAGACGACGCCAATGTTTTGTCCCAAATTTTGAATGATATTGGACTCCTTGAGATGAGAACCTCCCACCAGTAGCTCCCTTGAATGTTGAAATAGGGGGATTGAGTACCTGCAAAAATACTATAACGCTCAAATAAATTAGAATTGTAATGGTGAGGTAACAAGGAGAAGATCCTTGCCATAGAGCTATAGTGCCTTATTTATATAAGGAGGAGGTACGTAGGCACCATCCGGTTGAGGGGGTAAGGAAGTCATTTCAATTGGGGGAAGGAAACTTCCTAACACCTTCTCAGCCTTGAATTAACCCTCTTCATTGTTCCCTAAAAGCCCCTTAATAGGGGACATTCTTTTGTCTCTTATAGGAGGTCATTGGTGACCTTCTCTATGGGCTTAGCCCATCAAGGCCTAAATCTTAGTATTGAACAGTTTGGTTACAATCGCAATCACGTTGCAGGTTGATGTTGGTTAATAAAGTTGTTATAATTCACAATTGTGATGTAATGTGATTACAACAGCCTGTTGTGGTAGTATCAGGTGATGCGATTGCAATTTAAATCCATGTTCATGTATGATGAGGAACAGAACAATTCAAGTATTTAGTTGGACTTTTAATACCTAATATATTCACGTATGCAATTAGCACTAGAAGATACAAAATTTATTCAAACCCCAAAATATGGTTATTACTCTATAACATTGTAGTCTTCTAATCTTCATGTGGTTTTTATTATTTATGTTGTGGCATAGAATAAGGGTAGAATAGTTTTGAGAAAGTAAGCTTGAAAATTGTACTGTAATGAGAGCTTCGTAGGTTAGAAAATCTATTATGACATGAACAATGTCAATAAAGTTTACGATCATCTCATTAATCATTCATGCTTTACAAATGCAAAAGAATAAAGGAAAGGAACCTTAAAAAATTCATGAAAAAAGATCCTTTAGACGATATTGACTATTGGGATTTGAGAGATATATAGTTGTTTAAACTGAGAATGGATTGTTTGTTGGATTACTGGTCATTATACAGAGATTTTTTTTTTAAAGTATTGCGGTGATACTGTATCTAGGCCAGCTTAGACGTACTTCCGGTTCGATCAAAGGTAGGTCATTCATATGTTGATGAGGGAATTTACAAAGACATGTTATCTATACCGAAATTAAGAGATTTACAAAGATATTTTTTATAGCTTGTCACTAAAAAATTAACATATGTGAGATTTAAATTTATGACCGAACTCCTAACTACACAAGATATGCTGGTATTCTACTAGGCAAATCCCTTTGGGTTCAATACAGAGATTCTAAATCCTGCAAAATGCAGGATAAAAGTGTAAATAGGTATTGTCATTTCCTTACTGAATAATAATCTGTCTATAGGAGTGTGGTTATGAAAGGTCTGTAGCTCTACTGTTGTTCACCAGGTGCCTTGTGTTGATTGCATTGATATACACAATTCTGTTATTATAGTCTTAATTGGACAATACTAATATTTTATTTATTTAATTTAAATTTTATAACAATTCATTCTTAGTCTTCTCTTTTTGAAATTCATAACTCACTTATCAATTAATTAAATAGAAGCATTGAAGTACTCTCTTTTTTTTTGAACGGGGCTGGTTGCTTGATTGACTTCAGGTCCTCAGCATAAAGTTTGTCAAAATTTGAAGTTTGGTAGTTTGAAGCAATTTGGTCATGCCATTCCTACTTGGAACGAATAAATCTCATTCTGCAGTAAATAGTTGGAAATTGGTGTTAGTATTTAGTTGTTTCTTCTTGTTTGACAATAAGCACCCCGGGAAGGAGGCACTTGAAGAAAATGGTGATGATATTCACAAAATAACTCACTACAGTCATGTCTTTGGAGCAAATTTGACTTTAATTTATAAGGATAATCTTTCTTTTTTTTTTTACATGATTTATAAGGATAAAGCTAGAGAAGGGACATGGACAAAAAAAAAAATCAGGGCAACGGAAATCTTATACCAAATGAAAAAAAAAGGGGGAGGGGGGGGGTTTATCAAACTTGCATCTGAGGCTTCTTCAAAGATATTTTGAATCTAGGATAAATTCTAGTTCTAGTCTAGCAAAAATCATGGACTTCGCACAAATTATCGAAAGTTTAGAAGAACTGGTGTCTCAGGGAAGTGAAGACAGCAGGCCTTTGTGCACAAGCAAACATATTCGTTTGTTCATTACTTTCAGGGTGAATTTGGTATACTCTGAAAAATAAAGTGAAAAAAATTAAGAAATTAATTAGATTTTAATATAACAATATAATTTTTCACATAAATCTAATTACTAGGTTTTTCACACGTACCAAACTGACACTTAGGAAATTAACTACATAACATCATAAATCGTATAGGCTTATGCTAAAGAGGAACAACGGCAAGTAACTACCTAGCAAAAAGCAGCACCAATAGTTCCAAAAGAAAATGTTTGACTTTGGAGGCGCTTATTTATTTATATATCCAAGAACAAGAATATCATTGGCGGGTGGTAAAGTATAAGTATCACAAATGACACTGATGAGTACTGACGTATACTATACTTAAAAAGTGCCAATTCAAACCGACCTAACCTTCATTTACTTTGGATTTGATCATCTCATCTCATCTGCACCGCTCTTTTTGCTTTAATTCTTTTAGTTCTCTTATCTAACTCCTCCTGAACAAAGGATCAACCTCCTCCTCCTCCTACAACCAGCTTCTAGTAAAGAAGAGACAGCTACTTGGGCACAACACACAGACATATCACACAGGTATGGTCTTTTATTTTCTCCTTTGGATGAATTTTTATCATCAAGTTCTTCACGAAATGTAGGTGATGGAGACATCACAACTATAGTTGATTATAATAAGGACGTTGTGTTAATAAGGGATGATACTTGGTGAGATTACATTATCCCATGTTTAACCTGTAAAATAATAATCTTCAGATTATATGATTCCTATAACACTAATAACAGCTCTAGTTTCAAATCTAACAAGCCTCTCTGTGTCCCACAGTCTGGTTTGTGGAACCCACTTGAACGTACCTTGTCAGTAAAGGGTGAAATTTTTTAAACTTTACTCCTACCCTTCACTTGTCTATCCATTGCTCAACAATGGATGGAACATGAACTTTCTTCGCTTTAAAGCTTGAGTAGAAACATGATCTCCACTTGCACACTACTCTTCTGTATTTGATCCACTTCTATGGAAGAAAACATAAGACGTTCACATATATATAATGTGGTCCAAAAGAGCATGGACATCGCGGCTAGGTGACAAAGCTCAATGGAGATATTTGGAGTACGCATTATCTCTTTGATCTTTCTTCTGATTCTTACTAAAATTTTAAGTTCCAATGCATTTGGTGGCAGTATGAAAAATGAGGAAGCACTCAAGGAAGGCCAAAATCATATAGCAAATTCCATCTCAAATTATGGGTATGTATTCCAGACTCTAGTTGTTTCAATGTTTTAAAAATCGAACCGAAAATTAAATAGGCGAGACCTCTCAGTCATGGTTCAAATGGTTCAATATGCTGAATTTGGGGTTGAACCGGATGATATTCGAACTAGAAATATAACCAGTTCATAATTCAATTGAAACCGATTCATTCGGCTAATTCGGTCTAGTTTTTAAAACATTGGTTGTTATATCTTGTGTTTACCAATCCATATTTTTTTTTAATTAACTTTGGCACTTATATTTTTTGGTTTTTTGTAATTGTGTTAAGGAGTGAAATGGGGGGCATGGAAGAAGACAAATGGCAGATGGTGCAAAAGAAAGGGAACCAATTTGTGGTGAATGATCAACCTTTCTATGTTAATGGATTCAACACTTACTGGTTGATGGTGTTTGCTGCGGATGAGTCCACCAGAGGGAAGGTCACTGAGGTGTTCAAACAAGCATCCTCAGTGGGTATGACAGTTTGTAGGACTTGGGCCTTCAATGATGGCCAGTGGCGGGCCCTGCAGAAATCTCCATCAGTTTATGATGAAGAAGTCTTCAAGGTGCTCCTTAATGTTTTGTTATTTTTAGTGCTTAATTTTATATACTACTATACTTGCTTGGTATACAGTTTACAACTTCAACTATAAAAAAAACAAATAAAAATACGGCCTTATGATGTAAACTTCTATAGTATATCAAACGGGTTAGACACCAACCCCTATGAACTGCTTGCCTGTGTAAGCTTCATATGGTAATTTGAAATTAGATGATGATACAGTCAAACTAGTAGTTATCAGTGCAGCTAATTAGCATATAATTCCATTTTATTGTTGGTGTCATAGGCCCTGGACTTTGTGGTAAGTGAAGCAAAGAAATACAAAATCAGGCTCATATTATCATTGAGCAACAACTGGGAGGCATATGGCGGCAAAGCACAATACGTGAAATGGGGCAAAGCTGCTGGCCTTAACTTGACCTCTGATGATGACTTCTTCTCACATCCAACTCTTAGAAACTACTACAAGGCCCATGTTAAGGCAAGTTCCTTTAAATGCAACAGGTGAAAACCACCATTGGCTACTTTGATTTGGACACTGGAATTAATGCTTGTTTTTTATGTGCTGCAATGATTAACCGCCTAGAAATTACTACCATCTGACTGTAGTTTTTTTTTTTCCTTTTTTTGATTCCTAAAGACTAAGTTGGTTCCAATATTATTTTCACTGTGTAGACGGTGCTCAATAGAGTTAATACATTCACAAATATCACTTACAAGGAAGATCCAACAATTTTTGCTTGGGAACTGATGAATGAGCCTCGATGCACCTCAGATCCCTCGGGTGATAAGTTACAGGTTTGCCCCTTGAAAACTTCTTCTGGCTTCCAAAACAGAAGAGAAGGGTCCTGTGGTATTGAAAAGAAAATATATGATTCAGTTTCTAATATCATATAATCACATGAAAATCAAACAATTGCATTCAAGTAGTCAGTTATTTCCATGATATCACATAGTGTGCACTCAACTACTCACTTGAATATATTGTAGGATTGGATACAAGAAATGGCATTCCATGTGAAGAGAAATGATCCAAAACACCTAGTGGAGGTTGGGCTGGAAGGATTTTATGGACCCTCGACACCTCAGAAAGTTAAGTTCAATCCAAATACATATGCTCAACAGGTTGGAACTGATTTTATCCGGAACCACCAAGTTCTTGGTGTCGACTTCGCTTCTGTTCACATATATGCAGACTCTTGGTAAGTCTGTTCAGCAATGATATTGTTTTATTCAAATATGTGATGTTATCATAAAACTGACTTCTGCCAACCATTTATGCAAACTGTTACATTTATATTAATATCATATTCTTCATATGCATGTGCATACCTGTCACACGCATTTGTTCTTTACTTTCACTGTTCATATAATTTCCTAAGATTTCTTAGCACACCTTTAGACATGAATATGACAGTTTCTAACTCAAACAATTACCCGGCTGAAGGATTTCACAACAAATTGCTGATACACATCTCCCATTCATAAAATCATGGATGGAAGCCCACATAGAGGATGCTGAAAACTATCTTGGAATGCCTGTTCTTTTTGCTGAGTTTGGTATATCTGCAAAAGATCCTGGCTACAATTCAACATATAGAGACACACTTATAAGCACTGTGTACAGTATCATCCTAAACTCTACAAAGAGAGGAGGGAGCGGGGCTGGAAGCCTTTTGTGGCAGGTCTTTCCTGATGGAACAGATAACATGGATGATGGATATGCAATTGTTTTCTCAAAATCTCCTTCCACATCAAGTATTGTATCCCTTCAATCCAATAGGCTTGCCCTATTCAACTCCTTGTGTTCTTCGAAATGCAATTGGAGTTGTAAGAAGAAAAATGTATTGGAGAAAATACTTTATCATGATGAACTCTAACACCGTATGCGGAAAGTTTCCAATAGTGATGCAATGGCCATATAAAACCATGTATGGATAAATATGAGATTCACCATCACATTCTGTTTGTATTAATGTCAAAAGTGTATTAATTATTTATGATCATGCAAGCTTTCCATCTTAATCTAAAAGCTTGCTACAGTATTCTTCAATTTTTTACATTAAGAGTATATATACATTTGTATCATTATGTGGCAATTGGTAAAATAAATAAGGTAGCATTGTAGGTGTTAAGTATGGTTCTTATATGGAAAACATACCTCCTTTGAAAACCATTAGATGGGTATAAAAAACACTAAGCACTACTCAAATGAGAGTGCCAAATGGAACTGAATATACATCATCTCATCTTGAAAGTAATTTTCATAATAAGTAAAATATCACATATCAGAATGCCAATAAATTGTGGCTTCGCTTAGTTCTATATTTTTTTTCAAGGCTCGGCATTACAGGTGAGGTCCTGCCAAGCTTTGAACATTTATCTCTTGAAGAATGAAATCATGAGAGAAGGCTGATTAAGCTCTTGCAACCACTGAGTACTCCTGCCTGAGCTTGAATAAGCCACTGATTTTAACAGAGGATATGCTATCATAATCATATAGGTTGCAAGAAAGATATAAATCTAGTCCGGCAACAATAGCTATTGCCTTCTGTAAAATATTAGTGAAACAAAATTTCCTTTCATATCTTCTTGGAACTCCTCTGGCTTAAACAGAGAAAAAAATGGAACAAAATCCTATAACTGCTGGATGTTAATTCATACGTTAGCTGGCCTTGGCATAGTACACCTTGTATTCAAATGTGCTCTCTCTGAAGAAAATAAATGCTTTGTAATAATATTGCCACAGAGAGCTTCAATTGACAGTGATATGGTTCTTACACATCAAAAGAGCAAAAATAAATAGGTATACCATCCCTGCATGGTATCAGTAATCCTACGCTAATAGAAATACGTTATCTTAGATGGTGAAACTACCTTTTGCATCAACAGTTTTTACCACACCTTGTGGTGCAAAAGATAGTTCATATAAAGTGCAATTTGCTATAAATGATCCTCTTAGTTAAGTCAAATAGAAAGCAGAGTTTTCATATTCAAATTTAATTATTTTGCTTATCATTCTAGATACATTTTCAGAAGCCAACAAGGACAGCGACAAGAGGGGGGGGGGGAGGGAATTCTGCTCAAGCTTACCTTCATAATAAAATCAGAAAGATTATCCACGGGTAAAATAAAAAATAAAAAGTAAATCAGAAAATGGGATGAATATACTCACATAGCATTGCTAAGCAGCTCACTTTCTGGTTAAGCTTAATTTTGAAAGGACTACAGCTGCCTGATCACCACCCAGAGGGAAATACGGATGCCTCAAAGCAGCTGCAGCAGATAAACGGCCGCTTCTTGTGGAACCTCTCTTGGAGATAAGCTTTGTTGCTAAATCCCACCCTCTGCCTGAGTCACTATCAAGAATTTGGAAGTCAGACCTGATGCGAGTAGAGTCCCTCCATTTGTTCAAATCATATCCACAGGTTTTTATTTCCAAATTGAAATTCTTCAAAGCAGTTGAAGTCCTTAAGGTTGGTATTGCCATTTGCAGGAGTACAATCCCAGCAGAATACATATCAAACAGATCAGGACTGTTTAACTGTAACAGTAATCACAGAGCTCCACTTTAGCACTTCTTATGCAAAATATATATAAAAAATAATCATCTCACCACTTTTTTCTGCATCACTTTTGACACTGGTTAATGAAATACAAATTCGTGATTAATCACGTATATTAGTTAGTTAACGGGAATCAAGTGTATTGATTGGTTAACAGGATACTCATTAACTAATTTATATACATGATTAATTACGAATTTATATTTCATTAATCAGTATAAAAAGTGATGTAAAAAAATTATGTGAGAAAATTGGGGTTGAATATATATTTAGAACATACAGGGAAGAGCATAATGCATACACATTGAAAAGTGTGTCTGCTGGAAGAAAATGACACCATACAGATTAAGTAGAAGTAAATGATACCACAATCTGGAAATTCTAGCTTATACAAAAACTATAGGAAAAAGAAGAATTTAGGCTTAGTGAGATTTAGAAATCCTAGTGAAGATATTTCTAATTTAGGAAAGTTAGTCAAAAGAGTAGTTAATTTGGTTAATGTATGGTTAAAACACTCATTTAGTTAACATTCCTAAAGTAGAAATATCTTCACTAAGAGTTCCTATATTGTAATTCTCCAAAGAATTCTATTGTCTGTGATTCTGTGAATATATCTTAGCCTATATACTGCTTTAACTAATTTGATAAAATTATTGAACCCAGTATTATATTTTTTTTAAATTAAAACTGACACTCCTACAGAAGAACCTTAATTTTGGCTACATAAATAGGGTATAGCAATAAAACCTGCCACAGGATTGGTGAAAGGAAAGCTGCAATTGGCTCTGGTGGAAGACTTGGTGTTTCTTGTGGTAGCACATATAATTCAGGGGGACAGTAGTCAGGATCCAAAGGGGTATGATTGGGAACATAATTCTTTCCAATCCGCAGGTCTGTTGCTGCACCAAAATCAATGAGTTTAATCTGCCCCCATTTAGTAACCACCAAGTTGGCAGGCTTTACATCCCTGTGAACAATACCTGTGTCGTGAATTTTCTTAAGAGATGTAATGATCTGGCGCATTATTTGCTTGATGATCAATGCATTTCGTTTAGAATAGTCCACGCCTTGCAAGACACGTCGAAACATGACAGGCTCTAAGTTTGAAGGAAAATTGCGATCTGTCATGTAATCAACAAGAGAACGGTCTACCTGTGATATGGACAACCCTGCAATTAGTGTATAGAAAGAATAGTTGGTATATCTTAAAATATATTTGCAGCATATCTGCATGCTTTAATTAATGCAATTCATCTAAATAAATGAAGGGATAAACCAGACTGGCAGACTTCAAGAATAAAATGATTTTATATGTATTCAAGATAACATTTAAAACCACCATAACAAATTTATTACAAAACTCCTGATAGTTGAGTAGTGAATGCATAGGCAATAATCTATGCCTATAGTTTATCTAATAGAAATATCAGGTAAAGCACCTCAAACTTCCAAACAAGCCATTTTCCACCTTTTGTGAACGGTGAATTGTTTTCATCGGCTATAAAACTTCCAAGGAACTTAGCACATGTTTCAGGAGCTGCTGTAGAGAGTCTGTAATTGTTTCAGGGGTGGTGGGTTTCAGAGGAAAGAAGCAGATTGTATGATTGTGTTGAAGTGTAGTTGTAGTTGTACGGAGCAGGGAAGCCATGACCATTATTTCAGACAAGACAATGCTATTGCAACCTTGGTTGTTACTTGTTTCTCATAAGCTAGAAATAAATAACGTCAGCAGAGGTAGGTCTTTTGCCACCTGTTCTTCCTTACTTTATCCACCTGTTCTATATATTTTCTTGGTTAAAAATTACCTGAAACCTGATCCAAGAAACCAAAACAATTGGATTGTAAATAATTAAAAAAAAAAAAAAACAAACCAGTAGAAACGACATCAAGATAACAAATAGATCATGAAATTGAGTGTTTCTCATAAATAGCTGTCTTTATTCATTTTGTTGGTTACTTAAGATAAAGGAAGTAACCTTGGAGTTAAGGGATTAGTTTGACACGTGGGTGTTAATCTGTTTTTTTATTTTTAAATAAATAATTAAATATTTTATAATTATGTATTATGTATTTTTGTGCATTTTTTATTTAAATTACTAGCTACAATTTCATATTTTTCTAGAATAAAATATGCATGACAAAAAGAGACTAAACACCAAAATCAAAATTTTCCTATTATATAATAGTATAGACTAGTTATTTTCTTTAAGGTATAGACTAGTTATTTTATTCTCACATAAATAAAAAATTTAAATAACTAAGCAACTATCCACTTGTTAATATGTTGTATTACTTTTAAAATCTAAATAAAAATATTAAAATTATTATTTTATTAGTTGTAAGTATGTAACTTTTTACTCTTTAAGATAAAGTTAAAACATAATAGATTAGGATTATTTATGATTTTGATAATTTAGAATTTTATTGATAATTATGTTATTTAGAGATTTTATCTTTCCATATTTTTAGGGATTTTATTTATTTTATAATTACGATTTTAGTTTTAAAAGAATTCTATCAAATTCCAAATCTTATCATTAGTTAGTTATATTAGAATTTTGACTTAAAATATAATTAGTTTATTATCAATTTTAGTTATGATTGGTTTCTTTTATAAGAAGGCTAGAAATACCCTTTTATCATATTTTAGAAGATGATTAATTATTGAATTCAGTATATTATATTCTTACTTTGAGACTGAATCTCTTAAAACTAAGTACCTTTAAAATTCGAGAGTTTTTTCTTCTTCTTTCTCCATTAATTCTATATCACAAGTTTATGGCCATTACTTTCATACCTATTATTTTTTTCATGGGTTCACTATCCTAGATGAGTTTTAAAGCATTTTATTGGTTGTTTGCTATATTTATTAAACTTTTAAACGTTTATTATAAAATTAACAGTTAATAAATGCTTAACAATTTATATTAGATGCTATATCTTTTTTTAGATAAACAATATTTGTGACAGTCATTATGTGTATAGTTGTGTAATTTATATTTAAAATACACTTATCTTTTAAAAAATACATTTACAAGTCTATTAGTGATTTGATTACTTAAGGTAAATAATGAATACTTAATAATTTCTCAATTAACAGAGCCTAAATATTAAAATATTAAAGTAAAACTTTACCATTATATATAGGTTTTGTATAGATACATAAAAAACAAATAATCACTAAGAATAAATACTTTTTTTTTGGTCAATAGATAGCACATCATAAAAAATTATTACATATTTCAACCGCTAATTAATTCACAGACTCAGATCCACACACACCTCCCAATGCACCACCCTCTTAGGGGTGTTCGTGAATTGAATTTGATCGATTTTAAGAAAAAAAGTCATTTGATTCAATCTAATCATTTTTCTTATTCTATCATCCGATTAGTTTGACTCAAAATATAAATTTGATTCAATTCAATGTAATTTAAATCAGTTTGGATTGAACTGATTTTTTTTTATAATTTTTTTTATGCATAAATTCATCAAATTCATCAAAATATAAAAATTCGAATTCATTAAAATACATCAAATACAAACCAAAAGTAATTCATCAAAGTATAATATGCTCCAACTAATTCATCAAAATATAAATTCAAATTATAAATACATGTTAATCATACAATAAATGTCCAAATTCAAGTGATAATTAAGTTTGATTTGGAGAATAATAGTAAAATTTAAAATAAGTATAGGGAGATAGGAATTTTTTAAATAAAATATTATTTTTAAAAATGTATAAAAATTTCGGTTCAATTTGAATTAAATCAGTTTTTAAATTTAAATTAATATCCTATTCAATCCAATTAATTTTTAATTTTTCGATTTTAAACACCCTTACACGCTACACCTGGAAAGGATAGGCCGCATTGAGCTTTATTTATGTAATACAAAAGAGTGAAGGCAAAATTTGATTCCAGGACCTCAATCAATTGCAGAGGTATTTAAGCTAGCTAGCACCTTCCACTTAGAATAATTACTTAGTTTGTTTTGGTTATTTATTTTAAATAGTTATTTAATCTATTAACAAAATATGTGCGACAGTAATCCTTAATTGAAAAAAGTATTCTTATATACCAAAAAAAAACCCAATTCCTTATTGACATTTTTTAATGACATTGAATGGAAGAGTGTATTAACTTCAATTTCTTGTAATTACTTCGTTCTCATAATCTATTGCAATAAGCATACTCGACCAGGAACATATAAAGCACATAACCTGCAATTTACTGTCAAACAATCATTAAGGAAACAAAAAGCGTGGAAGGAAATCTCTTTTTTCATTTCAATCCATGCTCTAGATAGCAGAGCTTGCTACAAAAGTTGAGAGGATAAGACAAATGACTTGCAATTTAGAGTATCACTATTAAACCTTCATTTCCATATTATCAAGGTGGTGATTCGTAAAAACTTACTTTTAAGGGTTCAATACACTAATTATAATCAATGGCAAATAAAGATGTGCTCGGAATTTAATACCCCAGACAGAAGATATAATGTTTTTTTTTTGGCACATAAAACAATATAAAAATAAAGCAATTTATTTGCATCATAAAGTCAAGCAAGTCAGCTCAACGCAATTGTAGAGCTGCAAGGCACATAAATTAGCAAGTCAGAACCTGCAAAGTTCACACAACTCCTAAGGACACATGAAAATTGAAAACGTTTATTGTTGCCAATACTTGTGCCAGTGTACCACTGTTCACGTATCTAAATACAAAGCCCCTACCTAATGAGAAGAAAAACAGTATCATAGAAACATGAGCATCTTCAGCCAACGTCAATGCAAGCTAGCAGGGTTATTCCTTTGAAGAAAAGAGGCTGCAGGCCTCACATATGAGAAATCCTTGAAGGGGTTTCCACCATTTGGGCTGGCAGCTGGCGAGTCAACAACAGGCATATCAGTCCATCGCTTCTCAAAGTTGGCAACACAGTGCTTCCCAGCAACTTCAGGCCGAAAGCTTGGTTGGATTTCTCTTGCATCCAACTTTTTCCAATTGATTGGTTTAAACCACTTGTGGCCTTTAATTTCCTCAATCCCCCTAGGTCCACTACCTAAGCGCTTAGGTGCCTCCTTCTGTAACAGCTGTAACAGAGACAATATTCTTTATTTCACTTCTGCTAACTAGCAATACAATAGCAGGAAAGTTCAAGATCAAATGTGAATCAAGAAATTGACATTTTTTATACAGAACAAGAAATTTTTTCAGCATTTCAAGACAAATTTCGATGACAAAAACTTTTGATCCTTATAAAAATAATGGAAGAACAGCTTAACAACACATACATTAGCTATTATACTCAAATGAACCCTTCTTTTACTGAGATCCCTCTATGTACGGCAATTAAATCATCTCCTTAGTATGCCTAAATTGATGGTAGTATTTTAAGACAGAAAAGTAATATAGAGCTTATTATGTGCCAAATAATTGTATATGATTTCAAATGATGACAAGTTTGTGCTATGATAATCAAAGGAAATTTTTTCTGTGGACTAGTTATTACCCCTTTCAACAGAGAATGTGCTTCACTAGATAAAAATGCTGGCAGCTTAATCTTGTCTTTAACTATCTTCTGCTGAATTTTCTCACGGTTCCCACCACAGAAGGGCGGCTGCAGAGTAGTGAAATAACAAAAACAATCATTTAGCAACTCCAAAAAACAATCATTTAGCAACTCCAAAAGGACATAGCAGTTACTCAGTTCCCAAGTCATTACAACTTACAAGCATATAGTACAACAAAACAACAAAACAAATAATATATGTGGCCATGTTGTAGAAATTCCCAGATTTGACACACAAACTCCATTATACAAAAAGCTACATACCTCCCCTTCCTTTTTCTCTCATCCTTTAATTTGAGGGAAGTGATAAAATTGTCAGTGAGCAAGAGATAATAAGCTTCACAACAAGAACGTGACTGATTTAGTTGCATAAATGAAAGCATGAGCACAATTTTAAGCTCATTCAATAAACCAGGTGCACTGGAGCTTCAGTAGACTCAGCTTCTAAGCTTGAGAGCTTTTTAAATTAAAATGAATGCTTACACAGTTACACTTCAAAATTAAGAATATCGTATTATTAAGTAACAAGTATGTTTTAGCATTTTACCAACAAAAAAGAAGGTGCAATAATATCCTATGGTCAATTAAACATTTAATATACCTTGCAATCATAACTTCATAAGAACTGCCACATAACAAGAAAACTTGAACAAGCCATAATTATGCTGTTAAAAATACTGATTTAAAATAAGTCCTTGGAAAGAAAGAAGATATAAGATCAACATGTAAATGACAAATTCAGCCTAGCATTCCGGTATCAGATAGCCCATAATAGTTAAATTAAATATCTTTCTTCCAGAATATGGTCCAAACATGTAGCTTTTAAAGAGGGTACATGTTAAAGAGAAACTAGTTTGCAGCCTAAGTAAGAAGCATTGACACAAGTGACAAGACACAGCATGGGCACAGCAAAATTGTGTCATGTTGTGTAACGACTAACACGACTACACGAGTGTTCAATACATGTCTAACATGGACATGGCTCCTTTTTTGGAGTTTCCATGCTTCATAGCTTGCAGCCATATAAATTCAAGTGAAATTTTCACTCAACATGTCAGTACACAGACCCACCCATCGACAGCAAATAATCATCTAAATATAAAGATCCAAATCAACAACCACTAGTACAAATTTACAAGAAACAAGATGCAAACCTTTCCTGTAAGCATCTCAAACAGTAGGATGCCCACGCTCCACCAATCAGCAGCCTTATCATGGCCCTTGCCAAGAATAATTTCAGGTGCCATGTACTCCAATGTTCCACACATGGAATTAGATCTTGTACTCTCTTCAAATTGTTTAGCTAAGCCAAAATCAGTTAACATAACCTAATAGATCAACAAAAAAATCTCAGTTCAGTTATTACTAGTACAAAGCAGGATTGAAAGTCAGCATGCAAACATGAGGGAGGAAAGACATAGTACATGGCCATCAGCATCCAGTAGGATATTTTCAGGTTTTAGATCCCTGTGCATAATTCCATTCAAATGGAGATGGGAAACTGCAGAAACAATCTCGGCTGCATATATGCGTGCTAGATCCTCTCTGAAAATTCAAATAAGAAGAATAGAACCAGAGATTTATGCAGGTAATTAAAAACAGAAAAAGAATAAACAAAAAATCTCAAAACCAAAATTACCTGAAAAGGCCCTGGTGATAAAGCTGAAAGAAGAGATGGCCCCCATTTACGAAATCCAGCACAAGATACAATCGGTATTTTGTCTGAAACAGAATATACAGAACACATCACTTTTAATTTCTATTATTGAAGACCATTTTGTTTTATACCAATTAACAATACAAAGCATTTTACTTACAAAGAACACAATTCTGGATATATGTTAATGAAAAACCATCCATGCCTTAAACTAACATATTGTTCATTTAGATTTTGGGTAACATATACAATGACACAAACACCAAAGTGGGAAGAAATCGAACAAAAATGGCATTGCATTTTGGAAAACTATATCATTAAAATAAATCATCATGCAAAAGAAAGTTATAAAACCTTACTATTACAAATATAAAAATAAATACCTGAAAAGAGTATCTGAGTTGTACAACAAAGGGGTGCTCTATTTTTGTCAAAATATCCCTCTCAGCTTTCATGTATTCAGCATGGTTCTTCTCCATAATTTTGTCCTTCCGCATAACCTTCATAGCATATATTTCTAAAGTACCCTTTTTCCTCACCTGATATACTCTGGCAAATGCACCCTGCCCCACAACCTTCAAAATCTCAAAATCTTCAATGCTAACTCTCTGGATCTTCATGAGATTCCCATCTTCAGCATTCAAAGATTCCTCAAAGATAACGTTGTCAAAGGAAGATTCTTTGACTTCTTTAATGGTCTCACCAGTGACATGCTCCACTAGTTCCAATGAATCCTCACTCTCGTGTATGGTGAGTTTGCCAAGCTTCAGCGATTGACTAACACAAGTAGAAGGACCAACCAGAGAATGTGAGCGGGTGAAAATGACTGCTGGGTCATCATAAACCAGATCACTCAATTCTTCTACAGGCTCAGCAACAGTGGAATCAATGTTATTCACTTCTACTGATGTTGGAACTGTAACTGGACCAAAGACATCAGAGAAATCTAGCTCAATATGATCCGTGTCTACACTATCAGGAAGGCTTGCAGGAAAGAGTACATGAGCCTGTAATGGTTTGTATATGCCAGCTGTAGTCAAACCAGAAAACTGAGAGGAAACCATTTTTCACCACTCAACAAAAAGGGATCTAAATATGCTAATGGCCAAACTAATAAAGACTATAGATTAAGCACCCCGAAGTTCCCCAAGACCCCCACTGCTGATGGACTCCTATCAATGGCCTGAATCAGGAGAAAGTTGATGTATGCAAATGGAGTTCCCAAAAATTTTGGCAGCAAGCAGAGCAAAATCCAGCAGAAGAGGTTGTTCTTGTTTCCCGAGTGACAGGAAACCAAGTATGCTCCAGTGGTTGTTGAACTCATGAAGATCCAATTGACAATCTGCATAAAAAAAAAAAAGGAAACAAAATGAAATAGACAAGACATACACAATCACAACTGCTCTTGTTACCAATAACCTAGTATAATCATAATATTACTGCTATAAATAAGACATCACTTGAGCTGACAACAAAGATAAAAACAATCAAAGAGATTTAATTCAAACACCAAGCATATAGTTATACTTAATTGGCATGCACATAAATGAAAACTGAAAGAGGGGAGGATTCCAGTTCAAGTTCTCAATAAAACATTTGAAAAACGCTAGCTATATAGCAGTAGATATCGAGATCTACATGAAAAATCCAAACAGCCGAATCACGGATCCAAAGGCCGAAAACAAAATCAGGGTTTATACACACACAATTCATAAGCTATAATCATTAATTCGTTATTAAAATATCTTCATCTAATCATGAACGTGGGTGTTATCAAAAGGATCAACAAACAGACAATTAATAACTACAATTGAAAAAAAGCTAACCTTAACCTACGTGAGGAGATTAAAAATCGAAACTTCGAAGTCCAAAACAACTTAAAAATAAAAAATATTCTAAAGGGCATAAAAGATTTTGGGGGAAAATGGAATGAGAAAGAGGAAAAACGGAAAGAGAGTTAGTTACCTGGGAAGGTTGCGGGGGAAGGGGCTACGAGGAGGGCAATGTTGCGTTTCAGAAATAATAAAATTGTTTTTGTGGGAAAGCAGAGCACTCAACTCGCGTCGCCACTTATAGCCATCTTCAAAATTGGATGGTCGCCATCTCTTATTCTGAGACACGTGGCGGGATGTAAGTGGGTGGAACGACCAAGTGCATTTTGACCCCACTCATTGCATTGCATGGATTCTCCGCTCTCATAGTCATAGGGAATGGGAATATGCCGTTTGGATTTGGTTTCCAATTCCGTGTGCTATTTTGGGTTTGTGTTCACTTTGGATTGTTTTGTTTCATTTAAGAGTCGGCTTCATGATTAGAGTAGTTAAGCCACTATAATAATCCTGACCAAAAAAATAAAAAAGCCACTACAATAATCGAGTCAGGAGTCATGAATTTAAATAATTTGCAAAGAGTGATAGATTCAAATATATATATACATTTTACGAGTAAATATATGTATTGTTATTTTTTATTATAAACTTAAATTCATTTTAACAATAGCTCAATGTCATTTATACTTCCATTTTAAAAAATAGATCTATTAAGAGAAGAGAATATATGCAAATTTCACCATAGCTAGCCAATGACTTGTAATTGTGTTCTTAATCTAAAGATTATCAATGATGATATATCTTTTATTATAATCGACACAAAATATTATCGTATAAAGAAGTATCACATCTCTAATAATAAATATTTTAAGAATTTATTAATTATAACTAACAACTCATAAAATATTTGACAAATTTGTCAATATATCATTATCTTAAAAAAATAATATTTTTTTTCTTTGATTAAAGTATTTTTACAGACATTATTATGAGATTAACTTTCAAGATGAAAGTGATGATTAAATAAAGTCCTCACAAGAATGACGACTCTAAAAACTCTATTAAAACAATGGAACATATATGTATGTTATCACAAGAACAATTTTCCTCAACCCTCATGTATACTATTATCCCCTCACAGGAATAGATTCTCTCACATAATTTTTCATATACCCTACTCGATTCTCCCACCTTTAACAAAAAAAAAATCCTGCATAATTTTTTGAACTCTCTAGACAATTGCCACTTGAATACGAAAAAGGCAAAAAAAGTATAAGGGAATGTTGGAAAGACAAGACTGTATAAAAGTAATCCGACTTCCCAAAGAGAGAAAAACCTCCCTCTAACTATCTAAATGCTTGGATATCTTGCACACCATCAGATCCCAAAAGGGACAAGACCTTAAAATTACCTCCTAGAGAGGCACCAAGATAAGTTAGAGGCTATTGAAGAGATTGACAGCCAACCAAAGTAGCAAAAGCAATCAAAATATGACTATTTACATTCACACCCGCTATACAACTTTTGGCCAAGTTAATTTTAAGCCAAGAAATGATCTCAAAAAATCTTAATATAAGCAAAATATTAACAAATGAATCAACATCAGACTCCAAAAAGAAGAGTGTCATTATCAAGCAATCTGAAGATGGGATATTAAAACCCCCTCCATACCAACCTTCAACCCCTTAACTAACCCATTATAGACATAATGCCAAAATTATCCTTATTGTGGTTGCTATGTACATCTGTTGGAGTAACTTAATTGAGTTGATTCTTATTAACATGTATCAGTTAACTGTGTTTATGATATCTAACAAATATAAGATTATAAGTCAACTATATATATATACTCATTCTGTATGAATATAAGTTGACTATATTTACCCTTTTTAACAAGAAAGTGTCAATGGTATTATTTCTCATCAAACTCAAAAAAACATTATTCTTAATATGTACAACAATTTAACTGAGATTATTGACGATATTTAATTTTTTTTACAGTAAATTTCAACAATATTTGTGCTTTCATCTGTAGACGAGAGGCATTAGTAGGTTTTGAAAAATAGAAGGAACTAGAGCATAGGTTTAAGTTTGAGGAGGGAAGGGGTAGGTAATTTACCTGTAAAAAGAACTTAAAAAATGGCAAGCAATAAAGGTTCCGAAAGTTTGTTAACTCATATTAAAAATCATATCCATTGCGCATTATACTAATCAGTTATCACCTTACGACTCTTGCAAATTTCTTTAGAGATCATCTCCAATCCTTATTCTATAGCATAGAAATAAACTGATTTCCAAAAACAACCATTGTATATAGTCATGCAGTCAATTCATGCAAAGACATCAATTGTTGAAAGGGGGAGAGAGGGGGAAAAAAACTAAAATAACAAATCAGACAAATGGACATGGTCACCACACTATACTGTAAGTAATAGAGTGAGGGATTAGTAATTCTTTGCTTTTATTCAAATCCTATAGGGGACAAAACCTGATGTTGTAATACAAGAAATTGATAGTGAGTTTCAGAAATGCAAAAATCACATAGGTAGTGAATGAAGAGATTATTTATAAATGCTCCGACTGATCCATATATCACCTTAGTCTACTAATGATAGTGATAAATAATAAATTAATAACATACAAAGGCCTCTTCCCTTGTAATGCTTTATCAATGTTTCATTTCAATCGTGTTCGTCCTATCAAACCATAGCTTTCTCATTGTTAAGAGAACTAAATTTATGGTCTCCGGAGTCCAATATCTCTCTCCAAAACTGGTCCTCGTATTTGTCATCTGTGTTTTGCGGATGATTTATTTATTTTTGCAAAAACTTCTATGAGCCAAGTTCGTGTGATTAAAGATATTTTAGATATCTTTTGTGGCAGCTCAGGACAGAAGTGAATAGTGATAAATCTTGCATCTTTTTTTCTAATAATATCTGTCATATTGGATGTCAGGAGCTTAGTGAGGCTTTTGGGTTTCGGTTAACGGCAGATTTAGGAAATATCTTGGAGTTCCGTTATTTCATGAAAGGTGTTCAAAGCATAAATTTAACTTTATTATTGATAGCGTTTCTAGTCGTTTAAATGGTTGGCGGGCTAGTTATCTTTCTTCCTATGGCAGGTCGTGTGACCCTTGCTCAATTGGCTTTGGCTACTATTCCTATATTATGTGCAAACAGTTATGCTTCCGGTTACTCTTGCCATGGATTACAGCTTTGCTTTAGCTACTGGTCATCATGCTAAGAAAATGGTTCCTAGCTTCAGAGTTGTTCATATTTCTTGGAAGCCTCCAGATCATAACTGGGTAATAAAGATGAATGTAGATGGGTCTGTATTTCAGCATATCTCGTCTGCTGCCTGTGGGGGCATCCTGAGGAATGAGGATGCTGCTTTTTTGGTTGCCTTTTCTGCTAATGCTAGCCTTGGGAGTTGCTCTATAACCTTTGCTCAGCTTTGGGGGGTCTATTTCGGATATATACTCAGGAGATTTTGGAGTTGGATTTAAAATGTGTGTTTCAGCTTCTTAATTTCTTCAGATGTGGTTCCTGTCCATCCGTGCGCTCCTCTTCTTTCTGCTGTTCGTCAGTTATTAGCTTTGCCTTGGCTGGTTCGCTTTCAACACATTTTTAGAGAGGGCAATTCATGTGCTCACGTTTTGGCAAAGCATGGTCATGGCTCTCCACTAGGGTTGCAGCATTTTCTGGTTATGCCTTCCTTTTTATCTCATGCTTTTATGGCTGATCTTAGTCATGTTAGTTCTCTAGAATTGTAGCTTGTTAGTTGGGTGTCTTTTGCCCCGCAGTTTATCAAAAAAATAAGATAGTAATAGTTATATAAATTGTTAGGAATAATTGGTTTGCTCTAAATCTAATTTATTGTGTAATTTTTTAGAATATATTGTAATTATTTTATTTTGATAAATAACATGACATTCAGTTTATGTTGATTTTATTTGTCATATTCATTATTTAATTATTTATTTAATATGACACGGTCCTTTATTAAATTTATGCATTTGTCATCGTGATAGAAATCATGATAATAAGAGACAAGTTTTTTATAATTTAATCTAAAGTGTTCTTGATTGTAGGATTATTGAGAATAAGACATTAATAATCCGGGTATATTAATATATATGTGATTGTCTCTATTGGATAGAGATTAATAGATCTTATTTATTAATTCACATATATAGATGATGCATATGGAGATATGATCATTGAACTTACTCAATTGAGAATTCCTAATCGTTTATATTACCGTTAATCTGTCAATAGGATATTCTCATGAAGAACATGATATAAACTTTTCCTTTGACATGAGATTTTCATAGTAATCAACAAGCTACTTGTTATACTTTGATTCCGAACACCTAATGTCCTAGGACGCTAGTTGAATGGATATTAAGTATAACTAAATACTTGTAAGATTAATGATATATCAAGAAGGAATCCATCAACTCTTGGTAATGAGTTTGAGCTCCATGATTATAAAAACAAAATTAAGACATTGGCCAAGACAATATGAATGAAGAAATGAGTTTCTTAAGTTATTTACTAGTTGATTATAATTCTAAAAGTTTACTTATTAGAGTTTGACAATTATACCATACTCTAAGGTTAACTCAGAGTTGGAACGATGGAAGGAAATATTACAATAATCTTCTAAAGGTTCTTGAAGAGTAAAATATATTACTTCATACTATCTAGTCGTTAAGGAGCGTTGCTAGACACTAACCTTGATAAGTAATTTAGTTCGACTAATTTATTACTAGCTAGTATTGACCTGTAAATTGTATTAACGAAGTATTCCAATCTTTACTAAAGGATTATTTAATTTATTATTTGATAAATGAAATTAGAGAATTTAATCAAATAAATAGTTTTAATTCAAGTGAAATATTATTATATTCTTTGCTAACACTTAGAATATAATTAATATATGATACAATTATCTGAAAAATTCTATTTGAAATTGAAAAATCAAAGTTTCCTAATATTTGAAATATATGATATTTGGGAGATATATATATATATATATATATATATATATATATATATATATATAATATTTGGAATATTATGATGATGTTTAGACTTCAAAAAGTGCTGCACGTTGGACTTTTACATTCTATTATATATGAATTTAAAAGTACTGCACCACGTTTGGACTTTGTTAGTGGCTGCAAGTCCAAACAACTCCAAGCACACATTCGCCAATAGTTGGACGTGAGATTTTTTTTTTAGTTGGACTTATTCCAACTACAAGCACGCACGTAACTGCTATTGTTGGACTTACACCATAGCAAACGTGTAGCACATTCTCCTGCTGCACGTCCAAGTTCAAATATGTGCTGCTCCAAGCACGTAGCAACGAGCTGCTACATGTCCAAGCAGCAATGTGCTGCTCCAAGTAGTTGAAGCACGTCTAAGCAAGCACGTAGCAAGACGTGCTACTGCTCCAAGTAGCAAACGTGCTACTGCATGTTAACACCAATATTATGGCTATTTAAGGAGATGTGCAGCAAAGGGAAATCAGTTTTTTCTTTTTCTCAGAGAAAGTGAACAAGAGAGATATATATTGATATATATTAAACAGAAAAATTGTTTTTTATGCTCTAGTTCTTTATTTTTAGATTATTGTATAAGTTCCATTTTTCAAAGGGTTTGATAGAAAAGGATTGGTCTCGGTGTGGATATGCATAGAGTCTTCGTACAATCGAAGAAAAATTTAAAGTATCAACGATCTTCAACCAGGTATTTATGAATTTATCTTCATAGTACTAGAATAAATTTAAACACGAAGCAATCATGTTTGGATTGCTATTATGTTGTTCCGCTGCGTGATTTGTTCACTAGGCTATCCTTCAGTGGTATCAGAGCCTGGTTATTTGTGTTTAAATTATATTACTAAAATTATAATTCATAAATTTGTTATGTAAGTGCAAGTTTTAAATAATGAATTATTTTCTTGTGATGTCTTTTGTGCATAATTGTTGTGTGCACTACTCACTCATGTGCTTAAGTATAATTTAGAATTATACAGTATTTTCATGAATTTAATTTACAAGTGATATAATGATTTATTCATGGCTAACTTTTATGCATAAGATGACAAATTATATTTATGATTTTGTGCGTTAGTATTCTTAAAGCATGTCATTGGTTTGTTAATTCCAATTTTGAGTTAGACTACTTGTAATATGATCTCTGTGATTTTCTTTTGGAATTTTTATATGATAAAATATGATCTCAGTTATATTATTTTTGTATGTTTTTTATGTATTCCTTGTTCACAAAGAGCGGTCTGACAACCAAGAGTTTTGTGGTTTAAGGGATAACATAAAAAAATATTTATTGCATGTGATGCATTTACATAAAAAGAATTAATTTATACAAAACACCTGGACTACCCGAAGTGTATAAAGGTTAATTCATTAATACCAATAGGAATGACCTGACTACCAGGAAACTATATGGTGTAGAATTATTTTTATTTTAAATTGTATGTGATACAAAATTATCTACTTTAAAATATACATGCATGAGAAACGACTTGACTACCACGAGGCTCATTTATATATATTTTAAGGGATTTCTTAACTCCACTAAAAGAAATAGAGATTTTTAAAACTACCTTAATAGTAATGTAGTTAGTGAAAATATCATCTAGATAAAAGTCTATATCTTTATGATAAATATGTTCTTATATTTTCTTTTTTTGCTTTAGATTTCTCAACATGTCTTCTTTACCACTGCGCTACATTCTTGATAATAACAAACTGGTTGGAGCCAATTATGATGATTGGCACCGCAATTTAAGAATTGCTCTTATGCATGAAAAACTTATCGATGTGATCCATAAGTCTGCCATAACTGTCTCTATTGACAAAGAAAATGTTGAATGTTTCTTTTGTAAGGAAAAAGGTCATTGGAAGAGAAATTGCAAGAAGTATCTTGCTTTTCTGAAAGAAAAGAAACAAGGTGAGACTCTAATGAAAAATGTTTTCATGATTTCTTTAACTGTTACTGATTCTTCAATGTGGGTATTAGATACCGGTAATAGTTTTAATATCTGCAATATGTTGCAAGGACTACAGATCAGTAGAAGGTTGAAGAAAGGAGAAGTTAATCTTCAGGTTGGGAATGGTGCAAATGTTGCAACTCTAGTTGTAGGATCAATTTCTTTAAAAATGCCTACTGGCAAAATATTAGTGTTGGAGAATTGTTATTATATTCTGAAATTTGTTTTGAATGTTATTTCAATTTCTATATTAGACAAACGTGGTTTTCGTATTGTTTTCAATAATAGCATTTACTCAATTTATCATAATGATGATTTATATGTGAATGACTATCTCCAACATGGTATTTATGTCTTACCTGATGTGAATATAAAATCGATTATCCATGTTTCTGGTCTTAAAATAGAAAGAGACAATCAAGTAAATTGTACGTACCTTTGGCATTGTAGACTTGGTCATATAGGAGATAAAAGAATTAACAAGTTGCACAAGGAAGGTTACCTTGACCATTATGATTATGAATCATATACAACTTGTGAATCTTGTCTCAAAGGAAAAATGACCAAATCTTCATTTACTGGAAACGGAGAGCGAGCTTCTGAATTATTGGGACTAATTCATACAGATGTTTGTGGGCCCATGAAGATTCAAGCCAAAGGAGGATATTCTTATTTCATCACCTTCACTGATGATATGTCTAGATTTGACTTTGTGTATCTTATGAAACACAAATCCGAGTCATTTGAAATGTTCAAAAGATTTCGTAGTGAAGTTGAGAAACAACTTGATAAGAGTATCAAGATACTCAGATATGACAGAGGAAGAGAACATCTTAGTGACAATTTTCATGATTATCTAAATGAAAATGGAATTCAATCACAGTGGACACCCCCAGGAACACCACAACATAATGGTGTATCTGAAAGAAAGAATCGAACCTTATTAGATATGGTAAGATCCATGATGGGATTCACTGATCTTCCAATGAATTTATGGGAATATGCTTTAGAAACAGCAGCATATTTGTTAAATAAAGTTCCCACAAAGTCAGTCTCTACAACACCATATGAGATATGGAAAGGTCGTAAGCCAAGTCTCAAGTACATTAGAGTTTGAGGATGTTCGGCCTATGTCAAGAGATTGCAAACTGATAAACTTGATGCAAGGTTTGATAAATGTAGGTTCATTAGGTATCCCAAAGAAACAATGTGATATTATTTCTATCACCCTTCTGACCACAAAGTGTTTGTGGCAAGAGGAGCAACCTTTTTAGAAAGGGAATTTCTTTCACAAGGAAATCATGATGAAGAAATAGAACTTAATGAAGTTCAAGAAACCAATGAAATTACGCAAGCTCTAAGAGCTTGAAATGCAAGTTGATAAACCTTTACTGGATGTTCTGAAGTTAACACGAAGGTCACCACCTTCGATGGTTGAGGTTCAAGAATAAGTTAATGAACCAATTTTAGAACCGATAGAAGGTCCAGTACAAAGTGAATCAGTTGTAAATGAACCTCTTAGAAGGTCTAGTCGCACACATCGTGCACTGAGAAGATTAAACTTATTGGTGCAAGATGATGCGTCAAATGAGATTGATCATAATGATAATAACCCTAGAACATATGAAAAGGCCATGCAAAGTTCTGACTACAATAAGTGGCAAGAAGTCATGGAATCTGAAATGGAATCTATGAAGATCAACAAAGCATGGACTTTAGTTGAAACTTTAAAGGATATAAAGCCTATTGGTTGTAAATGGGTTTTCAAGAAAAAGATTGGAGTGAACAGAAAGGTGGTGACCTATAAAGCTCGTCTTGTTGCCAAGGGATATCGTTAAAAAGAGGGAATAGATTATGATGAAACCTTCTCTCCCGTGGCAATGCTCAAATCAATTCGGATTCTACTTGCTATAGCAGCATACTATGATTATGAAATATGGCAAATGGATGTGAAAACTACTTTCCTAAATGGTGAGCTCGAAGAGGAAGTGTATATGACACAACCTGATGGTTTCACGTCCTCATCTGATCATAATAAAGTTTGCAAGCTACAACGATCCATTTATGGATTAAAGCAAGCTTCTAGAAGTTGGAATATCCGCTTCAACAAGACAATTGAAAAGTTTGATTTCATTAGATGTGAAGAGGAGCCTTGCGTTTATAAAAAATTTAGTGGGAGCACAATTATTTTCTTGGTGTTGTATGTTGATGACATATTACTCATAGGAAATGATGTACCAGCATTGCAAAGTACAAAAATTTGGCTTTCTAAACAGTTCTCCATGAAAGATTTGGGAGAAGCAACCTATATTTTGGAAATAAAGATTTATAGGGATAGATCTAAAAGGTTGCTTGGACTTTCGCAGTCTATGTACATTGATACCATCTTAAAGAGGTATAACATGAAAAATTCCAAAAGAGGCTATCTACCGATAGGCACTGGAATTTATCTCAGTAGCGAGGATAGTCCTAAAACCCATGAAGAGAGAGAATGCATGAATAAAATACCATATGCAAGTGCAGTGGGAGCTATCATGTATACCATGACTTGTACACGTCCTGATATTGCTTATGCACTAGGTGTAACAAGCTGATATCAGGCAGACCCTGGTGAGGAACATTGGAAAGTGGTTAAAAACATTCTGAAGTACTTGAGAAGAACTAAAGACTAATTCCTCATTTATGGAGATTCAGAACTGAAACTAACAGGTTATGCAAATACAAGTTTTGCATCAGATAAAGATGATAGCAAATCTATTTTTGGTTATGTTTTCACTTTAAATGGTGGTGCAGTGAGTTGGAAAAAATCCAAACAAGCTACAATAGCTGACTCAATAATTGAAGCAGAATATATAACAGCAAATGAAGCTGCTAAAGAAGCGGTTTGGATGAAGAAGTTCATATCTAAACTTGGTGTGGTTCCTTCAATAGAAAAACCAGTTCCATTGTTGTGTGACAATAATGGAGCCATTGCTCAAGCAAAAGAACTGAGATCGCATCAAAGATTTAAACATATTTTGTGAAATTATCACTTAATTAGAGAAATCAATAAACGTGGAGATGTTAAGATTCAAAAGGTTGATGGAAAAGAAAATGCGGCAGACCCATTCACCAAAGCACTTGGTGTAAAGGAGTTTGACAAGCATAAGTGGGAATTGGAAATGAAATACATAAGAGATTGACTCTAGTGCAAGTGGGAGATTGTTAGGAATAATTGGTCTGCCCTAGATCCAATCTATTGTGTAATTTTTTAGAATACATTGTAATTATTTTATTTTGATAAATAATATGACATTCAGTTTATGTTGATTTTGTTTGTCATATTCATTATTTAATTATTTATTTAATATGACAAGGTCCTTGATTAAATTTATGCACTTGTCATCGTGATAGAGATCATGATAATAAGAGACAAGTTTTTTACAATTTAATCTAAAGTGTTCCTGATCGTAAGATTATTGATAACAAAACATTAATAATCCAGGTAGATCAATATATATGTGATTGTCTCTATTGGATAGATGTTAGACCATTTGTGTACCGCAAGTGCACGGGTCGTTCAAGTAATACAGATACAGAGTAAAAGTTCGTTCCCACGAAGACAAGGTTTCCATTACTAAGTAGCAACCAATAGCTCAGCTAGATTCTAGTCAATGACATATAAAATAAAGGAAAGCAATTAATCTAAATCTAAACTACCAAAGCAATAACATAGGGGTTTGGAAATCTAGGGAATCCTTTTTCACTTCCTACTTTATACTAATGATATGCAATCCTTACAAGTAACATCAATGCTTAGTTAGTTTAGCTTGAGAATCTAATTTAGTCAAAAGCCTATGTCTAGGTCGATCAACCCTGGTGTCATTTACCTAATCCACTATGGTTTTTATGGTTGCATGAGGACTAGTGTAAACTCCACTAATGAATGATCTATTCTCAAACACACGCTAGTACATGACTAAAAGGTATATTTCTATCCAGTTAGCGAATCAACTCATCCAAGTCAATTGAACTCGTCAAACATGCATCAACCATACCATGTCCATCTCCACAAATCCCTATGTCTAGTTCATTTGCATCAATTAAGATCATGCAATTGTTGATCAAACAGAAGCAAGCATTAAGCATAGGCATGGAAGAACAAAGCTAAACATCAATAGAAACTCAAATTCATACATAAACATCAATAATCATATAAAGATTTAAAGTATTTCCTAAATACAGCTTCTAATCCATTGAACACGAATTTACATAGCAAAACAGTGCTCAAAAGATAGAGGAGAAGAAGAAAACTCAGGGAGAAGAGGAAGGATGCCATTGATGAGATCCTTGAAGCTTGAATCCTCTTCCTTAAGGAAGAAAACCTCCAACCTAGCCTCCCTAGGCCTCCAATCAGCCCGGAAATGAAGCACAAAGCCGTAGCTCCTCTAAAACCTAAAACTATCTACGGAGCTCTCCAAACTCCCTTTACAAAATCTATTAAAATCTATTTATAGACTCAGGAAAACAGGGGCACGCTGCGGCATTAACATGCCTACGCCACGGCGTGTGTCAAATTAGGTTACGTACGCCGCGACATTAAATACTTGCGCCGCGGCATTAAATTCTTCGAAGCCCCTGACTTTGGATGCAGGGGATTTCACGCCGCGGCATTAACATGCCACGCCGCGGCGTTTAGTGCTGAAGTGCTAATTTGGCTTCATCTTCCCATTTCAGCTCAATTGCTCCACATATCATCTTGTTTGGAGCCCTTCCTATGATAGAGAAAACACCAAATTAGTAACACATATAAATTCACTTAATCACATATCAAATATGCTCAGTTTGCTCAAATAACATACTGGAAAGGTATCATAATTGGATATAACAAATATAAGCATAAAACCTTCCAACTATGCTTGATTACAAGAACTTTAGCACTCTTTATAACTCAGATATAGGGCACAAATAACTACACTTTGTGTAGTTATCACACCCCCAAACTTAACCTTTTGCTTGTCCTCGAGCAAAACAAAGTATGACCAAGTAAACTCACTTAGCAATTTAAACATATCATTCAGCACTTTCAAGTTTCAATATTTCTGTTTTTTCAATTAAATCCAGCTACTAGTATGCAATGATTATTTCAATCCATAAAAAGTATGTAAATGCCCCTAAACCAGTTTCACACATATATAATCCTTCACATGCCAACAATCCAGACTTCCTTCAATGCAATCCACATTAACCACGAACATGCAAGATAAACTTCTGCAATTCAATTCATACACATCCGGATAAATTTATAAACATACATATAAATGAATCATCAAATCCACAAAATTGAATCTAAACTCTCTCTCCACTAATGTAAACCACACACAACTGAGGATCAAGAGGGTCTTTAAAACTTGTAATGTTAGGCCATGGTATTGGGTAACAGAAAAGAAGGGAAATGATATACAACAAACATCGAAATACATGAATATGTGATTTCAAGACTTGAGAACAAGCGAACTAGCGGGGTATTCTTCAGTGAAGGATCACAACTTGTCAGAACCATGCAATGCTTTTCATTTTTAAGCTCTTTTCTTTCTTTTTCATGCTTTGTTTTTCTCTCTTTTCATTTTCTTTATTTTCACTTTTACAAAGCATTTCTTTTGCTTTTCTTTTGATTACATTTAGTTCCTTCAGGCTCATTTTTCTCAAACATACATACCCCTAATCACCGAACTCACTTCAAGAAATAACACCTCATGTACTCAACAAACAATGAAGGGTAGGAAGAAAATGCAATGCTTTCACATGCATTGGAACGGTTAACAGGTTAACGATGACAATGGTTTGAAAAACAAATAAGGCTAAACAATTAACAGGCTTCAAAGGGGACCTAAAGATATAATCATTCAAGGTAAGCTTTTTAAGGCTCAATCGGTCCAAAGAATGCCCTAATCATTTCCTCAGTCATACACAATCTAGGATTTCGCCTCAAGAGAGTTTAAAAACAACTTCTAGGATAATCAAAACTCTACATATACATCCATAAACTTTCTCTAAACATGCATTCATCTCATATTCAAAATTACACTTGCATCTAAGCAGAATGTAAATCATACATCAAAAGCAACTAAACTATTTCACATACTTCAAATCACATAAGGTTTCACTCACAAAGGGACAAATAGCAACCTTTCATATCATGAAAAACCAAAACACACCAAATAGTCTTGTAAAATTGAAACTTCTTTTGAACCCATAAGTAATAACCAATTCAAATCGAACTTATTGAAACATAATGGTTATCACAACTGCATCTTTTCAAGTATCATTACATGCATATATATAATACATCATAATCATCCAAAGCATGTAAATACACTCCCCCAAACTTAAGTGAGACAAAGTCCGCACTTTCCAAGAATTCCCGGGGTCTTGAGTTTAAAAATAGATAAAAAAAATAAGAGAGCTAAATAATAAAAACAATTATATTAACAAAAGAATGAAAAAGAAAAAAAATGAAGAAGAAAAATGAATAGAAACAAAATATGAACAAAATATACACAAAATCGATATTCACGCCGCGGCATTGATTTGCCCACGCCGCAGCGCAACACCTCGTCTGTAGAATTCTGCAGAAAAAAAATTCATTGCGGAGCGGCATTGAACAAAACGCCGCGACATGAGAAGCGGCTTCTAAATTTAGCAAAGAAACCCGTTGCTACTTGAAATTGGTTCAAAGTGGCCTCTCTAGTAAGAAAAACATGTCCAAAAAGCTATTTTACAAAATGTACAACTAAAAATTATATAAAAACACAAAAACATACTTACTAACCTATATTTAACTTATAACTAAACAAAAACATATAAACTAACTAAAATCAAAACAATCAAACATACTAATATATAAAAGAATTAAAACTAACCAAACTACAAAATCAAACATATTAAACTAACAAAAACTCAAAATCAAATATACTAACCTATTATATAAGCTAAAAACCTAACTAACTTACGAAAATTTAACATACTAACATATTTAAGACTCTAAACTAATTAAAGATACTAAATCATAAATACTAACTACAAGAATACAAAAATTAAACATACTACATACTTATAAGACTTAAAACTAAACATAAATTTAAAACTAACTAAGCTTACTACAATCAAATATACTACTTATATAAAATCTAAAACTAACTAAAGCTAACTATAAAATATAACATACTAACTACTTAACTATAGAAATTAAACTTACTAACATATTTAAGACCTAAAATACAAGAAAAGCCTAAAGACTAACTAAAACTACTAAAACTAACATATTAACATATTTATGAAATAAAACTTACTAATTACATACTATTTAACAAAAACAATAAAACATGAGTTCCCTCCCAAGCAGGGCCTGAGTTATAGTCCCGGCAGGACTTTTACAAGGCAAACCGCCGAAATGCACTTCAGTATGCATTTCCTTGGAGTACGGTCGGTTTGTTCCCAAAAGTGATGGATTGGATGGTAGCCTTCCTTCGCCTGAATACAGGTCACCGTCACGGGTTCTCGAGCTCCCACAACAATCGTGAATGATAAAGCTCATCCTCCAATTATTGTTCCTACAATTACAAAGAATAAAGACTGAAATTAACATAGATTATTTACAACTTGAATTAGAACTAACCAAACTCATTGTTGATATTAGTAATATGGAATTCAACCGTTATCCCCCAAAGAATTGCTAAGGAATAAGGCTAAAGACTTTGGAAATACACCATTGTCCCCGAATCGGCCAAAAACTTGTTAGACCATTTGTGTACCGCAAGTGTGTACGGGTCGTTCAAGTAATACGATCTGAGTAAAAGTTCGTTCCCACGAGGACAAGGTTTCCATTACTAAGTAGCAACCAATAGCTCAGCTAGATTCTAGTCAAGGACATATAAAATAAAGGAAAGCAATTAATCTAAATCTAAACTACCAAAGCAATAACATAGGGGTTTGGAAATCTAGGGAATCCTTTTTCACTTCCTACTTTATACTAATGATATGCAATCCTTACAAGTAACATCAATGCTTAGTTAGTTTAGCTTGAGAATCTAATTTAGTCAAAAGCCTATGTCTAGGTCGATCAACCACAGGGTGTCATTTACCTAATCCACTATGGTTCTTATGGTTGCATGAGGACTAGTGTAAACTCCACTAATGAACGATCTATTCTCAAACACACGCTAATACATGGCTAAAAGGTATATTTCTATCCAGGTTAGCGAATCAACTCATCCAAGCCAATTGAACTCGTCAAACATGCATCAACCATACCATGTCCATCTTCACAAATCCCTATGTCTAGTTCATTTGCATCAATTAAGATCATGCAATTGTTGATCAAACAAAGCAAGCATTAAGCATAGGCATGGAAGAACAAAGCTAAACATCAATAGAAACTCAAATTCATACATAAACATCAATAATCATATAAAGATTCAAAGTATTTCCTAAATACAACTTCTAATCTATTGAACACGAATTTACGAGAGCAAAACAGGTTTCAAAAGATAGAGGAGAAGAAGAAAACTCAGGGAGAAGAGGAAGGATGCCATTGATGAGATCCTTGAAGCTTGAATCCTCTTCCTTAAGGAAGAGAACCTCCAACCTAGCCTCCCTAGGCCTCCAATCAGCCCAGAAATGAAGCACAAAGCCGTAGCTCCTCTAAAACCTAAAACTATCTACGGAGCTCTCAAAACTCCCTTTACAAAATCTATTAAAATCTATTTATAGACTCAACAAAACAGGGGCACGTCGCGACATTAACATGCCTACGCCAAGGCGCGTGTCAAATTAGGTTACGTATGCCGCGACATTAAATACTTGCGCCGCGGCGTTAAATTCTTCGAAGCCCCTGACTTTGGATGCAGGGGATTTCACGCCGCGGCATTAACATGCCACGCCGCGGCGTTTAGTGCTGAAGTGCTAATTTGGCTTCATCTTCCCATTTCAGCTCAATTGCTCCACATATCATCTTGTTTGGAGCCCTTCCTATGATAGAGAAAACACCAAATCAGTAACACATATAAATTCACTTAATCACATATCAAATATGCTCAGTTTGCTCAAATAACATACTGGAAAGGTATCATAATTGGATATAACAAATATAAGCATAAAACTTTCCAACTATGCTTGATTACAAGGACTTTAGCACTCTTTATAACTCAGATATAGGGCACAAATAACTACACTTTGTGTAGTTATCACACCCCCAAACTTAACCTTTTGCTTGTCCTCGAGCAAAACAAAGTATGACCAAGTAAACTCACTTAGCAATTTAAACATATCATTCAACACTTTCAAGTTTCAATCTTTCTGTTTTTTCAATTAAATCCAGCTACTAGTATGCAATGATTATTTCAATCCATAAAAAGTATATAAATGCCCCTAAACCAGCTTCACACATATATAATCCTTCACATGCCAACAATCCAGCTTCCTTCAATGCAATCCACATTAACCACGAACATGCAAGATAAACTTCTACAATTCAATTCATACACATCCGGATAAATTTAGAAACATACATATAAATGAATCATCAAATCCACAAAATTGAATCTAAACTCTCTCTCCACTAATGTAAACCACACACAACTGAAGATCAAGAGGGTCTTTAAAGCTTGTAATGTTAGGCCATGGTATTGGGTAACAGAAAAGAAGGGAAATGATACACAACAAACATCGAAATACATGAATATGTGATTTCAAGACTTGAGAACAAGCGAACTAGCGGGGTATTCTTCAGTGAAGGATCACAACTTGCCAGAACCATGCAATGCTTTTCATTTTTAAGCTCTTTTCTTTCTTTTTCATGCTTTGCTTTTCTCTCTTTTCATTTTCTTTATTTTCACTTTTACAAAGCATTTCTTTTGCTTTTCTTTTGATTACATTTAGTTCCTTCAGGCTCATTTTTCTCAAACATACATACCCCTAATCACCGAACTCACTTCAAGAAATAACACCTCATGTACTCAACAAACAATGAAGGGTAGGAAGAAAATGCAATGCTTTCACATGCATTGGAATGGTTAACAGGTTAACGATGGCAATGGTTTGAAAAACAAATAAGGCCAAACAATTAACAAGCTTCAAAGGGGACCTAAAGATATAATCATTCAAGGTAAGCTTTTTAAGGCTCAATCGGTCCAAAGAATGCCCTAATCATCTTCTCAGTCATGCACAATCTAGGATTTCGCCTCAAGAGAGTTTAAAAATAACTTCTAGGATAATCAAAACTCTACATATACATCCATAAACTTTCTCTAAACATGCATTCATCTCATATTCAAAATTACACTTGCATCTAAGCAGAATGTAAATCATACATCAAAAGCAACTAAACTATTTCACATACTTCAAATCACATAAGGTTTCACTCACAAAGGGGCAAATAGCAACCTTTCATATCATGAAAAACCAAAACACACCAGCAGTCTTGTAAAAATTGAAACTTCTTTTGAACCCCGCAAGTAATAACCAAATCAAATCGAACTTATTGAAACATAATGGTTATCACAACTGCATCTTTTCAAGTATCATTACATGCATATATATAATACATCATAATCATCCAAAGCATGTAAAGACACTCCCCCAAACTTAAGTGAGACAAAGTCCGCACTTTCCAAGAATTCCCGGGGTCTTGAGTCTAAGAATAGATAAAAAAAAAATAAGAGAGCTAAATAATAAAAACAATTATATTAACAAAAGAATGAAAAAGAAAAAAAAATGAAAAAGAAAAATGAATAGAAACAAAATATGAACAAAATATACACAAAATCGAGATTCACGTCGCGGCATTGATTTGCCCATACCAGCCCATAGAACACCTCGTCTGCAGTGCAATTGAAAAAATTCACTGGTGGCGCGGCATTGAACAGTGCACGCCGCGGCATGAGAAGCCAGACTGCTAAATTTAGCAACAAATCCAGTTTTGCTGCTGAAATTGGTTCAAAGTGGCCTCAAAGAAATGACAAAACATGTCCAAAAAGCTATTTTACAAAATGTACAACTAAAAATTATATAAAAACACAAAAACATACTTACTAACCTATATTTAACTTATAACCAAACAAAAACATATAAACTAACTAAAATCAAAACAATCAAACATACTAATATATAAAAGAATTAAAACTAACCAAACTACAAAATCAAACATATTAAACTAACAAAAACTCAAAATCAAATATACTAACCTATTATATAAGCTAAAAACCTAACTAACTTACGAAAATTTAACATACTAACATATTTAAGACTCTAAACTAATTAAAGATACTAAATCATAAATACTAACTACAAGAATACAAAAATTAAACATACTAAATACTTATAAGACTTAAAACTAAACATAAATTTAAAACTAACTAAGCTTACTACAATCAAATATACTACTTATATAAAATCTAAAACTAACTAAAGCTAACTATAAAATATAACATACTAACTACTTAACTATAGAAATTAAACTTACTAACATATTTAAGACCTAAAATACAAGAAAAGCCTAAAGACTAACTAAAACTACTAAAACTAACATATTAACATATTTATGAATTAAAACTTACTAATTACATACTATTTAACAAAAACAATAAAACATGGGTTCCTCCCAAGGGGCACGAGTTATAGTCCCTATGAGGACTTTTTACAAGGCAAACCGCGAAATGCACTTCAGTATGCATTTCCTTGGAGTACGGTCGGTTTGTTCCCAAAAGTGATGGATTGGATGGTAGCTTTCCTTCGCCTGAATACAGGTCACCGTCACGGGTTCTCGAGCTCTCACAACAATCGTGAATGATGAAGCTCATCCTCCAATTATTGTTCCTACAATTACAAAGAATAAAGACTGAAATTAACATAGATTATTTACAACTTGAATTAGAACTAACCAAACTCATTGTTGATATTAGTAATATGGAATTCAACCGTTATCCCCCAGCAATTGCTAAGGAATAAGGCTAAAGACTTTGGAAATACACTATTGTCCCCGGCAATGGCCAATTGTTAGACCATTTGTGTACCGCAAGTGCACGGGTCGTTCAAGTAATCTGATCTGAGTAAAAGTTCGTTCCCACGAGGACAAGGTTTCCATTACTAAGTAGCAACCAATAGCTCAGCTAGATTCTAGTCAAGGACATATAAAATAAAGGAAAGCAATTAATCTAAATCTAAACTACCAAAGCAATAACATAGGGGTTTGGAAATCTAGGGAATCCTTTTTCACTTCCTACTTTATACTAATGATATGCAATCCTTACAAGTAACATCAATGCTTAGTTAGTTTAGCTTGAGAATCTAATTTAGTCAAAAGCCTATGTATAGGTCGATCAACCCTGGTGTCATTTACCTAATCCACTATGGTTCTTATGGTTGCATGAGGACTAGTGTAAACTCCACTAATGAACGATCTATTCTCAAACACATGCTAATACATGGCTAAAAGGTATATTTCTATCCAGTTAGCGAATCAACTCATCCAAGCCAATTGAACTCGTCAAACATGCATCAATCATACCATGTCCATCTTCACAAATCCCTATGTCTAGTTCATTTGCATAAATTAAGATCATGCAATTGTTGATCAAACAGAAGCAAGCATTAAGCATAGGCATGGAAGAACAAAGCTAAACATCAATAGAAACTCAAATTCATACATAAACATCAATAATCATATAAAGATTCAAAGTATTTCCTAAATACGACTTCTAATCCATTGAACACGAATTTACGAGCAAAACAAGGTGCTCAAAAGATAGAGAGAAGAAGAAAACTCGGGGAGAAGAGGAAGGATGCCATTGATGAGATCCTTGAAGCTTGAATCCTCTTCCTTAAGGAAGAGAACCTCCAACCTAGCCTCCCTGAGGCCTCCAATCACCCGTAAAATGAAGCACAAAGCCGTAGCTCCTCTAAAACCTAAAACTATCTACGGAGCTCTCCAAACTCCCTTTACAAAATCTATTAAAATCTATTTATAGACTCAACAAAACAGGGGCACGCCGCGGCATTAACATGCCTACGCCACGGCGCGTGTCAAATTAGGTTACGTATGCCGCGACATTAAATACTTGCGCCGCGGCGTTAAATTCTTCGAAGCCCCTGACTTTGGATGCAGGGGATTTCACGCCGCGGCATTAACATGCCACGCTGCGGCGTTTAGTCTTGAAGTGCTAATTTGGCTTCCTCTTCATTTCATTTCACTCAATTGCTCCACATATCATCTTGTTTGGAGCCCTTCCTATGATAGAGAAAACACCAAATCAGTAACACATATAAATTCACTTAATCACATATCAAATATGCTCAGTTTGCTCAAATAACATACTGGAAAGGTATCATAATTGGATATAACAAATATAAGCATAAAACCTTCCAACTATGCTTGATTACAAGGACTTTAGCACTCTTTATAACTCAAATATAGGGCACAAATAACTACACTTTGTGTAGTTATCAATAGAGATTAATAAATCTTATTTATTAATTCACATATATAGATGATGTATATGGAGATATGACCATTGAACTGACTCAATTGAGAATTCCTAATGGTTTATATTACCGTTAATCTGTCAATAGAATATTCTTATGAAGGACATGATGTAAACTTTTCCTTTGACATGAGATTATCATAGTAATCAACAAGCTACTTGTTATACTTTGATTCTGAACACCTAATGTCCTAGGGTGCTAGTTGAATGGATATTGGGTATGACTAAATACTTATAGGATTAATGATACATCAAGAAGGAATCCATCAACTCTTGCTAATGAGTTTAAGCTCCATGATTATAACAACAAAATTAAGACCTTGGCCAAGGCAATATGAATGAAGAAATGAGTTTCTTAAGTCATTCGCTAGTTGGTTATAATTCTAAAGGTTTAGTTATTAGAGTTTGACAATCATACCATACTCTAAGGTTAACTCAAAGCTGGAACGATGAAAGGAAATATTGTATTTTTCTTCTAAAGGTTCTTGAAGAGTAAAATATATTACTTCAGGATATCTGGTCGTTAAGGAGTGTTGCTAGACACCAACCTTGATTAGTAATTTAGTTCGACTAATTTACGACCAGCTTAGTATTGAACTTATGAGGTCACACACTAACGAGTATTTTAATCTTTGCTAAAGGATTATTTAATTTATTATTTGATAAATTAAATTAGAGGATTTAATTTAATCAAATAAATAGTTTTGATCTAAATAGAATATTATTATATTCTTTGCTGCACCTACAATATAATTAATATATGATACAATTATCTAAAAATTCTATTTGAAATAGAAAAATCAAGGTTTCCTAATATTTGAAATATATGATATTTGGGATATATATATATATATATATATATATATATATATATATATATATATATATATATAAATATTTGGAATATTATGATGATGTTTAGACAGCAAAAAGTTGCACATTGGACTTTTTCATTCTATTAGATATGAATTTAAAAGTACTGTACCACGTTTGGACTTTGTTAGTGGCTGCAAGTCCAAACAACTCCAAGCACACATTCTCCAATAGTTGGACGTGAGATTTATTTTTTTAGTTAGACTTATTCCAACTACAAGCAAGCACGTAGCTGCTATTGTTGGACTTACACCACAGTAAACGTGTAGCACGTTCTCTTATTACACGTCCAAGTTCCAATATGTGCTGCTCCAAGCACGTAGCAACGTGCTGCTCCAAGCACGTAGCAACGTGCTGCTACACGTCCAAACAACAATGTGCTACTCCACGTAGTTGGAGCACGTCCAAGCAAGCACGTAGCAAGACGTGCAACTACTCCAAGTAGCAAACGTTTTGCTACACATTAACACCAATATTATGGCTATTTAAGAAGATGTGCAATAAAGGGAAATCAATTTTTTTTTTCCAGAGAAAGTGAACAAGAGAGATATATAGTGATACATACCAAACAGAAAAATTATTTTTAGAGAGGGCAATTCATGTGCTCACGTTTTGGCAAAGCATGGTCATGGCTCTCCATTGGGGTTGCAGCATTTTCTGGTTATGCCTTCCTTTTTATCTTATGCTTTTATGGCTGATCTTAGTCATGTTAGTTTCTCTAGAATTGTAGCTTGTTAGTTGGGTGTCTTTTGCCCCGCAGTTTATCAAAAAAATAAAATAGTAATAGTTATATAAATGATCAAGATGATACACTAATGTCCATTCCTTTAATCTGTATACACTCCTCGTGTATAATATTCCTCCTTTCCTTTGTTATAATTTTATTTTATTTTATTTTATTTTATACAAAGGAAAAAGATATATGTAAATATTATAAAAAAAAATTAACAGATTTTGACTTACTCCCGTTAATAATTTTTTTTTTTATCTCTATCTCTCCTCCACATAAATCACAATCGAGGATTTGATTTATTCCCTTCAATTCACTGATGCTCAATAATTTTCTACACCCACTCCTATCTGTCCGTTCTTCAGGTTTTGATTCAGCGCACCATATGCTAATGCAGTAAAATTCTAGTCTGTCCATGCCGCCTGCAGCAAGGGGCTCTGCATAGTCTCTTTGTGCTCTCGCTCTCACTCTCACTCTCACTCACTATGTCCAAGTCTATGTCTATGACTGACTTTATTGCTACAAACCCTCTTCCCATTTCACTTCCACAACCTCCAAGTCCAAGATTACACTTTCCCAATTCAACATACCAACTCAAAGCAAATTCCCATGCTCCCTTCTCTGCCAAACTATCCGAAGTCATTAATAAGAGCGTTTCTGCGGCACTCAGCTCCAGCTCCAATGGAAGCTCCCCCATGTCGGGGCCATCAACATCAAAGGGTTCTAGCTTTTACAACCAACTTCAATTTCAGGACAGAAAAGCAAAGACTTTTGGGTTAGACAGAAATCATAATCATAATCATGTTGATGGATTGGAAGATTCGCCCAATGAGACTGGGTCTGATTCTGTTGGGTTGGATGAGGGAAGCAGAAAGAGCCAAGAGGAAGATTTGGTTCGGATTCAGCAGGGTGATGATGATTTGAAAAAAGATGAGAAATTTAGTGGTAAAGTTGGATTTACAAGAGTTAAACAAATAATCAGAAGGTCCAATTTGTTGGCAAAGCAGGTCATCACCATTCGCTCTGCTCTTAGCTTGGGATTCGTCTCGCAGCTTTGGGTCGACACCACCTCTGTGAGTCTTAGTTTTGTGCTGTTTGTTTCTTCATTTGTTAAGCCTGTATTGTATCTGTAATAAGTGCTCCACTTTGTTTACTAAGACCCCAATTGAATAAGTAAATTCCAAAGCATCGTTTTTTGTTTTTGGAATTTACTTATGATATTTGTTTGTTATGCTGATATCTATTTGTGGGACTAAGTAACTTCCTTTTTTTAAAATTTTTTGGTGAATTTCATTTCCAGTGGATGGTATTATTTGTAGAGGTAAGGCCAAACTTGCTTTCTGGGGATTCAGAAAAATTCCTTCTGGAGGATATTACTCAGGTATAACATCAAGAGACATTTTTTTTTCTTATTTAGGATTGATCCCATTCTCAGTTGAATGCTTTTCTTCTGCCTGCAATAATATGAAGAGATGATCACTTAGGATACTAGTGATTGGTGAACTATGGGGGTGCTTCCAATGTTTATTGTCTGAAATTTCCAAGTTGTTGTGGCTGATACTTTGTGCACGTATGTTCTGATGTCAATTTTATATCATGACTTTGTAACTTTGCCTTGTGGCCGTATTTAACTCCTAATAATAAATATAGTGTACCTTGTTGCTTTGCCAGCAAGTGACTTCTTGAATCTTTCACTATATTGAGTGTTCTGTTCTATCTGTTCCTTTTTCAGGTTGGGGATGTTGTCCTTGTCCAGGATGGAAGTGTCATAGAGAATGAATTTAAAATGATTGGACTGGAGACACTGGTATGTTATACTGTTTTATACAACTCAAACTTGGGAATTATTTTCTTTTACTAGATTTATTGGAAAAGTTCATTGTCTAGCAGAATATGGATAAGAAGTCTTCTTTAATTATATGTGGTACTCAAACTCTGATGTGTTACTGAAACAATGCAGATAATTATGTTTAATGCTCATACGGGATGCTTTTACTATAGATATATTTCTAGGCATGAAATTATGCACCATTCTTGTGTGAACTTCCTTGTTCACTCGAAGATGATGCTTCATGCAAAGACTGAAATCTTACCTTAGAGAAAATATTTATATTGCTTAAGTATCAGGGCTTATACCAGTGGACTTTCTTGCTATGGTTTGTAAATTATGTGAACATAATCTCTGATATGATCTGATGTTGTTACTTGTCAGTTGTTCATTTATGGATTTGGTGAGGAGAACATAATCTCCCTTATTTTTTATATTTTTTCTTCTTGTTGAAGAGTAAATTTCTCTATTTGAATCTTTATGAATGTGGATCTCAAAAATCTTATTTGAATGTGTTCAATATACCCTCTCATTGGTTATGCAGTGGCAACATAATATTTTATTTTATAACTAACATTTGTAGTGGAGTTAGGGTGCTTTGTTTAGCTTAACATTTGGTAACTTCGATGAATTTTTCTTGGATTTTTTAGAAATGAATTTGGCATTTGAGTTGCCATCTGGGTAGCTTGAAATTATGATTTTTTTCTGGTGAGGGTGGTAGTCGTTGAGCCGCTAAACTAACATTTGGTGTTTAGTAGATGTGACTTTTATGAAGCATACTGAATTTCAGCATCAAAGTTTTGAGCTGTAATAAAAAAGAGAGATAGAGAGAGAAGCCAGACATAATTCAAACATCTAAGAAGATATGGGGGGAAATGAAAATAATATTAATAAACAAACAGAGAAGTTGCAATAAATTATTAAAGTTACAAACACGAAGAATTGGATCTTGGTAATTGGCTAAGTTTAATGAGATCAGAAGCCTTTTAGGTTTGAAGATAAGAGATATCACAAACAAAAATGTTGGTGGACCCTTTTCCTCCATCTTACCTTTCATCCTTTTCAATTAGTCATCATAGAAAGTGATTCCATAGGTTTTCTAGTGTCAATCTTGATTCCTTTACCACGTCTCTCAGATTGATACAAGTTAGGAGATATTTTAATTGGTTTGTATTTTTGCTAGGTTGGATACAAAGTTGTAACGCCCTCTCATCGGAATATTGGAAAGGTGATGATTATATGTTTCTTGCACTATGTTGTTTTCACAGGTTTATTTATCTCCAATTATTTAATTATGGAAATCTTAACTTTTAGGTGCGTGGGTACACTTTCAGCATCAATTCAGGTGCTGTTGAGGAACTCGAGCTTGATTCATTTGGACTATCCATCATTCCGTCAAGTTTGGTAAGTGGGTAACTTCTTTGTAAGGTCAATAAAATAAGTACAGAAGACAGATTGCATGAAAGTTTTGTCAATTCAATTGGGAATATGTATCTTATGTTACCAAATCCAAGCTACAATTCCTCAACCTTGATAATATACTGCTCCTAAGGGTTGTCTACAAATTTATAATACTTGTTATATTTTAGGTGAGTACCTACTCTTTGCTGGTTGAGGACGTACTGGAAGTCGTATCTGATGCAGTTGTTGTGCATGAAGCTGCAGCTTCCCGGATACAAAGGCTTTCAAAGGTACCTCTTGTTTAAGAATAAAACTGCCAGGTTTAGTTGGTGGTTTACTTCTGTTTCGTAGCTGCTGAAAATGTTGCTTTTAGGCTTCCACTATCTTTGCAAATCCAGATTAGCTCGAGGTGTCTTGATGGATACATACTTTCATACATACATACATATATATTATGCATGGAAACTTATGGTTCTGATTTCTTCTTTTGGTTTCTCATGCTTATGGTATACTTGGTTCATGAGTCATGCATAAAGTCATCTAATTATGTTCTTTGGTAATTATAGGATATGTCCATTTTCTTTTGAAATGATCGATGCCATCTTTCTATTACTTTTTCTTATTTTTTATTCTGGAAGATGATTTGGAATTCAGTGAGGAAAACAGGCTGAACATTGTGGTCTCCCATTAAAAATAAATAACGAAATTCAGCCATCCTTTAATCACTATGTGTAGTTACTAAAAGAAAAGATAAGTAATTCGTTTATTTTGTCCTGTTGATAATAAAACAGCCTATTTCTTTTTGCTTATACTAGGGTTTCTTGGGCAACCATAATGTGGGAACTTCAGTGGATGATTTTGAAGATTATGACTCTGAACAATCTGTGACATATGGTCATGTTTCAAGGAGAAAGAAAAGTTTTGGAAGAAAGAAAGCCAATCGAAGAGATTGGGATAATGAAGATTATTGGGAGCTTCCAATGGACTACCTCTGACTCTCATGGTTTTTCTGCTAAATCACATGTAAAACACGTCTTTTATTGAAAATAATGAAGTTTAAATAAGCATAGCAAGTATTTTTTATTTAAAACACCAGTAGGCTTTTCTTTTCTTTTCTTTTCTTTTCTTTTTTGGTCGTAAGTTGGCTTTAACTTGTATAGTTAGTTTCATTGAATTTCTTAAGATTTTATTCAATATTTATTTTAGCAGAAATGTTTTTCTTCTAACTCAATACTCATATCAATCTTCCTAATTATTAAATAAAGAAAATATTAAATATTTTTTATGTTTTCAAAACATTAGATATATTTATTTTTTATTAAATATTTTTTTATTTAGTATTAAGAAAAATTATTAAGAAGAACTTGTAGGAAGATATAACATTACTCTTATTTTAACAATGTCTTTAACTTGTAATTGTATTGCTTATTCACACCGAATAAATGTTTGGTATGTCATGGTAAGCAATTTCCCATAGTTTGACATAGATGTTTCTTTTGTTGGATTAAATGTCTTGTATGACAAGCATGAGATTTATTTTATTAGTATAATAAATAATTAAATTAAGTTAATGAGTTAAATTCTTATTAAAAAAAAAATATAATTTTATAATTATAGTAATTATCAATTTGATAAAAGTTAACAGTATTAAGAAATAATTTTTTTACGTAAAACTCAAAGTCTTGTTCTTGTTATAAGATTTTTTTTTTTTTTTTAACATCACTAAAGTAGAAGAAGAAAATAAAAAAACGTAAATGAATAAATAATGAGTTTTAAGATTTCTTATCCTTTTGAAATATAGTTTGTTGTTATTAAAACTTATTCATGGATCAAGATTAGTATCTTCATGCATTTTTGTTTGTAGTAATAATAAATTCTAAGATCTTTATGTTTTAGTGATAATTTTTGTGTATTAAGAATATTAGGAAAATTATAATTTAATTCCTTTTTTTTAAAAAAAAAAAACATGCTAGTCTATTGAATAACATTTTTCACTTTGTATTTAGAAATGTTTTTATCAATGGAAACATTTGTAACATGGCCTCTATTTTTTTTTTTTTACCAATTAAACATCAAGACTTAGAAAGCTCAAGGAGAAACCTTTCAATCATTACAAACATTAAACACATTATCTTAAAGTTTAATGGGATTTTATAAATATCTCTCCATAGTTTAATAATTTTTTATTAAAATATCCTTAAAAGTAGACAAACTCAAATTTTTTAATCAATATAATTTATCATTCATTGTATTCACAACCCAAATGAATACATAAATTTAATTAACTGAAAACGCCAAATTACTTTAACTTGTTAATTACATAAAATACTTAACTTCAGCAAGTTATAAAGTGAATTAACATTTAGTAAAATTAAGTCTAGATTCAATTAAAGTTACTGAGAATATATCTTTAAAACAAAAAAGAAAAAAATATCCGAGAGAATCCAAAGTGGACTTTTTAAAGCATAAATCATGGAAGCACTAGTAGAGTAGACTAGCCGTTAGCGCCTGTCTGGTTTCAAATTTAAAACTCACCTCTTCTTTTATTCTCCACCATTCTGCCATTCTCCTTTCTTTCTCCCAAAAAATAACAAAGTAACAAAAAACAAGACAACGCCGATGCAAACTCCGATGAGCGGAGCACCCAAACTGCGGGCGCGATCTGGCCGGACGCCGCTTCAGCCGAAGAACTCTCCCGCCGTCGATCCCTCAAAGCCAAAGGCCAAACAAAAGCAACCACCAATCGAGATCTCAGTGATCCCCGACTCCGAGAAGGAGAACCGTCCGATTGTGGATGCGTCACTGGCGGATGAGCTGGAGGCGATGAAGAAGAAAGTGGAGAGGCTGAGAGTGGAGAAGGAAAGGACGGAGAAAACGCTGAAGGAAAGGGACGCGGTGCTTGATGCCAAGATGAAGGAGCTCCAACACAGAGGGGACATTCAGAAGAACCTCGAGATCCAGGTTGACCGCCTCTTCCGGTTGAAGGAGCTCAAGTCTCGCTGCTTGGTATAAGTATTGCACTGCCTAACCACACTTCATTTCTATCAAATTCAAATTCTCATTTTTTTCAATTTAATTTGTTTTCAATAGAGAGTTTCTCCAATGCGAACGCTGAGACAGAAGGAACAACAAAAGATAATAGTTAACCAACCCCCTTCCGAGTCGGAGGTATGTACTATCTACAAAGTGATCTCAATTTCAAACTCAAACTTACTCAATTCAATTCCTTTTTTTATTACTATATAATCTATATCTTTTGTGGAATGAATTTGGTTGCATACATAAACACAAGTGGATCAAAAGAAAGAGACTGACTCAGAAATGTACCCTTTTTGTGTTTGTTTGTTGAGAAGGTCAACAAAACTCAGGAAATGGTGGCTTCTGATTCTGAATCTGAATGTAGAGAGGAATGCGAAATGCAACAGAGTCCCGGTTCAGCTTCTTCACAAACTCGATCATAGACACACTAAATCTGATAATTAACCTGTCACGCCGTTTCGGCAAGTTTCCATACATAATATCTCGTTATGTCTTTTTTTCTTTTTTCTTTCGAGTTATTTCTCTGAATTTCACATTGCAATTTGTACTTTTTGATGATTATTACAGCATTTTAAGAAAAAAAAATGGCTCACAGTTTAGATTGCAAAAAAAAAAAAAAACTTTCGTATTCGGTTGATGTTTCTCTCATTTTTTAGGTTTTAGCTCTTGTTTAATTACCATCACACTGGATATCTGTATTTTGAATTTACTAAAAGTGATTTCTTTTAGATGAAAATTGATATTTACTCACAATCCATGGGTTTAGGTTTGAGTTTGTTCCACAATCACAAGTTAATTCATCCACTATATTAGCCCCAAATTGAATTCCTTGTCTTAATATTAGAGCAAAAATGAAATTGAAATATTTGATTTGAAATTCATGCCTCTAAGAGATTAAATTATGTTAATTCTTATGCATACAAGTTAACACAACAGGCTAATTTCCATAAGAGAATGTACTGAATTCAATTTTTACACATTAAATTACCAATTATAATCTAAGCTTTAATAGTTGGGAAAACTTTATACACTCAAGTATTTAGTCCCTTATGTAAGTAAAACTTTATTGAGATTCATATCATTAAAAAACAAAAAGATAATAATAATGATTTAGAGTTTAGACTCGAGCGTTACACTCGAACTTACCATAACAAGACCATTAATATGCCCCCTTTTTTGGCTTTATCTTTCCTTTCAGATTTTTCTGGTGCATTTTTTTAGAGAGGCTAGCTATGCATTTTAGTTTTGTTTTTGTGTGCTTTTCAGATCCTTGACCCGTTTCTTTTTTCTTTATAAAAAAGAAAGAAAGTAGGTCCTTAATAATAAGGTTCATTCTCAAAAGAGAAAAAAGTTATTTACACATCAATTTTTTACAATTTTACTTATAATAATACTAGTTTGGAATAAAAGGAAAAGAAAAGAAGTATTAAAATGTATATTTTTCTTATTTCATTAACTAAAAAAAGTAGTGTAAGAAATCTTTTATTTTTTATATATAAAAGCATAATACATTGGTGTTATTTTAAAGTTTACTTTTACTTATAAACTGAAAATATTTAAAGTATTTTATATTTAAATGCTTTTAATTAATTATTTTGGAACTTCCAACAATATTAAGTGTTTTAACTTTTTTAAACAACTATCTTAATTATTTTTGAATTTTTTCAAACCTTACAATTCTTATAAAACTCTCTTAATTATATTTTCACTATAATTATCACTTACTTAATAAGTTTTCCAAAGCCATTTAACAACTCTCTTAATTTTTCAAAACCATTTAAGAACTCACTTATGTTATCTTTACAAGTTTTGGAATTTTAAAATTAAAATCTATATAATCCATAACCACAATACAACATTGATTACGATATAGTCTTTTTAACGCATTTGGTTATCATCGACTTTTCTCCTCTATTTTGATTTTGAGTTTTCAATAAACTAATTTTTTGTTTTGTTTTAATAATGATATCTGTTTCCAGTCAACAAAAAAAAAATTATGACATTATTAAATATTTTGTAATTTAATTTCATTTGTCTATTGTTAGTTACTTAACAATTTTAAAATATTTTTTCTTTTTAATTAATATCTTTTGTATTTTGTACTTTTATTTTGTTAATGTATTGAACCTCTTCGTCTTCTATAGAATCAATGTCCTTCATTCATTCCTTTTTGGTGCATATAATTTTCTTCTTAATGGTTGTTGAACGTGTTTTACGAGGATTAAGTGTGTGTTTGGATTACAGTTGATAAATTTAAGTTTAGTTGAAAGTTTGTTTGTAAATTTAAGTTTTGTTGAAAATGAGTTTGCAGTAACGTAATTTATGTTTGGGAACTTTTGTTTCAAAAGTGAATTTGAAAGATTGTTTTTAGGCTCAACTGTACACAAAAGTAACAAAATGTTGCTTTGGTCCCAACTCATGTTTAGAAGGAAAAGTATGTTGAATCAATTAAAAAAATAAACAACTCAAACAATATTGCATCACGTTCGAAACATCTTAACTCACTTTTGAAAACCCAAACAGGTTTCTAAACACACATTAAAACTTCTCAAATGAAACAAAAGTGAATGCAAGAATATTAACAAATTAGGATTTCCAATGAAAGGTTGCATGTGTTCCATTATGGTTCAAGGTATTTAGTTTTAATTACTACAAATTGGCCTCTAGAAAGATGTTTTTTTTTTTTGGAAACTACACACCTATTAATGCAATATATTATATTTAGTTTTAATTACTACAAATCTATTCACATGCAAATCACGTTGAAATCTATTCTGTATTTTTTTATTAAATTAAATAAATTAATAACTACATAACTACATATATTATATTTCCAAAGTAAACCCAACTACATCTATACTATATATATTTTAGAGGTAGTTTCAAGAAAAGTTTTGACAAGTGTCTTTTATTCCTACATTTGTTTTTTCTCCAAAATCTAAAACTTTTTATGTTTAGTAAGTTTTTTAAAAATATTTTTAATTAAAAAATTAGAAAAAAATTTAACCCTTATTGTATAAAGTTGTATATCAACAAAAATTAATGGGAAAGTAATATTTGTCTTATTGTGTCTTGAAAATGTTTTCTTGAATGGGCTATTGTAAAACATTTTTCAAAATGTCAATAATGATATAACTATAGTCATAAATAATTGTCCCATAATTTATGAATAATAACATATGTGTTTTAATTTCATTCAAAAATCAAAATTATTGTGTTTTAATAAATTAAAAATTGGATGGTGAGAGGGGAATGAGGTCGGTCCATTACTTTATATGTTTGAGTTTCAATATAATCAAATTTCAATAGAATTCAATTATCTTCATTCCTTTTCAAAACCCAATTCGGTCAAAAGCATTTCAAACGTCTACCTCCATCTTCATGACTGTTCTCCTTCCAAGTTTCAAAACTTAATTCCTTCACAACTATTTCACATGACTACTTCATCTTTCTTTCTTTTCTACCTACGTCTAGTTTCTGTCATCTTGATTTTTGTTGCATCTCAAACAGCTTCCTCCATCTTCATGATGTGGAGTGAGGATAACTTCAAACTCCTCTATGGATTCCAAGCAAGCGAGGCAACAAACAAAGTTATATATGATACAAAAACGAGAAAGAACCATCACCAAAATAACAAGTAACATCAACTTAATGGAGTTTTGTAATTTCTAATGTGTTTTGTCATTTCTTTGTTTTTTTTTATACACTCTCTCCATTGATACATCTCATTGTTTAGGTTTGAACCTTAATACTTAATTGAAATGTTAGAATTTGTTGTAAAAAAAATAATTAACTACCAAGTTATTACAAACAATCAATACATTTTTTTATCACTTCTTTTTCCGTAATTAAAATTATTCAATCCCTTATATTCAACAAACATACAATTCCACGAATTTAGTCTCAAATAAGTTTATTGTGTTAGTTGTTTATTTTATTATAAACAGATGCCTATTTTTTTAAGTATAAATTTATAATAAATTGATAATAGATTTATAAGTAACATTAGAATTGTATTCCTTGCCAAATGTATTTTAATCTAAATGTAAATTAATTCACTTTGTCACCATATATTTATTATGAATCTTTGTAAGATTAATCTAATTTTATAATATAAACATGTATTTTAATTTTTTTTATTTCATTTTCATTGTCACATGAATGTCCAAATGCAAATAATTTTTAAATTTTAAATCTTTGAGTTTGTTTTTATATTCTATTTAACATAACATATTTTATAATAAATTAGAATTAATTGATTTTATTAAAAATGTAGCATCAAATGAAAATTTACTTTTAAGTTAAGATGAGAACTGCTCTTCACAAACCAACAAACGAAGAAGATTCTCAAAATCTTTTTCCCCTACACCTCTCATTCAAGGTATGTAAGAATGATATATTATAGTCATACTATAATTATTCCTCTTTATGTCCATATTAATAATTATTCCCTTAAATATGATATTGTTGGTATATATAGATAACAGGTTTTTAAGAATACTTTTAACTCCTTTAATTCCAAGTTCATTGCCTTCTAGAAGATTTCTACTATTCGAGATTACAAATGCAATTTATTTATTAATTTAAATTTTTTTATTTTTTTAATCTATTTTAAGCAATAGTTTATGAATATTACATCTTTTTTCTTACTTATTTCTAATACTTTATATTCTAGGTTTGACTATTCCTAACAAAAACTTAATAAGTTCAAGTATGAATTCATATTTATTTCAATTATTTGCGGTTATAACTTATTTTTATTTTTTTCCTCATAATCTATCAATATTGTTGAATGTCATTATAACAATGTTTATTACAAACAAAATGTATTTTTTAATAAGTATAGAATTAATATTTAAAATTTACAAATATATAATAAATTAAAAAATTAATAAATTATTTTAATCTTATGCTATAAAGTTCTATTTCTATTTTTTTTATTTCATTTTCAATGTCACATAATTATCCACGTACAAATAATGTATATGGTATTTAACACAAGGTATTTGATAATAAGTGAGAATTAATAGATTTTTATTAAAAATGTAGCGTTTAATGAAAATTTACTTTTGAGTCAATATGAGAACTTCTCTTCCCAAATCAACAAACGAGAAAAAATATTGACATCCTTTATGCGTACACCTCCCGTTCAAGGTATGTAACAAAAATATAGTATATTTATACTATTATTATTTCTTTTTATGCACGTATTAATAACTATTCCCTTAAAAAACATATTACCGATGTATATAGATAAGAGGTTTTCGGCAACAGTTTTAACTCCTTCAAATTCAAGTTCATTGCTGACCAAAAGATTTCCATTATCAGAGATTACAAATGGTAATTATTTATTAATTTAAATTCTTTAAATTTTTAATCTCTTCTATGCAATACTAATAATTATTACATATTTGTTTCTTACTCATTTCTTATATTTTATATTTCAATTTCATTTGTTCTTGCTAAAAACTTAACTACTTGAAGTATGAATTCATATCTATTTTAATTGTTTGGAATTTTAAAATATTTTTTATTTTTTACTCACAGCTTATTACTATTGTCAAATCTCATAATAAGAAAGGTTTGTTTCAGATTATTCACAATCAAGTGATTTACAATCTCAATCTACTACTCATAGTTGTTTTCAAACTCCAGTTCATATTGATCAATCAAATTCATTGAAATTTGTCAAGCATATCATTCAAAGGAGTTCAATAATTCATTCCATTAAACAGATTGGTTTTGATCAATATATTGGGAATGAAAGACATACTATTGAAAAGACAACAAATGCTTAAGGTATTTTAATTGATTAATTAATTTTCTCAATTTTTTTAAAAGAATATTTATTTGATTCATATTGGATTGTTTTTGAAATAGATCTTAATTCACTTGAAGTTCCAGGTGAAAATGTTAACGAAGGAAGCGAATTAAATGATGTTGAATATCAAGAGATAGAGCAAGAAGGTATTTGTATATTTCTATTCAACATTTAATTTTTTTTTTTACTTTTAACCATTATATTTTTCATATTTTTTTAGAAAATTATTTAATTGATTAATATTTGATTATTTTTTAATTGATGTTAATCGACATGAAGTTTCAATTCAAAATGATAACGAAGGATGTGATTTAAACAATGATTTGTTTGAACAAAGTGAGCAACATGGTATTTATATATTTTTGTTGTTCATTTAAATTTGTATTTTGTACTTTACTATTTACATATTTTTATTTGTAAAAGTTGCATTTCTTTATACTAGAGTATTTGTATTTTGGAGATTTCACTTTTCATTGTCATTTTTGTGGAGTTTCAGTGTGGTATCAAGAAAGATATGAAAAAATAAAGAATTCGTACAACTCAAACAATATATAATTTGACATTTTTTCTCTAATAAAATAAAATGATTTATTTGAAGATGTTGGTTAGAAAAATTGATAAAAAAAAATTACAAATAAATGTAATGGCTTAGAATCAAATTCTTTTTTTGTTTAGTATGCAGAAAAAAAATCTAGATTTAAATCTTAATGTTTTCCAAGTTAAAACTGCCTATTAAAAATCAAAATTATCCTTCTAGCATCACATAAAAATGGATTTAGATTCTCTCTATTTTTTTTCTTTTAAATAGTTAAGTAAAAAAAAAATATATAAAAAAATTTGTTAGTGAGATCTAATTATAATATATAAAAAAATTATAATTTTTATATATATTTCTCTATTTTATTTAATTATTTTTTAAATGAAAAAGAGAAGAAAACCTCATAAAAACGTATCCTCCAAATTGCGTGAGATAACTTGCACCGAAAACAGAGAAAAGCGAATGTGTGAAGTGTTGATCAGTTGATGAGGAAATTGTTAAAAATAGGGTACAATAGCAATTCGGATTAGACAAGTTTTCTTAGTAAAAAGGACAAAAGGAGTGCGTGCAAAAGCAGGTGCCCTGCATGCAGAAGATGAAAGCTGAGTCATGACTCCTGACACTACAGATTGAGAAAGGAATCCGCTTTGAGTGAGATGATAGCAACCCATATCTGCAACTGTTACGCTGCTATTACTATATACTTATGATCAACTTTTTAAGAAAAATATGAATATCATCCATAGCCATTAAGATATATACATTTGTCACAAAAAGTAGGTTAAACTAAATAATTACTTCTTATACTTTCAATCAATTTAAATTTTAGATTTTATATATTTTTTAAATTTGATGTTTATAGTTTTATTAATTTAGATTTTACTTCTTTTGGAATTAATATTTTAATAATTTAAAATTGTAAAGACCAATTTTAATAAAAAATATTGTTTAATATCATAATAAGTAAAAATTATAAGAATTAAAATTAAAATAAGTTAAAAATATAAGAATCAATATCATAATGATAAAGACTAAAATCTAAAGAATTAAACTTACAAAAATTGATATTAAAAAAAAATTATATAGACTAAAATATAAATCGAGTTAAATTACAAAGACTGATAGTTTAATTTTAACTAAAAATTATATTGAATAAAACTTGTAGTCCATCTCTTTTTTTTATAGATAATTATCCTCACTACAAATACAAAAGATTTTTCTTTTGATGGTCAAAAGAATTTATTAAGAAATGAAGAAAAAGCAAAAAAAAATTAAAGATAAGAGGAGTGTTGAATAAAGAGAATAATAAACTATTAATATTAAAATAAAGTAATAATAAAGTTGTATTTCCCTACTTTAGAAGGTTCCAGAACAGATAATGATAATGTATTAATTTTTATATTTTTATATAAAATAATATATATTTTTATATTTTATCTAATATTATTTATTATGTATATTTTTATTATTATTTTTTTATTCAATTATATTTAAAAAAATATAAATAATAATACACTTTTATAAAAAGTATAAAATTAATATTTTTCATAATGTATAATAATATAAAATAGAAAAGAAGTGAGAATGGAAGGGCATTTGTGGAAATGGATTAAATCAATCCGGACAGTGAGAGAGACAATCCTTCACCTGTCTGGCTCCCTGTTCCGTTTCATTCATAGGAAATAACATGTCACACTCAGTACTATTACCATCCGTACCCAAGTATTTATGGAGAAGAGAGGCTCTTCTCCTAAATTGTTTTTCTTTCTATTAATTGTTCCATTCGTTTTATAATATTTATTGTTTTAGACAAAAATTTGTTTTATTTTATCTATTATTTTAAAAAATTAAAAGAATATTGATTATTTCTTTTAACTTTATTTTCTTTTAGTATCTTTAATAAATAGAATAAGAATATTAATAGAGTAAGAATTAATTTAATTAAATATAATTATATGTTTTTAAATTAAAATATTTAATAAATTTCTTAATACTTATAAAAAATCATAAACAATAGATATTATGAAAGCAAAAGAGGAGGATCAAAAAATTTTTTTTGACTTTATTTTTCAAATATATCTCCAAATCTAAAGAAAATGAGTGAAATCAAAAAAAAAAATATAAGTTGATCTACCTCATATTAAATATATCTCCAAAATAAAGAAAGAGAACTATTAATTCAAATACGCGTGTGAAAAAAAAAATGAATTATCCATCTTATTCTTGTTCCCTACCTCTTTCATGCTTAAAAATTAGAGTGCATTAGCACTAATTGAATAAATTCTTATTTTATATTTGGTTAAATTATAATTTTAGTTTCTATATTTTGTTATATTTCATTAAAGTTAATTAATAAATGTATTAAATTTTTGATATATAACAAATATATTATCTAATTTTTTATCATATATTATTTAATATATAATAAATTTAAAAAATATTGATACGTATAAAAAATATTGTCACATATACATTAAAAAAAACAAAATAAAAAAATAAAAAAAAATTATGAAGAGAAATAAATAACGTAAATTATAAAGAAAATGAATTAAAAAAAGTCAAAGAATTTAAAAAGTCAAATATCAAATGATTGATTTAATTAATATGTATTTTTATTTATCCTACTTAAATTATATGAATTAAATATATATATTAGAGAGTATTAAAAAATTATAATACATTGAGTATTATTTGATAATATCGCTATAGACTATTTTGATTTTTTACATATTTTTTTTTTAAAAAATTCTCACTACAATATCTATCAACTTAAGATTTTTTTTTTTTTTCTTTTGAGATAGAATTTGACATTACTAGTTAGTTTGATATGAAGTGAAAAATTAAGAATTTAATTTGTAATATAATTTTATATGAAATGTCATTAATAAAATTTTCTTCAGATATTTAATATTTAATAGTATTTAATAATAATTATAAAAAAGATAAATTTTTTGCATTAAGACTTAATATGATATATTTTTAAAAAATATGGGTGAAAAGTTAATGAAATAATTTCAATATAATTTCATTTTATATTCCATTTATGAATCTTTTTATCTAACGATACATTAAAATGATTATAAATGATAATATAATTTTATTATGAATCATTTTGGTATAATATTAAGAAAAGAGTTTGATTGTACTACTTAAAATATTGATTAAACAGTAAAATTGTATAATGAGATAAATTAATTATAGATAAATGGAGGACCAATGTAATAGGAGCAAGAATAATAATAACATAGAAACATGTTAGTGACAAGATTTATGTTCTTAAATTATATTTAATATCATAAAATCTTGAAAATTATAACAATCAATTTTTTATGAAAATATAGACTAATACAAATATAAAAATTATAAATATGGATCAATCTTGAAAATATGAACTAAAATTCAAATGAGTGATCCAAAAAAAAATTTATACTATTATTTATTTTTTAATTTCTCATAATATCTTCCAACTTGATATGTAAGACATTAGTCTTTTGAAATATTGTCATGTATTTAAGTGGAACCTCTCTCAACAAAATTATTTTGATACACATGAATTTTAGAATTGAATCCGAGAATACCATTCTAAACACATTCTAAATATTTTTTTAAATAAAAGATTCCCTCATTATTAATTGTTAATAAGATATATACATTATAATAAAAGTTTTAAATGTTTTATAAATAAAGTTTTTAAGTTTAATCTTGTAGTCTTTTCTTTATAAAATTAAGTTGGATTTTTAATATATTAGTGAAAGCGATATTATTTAAAAAAATGTTATAAAAATAATATAATTCATAAATGTATTTATTTTGTACTAACAAATTCCTTATATTCGACATATAACTATTTTTTATATTTTATTTCATTTGTTGTCCTATATCTCAATTGTCCTCTAATTATATTGTTTATGCAAGAGAAAATTGTTGAGATAGAGAATTAAACATAGAAAACAAAAAGAGAAAAAAATAGTATAATTATTTTTACATAATGTACGCACATTATTAGAGTGAAATAAATATATGTATATGAATTATGACCCTTTTTAAAATACTTGTCAAATTATATCTCATCCACTTTTATGTTAAAAAGCTAACTTAATTTTGCATAGAATAAATAACAAGATAAGGCTTTTAAAAATATCTTTTTTTTTTGTATGAATAAGTAATATTTGAGCCGATTTGCATGAATTTTGAGTAATTTACCCATCCATAAATCATGTGAGGAGTTCTTCCTTTCCTATTAATAGAAAGCTTATCTCAAGATGTTCGCTAAAGTAACAATTATGAAACACTTGAACGAGAACACTATTAGAATTTATTTCTCGATTTACATTATAAAAAAATACTCAATTTTTCACTAACCATATGTACCTCTCTTTAATTTAGTAAGAATTTCCTATTTATGTGCTTGCATATTTAGATTATGTTTGTTTGTACTTATTTTGTAAGAAAATTTGTTCTTTAATTTAAAAAATCATTTCTCACACATACAAGACTGTTTGAATATTTTTTTAGAAAATTAGAATTAAAAAATATTTATTTTGCTTTTAATAAAAAACTAGCTTCTTTAAAAAAATCAATTTAAAGAGAAAAGTAATAAAAGAGAAAAAATAATTTTTTTATAATTATATCAAATATAAAGTAATTTCAACTTTTAATAAAAATGTCTAATAAAAATATTTAAATTTTTGTATTTTCTTATAATTATTTTTTTTTCAAAACTTATTTAAAGACACTGATGAAAGCATATAATAATGTATGATATAATATATTAATAATATTAGTAATAGAGTGAAATTTTCTTGCATGACTTAAGTGATATCGAGCCGCCCCTCACTAATTCCGAAAATGAGTCCTTCTGGTAATCACTTTTTTTTTTTTTTAATTGGATAACCACGGTTCTTTGTCTGTATTTCAAGCTTATCATTTTTTTCCCCATATCCTAATAGCATGTTTGTATTATAGTTTAAAAATTACAATTTGGCTTAATGAAAAATTAATTAATTAATTAATATTTAAATTATAATTTGAGATTCAAAATTATTTTGAAATAGAATGTGACTATAATTTTGCAAATTTAAAATGTACAAATTATAATTGAAACATGCTATAAATTATAGACGTGTTGTATTTTTTAAAACAAAATATGTGTAAATAAAAATGGAAAGAGTATATATTATATCTTAAAAATGAAAAGATTGAAAAAGAAAATAATTAAAAAAGTAAACAGAGAAGGGACAGTTGTGACATTGGGTGGTGTGTCCCGAACAAGGAAGAAAAGGAAAAAAGAAAGAGAGAGAGGAAAAGTGAAAATAACTATGCTTAAAATTCACTCGTTCAATTAATTTAGTCTTATCTCAAGTTAATTATGATAAGTATGAGTCTTAGAAATTAAATTTTATATGTTTTTGGATTAAATTTAAATTATATTTTGAGTCATCTTAATTTAGTTTGATATTTCAAATTTTTTAAAATATTATATATTTTTTATAATTAATTATAAATAATAATAATTTTAAATTTAAATTAATATTTTTTATATAACATAATAATATATTTGTATTAATATTATTTATTTATATATATAAATTATAAAATATATTTTAATTTTAATTTTTTACTTTTATAGTTTAATAATTTAATAACATATAATATTTAAATTTATATGTTATATGTTATATATTAAATTAATCAAATTAAAACCCGATCATTGACTCATGATTGAATCAAATTTAAATTTTAAAAATTAATTTGATTAAAATATTAAACAAGATTTTGATTATGACAAACTCTTCCTAACCCCTTCTACGTACACCTTACGTGAGGGAAGTAACGCAAAGGGAAAGGGGCAAAACAAAAAAAGGATTGGTGGTTCACCGTTACTCTCTCACTGTCCATTTTCTCACCCTCCGATTCTATCGCTTTTCGTGCTTTCTCTCTTCTCTCATCTCTCTCCCTTCCAACCCCAATTCCAATGCAATTGCAATTGCAATTGCAATTTGCAATGCCATATCTCCCTTTCAACCTAACACAAACCTCATCCTCTCTCTCCACCCTCTCCCCCTTTCCCCAAGCCAGATCCGATCTCCTTCTTTCGTCGTTTTGTTCATTTTCCCTTCCTTTCGCTCTCCAGATCTGCCATTTATCTCTGATTTCGTTTTCACTGCATTCATTTCCTTCATTTCACAGGTACACACCGACCTTTATCTTTATCTTCTTGTTCTTCTTCTTCCTCAAATTTAATTTATAACGGTACATTACGGTAGGGTTTGCAACGGCATCAGCTAAACCATCTCTCTCTTTACACTTGCTCGTTTTCTTTTTATTTAATTTATTATTAAAGTATTTGTGTGTCCACCTTCAATTCCAGGGAATCCAGCTGATTTTCTGTCTGATTCTTAATAGAAGAGGAACGCTGCGTTTGAAGACTAGGCTAGAGCTACAATTTGGTGTTGGCATTGGCATTGGCATTGGATTGAGTGGTGAATGAGATGAGATCTCCATTCTCCAATCCAATACCAATGTGGATGGAGAACTATATATGAGTTCTGATCAGCCACTGCTTTCAGAATCACACCTCCCTTCTTCTTCTTCTTCTTCTTCCCATTCCCAGATCCATCACCGCCACCGCAAATCAGCCTGTTTCTGCACCAATCTCTCCTTCGACGAGATTGAGCTGAAGGACCACCCCGACGTCGTTTTGGCTAGGGATTCTAGTTTCCATAACCGCTCTATCTCTATCTCTATCGCCACCACTGAAAAGGACTTGCAATCTGCTGAGCAGTTCCCTTTGGAATGCCCCTCACGGGAAAGGCCACGGCTGGTATCATCGTGGGGTGCAATGGAACTGCAACTGCATCATGATACCAATATTAATAACCCTACTACTCTCCCCTTTGAAATTACCACACCTTCCTCTGCTGGATTGCAGGACAAGTTTAACAAATCTCAGAGGGTTCGTCACAAGAGTGTGCAATTTGATGATTCTCTCTTACACGAAGATAGCGCCAGGCTCATCTATATCAATGATCCTAACAAGACCAATGACAAGTATGACTTCACCGGGAATGAGATCCGAACCAGCAAGTACACCCTCCTCACATTCCTCCCCAAGAATCTCTTCATTCAGTTTCATCGCGTTGCTTATTTGTATTTCCTCGCCATTGCCGCCCTCAATCAGCTTCCACCACTAGCTGTCTTCGGGAGAACCGTGTCTCTTTTTCCACTCTTGTTTGTGCTTTGTGTTACCGCTATTAAGGATGGCTATGAGGATTGGCGTAGGCACAGGTCCGACCTCAATGAGAACAATCGAGAGTCTCTGGTGCTTCAATGTGGCGATTTTCGGTCCAAGAAGTGGAAACACATAGAGGCTGGTGAGGTTGTCAAGATCTTTGCCGATGAGACCATTCCGGCTGATATGGTGTTGTTGGGGACAAGTGATCAAAGTGGGCTTGCTTTTATTCAGACAATGAATTTGGATGGTGAGTCCAATTTGAAGACAAGGTATGCTAGGCAGGAAACGGCTTCCGCGATTTCGTCTGAAGCTTGTCATGTTTCTGGGGTTATTAGATGCGAGCAGCCTAACCGGAATATTTATGAGTTCACGGCCAACATGGAGTTCAATGGACTTAAGTTTTCCCTAAGCCAGTCGAACATTGTTCTGCGTGGTTGCCAGCTGAAGAACACGGATTGGATCATTGGTGTTGTGGTTTATGCAGGACAGGAAACAAAAGCAATGATGAACAGTGCAGTTTCTCCTTCCAAGAGAAGCAAACTCGAAACTTACATGAACAGAGAAACCCTTTGGTTGTCCATTTTTCTTTTTATCATGTGTTTAGTTGTGGCCCTTGGGATGTGTCTTTGGCTGGTACGCCACAACAACCAGCTTGATACCTTGCCTTACTACAGAAAAAGATACTTCAACAATGGCCCAGAAAATGGAAAGAGATATAAGTATTATGGGATACCAATGGAAGCGTTTTTCTCCTTTTTGAGTTCTATTATAGTGTTTCAGATAATGATACCGATATCTCTTTACATCACAATGGAGTTGGTTCGTTTGGGTCAGTCATACTTCATGATTGAAGACAGGGACATGTATGACACTAGCTCTGGATCAAGGTTTCAGTGTAGATCATTAAATATAAATGAAGATTTGGGTCAAATACGCTATATATTTTCAGACAAGACAGGAACACTAACACAAAACAAAATGGAATTCCAGAGAGCTAGTGTACATGGGAAGAATTACGGGGGCTCCTTGCTTGTGGCTGATAAGAATACAGGTATTCAGTTTGCTCTTGAGATCATTATGTTATTCCATACTTTTTAACGATGTGGTGCAGTGCCATTATCACTTTTCATGCTAATGTAGTTTGAAATCCTTGTAACTGAAAGGCTAACATATATTTTTGGCACCAGGATTGTGAGAAAATTTTGGTTTCTTATGGAAGTGGGAGAAACGCATTAGTTTTGCCTTTTAACTGCTGTGGTTTATGGCAATAGTTGTTTTGCTGCACTGTTTGAAGAGAATTGGTGCCAATATAATATGTTCTCTTTGGTTGTCATTTTCTATTCAATTACTTATAATTGATCCTGGGATTGACCTAGCGATAATGCTTATTGCTGTGTGAATATTTAAAGCTCTATAGTTATTGTATGAGGGGAAGAGCTTCCTATGGGTTCGCTGATGGTTTTCTTTTCCTTGTTCAACTTCTTGCTCTTTTGCTTATTTGATGAAATTTCTATGTCCTTCAATAATTTTTTCTATTATGAACTTTATGATTCAGTTATATATCTTGATCTAAGTCAGAAGGTGTCAGCTACATGAGTTCTCATTCGAAACCATCTGTAAGCTTATGATGAATTGACAAATTTGCTGGTGCATATATATCACAAGATGTTTTTTGTGATTTTTCGCAGCAGCAGCAGCTGTTATTCATAAACGGAGATGGAAGCTCAAATCTGAAATTGCAGTTGATTCTGAACTGATGACAATGTTGCAGGAAGAATCAAATAGAGATGAAAGAATTGCTGCTCATGAGTTTTTTCTTACATTAGCTGCTTGTAATACTGTGATCCCTATGCTTAATGGTGGTGGGTTTTCCAGTTGTGGAACAAGTGAATCAAATGAAGATATAGAGGGCATTGATTACCAAGGAGAATCTCCTGATGAACAAGCTCTAGTTTCTGCAGCTTCTGCATATGGATATACTCTTTTTGAGCGAACATCTGGACATATTGTTATTGAGGTCAATGGTGAGAAACTCAGGTAGATAGTGACTTCCTGTTGGTGGGGGACTACATGTTTTCCTTTTTTTAAGAATGATGGACATGTATAATTAACTAAGCTGTATTATGTACATAAAATATTCTAGTTCAGTTTTGTACTTTATCTGTGACCTATATCTATACTATTCAGTAACTTCACTATTTCTCTGTGCAATATAGATTGGATGTATTGGGCCTGCACGAGTTTGATAGTGTGCGGAAGAGGATGTCTGTTGTTATTCGGTTTCCTGATAATGTTGTAAAGGTGTTAGTCAAAGGCGCTGATACTTCAATGTTTAGCATTTTAGCAAATGACAGTGAGAGCAACAATAGCATACGTCATGCAACGCAGAGCCATTTGAGTGAATATTCTTCACTGGGTTTGCGCACTCTTGTAGTTGCCTCCAGGGATCTTTCAGATGCTGAACTTGAGGAGTGGCAAAGCAAGTATGAAGATGCAAGCACTTCATTGGCTGACAGAGCTGCTAAACTACGTCAAACAGCTGCTCTTATAGAATGCAACTTAAAACTGCTTGGAGCAACTGGAATTGAGGACAAGCTGCAAGAGGGCGTACCAGAAGCCATTGAGTCCCTGCGGCAAGCTGGAATCAAGGTCTGGGTTCTTACTGGTGATAAGCAAGAGACGGCAATTTCAATTGGTCTTTCCTGCAAACTTCTGAGTGCAGATATGCAGCAGATTATTATAAATGGCACTTCAGAGGATGAATGCAGAAATCTTTTGGGTGATGCTAAAGCCAAATATGGTGTGAGATCTTCAGGTAGAGGGCAAAAGAATCTGAAGCACAAAACCAGTGCTGGACATGGTGATACTGATATTCCCAATGGTTCAAAGTCATTGAGCTTGTCCAAGTGGAATCCAGGAAAGGAAGAAGGCACTACTGCTTCATTGGCACTCATAATTGATGGAAACAGTTTGGTTTATATTTTGGAGAAAGAACTGGAGTCTGAGGTGAAGATTGTAGTTTCTCATTTGAAGTTTTTGTTTGGAATATTTATGTGCATTGGACCTCTAAAGCTTGCTTTTTCTTTCAGTTGTTGTAGGTGCATATACTACTGTTTCAGATTGTAGTTGTTAGTTAAAACTTCAGGGTTAATATTTACTGTTTTACTTTTTTCTTTCAACAGCTTTTCGACCTTGCAACTTCCTGTAGGGTTGTCCTTTGCTGTCGTGTTGCACCATTGCAGAAAGCAGGAATTGTTGATCTGATAAAGAGCCGCACGGATGATATGACACTGGCCATTGGTGATGGTAAGTTCTTTATAATGATATGAAATTACCCTTAATTTGCATTTGGATTTTCTTGGGGGGCTTGGTTGGTGGATGATAAAAAATAATTTGTCAATAGGTTAAGGTCATCAAGCTTCCGTTGCACTGGGTTAGTGTAACCAGATGTATTTTGAAATAAGATTTGATTTTATATGAACTTATAATCCCTTTTTTTATTTTGAATACTATTAACAGGGGCCAATGACGTGTCGATGATCCAAATGGCAGATGTTGGTGTTGGAATATGCGGGCAGGAGGGGCGCCAAGCTGTGATGGCATCAGATTTTGCAATGGGACAATTTCAGTTCTTGAAAAGATTACTTCTAGTTCATGGGCACTGGAATTATCAGCGTGTTGGTTATTTAGTTTTGTACAACTTCTACCGCAATGCTGTCTTTGTATTGATGTTATTTTGGTATGTATAGTTTTCTTTGAATATTACAGTTTGACTTTCTCGTGTTTATATGAATTTGTCTTTCTTTCTTTTAACTTTTTTATTTGGTGCAATCCAGTGTTGGATATCGGATCTTTCAGACATTTGGGCAGAAACTTGAACTAGAAACACTTGATTTTGATAATTTCTGCCTATGATAAGCTATGGACAGATAATTGACAAAATGATTTTTCCATATTTAGATTTTAACTATTGTCTATGCAACTGTCTTTTTATACTCTGGTACCATCATGTTTGGAAATCATATATTTCTTTCCTCTATATGCTCTCCTTGTTGAAATGTGTAATATGTAAGCTGTATCACAAATTTTTGGGCTCAAAGATAGAAGTTTGGATTTTAATTATAGTTGCTGGTTTATGAAATTTTATACATTCTAATGTACTGTCTTCCTTGTCTGTAGGTATATATTATGCACTGCTTTTTCTACAACTTCTGCACTGACAGATTGGAGTAGTGTATTCTATTCTGTGATATACACATCTATACCTACTATTATTGTTGGAATTCTGGACAAAGACTTGAGTCATAGGACACTCTTGCAGTATCCAAAACTGTATGGTGCAGGTCACCGGCAAGAAGCTTACAATATGCAATTATTTTGGGTCACAATGATTGACACAGTATGGCAGAGCCTTGTTCTCTTCTACACACCGTTGTTCACATATAAGGACAGTTCAATTGATATATGGAGCATGGGTAGTTTGTGGACAATTGCGGTTGTTATCCTTGTAAATGTACACCTGGCTATGGACATCAACCGTTGGGTGTTAATTACTCATGTTGCTATATGGGGATCGATAATCATTACATATGGTTGCATGGTGGTATTGGATTCTATACCTGCCTTTCCCAATTACTGGTTAGTTACTTATGTGTGCTCCAATAAGTATTCTGTATCATAGATGAAGCAGTACTGTAGGATGTAATATATAGCTAACGTGTCTTCAAATCATTGCAGGACTATTTATCATCTGGCAAAGTCCCCCACATATTGGATAACAATTTTGCTTATAATAATCGTGGCATTGCTCCCTCGCTTTACTTGTAAAGTTGTTTGTCAAATCTTTTGGCCTTCAGATATCCAGATAGTTAGAGAAGCTGAGTTAATGAGAAAACGACATAATCATCCGCGGTCAAGGCGACAAGTTTCCACTTAACTTGTGTTACTGTCTTGTGTCACTTATAGAAACTAGAGAAATCTCAATTGAATTTGTCCATCACAATGCATTCTTGTGGCAGTTGGTTGTATAGGTGACCAGGTAAGGGCATGGTTTCTCTCTGTCTCTCTCTCTTATTATTATTATTATTATTATTTTGGTTTAAATAAAATTTTAGTTCCTATAGTGTCCATCCTTATGTTTTGGTCCCTATCATTAAGGAATTGGTCCGTATATTTTCCACTCGTTTTAGTCCCTTTAGTTTCTACTCATTAAAGTATTGGTCCTTATTTTTCATAAAGGATTGGTCCCTATAATTTTCACTTATTAAGGTATTTGTCCTTGAAGTATCAAAACCCAAATGAGTGAAAATATAGGAACGAATATCCAAAAAAAAACTATAGGGTCCAAAACCCAAATGGGTGGAAACTATAGAGACCAAAATCTTATTTAAACCTATTATTATTATTTTAAAGGTATTTTTTTAATAGTTTCCTATTGATATTTCCTGTAATTTAGTGTCCTTGGACTTAGCAGTTGTCTATAGCCAAGAATAACTTCAATAATTTTAGATTTGTGAAGTGTCCAAAAACTGTCATGAGTGTGTGGATAAGTTCTTCTGATGGTATATGGCATCCCTTTCTTCATGAAAGTGGTAATTTTGATGCTGTTACTGCAGGTTTTAGAAGTTAGTGGTCCTATGACCCTGCACATAAATCTTCTATTAGGTCTTTGTGGATGTATTGAGAGGAAGCTGTTCATTGTTGTAGGTATAATATAATATACAATATACAATTTGAACATAAGGTTAGTTGAATGAAGTATCACTTGTCTTCTGCCCTCATTTTGTTTGTATTCGGGTGAGTGGGCACACACGAAATGTGCAATGGAAAGAGGTAAAAAGTGGGATAATGGCAGTGGTTAAAAGATAAGAAAGTGGAAAAAAAACAGGAATTTTATTTAAATTTGGCTTTCTTTAATAAACTAATTGGCTTTATCTAAGAAACTAATTTGTTTACTTAAATTTGTGATTACATTTCTTTTCTTAGAATATTGAACAAACGTTCAACATAGATAAGGGTGTTTCTTTTGGAGTATTTTGGATAAAATTTGAAATGGAAAATTGCCTGAGAGCTCTCTCGATTAATAGTTCATATTTGTGCTGCTTCTATTTTGTTAAGAGCTGTTGTTGCATGTGCAAGTCAACCTAACTCTGCCAACTGTCATAATGTGTACCCTAGGCAACAGATAGATGAATCAATTTATATAATTAGCTAGGACTCATTGTTTTCTTTACATAAACGGTGTAAGATTTTTGTAATGAAGGGTGGATGTCTTTCTCCAAAATGCATCTTTGAATTTAGTAAGTTGTCAAACTTCTTATTCCTTCTGAAGGGTAGCAACTAACAAAATTTGCTACTTGTAGTTGAAATCTGAAACAAAGATTCCTTCATTTTCAATCCTTCTGGATTATTTGGGTTGGATAAAATTTGCTAACAATTAATGCAGTCTGGCTTGAGTTCTGTTGACCAGTTGTCTGTAGGAATCTGGTAGAGCATGGAGTTCTCTTGGCAGTTTGAGTCTTTTGAAAACATAAACCCTGAATTTGTGCTCTAAGTTTGTGCAATGGCCCTCGACCTTTTGTATTATTTACTCCTTAGGTTCTCTAGTGGCATATTCTAGTTTGGATGATTATTGAAGCTCTTTTGGTCAAGGATGGATTCTGTTGATGGCCTGTGAATATTTCTCTTTTATTTTGCCAGCTCGTTTGGTTCTAGGTTTAGCAAAGTTAACAGTCAGCGAAACATGTATGCAGTTGAAGTTTGGTAACGGGCAAATGAGTTAAGTGATCACCATTGTATGTCACATTGGTGTTTTCCACAATTTTTCATTTTGAGGGCTTTTTGATCATACAAGAATATGCGTGTTTGTCTATTTACGATATATATGGATGAGGAGGGAAGAATGTTGCGCACACACTTCTACATATAGTTAAGATGAGCTTTGTAACCCAACCCCCCCCCCCCCCCCAAAAAAAAAAAAAAGATGAGCTTACTCCTTTCACGTGTTCAAAAGCTGTTTATGCTTGGTTCTGATCTTTTGTGGTCTAATTTTTCAGATGAGTTGCAGAAGCAGATTGCACCGATGTGAGACAAAAATGGTTGGCATCCTACATAATAACCAATTGTAAGTTATGACGCCAAGGCTAGTAATTAGCTGGCCTGGCTTTTCAAATGCCTCGAGGCAGGAAGGTAAATAGGAGAGGGAGGTTGGAAGAGGCTCAGACTCAGGTATCTCCAGCAATTTGGTGTGGGCGGAATTTGATCGGTGGGGCAATGGTGACATGATAATGATCCACGGGTCTATAGAGGGGTGTGGGAGAGAGTAGAGGGTAACTAAGTGTACTATAGTTCTGTAAAAATCAGGCTTGAAATCGTCTTTAAAAGAGAGAATGTCTCATGAAAGGATAAAATGAAAGGAAAGAAAAAGGTAATTTTCACAATCCTGCATCCCTCGCATTGCCTAATTTTTTGTCTAACCTACAGTCTAATCCTGCAAAAGCAAGTTACTTTAAGGCTGAATTTTTCCACGTAAAGGCCCTTGAGGTAGAGTGGATGTGATCTGTGGAAGTCTTGGGCCATGAAATGGTCTTGGAAGTTGGAACATGTCATGGCTATTTTGTATGGAATGATTGACCCCCAGAATTTTTTTTTTAAAAAGAATCGAGTAACACTAGAAGACACGCACACACACTGGACCAAAAAGAAAAAAACAACACAATTTATTTCTTCTTTTTACAAGTTGAAGCTACACTTCTAACAGGTAAAAATCTAACCGTGAGTTCACATCTCCAACTAGAGGCAACATCTGCAGAAAGGCATTAATTTAGTTCTCTAAAATTTATTTAATTAATATTACATTAGTTTCTAATTTGACTTGAGTAATTTTTATTCATAGACCAATTAAATTTTCTTCTTAATTGAGGCAAATTTGAAAGATGATATAGTTAATTGATATTAATAATTTTTAGAAGATTAGATTGATGTGGATTCAGTCTTCCAAGGAAATTTTTTTCATTTTAATTGGATTACAATAATGCTTTGCACATGTCATTCCCTAATAATGCATTAATTCTTAAATGATGTAAGATCTTTTGAAAGAGTGCCTGTGTGAACGTGCCTAAATTTTATTATTTATTACTGTAGAATCTAGATGAGCCAAATATATTACATTTTAAGTTGCTTCATTTTCTTTAACGCGTTCTCTTGACTTTTGAAACATGAGTTATGAGTTCTTGATTCATATCTATACTACATAGGATGGGTCGATCTCAATTTAACGACAAGATTGAATCTTACAACAAGAAGTCTTGTCAGCAATTAGTTCACATTTATTATTTCTTGAATTCATACTATAAATTACCAAACTTTTGATTTGTTTGTTAGGATCGATGAAAGAAACCTCAAGTACAATTTCTTATATATATATATATATATATATATAGATTTTGAATTCCTTTTTCTCAATTTTGTGTTGTTCTGCATTTAAGTGAACAAGATATAATTTCAACGATTTTTTTTTAATTTTTTTTTTGACGAACACTTTCAACGATTGTTAATCGAAGGTTGATTGTGTGATTGTAAAATGATTACATTACACATGATAAACTTTGCTCTACTAAACATTTTAAAGAGATTTGGTTTCGAACAATATATGTGACAAATGAAATATTACGAGTATCAAGTTACACAAGTGAAATTATATTATCAAGAAAAACAAGAATAATAATATATGTAATTAGAAGTAATGCACAGGTACGTACAAGAATCGTCGATGCAGAGAGGGCAATGATTACACTGGGGCTCACTAACTCCTCAAAATATTATGATCATGTGCATGGCCGTGAATGGTGGATAGTTTCATTTGAATTTGAACTTTGGTTTGTAAAAGAAGAGACTTTGTTTATACAAGATATGTGTAGATTAATTTAATGAATAAAATATTATCATTTTTATATTAAATAATTAATTACATTAATTTTGGTATAATATCATTATTATTTATAGAATTATTCAAATACTATAATGTAATTCTGCACTAGATACTAGATATATATAAAAATATGTCTTTGAAATGGAGGGTAGAGATATTGGAGGTGGTGAACTGAGAATGAACCATAGCCCTGCGATGCACTGCATTTGGTATCCTTATCCAATCTTACCGTGCGCATCAGAGTTTGAGACAGTTGTTAACAACCCTTCCCTTTGTCCGTACCCGAATGCCCTTATTTCGCGTACAACCCCCGCAAGGGCAAAACTGTCTTTCCATCCATCAGCGTTGTCAGTGGCGGCTATTATAATACAGCCAAACAGCTCGCTCTTATCATCAAATCAAGCAATGCCACCTGTCACCATAACTTACATTTAAGAGAAATTATTCAGAATTTTTATAATACCTTAATGATTAGATAATTAAAGTAAATGGTTAAAAATTTATTAAATGTGAATTTTATAATAAATATTTTAAAATAATAATTAATAAGACAAATTATACTATTTTTTTATAAATTTAACTTAATTATACTTAACACTTATTGTTTTAAAAATTATATTCATCTACTTTAAAATTTATATTGTTATTATACTAATCTTTTTTAAAAATTTATATTTTCATTATATTTATATTTTTTTATTTTAAGACAAATTTATATTGTTTCAAAAAAGTTCAGTGTAATTTGTATAAATTAATAACTAATAAAATATTTAATAACTCACTCTAAATATTATATCCTAAAAAAATATAAGTACAATTAAATTCCCCAAAATTCTTCTGTATTATACTCAATCTAATAAGACTACTTTGTTTGACCTTTTGACAAAAGTAACACTTATCTTCATTATTGTAAAAGTGCATCTAGAAGATAATTTTTTCTCTTTTCTGTTGAGTAACAGGGAGCCTAAAAAGCAGTAAATCATAATAGTAGATTTGATACTATATTTTAATTTAAAATTTTAAAATATTAAATTTATTTTACTTATATATTTTTTATTTAATCTATTCTTTATTAATATGAGATTTTTTAACTTTCATACTTAAATTTTTAACATTTTCTTCTTTTAAAAGTTAAATCAAACAAGCTCAGACAATATACCAAGTTTTTTTGAAGTTAGTTTGTAGGTAAAAATTTAGTAAAGAAAAATATATTTATTTTAAATTAATTAATATAATAATATAATAATATACTTTAAATTAAATAAAAAATAAATAAATTTTTATATGCTCGTTTTATTTTTTTATCTGAATATTTATTTACTTTATAAATAAGTTTACTTAGATATTACTATCAAAATATATTAAAATTTCTCTATCTTTAAATATTTTGAGAGTACCACTTAAGATTTTACTACTTATTTTGATTCTTAAATTAACTATAATTAATTTTTTAATTAAAAAATAAAGTGCATGATAAACTCCATCATCATTTAATGTTAAAATTTTAAAGGGTTTTGTTAATAATTTTAATATATTAAATACTTTATTTTTATAAAAAAATTATTTTAATTTCTTTAACGTGTATTTCTAACAAAATCCAATGTTAAAATATGAATATGAGTGAACATGTAATAATTTTGGCCTAATGACGCAAACGCAATGACATCACCTTGCAACGTAAGAATCAAGACCCGAACACCACCTTCCCTCCCACGCTCCACTGCTCAAATCCTCAACCATTTTATGTACACGTGGCACAGCCACAATCGTTGTGTCTCGCACGCGGCAAGGTTGAGAGTGAAAAGCCAAGTTTCATTTGGAGGGTGGAACTTTCGTGGGGAGTTTCCAAGCATGTGCAAATTGCAACTTGGGTGAGTCCTCATCTGTTTTTTTTCCTTTTTAATTTTTTTTTAATTCAGTTTTTTATTTTATTTTCCTTTTTTGTGTCAAAGTATAAAGACTAGCCCAAGTAACCTCAGCTCAGTGCCTCTCGGTGTGTGTGTGAAGTGACAAAATCTTGTGACACTCAACTCACCCAAGAACAAGGAGAGGAGAGGAGAGGTTTAAAATATAATTTGTGAGAGAGAAAGAGAATCTTTGAAAGATGGAGAATCTTGGTTCAGGTGGTAGGAAGGCAATTGAGAAGGAGCTATTGAGAGGGCGTAATTTTGCCAAGGAGCTACGACATGTCATCACTGAAAATGGAGGGTCAACCCCATTAGCTAAACAGCTTGTGAAGAAGGTGCTCATGTCCTTTACCAACTCCCTCTTCCACTTGAACAATCCCACTCCCACTTCTGATGTCCAACTCAGGGATTGGATTCATAACCCTGCTAAATCTGAGGACTCTCAGGAGAGTAACTGCAAGACTTCCACCATTAAGGAACAAAGAGGGTGTTACAAGAGAAGGTACGTAATTTTTTTTCCATCCATCATATTCTATTCTTTTCTAATTTGGTCCCTTCTTAATAATAATAATAATAAAAATAAAAAAAGATTTTATTTAGCTGATGTTTTTCTTCTTAACCTTTTTTGGAATCCCTTTTCTTATCCTTGCCTAAATTTCACTGCACCTGATGTTTTTCTTACGTGAGATTTGAACTTTTAAAGCCTATACCAAGGTTCCCTGTACTCATCAATTGAGTGTCTCTTTGAGAACCACATACTTGTTATAATTTGTCCTCTATCTTAATCAATCTATTGGTATACAATTGGATTGGACCCCATCAATTATTGTTCATCATCATCTTCACATGGGATGAAGTACTATGTTGTAATTAGCCCCGTCTTTTACTTATTTATTTTTCTTTACCTAGTTATTACTTTTGGCTGGCACCAACACCGTACCTGCGTTAATTAGTTTTCTTTAAGAAGTATTGGGAATGAATTAGGAAAGTTTATCTGAATCTGCAATGCAATTGATCTTGTTTGCAGAAGAACTTCACAAACATTGGAGAAGGAGTCTGAAACTCCAATCGAAGATGGGCATCAATGGAGAAAGTATGGCCAAAAAGTGATCCTCAATGCCAAATACCCGAGGTATATATCTATATTAATGAATTTAATTCCTCCCTTAAAATTTCCAGTTAATTCCTCTGATTCTCTCTAAACACCTCTTTCTTTCTGAGCCTAAATGGATATATATATATATATGCAGGAACTACTACAGGTGCACACACAAATATGATCAGGGTTGCCAAGCAACCAAACAGGTGCAGAGAGTTCAAGAGGAGCCTCCCCTCCACAAGACCACCTATTATGGCCAACACACTTGCAGAAACTTACTCAACCCTGAGATCATACTGGACTCCAATTCTCCTTCTGACTCTTCTGTATTCCTTAGCTTTGACAACACCCTCCCACATCCACCCAAACACCACTGCCCCTTTCTCTCATCTTCATCTTTTCCATCCCCATCACTGAAAAAGGAGTGTAAGGAGGAGATTCCCTCATCTTCCTCCAACGATTACCTCCTCTCTCCTGACCCCACTTTCGATAATAATTCCTCAAGGCATGTCACTCTATCATCAACCCTTGACTCAGATCACAGGGATGTCATGTCTAGTGTCTTCTATGATTCTGCTGAGCTTGATCAAGTCTTTGAGCCCTTTCTTGAATTTTGTTGACTAGTGTTCAGCTATGTTTAATTTGCTCTGTAAATCTTTTTCTTTTTTTACCTTAGTGAAAGTAGCTAGTGCAATATATAGTAAGAAAACTTTTAGATACATGTAGTTTGAGCTCAAACGACACCATCATTGTGTTATGTTATAAACTATGTCTTCAAATGTTGCTTGAGCTCCATCGCTGTAAAATTACTTTCTTTTCCATTTTCAATGAATGAGAAATGAACGAGTTTAGAATTGTTTCATAGTAATTTCCTTCATACTCTAATGGAAAAAAAAAAATTAAATGTGCCTTCATCAACAAATTAATTAAAGCAACATACACAAAAGGTGCAGAGCAACTGTGTCCAATGAGTATATGGGTCACTTGGAGAGGTTAAGGTTGGTTGAAATTGAGTGCATGAAATTCCGCGGGGATCTAGCCAGACCTGTTGACTTGTCTGGACGATGCTGTGTGTTGATGTTTTTGGGGAGTGGGCTGTGCAACCAAAAAGCTGATGATGGTCTGATGGAGATGGACTCTTTAATTTGTGATTGTGATATACAATTGCAGCGGGCAAAATACACTGGCCACACCCCCCTTAATCCTTAATAATCACTTAATTAGGCATGCTTATATGCTTATAAGGTTTTTTTTTTTTGGCACCTCTCTCTCTCTCACACACATCCTTAGCTACATATGTATGGATAAATATATGATTGCACTCCTCCCCTATTGTTTATAGTGGGTGGATTTGGTGATTGACACGATTATAAGAAGCAATATAGTGATAAAGTTACATCCTCATCTATAACTTAAGCTTTATATATCTAGGAAGTATCCCTGCAATAGACGTATTTTTTAAAATTTAAATATAATTTTAAAAAATATGGATTAAAAAAAAAAATTTAAAATTATAAAAAATTTATACATAATTAATTTTAAAGAGAATTTAAATTTAAAATAATAAAAATTAAGAATCACACGTCATTTTTTGAAAAGTAAAAACTTTACTTTCTAAAAAATGTACTCTAATTTAATAATTAAATAGGATATATGATATGTGCTAAAAATTAGTTGTGATGGATTTGCTAAGTGATACAGGAAATGTTAACGTTAGCTATAAGCAAATTGGTTGATCAAGTGTTAAAAGTGCGTCGAGCGTAGATTAGTTTTCATGCAAATTTTAAATTGGCACATAAGAAACTGGTTTTCACACTATGATTTGAACTTCAAACATACACAAATTCGTAGTCATTCGTTCTAACCAGTAACCACTTTGCTAAATAGGCAAATAAGAAATGCTCCAACTTTACAATAGATAAATGCTAAAAAACTATATGTTTAACATTATCTGTCACCATTAGCAATATATAAATTTTAAGTCAGAATATTATTTATTTATGAAACAAATTTTAAGTGATATAAAAATAGTGCTTAAAGTGTCAAGTATAAAGGATATGATATTATCAACTGTGTTTGATTGAGAACATGGGTCGTGCATCGCGTTTATTTTGTTTGTTTTTGGTATGCATACCTTAGCAGCTAAAGGATTTAAAGTTTAAACCTTCGACGATGTGCGAAAAGTGGTTGTCCGGTCTTTTTCTGAAGGATTTTAAGAAAAGTTGATTATGATCAATATTGCATACATGATTATAATCTAATGTACATCTGAATTCTACTATTCATGATCAAGAGTCATTCTCTTGTTCTTATAAAATATCAAGTCCAACTATCTTAATTATAGTTGTCGCCATTTTTATCATTATTATGACTAATTTTTTTTAGAAACTGCCACTGTTGAATTTCCTATTATTTTCACAATCATCATCACTAAACAATGCATCTTATGAGAATTTAAATTTTATAAGTTTGTTCAAAATCAATGATAATTCTCAACAAAAATCATTGGTAATTAATTTGAGAATCTTTTTAATTAACCAACAGAACACACACATCTATAGTTGGGTGACTTTTTTATGTAAATGATTCCAAAAAGTTTATACTTATAGTGAACATCTAGTATTTTGACAATGACTATTAGTCTCCGTTTAATTCTTAAAATTAAGCATGTAATTAGAATTTAAAATTAAAATTAGACTTTTTAATTTTAATTTTTATGTTTAGAATGTCATTTAAATTAAAATTCCATAAACTAATTCTATAGAATTAAAAAATAATTAAATTAAATTTTTCTCAATTCTTAACCTATACTTTAAAATTACTAATTCCATAACTTAAAAATTATACTCTTCTTTCTCTCTATATTTATTTATGAACAATCATATTTATTGAGATTTTATATTTACATAAAAAATTATGTTTATATTTATATAAAAATTACTATAATGGCTATGTATTTATTCTTCTTAAAAAATATGAAAAAATTCTTTATGAAAAAATATGACTATTATATTATAAAAATATTATTGTATGAATATTTTTATTAATTTTAATTTAGTGAATAATTTTTTAATATTTTAGATCATATCTTTAAAAAATAAAATTATAATTAAATTTAGAATTATAATTTTTTATCATAATTCTTTGACAATTCTAAACATAAAATTTAAAATTTTAAATTAATTTTAATTAAAATTAAAATTTTATATTTCAATTTTAATTTCGCTATTCAAACGAATCCTTAAAGAATTTGTAAGGATATTTGTTAGCAAATCCGTTCTATTAATTATTTATAAGTCTTTTTTTTATCTTATTAATGCATAAGTCAATGAGGGGGGAAAAATAATGTGAACAAGGTGCTTGAGACCTACTATCTAGAAAGAGAATAACGATATTGTTTTAAGGAATAAACACAGTTTTTCAAAGTTGCTAAACGCATAAAATAATTAAGTGATCATTGACACTACCAAATTAGAAATGTCTTTATATATATGAGAGGCATTCTTCCATCACATAGAATCTAACAACATAAAATAAGTAAAATATCGGTCATGGAAAATTCTACAAATATTCAAACATATTTCAATTTTTCGTTAGACTGTGTTGGGCAAATATAATAATAATAATAATAATAATAATAATAATAATAATAATAATAATAATAATAATAATAACAAATATAGTAAATTAATGTAATCAGAATAAAATTATTCCCTTCAATCAATAATATGTGGTCTCTATGGTGTGTGTGAACACATGGCATGAGCTTAGACATTATGCAGAAGCCAGAAAACAGTTTTTGACCGTAGCCTATGTATATCTAGTATGTACCATCATTTCATAAAGAGAGAAATTAACATGAAAGACAGCATAGTAAAGTGAAAAGAAAGCAGAGTCATGGAGGGGCCTTTTGGAATAAAAAAGAGAGAGAAGGATATATAATTATATATTATATAAAGCAATGCACGACCTTTCATCATCATACCATCCAAATCAAAATTACTACTACTAACTTTAGGGTTGCTTGGAAAATGTGGTCATTGGTGAATGGGTAGACGTGGATCTTTCAACTTTCAAGACGTGTGGACGAGTTCACATTGGGATTCAAATTTCCAAATCCCAAATCTTTTTTCTTTGAATCCCTCGTGCTAAGTACTGAACAGCAAATAAAAGTGAGGTCTCATATAGAACAGAACGATTAGTGATACAGCAAAAAAAGAATTAATTAAAATGATAGGAACTCATTCATTAATGAGACAAGAAACATATGAATTCCATCTATTCGGTACTAAATTTTGACAAAATTTTATCCATGTAGCATTTTCTAAACAAAAAACAAATTGAAATCTTGGGTGGGCTCGCTCTCTCGATAATGTTACGTAAGTAGTAGGGACAGCAAGTCTATGAGAGGTACCTGGGGTAGTGCCACTATTCAAAAGCGAGGGTTCATTATGTCCATCTATCTATATGCGAGGTTAATAATGGTGTACTCTTTTTCCAGCAGATTCATTTAACTAGTCTCTTCAACAAATTTATGTGCGTTCACATTGACAACAAGAAAAGGTTGGTTGAACTCTTTGGATTCATTTGAATTCAACCACACGATGCTGCATCTTTATCTTAAATTGCTTCAAGTACCTCTTCTGTATGTGCCCTTTTTAGCATATTCATCTATAAACGATCTCAATTTTTTTAATTATTAAATAAAAAATATTAAATATTTTTTATATTTTTAAAATATTAATTTTTTTATTTTTTATTTAAAATTTTTTATTTAATATTAAAATAATTAAATAAAAAAATATAATATTACTCGATTTAATATATTTCTCTATCCTCTCTCAACAACCGACGATATACATAAATATGTGTTTTTCCTAGGTGCAGTTCTTATTATTAAAAGGGCTCTATTCAAGGGCTAGCTAAATGAATTTCTTCGAACTTTAATTGGTTCAATATGTATGTGCTTGGTTTGATTCTCCTTATGTATAGAAAGTTTTAAGCTACATACATTACAAATGCATCTATCTTTGGCTTACTCTCGTTTTGGATAGACATGGCATGCCATGTCATAATTATCTTTTGTACAGAGAAATAATGGCCGATCGTGTACTTCAAGAAACTAAATTTGACAAAAAAAAAAAGAAAGAAGAAAATCTAATATTAAGATCTGAAAACCTGGATTGGCTTGGGACGTTGACTAAATATGACACACATATATCACATTGTGGATGGTCGAAATGTCAAGGCAGATTCATATATATGAACTTGGTGTTGGTCTTAATTAAAACGCGTTTGGTAAGATAAAAAAATATAAAAAAGACAAATATAATTAAGGAAGAAAATAAATGTTTAGTGCATCAATTAATATATATGATTTGTTTCACACATGTCTGTTCTCACTAAATCTTAGTATCTCCAGCTAAATATTGTCTTTCTGGCCTTAAAATTGGGTTTGCACATGACTCCTTCACACTGTGGGAGTATGGGGGCATATAGAAACCCCAAGTCAATAGCTGAATTCAAATCCCAAATTTCCTTTATCTTAAAATAATAGTTATGTATCTAGCTTGAGTGACTTTCAACAATAAATTAGTTTGAAATATGTCGTTTGAGTGTAATAGGGATAAATGAAAATTCAAATAAAATTAATAAATTTAGGTAATAATCACTTTTTAATATGTCGAGAAATAAAATGTCTTATCTTAGAATCTATCTCTATTTCTTTTAACAAATATATAAGAATTTTGTTGTTACCAATATATATAAAAGAATTTTGCATTAATTATGAATCACATGGACAATAGTAGAAGCGCAAATGACCAGTTGACCTATATTCCTGCTAAATTATCTAAAATCAGTCCAAATGTTTGGAATACACCAATATATTTGCCAAATCTAAATAAAAAATAAAAAAATAAAAAATAAATAAAAGCCTAAGGCCCTAATGCTTCTTAATAATTGTGTAGTTTAATGTGTGGTTATTATTAAATAATAATATGTAGTTGTTATTGTGTGGATTAATATGTGATTGTTATTAAAACAACGTTGTGTAGTTGTAATTTATTTAAATTTTATATTTGTATGGCTTATGTTTATCTTGGTATTGTATAAATACCTCCTCTCGTGCATTTGTAAATCATCAAGTAGTAAGCTTCAATAAGCAATAAAATCTCTAAGTTTTCTTAAGTTATTCTCTAAAGAGTGTAGTCTTGAGTGAAGTATAAGCTTTCTTCTTTGAGTGGTAAAATTAGAGTTGTGTACTCTAAGTTTTTTCTCTACAATTGGTATCAAGAGCTAGGTTGTGAGTTACTACCATAGATACTATTCACATGTGTCACTATATACTTTTATAGTAATTATTAACGTCTACGAGATTTGTTCAAGTATATGATATATGATACTATTTATGTATATGGTACTGTTCACAGTGAAATAGTTATTTGGGGTACTTTTTTGGTTTGAGCATTCTTGAGTCGTGAGGAGTTCGCACTATACAAGTTTGTGTCTCAAAATCAAGCTTGTTCGGTATTGTTAGAGTCTTGTCGACACAATGGGTGACCTTCAAGCAGTTGGAGGAATCTAGAAACTTAATCACAAAAATTACAACACGTGGAAGACGTGTATGATGTCTTACCTACAAGATCAAGACCTTTGGGAAGTCGTTGGTGGTAGTGAAGTTACGAAGCCTGAGCAAGAAGATGCTCAAGGAACCTTGCGTAAATGGAAGATTAAAGTGGGTAAAGCCATGTTTGCCCTAAAGAACACAGTTGAAGACGAAAATGTTAGAACACATACAAAAGCTAGAAACACTAAAAGAAGCGTGGGATACTCTAGATGCACTCTTTTCGAGAAAGAATGACACAAGACTTTAACTTCTCGAGAATGAATTGTTATCAGTTGCACAACAAGATATACCGATTGCTCAATACTTTCACAAGATAAAAACATTATGCCGTGAAATTTCTGATTTAGATCCTATAGCTGCTATTGGAGATACCAGGGTAAAAAGAATAATTATTCATGGTTTGAGGCCCGAATATCGAAGCTTCGTTGCTGCTATACAAGGATGATCGACTCAATCATCACTTGTAGAGTTTGAAAATTTACTTGTTGGTTAAGAATCTATGGCCAAGCAAATGGGAGGGGTGTCACTGAAAGGTGAAGAGGAAGCACTCTACACCAACAAAAGCAAGGCAACTTCAAACAACACGTTGGTAGAGGATCTAAAAAGTATGATGATAAGACAAAAAGTCATCAAGGAAAGGGAAGCACTTGTCCAAGGGGAGCTTCAAAGAATCGTAGTAACAATAAAAGATTTGATGGTAAATGTTACAATTGCGACAAGAAAGGCCATATGGCGAAAGATTGTTAGTTTAACAAAAGGCCCGCTGAGAGCAACATTGCTACTTCCAATACAAAGGAGAAAAGCGAAGATGATTGGGACGCTGAGGCATCTTTTGCTATGGAAGAGGAGGAGTTAGCTCTCACAGTAACAATGGCTAACCGAATTGACTACGAGAATGACTGGATTGTTGATTCAGGTTGCTCAAATCACATGACATGTGATAAACAGAAGTTACAGAGCCTGTCAGAATACAAGGGAAATCACGTTGTTGTGACAGTTGATAATTCAAGATTACCGATTGCTCACATCGGTAAAACGGTAGTTGCACCTCGGTATAGTCATAATTAGGTACCACTTCAAAATGTTTACCATGCCCCAGGCATGGAGAAAAATTTGCTTTCAGTGGCACAAGTAACATCGTCAGGTCACCATATTTTGTTTGGTCCAAGAGATGTGAAGATGTATCGTGATCTCAAAATCTCATAACAACTAGTGATAGAAGGACGACGTCTGGAGTCAGTCTGCGTAATGTCAGCAGAGTTAACATATGTAGACAAGACAAGAAGAAATGAGACAGTAGATTTATGGCATATACGGTTAGGTCATGTTAGTTATTCCAAGCTAAGTATGATGATGAAGAAGTCGATGCTTAAGGGACTTCCTCAGCTTGATATAAGAACAGACACAGTCTGTGCAGGATGCCAGTATGGTAAAGCACATCAATTGCCATACGAGGAGTCAAAGTTTAAAGCAAAGGAACCATTAGAGTTAATTCACTCTGATGTATTTGGGCCTGTTAAGCAACCATCGATTGGTGGAATGCAGTACATGGTGACGTTTATTGATGATCTCTCCAGGTATGTGTGGGTTCTCTTTATGAAAGAAAAGTCTAACACATTCTCAAAGTTTAAAGAGTTCAAAGAGATAGTTGAAGGAGAAATGGGAAAGAAGATCTGTTGCTTGCACACAGACAATGGAGGAAAATATAGCTCAGGCAAGTTCTCTCAATACCTACGAGAATGTAACATACGTCATCAGTATACTTGTGCTAATACACCACAACAAAATGGTATAGCAGAGAAAAAGAATTGACATCTTGTAGAAATTTGTCGGAATATGTTACATGCAAAGAATATACCCGGAAGATTTTGGGCTGAAGCTATGAGAACCGCAACCCATGTGATCAATAAACTTCCTCAACCAAGGTTAGAGTTTGTTTCACCTTTTGAGAAACTTTGGAACATGAAACCTTCAGTTAACTACTTTCGAGTATTTGGTTGTGTATGCTATGTATTTGTTCCTGATCATTTATATAGTAAGTTTGATAAGAAAGCAATTGAGTGTATCTTTTTGTGGGATACGACAACCAAAGGAAATGGTGGAAATGTTGTGATCCTATGAGTGGAAAATGTTACACTTCACGCAATGTGGTAATCGATGAAGCATTTTCTTAGTGGTCCTCAGAAAAAGAGCTATTATCAGATTCGAGAGAATTTGAAGACATGCCACAATAGAAAATAGGAAAGCATACTGTCCAACTCTAATCAACTTTAAATGAACTAGGAGACCTATGTGACGATGTCAATGTCGAGCAAGGATTAATCCATAGTCCTTGGCAAACTGGTGTGTATCAACCAGATGTTAGATCAAGTGAAGTGGAAGAACTAACTCCACTGTCACAACTCTGAAGGTCAACAAGAGCACGAAAGCTAAATCCCAAATACATTAATGCAACCATAGTTGAAGAAGCAATTGCAACAGAACTTGAAACGTTCAAGTAAGCATCAAAGAGTTCTGAGTGGATTACAGCTATAAAAGAAGAGATCATTGCACTTGAGCAAAACCAGACTTGGGATCTGGTGCCAAAACCAAGAGATGTGAAACCCATATCCTGCAAGTGGGTTTACAAGATAAAACGTCGTCCAGATGGGTCAATTGAGAGGTACAAGGCACAGTTGGTCGCTCGTGATTTCTCTCAGCAGTATGGACTAGACTATGATGAAACGTTTAGTCCGGTGGCAAGGCTTACAACCGTACGGGTACTACTTGCACTTGTAGCCAATAAAGACTAGAACTTATGGTAGATAGATGTGAAGAATGCATTCCTTCATGGAGAGCTAGATCGAGAGATCTATATGATTCAACCATTGGGTTTTCAAAACCAAAATCATCCTGAGCATGTGTGTAAGTTGCGAAAGGAACTTTACGGATTGAAACAAGCACCCAGGGCGTGGTATGGTAAGATTGCTGAATTTCTAACACAGGGCGGTGCTTCAGTGACGCCTACAGATTCTAGCTTATTTGTCAACGCCAATGGAGGAAAGCTAGCTATCGTGTTGATATATGTGGATGATTTAATCATAACTGGTGATTTTGAGGCAGAAATTCTTCGAACCAAGGAGAATTTATCAGTTCATTTCCAGATGAAGGAACTTGGACAACTCAAGAACTTTCTTGGTCTAGAGGTTGATCACACATAAGAAGGAATATTTCTCTGTCAAGAAAAATATTCTAAAGATTTGTTAAAGAGGTTTGGAATGCTCAAAAGTAAGCCAATTTCAACACCGATGGAACCGAATGCTAAGATGTGTGCACTTGAAGGCAAAGACTTGGAAGATGCAACGATGTATCGACAATTGGTAGGTAATCTGGTCTACTTAACCTTGACTCGACTTGACATCTCTTATACAGTTAGTGTGATGAGACGGTATATGCAAAATCCGAAGAAGCCTTATTTGGAAGCAGTTCGTCGAATACTGAGATATGTGAAAAGTACAATAAACTATGGTCTTTTGTACAAGAAAGGTGAAGATTGCAACTTAGTTGGTTATTGTGATGTTGACTATGCAGGAGATCATGACACTAGGAGATTAACAACTGGATACATGTTTAAACTTGGTTTCAGAGCAATTTCTTGGTGTAGTAAGAGATAACCAACGGTATCATTGTCAACCACCAAAGCTGAGTATCAATTAGCGGCAATGGCAGCTCAAGAGAGTACATGACTGATGCAACTGATGAATGATCTACATCAACCAATAAATTATGCAGTTTCGTTGTACTGTAACAACCAATCAGCAATTCATTTGGCAGAAAATCCAATTTTTTCACACAAGAACTAAACATATAGAAGTACACCATCACTTTATCAGAGAAAAAGTTCTGCAAGAAGAGATTGAGATGAAGCATATCAAGATAGATGATCAAGTGGCAGACTTATTCACAAAAGGTTTAAGTATCAACAAATTTGAAATGTTCCATCGTCAACTCAGCATGGTGCAAAGTGTAAGAGCTGGTATTGAGAGGGAGTGTTAAATTATCTAACACCAACCCAAATGCTTGGAGTAGCCCAATACATTTGCCAGATCCAAATAATAAATAAATAAAAGCCTAAGCCCATGATGTTTCTTATTAATTGTGTGATTTAATGTGTGGTTATTATTAAACAATAACGTGTGGTTGTTGTTGTGTGGAATAATGTGTGATTGTTATTAAAACAATAATGTGTGGTTGTAATTTATTTAGATTTTATATTTGTGTGGCTTATGTTTGTCTTGGTATTGTATAAATTCCCCCTCCCGTGCATTTGTAAATCATCAAGTAGTAAGCTTCAATAAACAATAAAAGCTCTAAGCTTTCTTAAGTTGTTCTCTAAAGAGTGTAGTCTTGAGTAAAGAATAAGCTTTCTTCTTTTAGTGATAAAATTAGAGTTGTGTACTCTAAGTTTTTTCTCTACAATTCCTAATCATAGGCCAAGCAAGCAATAATGGTCTCAATCTCTTAAGGAAAATATAGATCTCTTAGATAGGAATCAATACGTGGACATGATGGACACATACTGTTTTGGTATTGAATAACTTGTGTTTTTATTTTCTTTTATGTAGAGTCTAAATAGTTTTTTCTTCAAAAAAAAAAACTTTGGAATCAAATTTAAATGGTAATCATATAATCATATATTATATAATATATAAAGAAAAAATACATGCCTTCAAATCATGACATGTGTCACTCTGACATAACAGTACATATATAAAATGTTGTCATATAGTAAATATGTGCTCCCAGTAACTGTCATGTAACATATCATATTATAATTTAAATAGAAATTGCAAATGTGTCGCCATATTAGAAAAATCATGCTACACTGGAATTATTTTTGAAGACTAGAAAATAAATAAAAATAAAAATTTATTTATTAACACTATAAAATTATTAAAATTTTGAAAAAAGAGCTAAAAAAAATAGAAACATGAAATAACAATGAAATGAAAAAAATTCATTGAAAGAAAATTTGAGGACCCACTGATGCCCTTTTACATTGAGCTTCTGGCATCAAATTTGAAGTTCATCTCCACAAAAGTCCATCTCTTTAAAATATTATAGTATGATGGCTGCCATTCAGATTCTCGTTTCCTTCATCGTTTTTGGTTAATGGGTTTTCTTTTTTAGAAAGGATTAAGCTTTTGGGTACGACGACATTGGTGGGTCTTCAACTCCTCAAAGTTTATCTTTTGCCTCTGAATCATAAAAAGAACAAGCGATGAGACCTTCAACACATACTCAAAATTCATGTCAGAGTTCATCTCAAATTACCACTCTGCTTCACCACATACTCATAATTCACCTTCACATTCACCTTCTTCTTTTAGAAGAATTGCTTCTAACTAGCTCGCCAGAACACCATATATAGGTAGTCTACTACTTCTTTCGCATGAACTCTTTCCCAGTGGTCATGTTACTGAAAAAAATGGTCGTTCAACTAAACCCAACCAACACTACAAGAAAATGGCTCTTTTGCGGCAGATTTTTTACGGCGGATTATAATATGTCTCAATTTGCAGCGAATCCATTTGTGTCGGATTTTTGCAATGAATTTTTCCCCCCAAAGTTTTTTCGATGACGCTTTCATTGTGGATTTTTTTTTAAAAAAAGGTTTGCAGCAAAAAAATCCATCGCAAAATTAATAAATACAATAAAAAATTAGAAGAAAAATAATAAAAATTAAAACAATTTGTGGCAGAAAAATTTGTCACAAAAATCAACCGCAATTTAAAAATAATTTGGGGGTAAAAAAATTCGCCGCAAAATTAATAAATGTAATTAAAAGTTCTATAGAAAAATAATAAAAAAAATTAAAATAATTTGCGATAAAACAATCAGTCACAAAAATCTGCATAATTTAAAAAAAAAGTTTTTGCTATGAAAAAATTCACCGCAAAATTAATAAATATAATAAAAAATTTTGGAGAAAAATAAAAAAAATTAAAATAATTTGCAATGGAAAAATCAGCCTCAAAAATTTGTTGCAATTTTAAAAAAAGTAAAATTAATAATTATAATAAAAAATTCTAGAGAAAAATAAAAAAATTAAAATAATTGGTGATGGAAAAATTCATCGCAAAAATCTGTCGCAATTTTAAAAATTTTTTTGTGGTAAAAAAATCCGTTGTAATTTGAAAAATATACTTCAGATCTAAAACGTCATCTTCCTTCTATCAACCTCATTTATCACCTTTCCCCCTTGCCAAAACTCTCTTCTGTCCTCTTCCCTCTCTGTTCGGCAATGCCCACCACCATATCGAAACCGACCAAGCTGTTAACAGTCAAATTTGCCGCTCCATCGCGACCCCGCGCCCGAGCCACACCCGATTGGTGCTCCACGTCCTGGCCATCACGGCCCATTGCGACCCCCGCCTGACCCACTAACCCGGCGATCCCGTGACCCACTTATTGGTGAACCTCGCAATCCCGCGACCCTCGCCGACCCACCGACCAGACGAACCCCGCAACCCACCGAATGGCGAACCCGCGACCCCGTGACCACGCCAACCCGAGACCCCTGCCTACCCACCGACTTGCGACCCATCATTGCAACCTCACACTGGAGCAGTCATCCACCACGCGTCATGTCCCAGCCGTCCATCACTTCACTATTGGCCTCCATTGTTGCAGTTGTTTCCCTTTGTACAAAGATGAGAAGCCTTGTTTGTTGAGGTAATTTAGAATGTGTTTAATTTGGAGTTTTCTTAATTCTAAAACATAATTTTAAGGAAGATTATATGCTTCAAATGTTCTTCCTTTTTCATTGATTCTTGAATGAAAATTGTGATGTTTGATCATGAGATTCTTGATGTATTTGGATGAGAATAGACATAGTTGACATAGGGTCAAGTGGAGCTTGTACTTAGCCATGATACTTATTATGTTGTATTTATAATTTTGAAAAATTAGTGAAGTAGCCCATTATGTAACAGAAGAAGTATGCTTGGTTTTTGGTCTTGTGTGGTTCATGACCAAGAGTAATTGTGAGTTAATGATATTTGCACTCTCTTGATACACATCTTAGTTGAGGGTTTAGAGCCTAAGAATAAATTAAAATAGCTATTCTATTAATTTATTTACATGATTAATAACTATAGTATTTTCAGTTATGCTTTGGAAACTTATAACTTGGATTCTTGAATTGTGTTTGAAATTAAATGTATTGTGTATTTTATAGTATGTGATGAATGAAATGGAATTACACACTTAATGTTGATCTGTTTGCCTTTAGTATCCTTACTTTGCTCCTTTGGATGGTTGATTTTCCTTAATAGGATTTGAACTATCAAAATCTTGCCTACTGCGGTAGCAAATGATAATCAGAGGGAAGTATGCAGGGACTAGAACTTTAGGATCCATATCCTATCCCTTTTTTATTTTGTACATATATCTTTATGGTAAATTTTCAAAAGTTGTTTGTTTAAACAATCTCAAATAACTTGGAGAGATTTGTTTGCCAATTTTTTCAAAGCATCTATGTGCTTTATTTAGGCAAAGTGATTGGATTGACATTCACGTAATTTTAAGTCATAATGGTATTAAACTTTAACATTTATTCCAATATCTTTTCTAATTTCTTGCTTATATTTTTTTATTCAGGGGATCTTGCAAGAAACAAGTATTATTTCTTTTACCGAATTGATAGCTTGGCGAGGGGAATCTCAAGATCTTTCATTTATCATAATTTCCTTTCGTGATCTAAATATGCATAGTTATGTCATGAATTGAACTGTAGTTTTGGACTACTTTGAAACTCTTGTTTATATTATGTTGTTCTTATAATTGAGTCAATATTACTTTTCTATATACTGTTGAGAATTTAGTTTATTTTTTGTAGCATTCTTTATCATATAGTTGATACATAGGGTAAATCATATTGGTGAGTGAAACCTTAGTTTCCCATTTGAGATTCAATATTAGTGAGCACATGTACTTTTTGAAGATACTACTCATTATATTGAATCTTGAATTGTCCAAGTTGGACAATTTGGAAAGAAACTTTTTCTTCACTTGATTATAGTTATTCATTAAATCTCATATCATATACTTGATAAAATTTTATTGTGCAACATTTCCTTATGTTCTCTGAGTACACACTTCATCGTGGTAGATGTCACCACTTTCTAGTCCTGCACTTAGAGACTAATGGGAAATGTAGCCGAAATTTCATCAAGTTTACAATATATGATTTTTGTGAGGACTATCAACCAAGTGCTGAAAAAGTATCTTCTCGAATGGGATAAGGTCATACCATATTAAGAGAGATGAAGATTATGGAAATAATAGTTGTTTGGATTGAAATATTTATACATATATAATTTTAAAATATACTAATTATTATTATAAAATTAATTTTGTTCTTAAATTTTTTTAACCTGCTTTATTTGGTAGTAATATGAGATTTTGTATTATCCATTATACATATGTTGTACATTTTGTATTTTGATTTTTAGTGTAAATTTATCATTGCAGAAAAAGGTAGTTTCAGAAAATCATAGGTGGATGTATAATAAGACTCATTTGAGTCGTAGAGGACTAACACAAGAATTTGTATATGGAGTTAAAGAGTTTGTGAATTATGCATGTCGATCTTTCCATTACTTAAGTGAATGAACAATTAGGTGTTTCTGTTTGATGTGTTATAGTGGAAAATTGTTGAAACCTGAGATTGTAAAAGTTCAATTGTATAAAAATGGATTCAAACCTAGTTATTGGTATTGGATAGATCATAGAGAGGAAGAGCCTAATCCAATTAGTGTAGATATAAGCTCTGATATGAACACTATTAATACTCCTATATTAGAGGAGGAAGATGTGGTTTATAGATATCAAAATATGGTTTGTGATGCGACTGGAACAGACTTTGGGGATTTTAGGAGTCGTTTTCAACAGAGTGTTGAGGAGCCTCTACATCCAGAGGCCAAAGAGTTTTATAATCTATTAAATGCTTCAAGTCAGCCATTATGACCTGACTATGAGACTTATTCTGAGTTATCCTTGACAGTTCGAATGTTAAGCCTCAAATCTGATTATAATGTAACGCATGCATGCTTTGATTCATTTATGGAGATATTAAGAGAGGTTACTCCACCAGGATCACGATTTCCTCTGAATTACTATAGAACAAAAAAATTAGTTGCTAAACTCGGGCTTGCTTCAAGAAAAATAGATTGTTGTATAAATGGTTGTATGTTATACTATGATAATGCTAGACGATGTAGGTTTTGTGGTGCTAAAAGATATGAACTTCTCATTAATGGAAATAACAATGAAGTTTCGATAAAAAGAATACATTATTTACCTCTCATTCCTAGGCTCAAGAGGTTGTATTCCTCTATGAGCTCATCTGCACACATAAGATGACATGCTAAAAATAATAGGAAAGAAGGGAAAATGTCTCAACCATCTGATGGTGAAGCATGATGTAACGTCCGAGACTGCCTGCAAGATTGACGAGTGTCTCCACAAATCAACACGGGTCTTTTCAGCGTGCTTTGTCCTCACTCACACACATCCTAGGAAACTTCCCAGGAGGTCACCCATCCCACAATTTCTCCAGGTCAAGCACGCTTAACCATTGAGTTCTTATGTTCTAGGCTCCTGAAAACAAGTTGTAACTTATTGATATGGTTATACCTAATCAATTCCTTTAGATCATTCTCAACTATGCAATCCCATACATGCACAGTCTCTGAATCCTTCTCATTCTGGTGTGTATTCAGTTCATTCATGGGACCCTTCGCATAGAAGTCTGCCAAGAGCCGTTCATTGATGCTTTCTCTAAGCACCGACATCCACTTCCTGCCCTCGTCGGCCCCGGGACGCCATATGCCCACCAACTTCTGCTTGGTTCGTCCCCGAACCACACCGTATTAGGAGAGGTCCCGTCTCTGATACCACTTGTAACATCTGGGACTGCTTGCAGGATTGACGAGTGTCTCCACAAACAAACACGGGTCTTTTCAGCGTGCTTTGTCCTTACTCACATGCATCCTAATAAACTTTCCATGAGGTCACCCATCTCACAATTTCTCCAGGTTAAGCACGCTTAACCATGGAGTTCTTATGTTCTAGGCTCCCGAAAAGAAGTTGCAACTTGTTGATATGGCTACGCTTAATCAATTCCTTTAGACCATCCTCAACTATGCAGTCTCATACCTGCACAGTTTCTGAATCCCTCTCATTTTGGTGCGTATTCAGTTCATTCATGGGACCCTTCGCCTAGAAGCCTGCCAGGAGCCGTTCATTGATGCTTTCTCTTAGCACCGGCGTCCACTCACCGCCCTCGTCGGCCCCGGGACGCCACACATGGAAGCATTTTAATATGACATATTCTGAATTTGCATCTGATCCTCAAAATGTTAGGCTTGGTTTGTGTGCTGATGGTTTTATTCCCTACAATTAATCTGCTTCTCCTTATTCTTGTTGGCCTGTGATAGTCACTCTATATAATTTGTCACCAGAAATGTGTATGACTGCCCCCATACATGTTCCTAACATGCATTATTCATGGTCCTTATAATCCAAGAGGAAAATTAGTGTTTATTTATAACCATTAATTAATGAACTAAAAATTTTATGGGCGGGTGTTTTAACTTATGACGTGTCAAGCAAACAAAATTTTATGTTGAAGACTGCAATAATATGGACAATAAATAACTTTCTTACATATGGAATGTTATTTGGATAAATGACTGCTGGTAAATTAGCATGTCCATATTGCATAGATCAAACAAAGGCATTCACTTTGAAGCATGGGGCAAAAAATTCATTTTTTGATTGCCATCGTCAATTGTTGCCCGTTGATCACATGTTTAAAATAAATAAAAATGCACTTAAGAAGAAAATTATTGTGGCTAATTTGCCTTTACCAAGATTATATAGACATGAATTAAGTAAGATTGTTAGTGTCTTTAGTAAAATAATTGAAATGCAGTCGTGTAAATAACATAGGTATGGTGTTTATCATGAGCATATTTTGGGAGTTATCATACTAGAAGTACAATTTAATTAGGCATAATTTAGATGTCATGCATATTGAGAAAAATGTCTTTGATAACATATTCAATACTATTATGGATGTTATGGACAAAACTAAGGATAATGTGAAGGCAAACATGAACTTTAAAGAATATGGTCAATGACAAGAATTGGAGTTTATTAGTTTGTCAAATGGTAAAATCATGAAACCAAAGGCAAATTATACTTTTTACAAAAGAGAAGAAAAAGGTTGTTTGTGAATGGGTGCATGATTTAGAAATGTCAAATGGTTATGCATCGAACTTGGTCAAATGTGCGGACATGAATCAATTACGATTGTTTGGGATGAAAAGTCATGATTGTCACATGTTTAAGGAGAGTTTGCTTCTAATTACTTTTTTTTTGTTGCCATATCAAATTTGGAAGCCATTGACTGAATTGAGTCAATTTTTTCGAGACTTGTGCTCAACAACTTGACGAAAAAAGACATGCTTCAAATGGAACAGAATATTCCGGTGATTTTGTGTAAATTGGAAAGGATATTTCCACTGAGTTTCTTTGATTCCATGGAACATTTATCAGTCCATTTACCTTATTAAGCAATAGTATGGGGGTCAGTTCAGTATAGATGGATGTATCCATTCGAGAGGTACTTAAACAAGATAAAAAAAACAGTCAAGAACAAAGCTCGGGTTGAAGGTTCTTGTAAAGCTTATTTGATTTAAGAGATATCTTATTTCTGTTCATTTTACTTTGAGCCTCGTGTTAAGTCAATGAGAACTAGAGTTGGACGAAATGATGATACAAATGAAAATATGTCAATGGAATTGACTTTTTAAATTTTTAATTAACCCGGTCGAGGTTATGGAACATAAAAAAAATAGTGACTAAATGATGTTGAGATGAAATCTGCGATATTACACATCTTGCTAAATTATGAAGAAGTTGAACCATAACTCAAGTAAGTAGTACTATTAATTTAATTTAAATTTCAAATGTATTGCTCACTAACAAGCAAATGATAAACTTTTAATTTTTCAATATTTTTTTTTACAATATTTAAACATTCCCAAGGAACATTCAAATGAAAGAATTAATACAGATTTTATAGAGTGGTTCAGAAGTTATGTAAGTACTTAAACATTACTAAATTGGCTTTCCTAATCATTATATATGATTTAGATAATTAACTTTAACTATATTTTTTTCTAGGTTCACAGTCCATAAAATATGATGAATAATTCTTACTTGCATGATTCGGCATGAGGGCCTAGTAGATGTGTAACATCTTGGCCAATGTATTTTATCAATAGATATAAATTTCACATAGATGCTTAGTTAGATGGGAAGAAAATAATCAATAGTGGCGTGTGTGTTACAGGCTCAACTAATGATGAAGATAAAAATGATTATTATAGAATATTAAAATATGTGGTTGAGTTAGAATATCCTGGGGAACAAAAAAAAGGTGTTCTTTTAAATGTGAATGGTTTAATCCTATGATTAATAGAGGTACAAGAGTTCACAAAGATTATAAGATTATCGAGGTTCGATACACTAGAAGATATGAGAGGTTTGATCTTTTTATCCTTACTTCCTCTACGAGACAAGTGTATTACGTTTCTTATCATGGAAAGAAAAAGTTCAAGGTCCAATGGTGGGTGGTAATAAAGACCAAAGCAAGAGGTCAAGTTGAAATTGAAAGTACCAAGAAATTGCATTCCAAGATGATATTATGACTCCTGTGGATCCAATTGTTGATGTGGATCTCATTGACCACTTGCAAGACACTAATGAAGTTTTTGATGTAATTCAATATGTTGGTTCTAGTAGACATGATGAAAATGATGAAGAAGAAAAAAGTTTTAAAGACGACGATGATGAAACATCTGCCAATAATGAATATGAAACAAATAGTGATGAGGACAATGTTTCCTCATAATTGTGAGTATAAAATTATTTTAATATGTTGTAGTTACTAATTATACATTATTGTGATGTGATTGGAATTATATTTACATTATATTTTTATTATTTGTGTAGATGTCATCATCACGAGGAGATAAGGGGAAAAGGCAAGAGAGGGAGAAGTAACCCATTCAACGTCTTAGAATCAATTTAGGGAGGCCACCTAGGGTGCAATCATCAAGGTCATCTCCACCCCCAGTTACAATATCGCCCACTACAGGTTTGCATCAGGCACCATCTCCTTAGTACGTTATAATATCCACACCTGGATCCCAGCGTCCATCATATACTTCCCATACACTGAATGATACAACATATGATTCTGGGTCACCTACTTTTGGCCTGTCACCGAGTACCCGTGAGTCATCGGCTTCCCGTGATTCTAATGTTCCCATTTCTTCTACACCATTTGTTACCAATGGGGAAACAACAAATCAAAGCAACAAGACATTTGTTGAGCCAGATGATGATTTTGGGTATGTGTATAATTATTTGTTATTCATAGTTATGCGTATTCAAGTTTTTTGTTGAGAATATTTACATTTCTTTTTTTAAATTGTATCATAGGTTTCTACCATCTAAACTTGTTGCTGATGCCATTACCAAGGTTATACGATCTAGGTATAATCAACCTTGGACATCTTGGGGAGAAATACCCAAGGAGACTAGAGAAATATGGTTTCGAGAGTTTCAAGTGTGTATCATTTTTTATTTGTTTAATTATGTTTTTTTTGTTTTATAATAATGCAATTTGTTTAACTTTTATGTTATTTACATAATATTTTTGAAGGGTTATGTTTGGTGGATGCCTCAAGATCATAATCATATGCGAAAGGTATATAATAGTCGTAGTTCGAAGAAACTATCAAGTTTGCTAGGGTAGGCACGCAACTTAAATGAAAGACTTTTTTGAATTGTAGAAGACATGTGAGAAGACCTATGTAGGCATTGGGCTAGTAACGTGTATAAAGAAAAATATCAACAAACAAAGATAAATCGTGCTTCTGACACTGGTGGATGCTTACACACTGGTGGTTGCATTTCTACAGGCATCCATGCACAGAAATTGATAACTATCATCGTCAATTGTTTAGTTATATGTTTTATTATTTTGTTATTAACTTATTTTCTCATTATTACAGGCTAAGACTTTGGGTACAGAGCCCACAGTTGATGAGACCTTTCGTCACGTTCATTTGAAGAAAGCAGATTGTACTGAATGAGTTTCTACAAAAGTTAAGAATTTATATATTAATATTTTTTTTGAATTTATAAAATTTAATATTAACTCATTTTATAACCACAACCATAAGATATTTTTTATTTTTATCTTTAGGAGGAATTCAAAGTTAAGGAATCTGAACAATACGCTCAGTGTTCAAAAGAAGAAGGGGCATGTGGTACACAAATAATCAGTTGAGAGCTTTGATTTCAAACTGTTGGCGGGATAAAGAAGGGTCGTGTTTATGATTTTGGTTCTTAAGCATCTATCTATGACCATGGAGCATCATCCTCCTCAAGGCCTGAATCGAGTCAAGTTTTTGAGCGCGTTATTAATCAAGTTAAGTATTAGCTGCAACATTTTTTATTAATTGATTTTCATATTTTGATTAATCAATTTGCTGGATGTAGTCAAACTTTTCATTTTTCGTATTTTTGTAGGTTTGGAGATGAGTTATGAAATGAATTGATGAATTTATGTTTACAAATATTAATCAGGTTAAAGAATAGTTGTAGCAGGAGATGAAGGATCAGGTTCATGAAATTCAATAATGAATGGAGCAGTATAACCAACAACGAGAACAACAACGTGAGGCAGAGTGAAAAATGTAATTTGAACAATACTAGCGTCAACAGAATAAACGAATTAATATTGAAATCATATTTAATGGCACTCAGCTAAGCCAACAACAACCATTATTAGAAGAAGACAATGAGGATACTGAAGATGATCATGAAGATGACAGTGGTAATGAGGATATGGATTGAAATTGATGTTTGAGTGTTGTATGGATTCTGATATTTCTTTTAAACTTTTCTATGAATCAGGTTGTATTTGAAAAACTTTGTTTAAGTAATATAATTTGTTATGTTTGTTTTATGGATCATTGACAGGTTGAAATTGATGCTTAAGTGATATGTATACATTAACTGTAATATAATTGTGGATTTTGAACATTTATTTTAAATATTTTTTTAATCCAAAAAATTTGTGACGGATTTTTCTGCTATAAATTCACATAGAAATTTGCGGTGGATTTTTCTGCCCAAATTAGTGGTGAAAAAAATCCGTCACAAATTAGCAAAAGAAAAAATTCACCGCTACTTTGCGGCATATAAATTTGCCGCAAAGTAATGGTGGAAAAATCCGTTGCAACATCATAACTCCGGCACCGAATGTAGGCAGATCACCTGAGATATTTGACGACTTTGAGGCAGAAATTAAAATCTGCCGCAAACTACATTGCAATGATCGTTTTTCCGGTGGTCACTAATCCGCTGCAAATCTGTCGCAAATTGACAATTTGCGACCAATTTTAGCTTATTTGCGGTGGATTTATTCTTCGCAAATTGTAACTTTTCATGTAATATAAATTCTGCAACTTGTTCATGGCAAACCCAGAACAAACAAATGGGGAAGAGATAATTGATTTATTTTCTAAAAATAACTATAAATTAGTTAATTGATGGATTGCATTTAAGGTTCAATTTTTTTTTCAAAATTCAATTTTTATTTGATTGATTCTATTTTTATTTTGATCAATTATGATACTTTTAATACGAAAAATAATGATCACTTATTTTATTTTTCAATCACTTATTTTAAGTATGAATTGATTTTCATCTATTTCAAATATGAAAAGATATTAATTACACATTTATTCTGAGTCAAATATGAAGAGTTTTGGTAAAATATTTCGGTTAAATAATTTTGGTAATTATTTAAATTGATTTGAAATTTTTTTTTGACTGATTGGTAAACTCTTTAACCAAATATGATGTTGCTAATTTAATTGCTACACTCAAATTATTACTTAATACGTAATTATAATTTCTAACAAAGGGAGACCATTTAAGGCATTTGTCATGCTTTTTCTTTTTATTTATTCTATTTAATGAAAATATTTTTTCTTTAGTTTTACTTAATTGTAGTAATTATTGTCAAAATTTTAATATGAAACATTACCTTCAATTTCAAATTTATATGGCTATAGCCTTAAAAATCACATGAATTTATACATAATGTCACTCAATTTAATTGTAAAGTTTGAATTTTTATTATTATGAAATTTTTATATTTATTTTATATTTTCAAAAGAAAAAAAAAAGAATACTAAAGAATATGGAAATAAATCTAATATATACCTTTCTTACTGATTCTTTTAAGCATGATTGACATTAGACCTCATGATAAATGACTTTTTTTTTTTTTGTGTTGTGCAATATTAGAAAGTTTCTTACATAAGAATAAATTATATTAATTGAAAATATTGTTATTGAATTAGCATTTATATCAAATTTGGTATTTATTGTACAAGGTCAAAAATTTTCTTTGTAGGTAATTTGGTATTTAGTATTTATTATTATATACTTGGTCAAATTCTTTCTTTGTACCTAATTTCCTTTTACACATAATAATTAGTTTTATTTATTTGAATCATTATTATTGTTTTGATATTTAATGAATAATAATATATTTTGACTCATTTATGTTTTACATGTGATATCATTAAAATGCCTCTACAAAGTTTATGTGACAGTTTCTTATGTATTGTTTGCTTTATGATTTTCTTTCTTTTTATGTTTTAGAGTGAATTAATCTGCCTCGTAACTTTTTATATGATCTTTCTTTTCCTGTTTTGCTTCCTTTTTATTTTATCTATTATTTATTATAATATATAAAGTGATTGTTTCATTACGTGAATTGTCTTATGGTCTAATTTCATTACATATTAATTTTTCTCATACTATTTATTATCTATAGAATTGTACAATACAAAGTGTAGTTGTTGTCTCTTGTTATTTTTCAATTGTAATTATAATTATATTTATAGATTTATGTAATTATATTGTATATATTTTATTTAATATTATTACATTTATTTATAATTATATTTATTCTTTTATTTAATTTATTGTTCATCTTATATATCGCATATGTGCAAAATCTAATAATATATATAAAGAATGTACATGACTTGAAAAGTTGCCATGTGTCTTCCATGTCAGCAATTACATAGTTTGATTTGATGACATGTGACAAATGTAACACCCTTCGTAGGATGACACATTTGTTAATACTTATAATAAAACTTTACTCAAGTTATAAATCATTTATTAATATAATAGTATGAGTTGTAAAATTTTTCTTTTTGTGGATAACATAATTAAATAAATAAGACATAACATGAAATATGACTACTGAATATAACACACCATAATTATACATATAATTTTGCTTCCAAAGATACATATAAGTACACACTGTTAGACAGAATTATAAACTGTTTGACTCATAAAAAACTGCAGACTAGCCCAAGTGCATAATTAAAAGTTCTGACCCTCTGACAGATCCTCAGATGGATCCTCGAAAGATAGGACCCCTATATGACGCGTAGTCCTACAGATAAGAATCTGCGCAGACGACACAACGTTAATCTCGCTAGGAGTATAGTAGCAACCACCCCAGTACTGTCTAATAGATAATGGAAACTCCAAATACACGTAAATATTGACATCAAAGTAAGGGTTCTCATGATAAATCCTACCTAGGGAAACAGTCAGATCTCCTATGTAGATAATACATTCTCTATCTAAGTGAACATGCCAAGCCTCCGAACCCAATCGGAATTATAGCCTCATGTACCCTCATGTACCCAAGAAAACTTGGCATTGCCATACCAAATCAATCAACAGAAACGAAAGGAGGTGATCCTGCTGCTTCCTCTTATTCTTCAACATCTTTATCAAACATAAAATAAAACAGTACAATACAACAAAGAGGTGAGATCCTCTACATCAATACCAACATGTTAGCATAGAGACAACAAAGACAGTACATTATATAATTATAAAATATATTCAGTATAGTCATGGCATCAAACATTAGATGATAAATAGCAGTTATTAAATAGATAATTAATAACAGTTATCAATGTCACAATAAAATGTAGACAGACTATGCACATACACAATGATTCAATTCCTACTCCATGGAGCTAAGATACAAGTCAGAGAGATTGACCTAAAAGATCTATCAGTATCACAACTGCCTCAGACCAAGTGCTATAATTTCATCATTTTTGCACATCTAGCATTATACATGATAGTCTACGCCAGTTCTTGATTAAGAATAGTGTCTCAGTCCGGATCGTCGGTGTGTTGCATCGGTCTGATTCACGGTACATTAGAGCTACCAACTGTCCATTGTGTAAAACCCGCACCCCGACGCCTTCAAGGTCAACAAGTGACCTACACTATGCTTATCGCACCTGTACAAGGTGTAATCCCCTCCTAGGCCATTGGCCTTAACATAATCCATTGAACTTTTACAATGCATGTTTAATGCACACAGACCAATTACAGGCCCAAACCATAATTTCACATATACGAGTCACACACATTGACCCAACAGTAATTCTACTATATTTTCAATCGCGTAGTCATTTTATTGCATTTTCACAATCGTGCAACATTTTTGTAGCATTTTCAAATCGCATAATTATTTTTCAACATTTTCTCAATCGCATAAAAATATTTAAACATTTCCAAATCGCGTAGCGATTTTTCAACATTTTTGAAATTGTGTAGCTTAAAAATCATATTTTTAAGTCACGTAAAGCATTTTTCATCATTTTTCAACTTTGTAAAATATTTTTCAATATTCTAAACATCATTTTGGATTTTTCAAAAATTAAAACAACTTCTAGCTTCATTTTTCACATTTTCTCATTTAAGATATCCTTTTCGTAAATTTTTCACTATCTCACATAAAATTGCCTTTTCATTGACTTAAATCAATCGTTCTAGCTTAAAATTTCCTAACGCGTTCCAAAATCCAAAGGGTGAGCTATACGTTAGTAAACTTCAAGTCACCAATTTATTTCTCATTCATAGATTAATTCCACTATTAAAATTCATCTTTATAAAATATATTGAGATTCAAACAATTTCAACCTCACTTTTTTCTTTATAGTCGAAATCTCCCTTTTTCAAATAATAAATTATTTTATTTCTATTTTTATTTCTTAAGTCCTTGTATTAATTTCCTTGCACCTAATCAACTAAGTTACCATTGATAAATCATATTTTTACACAAAATTACTCCATTTAAGCCTTCTTGGCCGTGAGGTGCATGGTCATTGGAACCAAAATATTTACTCATTTTATTTCCTTTCCTTAGTTTCACCACTCATAAAATATTTTGTGCTTGAAAACACCCATTTTGGGGTGGAGGCCGAATGCCTCGATGGTCTTTGGAACCAAAACTTTTCCTTTCCTTTTCATCAAAAATCACAATATACATATACATATTCAAAACAATTCATATTATCACAAATTCTTGCAAAATATCAAAACTTTAAAAACACATACCATAAATAAACATAAATCATAAAAACTCATAAACAAACAAGTACAAACAACAACTTTATACAACATGGTGAATAATCCTTACATGGATTCTTCACCATCAAGAATTCGCCCCTCACCACCATGAGTGGCTGATGAGATTAATCTCCCTCTTACCTTGTGACGAAGCCTCCAAAGCTCTTTGCTTTGTTCTTGTACTAGTCCTTCACCACCAAGAGCTTCTTGAACATAGAAATAAATACAAGTTTATTAGTATCTAAAGCTTGAATAAGAAGACCATGAATCAAAACATGGTCCTATAATATGAAGATGTAACAAATAGTGAAGCTTTTCATGATCTTCACCTTTAGATCTTAGAACTTGATATTGAAAAAAGTAGATGAAAATGGATGATTTAGACTAAGGTTCCAACTACAAAGAGTCTTAGAATGATGAGAGGATTTAAGAAGTGATGTTGGTAGAAATTATTGAAGATGGAAGAATGGATTTCCCTAGCTTGGCCTTGAGGTACCCTAGAGAAGAAAAGAGAGAATTTTGTGAAACTTTGCTATATAGAAATGATGGAGATGTGGTCAAATGAACTAAAAGCCATCCTTTAACCTTTCTAAGGCCTTGTAGCCGTGAGCCCCCCTTGGACACCAAGGGACTGTCCAAGTTCATCTAGCCACTTTGTGAGACTCCTAATGACCATAAATTGAATCAATAGTTGATATCCAAAGCTTTCACCTTTGAGTTTGTTTCCTATAGGTTTAGATAAAGGAGTCAACTAATTCTAGATGCTACTTGAAATTTCCTAACTATGGAGTTCAATGGAAAGCTAACCAAGTTTCTAATTCAATTGATTCCTAACCAAATTAAGCTAACTTAGTTAGGTTTCTTTACTAACTACCTAGTTACTTGAATATGACATCACAATTTCTAGAAGCTCCTAGAGCCTCCCAAAATCGTGAAGCCCTAATTAGAATCAAACTAAGTTTGTTCCATTTAGTTACTACATAGGCTTTATGCTAACTTAGTTTAATTTATCTAGTTTCATTTAGTTACATAGTTAACTAGTCTAGCCATTTTCGTTGACCATTTTCTATTGGTTCTTATCAAGCTTCTAATATTCTAATTGGTTCAGAAAATAAGTCATTACAACTTTCTCTATAGACTAGTATCCAAATGGACAATAGTTACAGAAATTATTACTCAATGGACAGAACATACTGCTCACAAGTCAGTAAATATTTATCTGCTATAAAATAAAAATACAGGATATTTTTATTTCACAGATAAATTCTAAAAATTAAAATATTGTGACATGTATCTCTCGGAATCGGGTTTAGTAAGATTCCCCGGCTCCGAATAAATCCGTAAAGATTTTCTTCGGCCCGAAAATTATTATTTTCCTAACCCGAAGTAAATCACACACAATAATCAAATACAGTCACAGAACAATCAAAATAAATTTACAGCACACAGAAATCACAAAACAGTACAATTTAGTCATTACTGTAAAATAACAAATTTTGGAGTGTTACAACAAATAACAAAGTAAAATTTTCGTCATGTATCAATTGATGTGGTTTTTTTTTCACGTATAAAGTGATGTGGCCAATGCTACATTTACAAAAAAATATTAAATAAATTAATAAAAATTAAATAACTCTAAATCAAAATCATGTTTCAGCTTTCTGAATTCATCTTTTTTAGTTTTCTAGTAATATAAAAAGAAATTTTATTTTTTTGAATGAAATACAAAAGTATGCTGAAAACTAAAAAAATTCATTATTTGGACGAAATATAAAAACATTTTAAAACTCATAATTTCTAACAAAATAGAAGACTATGTTGAAGCCCCAAAATACATATGGTCTTCATCTTTGTCACTGTTGCTTGATCTTCCTCTTATGGGTACAATATTATGAGTCTTACAAATCATACCAGCGAGCAATGTAAGATGCTTATAACTTTATGAACAAATCAAAGTTATGTAAACATAGAGACAAAGAGGGGAGTTGAGAAAGAAGAATAAGAATATAGAAGAAATTGTATTTGAGAGTAACAACTACTAAAGTGGACGAGCGGTGACTGGTGGCGGTGGACTTCTAGCAATCTCTAGGTTGAGACTTGAGAGTAAAAGTAGTTGAGAGGTTAGAACATTCTTCAAAGTAGCTTTGCTATTTTTGTCAAAGATCATCAAATGTCAATCTTTATAATTGATAATTTTTTTAATTTATTGCAGAATTATTTTCAATTCCTTCTCATTATTGTAGAAAATCAATTTATGCTTCTTTCCAATTTTTTGTCAATGAATCAATTTAGTTAATTTTCTAATATATATTGTGGTCAACATTAAATATTAGTTTCAGTTTATTTTAATGAGAACCATGATATACAAAAAAATATAATTTATCTTCTTAAATTTTCTCATAATTTGGAGAATAAATCAATGTAATTTTTTTTTACTAATTTTCTTCTTGAATTTTAGATTCAAACCACGTAAAAATCATCCAATTAATTACTATCATTGTCATTACCATCAAAAATAAATTATGTCAACTATTATAAGTAAACTAAGAATACTATTAATTCATTTATCCAAATTAATTCATTTAGTAAACTAAGAATACTCTACCAGGAAATTAGAAACCAAAATATATGAATAAATAAATATAAATTATGACACAATATATATGATAATAATTAAAGCATCAAGTTAATTGTTATATTACAATCTCTTAAAAAATATTAGAAAAAAATGCACAAAATAAAAATTACAAAAGGAATTTTTTGACATTAATACACATGTTTCATATATTTAGAATCAACTACATAATGTAAATTCAAATAAAAAAATATTTAACATAAATTAGAAAAATTTAGTGTTTTCATAATTTACACATTTCATGCATTTGTAATAAATTTCATATCAAAATAATAATTATATTAATTACATTAATTAATATGACTAATTCAAACGTATTTCATAATTAATAATCACCAATATTATAAAATTTAACATTCATAGTCAATATTTGAAAATTAATAACATATCTTGTCAATCCTAATAATTTACTTAATTATTATTATCTACATAATGAGAGTGGACTCTTTATAAAGAAAATAATGAAATTAATAAATATATATTTTATATATTATTTATAATTTAATAATATCTTTATGACAACATTATTGGAGGACTACGCCATTGTACAAGATAATTTTTTAAATAAATATTTTAATTATTTTAAGAGGAAGTAAACTAATGACAAATAAAATTTTTAGTCTAATTAAAATAATATTTCAAAACAAGTAATTATTATCCTATTTATTCATATGACTTAATTTATATGTTTTGTTTAAATCTCGAATTGATCTCATTAAATGAGTCATGACTTGACCGAGAACATATGACTTCCAATTTTGTCATATGTCATCCCAATCAACAAGTAATTACATTATTTTCTTGACATATAACAAGTAGAGTAACAAATATTTTGTCATATATCATCTTATGTGGTCGTTTTCTGCTATATATGATATAATATGATAACATAAGACATGTGAAAAAGAAAATATCACATGTACAAAAATCAAATAATAATTAAAAAAACAATTCAATAACCAAATAAAAAAATTACAACTTCTCAAATAAGTAAAAATAATAATCAAAATACTTTATATGATTAAAAAAATTCTTCCATCCCTTAAAAAGAAGAATATCTTGTCATTTTTTTTAATACAACATTAACGTGTCGTAGCGTAGATGTTACACGTATTCAAATATTAAAAACTTAATAAGTTAGAATATTAATGTAAACTCTTTAAAAAAAGAATAATAATATTAAAATTACATTGACAAAGAAAAAATAAAAAATGTAAATGGAATGAAAAAATAAAAATAAAGATAAAAATTAAACTAATAAAAAATAATAATTCACATGAATATTTTATTTTTGATTTTATAAGATTTCATCACACATTTTAGTTTTGAGACTATCATGACTTATGGTACATAAACTTCTCTTCCCAAGTATATTTTGAAACTAAAAATATTTTAGTTTTATAAATATATTTTTAAACATATAAGTTGTTTTATAATATTATATATTTAAAATTTTTAGTATTTATATTAAAATAAAATATTTATATGAAAATATTATGTATTTTTAAACTAAATTTATAAATATTTTTTTATGAATTATTACATATATTTTATTTAATAAAATTATTTTTAATTAAATTATATTTATTTTTATCATTTAATTTTTAAATTTATCTATGCATCATATAGGTGCAAAATCTAATTATCATATAAAGAAAGGAGAGCAATAAAAAGAAGGGACAATCGGATCCAACCATTAAAAAAACAAAAAAACCTAATTATAGCCGAAAAAATATTTAAAGGTAAAGGTGTAAAAATAATGCGTTTTATTTATATCTAAAGACCATTACTTTAACCACTAGGTGTGGGTTAGTTGGTAAATTAACTTTACGTCTGGTAGAGGTTTGAAACTGATTAGAAGTATCTTATATAGTTAGGGCCAAGTTAATGTCTGAGTGGAGATTTATTTCACAGCGAAAGAGTCTGACGATATTTTGTGACCTTATATTAAAATAAAAAGAAAGAATGACCAATATTTGTTTTATAAAGAAAACAGAAAATAAAATCTATTGGAGGCAGAAATCGAATTGGACTATCAATTGGAGCATCGTTTTTATTATATTTACATGTGATCCTCGCATGACTAATGACTTGATGCTTTTGGGCCTTTCAGATTAGCAGCATAGACTTGAGACGTGATCAAACCAACCATAAATCTTATACATGAGCCCAAACTCACCATGGCTCAAATGAGAACAAAAGCCCTCTTTATTACCCAAAAAAAATAATAAAGGAAACACAGAAACTCCAAAATCCAAATAATTATTCCCCATTCACATGTTGGACAGTTGATAGAAAAAGTCGATCATACATATAGATTTCAACTTAAGAGAGATTCTTACCTAAATTATAGACATCTAATTAAATACACTAAGTCAATCAAAACTTAATATTTTCATAGATCTTTGTGTTTCACAATAAATTTTACGATTCTCTATAAAAATATCAAATTTTGATTGACTTAGTGTACCCAACTATCATGTCTATAGTTTAAGTAAGAATTTCCTTTCAACTCAATTTCAAATTCTCAACCATCTCAAGGGTTGATTTTGCTCTAGCTAGGCTATTTTACAGTGATACATTGCTTATGGTTGTGTGGGAATTTACAGACAAAATCAAACTCGTGCAACACAAAAACCAACGCCAAGGAGGCTACCAATACTGGCACTGGACCCAGCATCCACAGCATCAAAGGAACAGCAACACAGAGCACCCTATTGGCAATAAGAGCTAAGATGAACCCTCTTTCTAAAATAGTTTGTGTGTAACCCCCGGACAAGAACTCTCCATATGCATTCATCAGAAAATTGGCATCAATCAGAAATCCTATGGCCATGGAGCTGCATAAGAAGCTAATCACCAAACAAAGTGATGCTGACCCATATTTCAAAACGAAGATTTTATCCGATTTTGATCCAAAAAATCTATTGCTAAAGAGATGGCTAGCACTGTAGGTGTTGTTGGTCACAGCTGCCAAAGCTATGTTAACAAGAATAGTTATAGAAGCTGTGAGTAAGGTGGCCATTAGAGTGTTTCTCAAGCTTTGCACAGTCAGCATAGCCTTCTTATCATCACCCTGAACTATCACAAGCCAAATCAATCTAAGGAACATTGAAGCTCATATTACCCAATTAATTCATGATCATGAGTAAACATGTGCAGTGCAATTGATCACATGTAATGTAATTACCTGATTTAAGTTAAGACCCCAGGCTGTTCTCCTTTGCTTGTTGATTCCATAAGTTGTACTTGAAGGTTTGTTCTTGATGGTGTGGCAGAGATAGGCATGGTAACCTAAGATAATGAAAAGACTCAACGGGACCAATATGGTATCCAAATAAACAACCACTCCCATCTTTCCCCGTGATGAAGGCTTTGGCCTTAGGGGTTGGTTTGGTAACACCAAGTAAAATGAGATGCCTTCTTATAATGGGGCCGGTAGGATTATCCCAACAATGGCTCTTCTCTCAGAGAATGCCATGGAAAGCAGAATGATATAAGAAAATGAATAATGCATGAGATATTGTTTTTAATTATAGTTAGTGCCACTGCCCCTCTCTATAGTGGAAATGATATAATGGACACTAAACATGACGTGGGGTTTGAGTCATACGTAACTCATGTATATGATACATAATATGCCACAAAAGTCCAATTAAAAGCAGGGAGTTAGTGACCTAATTAAATATTCAATAGCCATGGTATTGATTAAATATTTAAAAGGTAAGAAGCAACCAGAAGCAATGGTCAGGAGCACACAGTATGTCTGGGGGATCAAATTCCTCACGTCAGGAAGGGAACTAGGAGGAAGTTTTTGGTGCTTTTCCTAATTTGTGTAAGCCTAATGATCTAGAAAATATATTTTTTTGTTTAAAAATTAAGACCATGACAGAAATTAATTCTTGTTCGGGTGTTGGCTTGTTCGGAGGTAAAAACAAGTCACACGGAGCTTAGTTTGTCGATTGAAACACACATCATGGTTACTTCAGATCTAGAAGAATCTAGACATGGTCTAATATTTTAGCCATAACTCACAATATACTTAAAATTTTCATTCTAAACTTTTACCACAAGAAAATGCATATCTTAAGATTTTAAATATGGATAATTGATTTTACCCATTTTCAAAGGAATGAGGAAGATCCAACTCAAAAAAAAAAAAAAAAAAGATTGAGGAAGATATGGCTTTCTAAGCAGCTGAACCTTTGATGTTATTAGCCTTAATAGTAATGATATTTGTACATCAATATCTTTGCATCATTTTAACATCATTTCTTTTTTAGATAATAAAATAAGCAAAATACATGTTTCGATACATTATCTAGCTGTCTACTTCTTTTTATCCAAATAAGTAAAATATAAAAAAGATATTTGGTGAAGCTAAGTTGGCACAAGCAAAAGGCATGTTCCTTGGTCTTTCATTTGCAGCTGATCTTTGTTTTCATAATATTGTTGCTGAATCTGATTGTCTAGATTTCATTAGTGGTCTGAATCACCCCAGACACCCGCTTTCTTACGTTGATTTATCTGTGTTGGACTGCCTAAAACATGCTACATAGATTTAGCAAAGTGGAGTTGTGTCATACGGGTAGAGAAGGAAATAGAGTTGCTCATAGTCTTGCAAAATTGGCTTTTCCTGAAGGGGTAGAAGATGCTCCTGCATCGATTAGTAATTTGGCTCTTTTGGATGTTCTTGCTCATTTTCCAGTTGAATGAAAATATATCTTCCACGTCAAAAAAAAAATGATATAAAGATTCTGATGTGGATATCATTACTCTAACAATTTTTTTTTTTACTTCAATTACCCTAACCCTTTTTCTTTGGTCATACCATTACTCTAACCTTTTTGTTTTGGTCTGACCATCACTCTAACCACAAAACGGGTCTAGTGGCTGGCTATTCTGGCCATTTAACCGACAAATCAGGGCCTCTTAGGTCCATGCGAAGGAGAACTTGCGCAATGGGCATGGCAGAGGAGAGGCCCAGACAGTGCTCAAAGCCTTTCTGAGTCACATGAAGCATTTCTTCACACTCGTTTTCTTTTTTGGTTGTGCCCATCACTTAGTGTGTGTTTGGATTGCAGTTGATAAACTTAAATTTAATTGAAAGTGTGTTTGTAAATTTAAGTTTGGTTGAAAGTGAGTTTGCAGTAACTAATTTATGTTTGAAACAACAATTATTATTAAAGTGAGTTGAAACAACAATTTTAACACAAAAACAAGAATTTCTTGCTTTCAACTCAACGTACGTTTAGGTGAAAATCAAGTTGAAATAAACTTAAAAAAATTTGCCAAACATCATTTCTCGTTGTTCGAGGACCTCCAACTTACGTTTGCAATGACAAACGTAAAACCAAACATGCACTTAGGTACCTCATTCCCTTTGAAAGTTTCATTTTTTTAAACACCTTTTTATTTTCACTTAGCATATGCTTCTATGAATTGGTAAGGAACTTTTAAGTGTTACTTGCTAATTGATTATCCCATCATTTATTTTCGCCTTTCTTTATTTTTTTTATTTGTTAATTATCGGAATGAATTCTTTCCCTATTTAAATTTTTAGTACCCACAATGAAAAATGTCAAAAGTAAAACCCTTTTACATTGGTGTTCACAATAAGGGGTGGCACCCGTGCGTGCCGAGGGAGGGAAGTACTTCCCCGCTCCCTGTTCCCGCCAACCAATTATCTCATCGTCTTCAGTCTCATTCCCTGTTACGAGGGAATTTTTCTTCTATCCTCGTTCCTTGAATCTTTACAGATATTCATAAGGATTCTCTGCAATGTAAAAAAAAAAACTAAAAAAAAATCAAAAAATTGAAACAATAGGAAAAGATGAAATAAATTATTTTAATATTTTTAATTTTAAATAAATATAAAATTTAATAAAAGATAAAATTATTAAAATACATATATTTATTTGTACAATAATTTAACGAGGATGGGGATGAGGACCCCGCGAGATGAGGAGTATAGTTTCCGTTCCCGTTCCCGAATATGTCATGAGAGAACTTTTATTTCCACCCTTATCTTAGTAGAGAGAAAAATCTCGCATTCGGAATCCCATTCGGGACAGTCCCCGCAAGGATTCCCAAACTCCGAAGATTTTTGTCATCCCTATTCACAATCAATTTTTCAACAACAGATAATTTCTTGTTAAATTTTTGGACTTGACAAAATCAAATGTTCACAATCCTATATGCAAAAAAAAAATGCAAAATAATGAATTTTGACTTTTTTCATGTAATGGAGATTTCAAAACAAATAATTTTAGAAGAGATTTTTTTCCCTTTACATTAGTGTAGGTTTTACATTAAGTCATTAATTTAGATTATATAGCGGGATGTAATTGTTTTTTTTTCCCTTCTCTCTTTAATAATCACTGCAAAAAATTAAACCAGCAGATGATGTCATTTCTCAAAAGGGATTTAAATTTACATGTTTTTTTTTTAGTTGTTGTTCTATGTTAATGCTCTTGGACTATTCGGGACAGAACTAAGTTCTTAAGTGTTCACCTACCTTGAAGGTCTTGAAAATGAGAGATTGGTATTTATAAAAACATTCTAATACTTAAATTAATATTGTATGTTAAGTTTAGTTAAGAGTAAGGAAATATTTTTGTTAATATCTTTAATGTTGTTATTTATAAGATAATCGCCTTGACAATTATGCATAAAAGTTTGTACTCTAAAAAAACCTTCAAATGTGGATCTACCATAGGCCACTTATCATAATCCCATTGGTCCAGTTGGGGCAATCTTTCTATACAACATTAGAAGCTGCGTTTCAACTGTTATTGGACTTGACCTTTGAAAGCTCAAAACTCTAGGATGGATCAGTTGTTTTTTTCTTTTTCTTTTTTTTTTTTCATTCCTTCCACAATTAGTTCTGTAAAAGGAAAAAAAAATCAGGAGCTACATGATTATTTCTTACAAATAAAAAGAAAAAAAATGAGAGCAAGGGGTGAAGAAACAATGCTGTTCTTTGTAGAAATAAAAAAATAAAAATAACGCTGCCGTTCTCAGGTGAGCTTTGACTTCATTGTATTGTAGACGCATCCCATATCAACATGACACACCATACCTCCCCTTCACCTTCCATGTTTATGTGTGTCTACCCTTTCACTCACGTAAATCAAGATCCTCCTCTTAATCTCTTATTTTCCTACTAGAGCTCTCTCTTCCTTCCAATATCAACTCTCTTTAAAAAATTTCTTGAGGAAGGGTAAGGGAGAAAGACCTCTCATCTGTTTAGTGTTTCAGCTAGCTAATTATGTTTGCAATTTGTTTACTACTGATTGCTGCACTTGCTCTTGATTTCATCTAACAGCTGAAGGGGAATAAGGAAATAAAAGAATGGGTCATCATCACTATAGCCATCAGATTCATTACCAGCACACTCATCATCATGTAGGAGACAACCCTTATGATGACCCTTTCTTGAAGGGCTATTGCTACTGCCAATGTCTTTTGGCCATCTCTTACATTTTCAGGGGTTTCCGGAGATGCATCTTTTTGGTTTGTGACCCTGTCTTCAAGTGCTTTGGGTGGTATGAATCTGGATACCATCACATCCAACACAATGGATGATTCCTATTCCTATTGATCCAAATATTTCAATTTCTCCAATCCTTCCTACCCCCTTCCTTAAAAGTTAAGGTCCTGACTTCTTGTTATATCTTATGATTCCTGCAAAACTGTTTGGCAAATAATTTATTTTTGGACTTGTCCATTTCAAATGAATGAAGTGTTTTGTTTCTTTCGTCAGTTATGTAGTTCCGTTGCTTGCAACAGGTATATGCTTGCCAGCAGAAATATTTCTGCAACTTTATATGCATAGAAAAAGTAGTATTTATATTTGATGAACCGGTATCTTTCATTTTTAAGTAACTTGAATATAAGGGATAATATACAAAAGTATTAGATATATGGATACTTAAGAACTTTCATGGTATAACAAATGAAAATTATGAGACAAATGATACAATTGCAATTTATGCATATCTTTATAACAAGCAGCTTTTTTTTATTTTTTTTATTTTATTTTTAAGGACTAGCTAAACCTAACTCTGCGCAATTTGCATTTTCATTCCGTTAGATTGCACCTTGAATGGGAGAATTTATCTAGATCCAATCCAACAGTCAAAATTACTATGAAATGAACAGATAAGGATTTAAGTAATATGTAATTAACAGGATATTTTTGAAATTGGGGCTGAAGACATTAAGATAAATATTAAATACACAGAATTACCACTATGCTTTCATCGTTACTTTTTTTTCATCTGCACTTAAACGTTATTTATTTATTATACAACTTTAAATAGTGATAGATAACTTTGATGAGTTGGTATGAGGATAAATTATTACATTTTCTAGAAATATAATATACATATGTTTGAAGATAAATCTCTATAATTAATTTTAAACTAGTAATTTAAATTTTATATAAATTTGTTTAAAATTAATAATAACTTTTTTAATAATATACATTAAATATGTTCTAATAACATATTAAAATTTTTCGTTTATGAGGGAAATTGAATGATATTGAAATGAGGCATTATTGATGAAATTGCAGCAGGTGATCAATGACAATGTGTTCATATATGAACTAATAAATCACAATGTGAGTTTTTGTCATTTAATATTGCTTTGGTATTGAAATGTTTCTGTCCACAGGGGATAAACATGTTCCGTTTTTTTTTTTTTTTAATGTGAGCATTGCCGTGCACGTGGTTCACGTTCGGGGTACTCGATCACCCGATGCAATGCATTGAAGAGGTCTCTTATTATTTCTTTATTTCAATTGTCGACTAACCTCTGCAAAATTCATTTTCTTTTATCTCTCCTTTTGAGATATCTAAAACTATCTAATCGTATGTTCGTATTTCATGAGTATTCATGTCGCATACATACATACACCTGTCATATGCAGATGCTTGCTCTAATATCCATTTTTTTTCCCTTAAAATTGTTTTTGGTGTCACATCAACAACATTTTTTTTTATCGATGCATTTTGGGCAACACCAAAATAAGTTATAAATGAAGTTAAAACTATACTTTAAAAATACACCAAAATAAGTTATAAATAAATTTAAAACTATATTTGTAGTTCACACAAGTCATTGCCTATTTAACTTAATGTATTTGCCATAGTTGAAAATAAGAGTAAATATATATCTTAATTCCATAAAAAATGTGACATCAATTCAAGTTTATTATTTTTAGTCTCTTAATTATATAAAATTTTATTAAAATCATTTTTTATATTCGAATTATAAGAACATTATTAGGTCTTAAATTAATATTAATTTTTATGATTAAAAAATTAAATTGATGTCAAATTTAGACTAAATATAGAGAATTTTATTTGAGAAAAAATTATATATTTTTCATAAATTAAAGGCAATTAGTTGCCTAATTAAACGTAGAATTCATCGTTCAACACAAGACTTGAACAGTACACATAACTCTCACATGCATGGCCTTTCTCCTATTTAAGGAAAAATAATTGCGAACTGTTTCCAAATTCCATTACTTTTTCATTCATAATAATCTTAATTCTTAACTAATATCCAATCCATCATCGCCATTCGCCATCGCCAGCCACAGCCAGCAATAGCATTTGATTTGATCTGAGATTTTGATCAAATCTTAATCCCCTTCTCTCTCTCTCTCTCTCTCTCTGCAGTTGTGTTGTTTTTTCTACGGCGACACTTTGAACGTAACTAACACGTCTACCCCATTGCTTTCGAGGTTTCGATGGATGCTTACGCATCACTCTGCTGACCCACAAAGCCATAAACATTGTTCAACCAGAAAAGCCACTTTTTTTGGGACTTAATTCTCATTTTCCTGATCTGGGTCACCTTTCTTTTTCGCTCTTAATCCATCCAAATCGGGCTTTGATGAGAGTTGCATTTATTGCACTTTGAATTTCAGTTTTTCTGTTGATTGATGCCATCACTGATAAACCCGTGTTGTTTTTTCTGTTTCTGTTGATCCGGGTCTTTCTCTTTTGGGTTGGAATAATAGAAGATGAGCATAAAGCTAAGTATTTTCTTGTGTGTTTGGATTTTGGTGTGGGGGTGTTGTGTAGGTAGGTTTGTGGTGGAGAAGAACAATTTGAAAGTCACTTCTCCGAAATCGTTGAAGGGTGTGTATGAATGTGCAATTGGGAATTTTGGGGTCCCCAAGTATGGAGGAACCATGATTGGCTCTGTGGTGTACCCAAAGGTGAATCAGAAGGGATGCAGGAACTTCAATGATGTCGATACATCCTTTCAGTCCAAGCCCGGAGGCTTCCCCACCTTTCTTCTTGTTGATCGTGGAGGTGACCTTCTCATTACTCCTTCTTTCAAACTCTTCAATTTGTAAAATATTTGGGTTTTCTTTAGTGGTTGTTTACATAACATGCGTTTTTTAGGAGGTCAACTTGTACTATTCTACTGTTTTAATTTCCATGCTGTCTTTTGATTATGGTAATTTTTAATATAATGTGTATTAGAAATAATGGAATTGCTTTCTTTTCTTTTATGTTACTTATGGCATGACATGGAAAGTTGGGGGTTACTTATTTAATTAACTGAATTGCCGTTTTTAGACTAACTTTTGGAACATGTTGGTTTTAACTTACTTAGTTGGCACCTGAAACCTAGTAGGTCTCCCCAATATGATGTAACAAGTTCACTGGAATTTGCTGCAAAAGATTTTGTAAATGTTGCCTTCAATGTTCAGGACAAGGATGCAGAGTTTCTTGTCTTTGAGTTTATGTAAAGTTTCTTTTTTTCTTTTCTTTGGGTGTGGGTGATGGGAGAAGAGATAGTAAGTGCTCTATTGTAATAGAATCATAACAAATAAAAAGATATGTTTTCTGGTTTTGGTACCTATTTTATCTCTAGATTTTATGGTGCCACACTAATGATATCCATGCATTGATTGCTAGAAATACACACACACAAACGGCTCAAGTCTGTAATTTTTTTCTCTGGTCATTTTGTTAGATTGCTACTTCACTTTGAAGGCATGGAACGCACAGAGTGGTGGAGCAGCAGCTATTCTTGTAGCTGATAACAGGGCAGAACAATTGATCACCATGGACACTCCTGAAGATGGGAATGCTGCAAATGATGATTATGTGGAAAAGATCACTATTCCTTCTGCCCTTATCAGCAAATCCCTGGGGGATAGAATCAAGGATGCTCTTTCTAATGGGGAGATGGTTAACATAAATCTTGATTGGAGAGAGGCTCTTCCACATCCTGACGAGAGAGTTGAGTATGAGTTATGGACAAATAGCAATGACGAGTGTGGGCCAAAGTGTGACAATCAAATTAATTTTGTGAAGAGCTTTAAAGGGGCAGCTCAGCTACTTGAGCAGAAAGGGTTCACTCAGTTTACCCCTCACTATATAACTTGGTATTGCCCTGAAGCATTTCTCAAAAGCAAACAATGCAAGTCTCAGTGCATAAACAACGGGAGGTACTGTGCTCCAGATCCTGAGCAAGATTTCAGTAGAGGCTATGATGGAAAAGATGTTGTTATTCAAAACTTACGCCAAGCTTGCATCTTTAAAGTGGCAAATGAAAGCGGAAAGCCTTGGCAATGGTGGGACTATGTGACTGACTTTTCAATCCGTTGCCCGATGAGAGAGAATAAGTACACAGAAGAATGCTCAGATCAAGTTATTAAATCTCTTGGTAGGTTGGACACTTTATGTTTCTTTGCATACACTTTGCTACTGGCTTGCGCTTTTCTGTGTTTGATTTTGAATGTTGAGCAAAAATGTGCCAAAGTCAGCAGGAAGAAAAATTATATACAACAACAAGAAAAAGCCTTTTCCCGCTAGGTGGGATTGGCAGGAAGAAAAATTATATAATAATGTTTTTAATTTCACACAATATATTCATGTAATTTCTTGATTTCAGTTTTTTTTTTATATATATTTTTAATGATTTAACATCCCTGGAATTTCCTTGTTCTTTCAAATGTTGAAGCTTTGGTGTATATGTGGTACAAAACGAAATTTGTATCTGCACTGATAGAAATATCACTGCCATTTTCTCAAACCCAACATATAGGAATCATGTTCCTAGCTATACTCTTCTTTTTTTTTTTTGCTTAAACTTTTATAATCTCATATGTTAAGTGAAAAATGGTTTATCACATCGTTCTAAGAAGAGATATGCCTGTCCACTTTTTTCCATTACATTACAGGTGTTGATCTGAAGAAGATCAAAGATTGTGTTGGGGATGCGAATGCAGATGTTGAAAACCCTGTTCTTAAGGCTGAACAGGATGCACAGGTTGGTATTCTAAAATGCAATCCTTTTTTTTTGGTATTCTTGTGGGCTTGTTCTTTCAATTAGGCCATTCTGTTTTGTTATGATTATATTGCATTTTGTTCCAACTTTGGTTTCAGATTGGCAAAGGCACTCGTGGTGATGTTACTATACTGCCTACTCTTGTTATAAACAACAGACAGTATAGAGGTCTGAGGCAGCTTTTCCAGATATCTTGACAGCTATTTAACTGTTTTCTATTTTATAATTTTTGTTTTTAACTGCTTTAGGTAAGTTGACAAGAGCAGCAGTTCTCAAGGCAATATGTGCAGGTTTCCAAGAGACCACTGAGCCATCAATTTGCTTAACTCCAGGTCCTTATTTCATTTCCTTTTTAATTTCTACTTTTCTCCTTGAACCTTCACCCCGCAAAGAAAAATCCTAGGAGACATCAAGAAATCTTTTCTGCCTATCTAGTTGTCGTCTTTTATATATAACACCTTCAATTCGTCTGGATTATTTGTTGGCTTCTATCAACAAGCAGCCCTTGGCTGACCTTGTAATGTGTGATGTGTATTAGGTAGTTCTGAAGTTAAAATCGTAACATTGAAGACTTTCTTCTTTCCCATTATTTTCATTTTTCATTTTTAAATTTTGATAAAAGAACTGGCAACTGACTCATTGCAGACATGGCAACAAATTGAATCTGGATCTATATAATCTGTATTAAGAATTGTCTGGGTTTTGATCTATATAAAATCATAGGTGTATCGGCAACTGACTCATTGAAATTGAATTGTGTTCAGAGGCTAATGATTTTACTGATTATTCTTTGCAGACATGGAAACAAATGAGTGTTTGGAAAACAACGGTGGTTGTTGGCAGGACAAATCTGCTAACATTACTGCATGCAGGGTATTTGGTTAACTGAACCTTGTCAGGCACATTATTGTGAAAAGTTTATTACTTTTTAACTTCATATGGGATCTGGTTCTTCTGGTTTTAACCATCTGCATATGCTTTCTTCTAATTATAGGATACTTTCCGAGGAAGAGTATGTGAATGCCCTATTGTACAAAATGTGAAGTTTGTTGGTGATGGATACACCCACTGTGAAGGTAAATTAGTTTTTCAAATTTAGATAAATTGCTCCATTCTACATTATTTCAAAATCCATTCCTGCCAAGGAAAGAGCAGAAACAGAGAATATATAGGTTTCCCAAGACTAATGAGCCTTTCAATTTAACTTCCAAACAGAATACGCTTCATCATCATCCCACCAAATTGGTGCTTGGGGTTTTAAAGTTCTGCCTCCTTTTGTTCCGTCTACACTCTTGATTTCTATCTATGTTATTGTCATGCTACCTATTTTCTTTCTTGTCCTTGTAGTTTTTGTGTCAGGGAGGTTGGCAAGTTTCCATTTATGTTAATTTCAATAATTTTTTTATTCTTGCTTCAATTTCGTTGAGACTTTGAATTTCTTAACAGCTTCAGGAGCCTTGAGGTGTGAAATCAACAATGGAGGTTGTTGGAAGGGAGCCCAAGATGGCAAGGCTTACTCTGCTTGTATTGTAAGTTGTCATGTGCATCCTTTTGTGCATGCTCTTGCTTCTGATACTCTGCATCCATTTTTATTTTTTTTTTGGGTTTTAGGAGGGGTAGGAGTTAGAATGATATGCTAGATATTAACTGTCATATCTGTTTCCTTGTTTCTTAATTGATTATGCAGGATGACCATACAAAAGGTTGTAAGTGTCCACCTGGGTTCAGAGGTGATGGAGTCCACTCCTGTGAAGGTACTTGCTGTCCTAAATTTTGATTGAACTATTATAGTATGCAGTGAATGACAAACACATCAAAGAGAGTTACTTGTCTTAATATACTGGTACAGAATGCTCAAATGTGATCCTGATTCCTGAAGTAGTTATTAATCATGCTATTAGCTATTCTAAAAGTATGATGTAGGCTTTTCTATATTTATTCTTCTGATTATGTTGCAGATATTGATGAGTGCAAAGAGAAATTGGCCTGCCAGTGCCCAGAGTGCAAATGCAAAAATACCTGGGGGAGTTATGAGTGCAAATGCAGTAGTGGGTTGTTCTACATGCAAGAAAATGACATGTGTATTGGTGAGGCTTTTTTAGTTTTACTATCTCTTTCTGTGCCAATTTTGAAACTGCCTTGTTGAATGCAAAGTTTTTGTATAATCTTTTAAATTAATAAATGACTCTTTATGGAAAACTCGACTTTGCACTGGTCACTCGATAATGCTCCTTTGGCTTTTTTTTTTTTTTCTAACTGTTAAGTGTCAAGTTTTTCTTTGGAGAGAATCTTATCATGTTCAAACATGCATTTTAGACCAAAGTGGAAAATTCTAGTGCGTTTTCCATGCCAAACTTGTGGTCCATTATCTTGATTGTGTTGTAGATGCTCTTTGCATAGATACTGAGGTTTGAGATTCTATTTATCCATACATAATTTCTAAAGGTTTCTAAATTTTATTTTGGCATTTCTAATTATCTGTGTAGATATTCTTTGCATAGCTATTGAGATTTGAAAAATAATTTCTTTATTTTTCACTCTTCTGATATCTTATAAATGCAGGTAAATATACTGCTTCAGTGTCCAGTGGGGGTTTTATTTGGATGATTATCCTCGTCATGGCTGTTGCTGGTGCTGGGGGATATGCATTTTACAAGTACAGAATCCAGGTATTGATTCTTGCAGGCTTGATGTTTTGTTTTTTAACAATATATTAATGCCAGGTTGAGACAGTAGAATAGTTGAGAATATGAGCTAAAGTGGCTTTTCTTTTACTTTTTTTAAGAGTCTTGTTATACCAACAATGCCCATTTTAGGCATTGTAATCCTAAAATTGTTTGTTGATTTGTTTTTTTTTAAAATAATTTCTGCAGAGATATATGGATTCCGAGATACGGGCAATTATGGCTCAATACATGCCCTTGGATAATCAACCAGAGACCTCTAATCAAGTTCATCATGATATCTAGAAGATCTTGGTAAGCTATTTCTATGAGAAGATAAATCTGAAACTTGTAACAATCTCCACAGCTATTTGGTTTATTACTACGGAGATAAGCTATTATACCTGAGGATCAAAGCAGCATCCCCCTCTCTCTCTCTCTCTCAAATTGGATGATTTGTTAGCTTTGTTAATTTTAACTCAAAGTGGTTGTCACATTATACTCTAACTTATTTCTGAGGTAGTACTAGTAATATTATCTATATGGAATTATCTCCTTTTTCTATTCTTTTGGATCCTTGAAGTTGCATTGCACTATTTCAACACTCAATTTTGTTCAGATCATTTTTTTGAAAAGAAAAATACCAAAAAAAAAATGAAAAAAGAGAAATACAAAAAAAAATTACATTAATAATAACCCACCTACCTTGCTTAATTTTCCTTCGATCCAAATTTTCATTGCTCATCTTAGCTCATTATAAATTAATTTGCTTCATAAAAAAAAAGAAGATAAAATGAAAGGAATCCCTCTCTCCCTCACACTCTGCACACATATCCCCTTGTCCCTACATGAAACAACTCAGCGGTTTGTGAGCTGCAAAAAGTGCGCTGCTTTTTTCTGATGGCACAAGGCCAAGATGGGGACAAAGGCAGTGGTTCCCCATGTCTGATTTAATTTTGTGTTTGAATATTTTTTTATTAATGAAATAGAATAGAATAGATGAGGATGAACTGAAAAGAAAATGAAAAAAATGATACATAGTTATTATTATCTTTGTTTGGAAGATTAATAACGGAACGGAATATGTGTTTATGTAATTTTATCTCAATTTTAAGAGAAACAAAAGTTGGATATTTGAGGGGAAGAAAGAGAAAATAATTGTTCATGTGTTTTATTCTCTTTTCATGTATTTTAAAATTCTTAAACAAGATAAGTTATTTCTCTTCTCTTCATTACATATCATCTAAACATAGTGTAAAGGTGCGTTTAATATAGACCCTACAATCAAAGGTTCATGAACCTTGCAATATGAAACGTCATATCTGTGTAAAATGAGATGAACGGTAATGATCAATTACTTGTGACATAATAAATAGATAAGTAGAAGAAATTTAATATTACAAATTAGTACATCAACAGTGTTATTTTGTAAAACAAATAATTGTAAAAAAGTTTCAATCATTTTCCATCTTTTTCCCTTCGTCGGAATCACCACCTACCAACCCAGATTGCCGGTGACCTATCTTCCGACGGAGTTGTTGCTGGAGATGGTACTGCATTACACTCGCTAGAGCTACTGCTGCGTTACTGGAACCTTAACCCATAACGCACCATTAACATCATCCTTCGTCCACGCGCAACCACCCACCCGTAGCTGCAACTTGCACCCAGCAGCCACCACACCTAAGACCACTGCGCGCAGCCAGATCTACCACCGCAAACCAAATATGAGCTCCAACTAGCAGCCACCCTTCCTCTGCCATCCGAACTGTGCATCGTCCACCTGCAGTCGCGCCACCGTTGCTCCACGCACCAGATCCGCAAAGCAACACCACACACAACTTCGTCCCTCCAAACACGAAACAGCCACCTAGTCGCGTGCGACACCTCTGCTCCACCATGTCGTCCGAGCCAAGCTGCCACACGCCACCATCCAACTGTCGTGCACCACTAAACCCTTGCCCACAAGCCACCTATAAGTGCAAGCAGATCTACAAGTGGAGGAAGAAGATAAAGGATTAAAGTAAAAATAATAATAGATGAAACAAACTTTAATATAAAAATACATAAAATATAAGAATTTAAGAATAATATATAATTTATCTTTTGCTACAAATATCATAAATTTATTATCATAAGTAAAGTCCATCATTGAATCTTTAACAGAAGATTCATGTTAAAATATCTCTACTTTAACTAGGCTTACCGGCTTGTTATGAGAAGGACAGGTTGTTACAAAAAAAAAAAACAAAGACTTGAAGGCGGAGAGCTGAGAGAGTTGGGTTATTTTGTTATTGCTAATGTGTGAGAGAGTTGAGACTGGAGAGAGGAATACAGAATGAGGAATGGAGCTAGTTTAATCCAACAGTAAATTTTGCTAAAAGCTCATCTAAAGGGGTATTTAATAATGTCAGATTAATTTTATTTTACACCAGTACTAATTGTAAATATTGTATTTTATCTCGATCAATATAAAGTTTTCAAAAGTTAATAAAAATTATTAAATGAAAAATTAAAAATAAACTCAAATCAAAGTCCAAAATTTAAGTTGTATTGTTTAATTTTCTAGCTTACGCACCTTAATAAGATGCATGATCGAATTGAGCGTAAAGTTTAGAGTGTGTTTGAAATGTAAAAAAATAAGAAATGATTTGATTTGTAAATTAAATTTAATTAAATTTTATGTTTGGAATGTTTAAAAATGAGAAATGATTTGATTTCTAAAATCTTATGAATTTCATTCCTTTTGTTTTAGAAATTCTATCAATTTTGATAGGATTTGTTAGGATTTGATTTAATTTGAAATAAATAGATTATTTTACCCTTAATAACTACCACTAACAACTTTTCATAAAGATTAAAATATAAAATAATAAAATCAAATCAAATCAATTCTCATTTTAATGAATTCCAAATATAAAATTTGATTTCTAAATCAATTCAAATTTTATTTTTTTAAAAAAATTCTAAACACAAAATTTAATTTTTAAATCAAATCAATTCAATTCAAATTAAATTAAATCATTTTTCTTTTTTATTCATTCCAAATACTAAAAAAATCATTCCAAATACTACCTTAATATTTATTGAACGTAAAGTTTCTAAGCACTTTGTCACAAATTTTGACCAAATGAACACTCACTCACGAAAAAAGTACAAGGTTGGGAGACCCCTGTTGAGTATGAACTACGTGGCACAAAAATCAAAATAAAAATGCCTAGTCCCTTTCACATTACAAGAAGTTTAATTTTGACTCGTATAAACTTTTTAACAATTATTTAATTTTGTATTTGTTACAATATTAAAACAATTTAACTCCTAAAATAATTATCATTAAAATAATTTTTCTTAAGAATGAGTCAACATATTATTTTAATAAAATAATATAAAAATTATTAAAAAAATTAAATTGATTAACAATTAAAAAAATATACTAGCTGTCTAGAAAAGTTATTATTATTTGAATAATTCTACATCTTCTTACTTAATTTTTTTATTAATTTTTTTAATTATTAAATAAAAAAATATTAAATATTTTTTACGTTCACAAAATATTAGATATATTTATTTTTTATTTAATATTTTTTATTTAATATTAAAAGAATTATTTAAAAAAATTTATAAGAAGATATAACAAAACTTTATTATTTGTGATAAGAAATTTAAGATGAATCTGAAAATCTGACACAAGATTGTTCCACTTTCCAATTTCTCTTGCAATAATTAGAGAAAAGTAATGTTACCACGGGCTGGAATAAGTGGCAAATTAAAATTACTAAGGTGCAGGCAATGTGAATGGGCTTGCCTCACCGAATCCATCTTTTGGATCCTTTAAAGTAATTTAGAGTAAATAAATATTTATTAATGATTGATAGATAAATGAATCTATCTATTAATGATTGATAGATGTTTATTTATTTTAAAATTATTTTAGAAGATCCTTTCTCTCTCTGTCATGACCGTTCTCAAATTTATGTTTTGTCTTGTTAGATTGATGTTGAAACAATGTGAAAAATTTGACTTTTTTTTTTTTTGTAAATATCCATTCTCACTTTGTGCTATTCATTTTCTGTTTGAAGGAAGACATTTTGTGGTTTATTTTCTTCTTTCTTTCTTTTTGAAGGTAGACATTAGAATTAATGTACTGCTCGATGAATGTATGAAACAATCAGAGAGTAGATATTTTAGCCACTGAAAAGCCTATTAAGTCAATAATGGGAAGTTGTAAGTTTATTAGCGGCCACAAAAATTGCTAATTGCATAACTAGTATAAAAAGATATCACACCAGGATTATGCAAATCATGAAATAACTACTAAATCAATGGAAAGAATAAAACTTGCCACCTGCCAGAGAAAAGTAAAGAAAGGGATTGGGTCAGGGGTCATGAACAACTATACAACTTCTCGGCGTTGCTTACATATAGCTGTCAATTTCTTCTTTGTGATGAAGTAGTCAAAGTAGAACTTTCCTTCTGTGAACTGATTAATTTTTTAATTAGAAAATAAGACCCATGTTAGCTGTTTCACTTTTATATACCACTTACGAAAATTTTTCAATTCTATTACCCTTCAAGTTCTATTACAAGACCCTTGTTCTTCATTTGTGCATCTACAAACGAGGTAATTTAATGACAATATAATAAATTAATTAATTAAAATAGTAAGAAAATATTACAATAAAACTCAAAGTGACAAACTTTGCAAACCAATTAGTTTCATCTAAACGTACTTAATGTGGAGTGGAAGGGTTAAAATTTAACAATCAAAAAGTGTATTGACACCAAATCAATTTTGCTAAAAACCTCACCACTCTTTCTTTTTTTTTCTCACGCGAGTCCTCTACTGTCTTGTCATTCAAATATCCTAAAAAGATCCAGCAAATTTTTTGCTGAATATATTTAAATAAATTTGGCTTGATTATGTGTTGACCCTTACGATTTCTCTGCCTGATTTTGTAGAAAAAGTCCAAGAGCTGAATGTGTATGAGATCAACGAGGGAGACCGTCGAAGCCCTGCTTACCTTCGGTTGAGCCAGAAAACTGTAAATTCCCTTGGTGATCTAGTCTTCTTTAGCAACAAGGTAATTTACTTTTATTTTATACTTCACTACCTTCCTCTAAACTTTACATTTTGTCTTTTTCCATATGAGCTTATTTGCAATATATGGGATCAAATTTTGTTTGCCATAATTGATGATTTTCTACTTTTCATCCCATTTTGTTGCAACAAAGAAAACTTTTCTTAAAATCCTAAAGTTCATAACTGAGATAGGCTAGTGGTAGTTTACAGTTTCTTGAAGTGGACTATACATTGGGTTTGTAAGTTACATATCTTGCATGACATGTTTCTTGGGTAGACACTTTTTCTGATATGGATTATACATTGGGTTTGGACAATACATTAGAGTGTTTTGCCATACTCTTTTCATATAGTGTAAGCTAGAAAATCTCAATATCAGTAGCCATGGGATTTTCTTTTTTTGAAAGGTAAATAATTGATAAATACAAGTAATAGTAAGTCAACTTTTAAGACATATAGCAATATGCATTTGTCAACTGCTTGTAACTTCATTGCTTTTAATTGGCATATGCATTTATTAGTGGCTTGATGAGTCTTTCTATTAATTTTATTGGTTTATTGTGAGTGTTGAGTTCATTACTTGTATTTTATAATATTTATTTATATTTTTAATGTGTAGGAGATGGATAATAAAAAGTCAGAATTATTCACATTGATGAATGATGATTGTAATTTTGATATTGATGAGTTTGAAGTGGATGGAGACTATGAAGATGAATACCATAATAATAGAAATATATTTGAAGAATGTCAAGATAACAACAAAGGCGATTGTCATCAAATAGATTTGGGATTTGAGCAATATGAGGATAATCAAATTAATTTGAAATGTGACCAATATGAGATCAGTCAAACATGTTTTCAATGTGAGCAAGACAAGGATGATAATATATGTTTCGAATATGAGAAATGTAAGGTTCAAGAAATCATTGATGAAAATATTTTAAAGCCGTATGTAGGTATGAGATTTGATTCTATGGACGCAACATATAAATATTACAATATTTATGCAAAATAAGTTGGGTTTAGTGTGCGAAAAGGACCGACAAGAAGATCGTTGAAAGATAGAAGTATTCTTGGACGCAAGTTTTTATGCTCAAAGGAAGGATTTAAAGAAGAAAGAATCAACACTAATGAAGAAAAGGAAAAAAGGCGTCATGGGGAGACAAGAGTTGATTGTCATGCAAGACTTTTTGTAAATAAATCTGACGATGAAAGTTGGATAGTTTCTCTTTTTGAAGAAAATCATAACCATGAATGCGTGACTCCAAAAAAATCTCATTTGCTTCTTTCACAAAGAAATATCACTAGAAGTCAAAGAGATATGATGCAAAAAATGAGCAAAGAAGGGATTAAAATGAATCTGATGGTACATTACTTCTCTAACGAAACTCATGGAAGACAAAATGTTGGATTTACAGTGAGAGATGCTAGAAACTTTTTGCATACTAGGAGAATAAAAGAATTTTCCACGGGAGATTCTCAAAGTCTATTGAACTATTTGAATAATATGCGAGTAAAAAATCCTCACTTTTTTTAATGCAATTCAACTTGATGTTGGAATGAAAGATGACTACCTTTTTTTGGGCTGATGCAAGATTGGATTATAATTATTTTGGAGATGTGGTGTGTTTTGATCCTACTTATGGAACTAATAAATATGGAATGCCTTTTATTCCTAATGTGGGTGTAAACCACCATCTACAAACAATTTTATTTGGGTGTGTATTAGTCTTTTAGATTAAACAGAGGCACCTTTTTGTGTGGGTGCTTGAGATGTGGATGAAAGCAATGCAAGGAAATTATCCAAAAGTGATTCTTATTGATCAAGATTCTGCAATCATTGGGGCAACTGCATGTGTTTTGCCTACTACAGTTCATCAAATTTGCTAATGGCTTGTGTTTCAAAATGCTAAAAAACATTTAGGTCATTTATTTCATAGACTGGGAAATTTTAGCAAAGATTTCTCCAATTGTGTGAGGGGATTTAAGACAGTTGAAGAATTTGAAGTAGATTGGATAACATTACTAAATAGATACAAATTGCAAGGAAATGATTTGATGCAACGAATGTATAACAAAAGGGAAATGTGAATTCCTGTGTATTAGCGCGATTACTTCTGTGCAGATATGTCTACAACTCAAAGAAGTGAATGTATAAACATTTTCTTTAAGGGATTTTTGAATAGAAACATGCTTCTTTTAGACTTTGCTCAATGTGTCACTAAAGCAATTACTAGTCGACCTGAAAAGGAAATAGAAGCTAAATTCAATATGAATCAAGTGTAGCCTTCTTTAGTAGTAAATATGCAAATTGAGGAAGAGGCAGCTGCATTGTACATACTGGCACTGTTACAAAAGTTTCAAGAAGAATTAATTAGTAGTTTATGTTATAGGTGCATAAAATATGAGGAAGAAGGAAGTACAACATCTTCTAGATTGTGGATAGATGGACTAGAAGCTAATTTCTGCATTGTCAAAGTTTCTTCACTTGACTCTATGGTAAAATGTAGTTGTCGCAAATTTGAATTCATGGTAATTTTGTGTAGACACATTTTGTACTTATTCATCATAATGGATGTTCAAAATCTGCAAAAAGAATATGTTCTTAAGCGTTGGACAAGAGATGCTAAAATTAGAGCACTTATTGATGAAAAGGGAAAACATATACAATAAGATTGTGAACCTCATTTAACTCAATGATATAGTAATCTTTGCCATGAAGCAATAGAAGTTGCAACAAGAGGTTCTTCATCTATTGAAGTATATAAAGTAGCATTGTATTGGTTTGGAAAAGCAAAAAAGGAGGTTCATATTGCAATGAAGAAGCAAGGTCTAATACCTACAGAGATTATAGAAAAAGAGCCAACTCAACTTCATGAAATTCAATCACATATGCAAGGTCATATTTCAATTCAAGATCCACTCATCAAAAAAGGCAAAGAGTGACCTGGAAGGAAAAAATCATTTTTGAAGAAAAAACAAGTTAGTAAAAAAAGAAAAGGTAAAACTTTTATCATCTCAAATGAATTTTATAATTTTTGGAATTCTTCTATTCATCATTCAAAATACAAATTTTATATGCTCAGTTTTTTTTTAATATTTATTTACCATAGGTGCCAAAGAATTGCCAATTACTACAGATTGTCATTCTATTGAACCATCGAATATGACCAAAATAGGTATTTTGAATCATTTATGTATTTACTTTTTTTTTATCAATTATAATATTTAGCTCATTTATTTAATGTTTTTTTTTTTAATTTTCTATACCAGATTGATAGCGTGAGAGACGAAAGGATGCATATCAACATCAATAGCACAACAGCGGAGGAATTTTTCACATGCTTCATATTTTGTTAACTAGCTCAAATATTTTGTAATAGAAGTTCATTTGTTAACTTGCTTCGTAATACTTGCTCAAATACTTTGTAATATATCATAAAATTTTATTATGTATTTTCTTCTCATGATTTTATAATTTTATTTATTTAAGTTTACATTATTTCTAAATTTCTAAATTCATTTTAAATATTTTATTATATATCAGGATGATTCTAAATGATTTTTTTTAAATAAAATTGATAAAAAGGAGAGATACTCCCAATATTGCTAGACAGGACACAATTAGCATGCCTGAATTTCCCATGATTTATCAATATCATAATGTATCTAACGCAACTTAGAGAATTTTTCTTGCTTTAAATAGTAGAAGTTTAATAATATAAAAAAGAATTAAAGAAAGTGTACAGTTCTTTAAATTATATATTAATTTATATTAAAAATATTAGTATACTTTTATGTATAGGATAAGACTCATCTAAATTAAATAAATAAAAATATATCTAGCATTAAATTTAACTAAATTAAAATCACGTTGCATTTTAAAATGAATATATCTACCTATGTTTACTTTAAAAACAATCTTATTTTAAAGGAATTTTTTTTTCATATGTCTTTTCTTTAGTTAAACAATTGTTCACGTAACTTTAAGTTAAGAGTGATAGTGCAATAAAACTATTCTTAAAGTGATGATGGTAGAAAAATATAAATAATATTACTTAATAAAAAAATTTATAAAAATAAATAATAATATTCCATTTGTCTAAATATATTGGTAAGGTTTATATATTATTATTTTTAAATAATAATATTTATTTAATAAAGAAGAATTTATAATAATTAATAAAAGTTCTATATACGGATCAACTCAAAAAAAAAAAAAAAAAAAGTTCCATTCAGGTGCAAATATTACACAATCGGTGCTGTGATCTGATAAAGCATCACATACTCATGCTTCATGTACGTTTTACTTTAAAAAAGACGCCGCTTAGACTTATTAGAGCTTATATGATCTGGAGACCGTAGCATCAGGACTCATTACAGAAACGAAAGTCAAAACCTTCAACCTAGAAAAATGATCGTTCTATCCTGTATCTTACAATCAAAGGTCTATTTATGAATTTTTTTACTTATTATCACAAATTTTTAATTTTATAATAAAAATTTAATTATTTTATTATTTTTAAAGACATTTAACTATTGATATTTTCACAAGTCTTTAGAGTATATATTTTTTTTTTTCATTTTGATCTTTCAAACAAAAAATCCATCTAAGAATTACCACCCACAAACCTCTAACCACCGACTAGTCACCAAAATTGCCGAAGCAACCTGATGCAACATTCCTTCCACCAATCTAACTGCAATGTCTGTGTCACTTCCTCCTATCACACCTATTTCCTTTAACCCCCCTCCCCCAAATAAATCCAGCCAATTCACTAGTACTTATTACCAATTCAGTTACAACTCTCATTACAGTTCCAGGGACAACTAATTAAGGACTAAGTATTTCTTTTTCTTCTTCATCTCATTGTAAACATGAAAAACAAAGAATTTTCAGAGTGACACAAAACTTGTGAAATAAAGAACACAGTCAAACCAGAGCAAATCACCAAATCCCAAAAATCACAAACATGACCCAACCCATTTTCCCAATCATAACACACAACAAAACTGGAAAGATTCTCAACAAAAATAGAGTAGCCAAGAACCACTGTGAACCAAAAAAGCACCAACTTATCATCTATAACCAAACTCCAAAATCATTGACCAGTAACCCCAACAGAACCAAGGACTAAATCCCTCGGCCACAATCCCCCACCAACCAAACCTAACCACCCAGAACAGCCTCACCATGACCCATCACCAGCCAACAACTCAGCCACCCAAAACAGCCAAACCAGACCCCATCGCAGCCCATTCACCCATAAATGGCCACCATCTCTTCATCCCCATGGCGGAACCACTCAAACCCAACCATGCCCAGATGCCCCACAGTTGAGCTTCACCACTATCAGCCATCACCCGCTACAAACCCGAACCTTTGAGCCCAAGATCTCGCCATCCAATCACCTGAGAAGCCCGAAGTTTGCCATTCTTTGATGAGTTTGCCATGATGAAAAACAAGTTAACTTGAGGCAAAGTGCGACAGTTAAAAGCTCCAACACCACACACATGGAACAGGAAGCCCATCATGTTGCAAGAGAGGAAGCAGTAGAAGACCGACGTTGAGGACAAGGACGGAGAAAGCGAAACCACCTCACATTGTCATCAACGGTGGTCGTTGCATGTTGAAGACAGAAGGGAAAAAACCTAGACCCTTGAGGGTTGTGCAAATAATATAATAACATTACTATTGAGGGGTCATTCTAAAATATTCTACTTTCTCTTTTTACCTGATTATGAAATAACCATGGTATATAGCCATCCATTTAATTTTTAGAACATCCAATAGCCCATAAAGCAAGGTCAATGGATGATCCTTAAATAGTAAGATCTATATTAAAACGACCCCTAGAAAAATGGCATTGTGGCAAATGTTAGCACTTAAAGCTCACGTGATTTTGTTAATGCGTGCCTTTACAATAAATAGTATTGTTCAACTGTTAAAAGAAGCTAAGGGGAACTTATGCCAGCTACACTTGCTCTCATCCTTCTAGTTTGGTACAAAACAAACATTAATACACACTAGCTCTCATCTTGCCAGTTCACAATCCCAGGTTTAAATAACCCGTAAGTTTTTTTTTTCTTTTTTTCAATTTCCCTTCCTTGTGGGGTGAAGAATACAAGGAGTTATGGATTCTTTTATTTTAATTTTCTAACACATTGAGATCCAACGTCTCTGCCTTCTGACTTGTATAATAGAAACTATAATCTACCAGGCCAAGGTTACTCTCCCCAAGCCACCATCTGCAGGCTTACAGGGGATTAGAGAGGTCAATGAGAAATTAATAAAGACACAGAAGGCCGCAAAAATTAAATAAATAAATAAAACTAGTTCATGATATCCCACCTCGAAGGGAGGTTGTACACCATCATATGACATTTAGTATTATCCTAACAAATCACAATTATACATGAAAATAAACGTAAAATTAGATCTAGATTTGCCAAGCTCGATTTTTCCATGCATGGAACCGTAGCCCTCAGCAGTGAAACTTTTGACCTGATCACCCAGCCCGTAAATAACTATATCAAAGAAATAAATAAACATCAAAATTTACTCTGGCCATCTTCTTGAAGATGTTGATACTAGAAAAAAATCATTACTATATTACATTGAAACTACAAAAACAGTTCATATGTTGAAAAGACAATCTCTTATATATTCCCACGAACCTTTTTTTGGATTAGAATATAATATTTATGAACTTTAATAGGCTAACCTTATCACTGAACTAGTTTTCTGCTTCACTTTCCAAGTTTGAGCCCTTTTGTTGTTCACGTTCCAGTACAATTCTATAGACATAAAATGCCACTACCGCACCACTGCAGATGTGAAACAAAGTTGTTACATAACAAAATAATTATTACTGTGAAAGATCTAAGCATCGGAACAAAGAACGGGAATGGGCCAAATGGTATTCCATTTCCAACATGCATTTCCGCAGGTTAAATAGAAACCTAAGGTTAGCCAAGTTTTCCATTTGGATCACTTGAAGGAAAAAGGATTATTGTTGAATTGTGTGTCTAATCAGACCACACATGATCTCTATATATAGGTATTAATATTAATTACAATTAATCACAGTGATACAATCCTGATATGCTACAAACCTAATTGATCCTAGCATATATACACGATATACTGCTATATTTAAAATATTCTAAACTATTCTAACAGGATCTTTTGCAAGAACCATTGCAGTCTATAAACTTCAGACAGAATTGAAATTTTTCACCATTCTGTGTCTTTGTAGAATCATTGCAGCTTGAGTTCATAACAAAATCATTCCCCAATTAAGTTGGTCCAGCAGTTTTGAGGAGACTTTTGAGACTCTAAACCTGCTTCTTTATCTAGCTAAATCATTTACGGAAATTAGACTGCCAGGATTCCTACCACTAACAAAGAATACACTTCTATGGTCTAATTATAAATAAAAGCAGATTTTATGACAATAGAAAGTGGTGTTATAGGTGAAGCTTCTTAATGTGCGGGTTTTCCTCTTCATCTTGTTAATAGAAAGATTTGCCAGTAGCCAAGACAATTTGTGACAAATCAAAGCCCAATAAAACAAAAATTGAGATTAGACAATTATTTGTTAGTTCTTTTTCTTTAAACTTGTCATCTCCCTAAGCTTTTAGTAGTTTTCTTCATGCTTCTAGACTTTTGATGAATCAGTTAGCTACATAATCACCTACTAATACTCGATGTGATGCAGGGTACCATCTTTCATAGCATTAATAAAATCTGGTTGTAATTCAACCCTGTTAAAGTTTGTCCTCAACATGAAACAGCAGCAAATGACTGAGATTATCGATACTTACCAACATTTCACAGTTGGAAACCACATTGAAAGGTTAGGGTAGGATAAAAAGCTAGTGTAACAAATTAACAATAACTCCAAATTGAAGATAAATAAGTTCATATATAAGTTAAATAACAATAAATTTCCAAGAACCTGATCAAGGCAGTCAAATAAGATGATCCCTGAAAAGGGAAGACAGGAAAAGAAACCATCAGAACTTTGAAACTTATATCAGTTTTATCAGCATAAAAGTTAGATTAGTTTGATAAATATTCAATATGAACAATGTCTTACTTTCCCTATCGAGCTTATCTCCCGCAGAAATAATATACTTGCTATTGCTGCAAGTCCAACAAGTAATTCAAAATCAGTTTCAAGATTGAGAAGAAACCAATAAAACAAAACTTATTTGAAAAAGAAGCATCCAAATAAAAATCAATTAAATTTTGGAAAAAAAAATATGATGTGTTAAAGATTAAAGATGGAAACATCATCTGAAAAAAACATCATAAGTCTATTGAGAATGTAAATATTGCTTTGTTTCTATTGTAAGTATAATATATTCCACTACAATTTGTTTGGTATTAAAAATATTGTGAACAGAAACAAACCAAAGCAGATTGCAGGCATCAATCGTATAGCAAAGCAAGATTTAAAACCCTAAATTGTGCAACAGTTCCATGAAACAAGTGCAAGTCAGTATTACAATGGTCAAGAACACCAGGGCTAACTGGTGTTTCAAAGGCATAATTTTAAGACAAAAGAATATAGCTCGAATATGTCAGAAAAAGAAATTGGAATTCCCCAAACACAAATAGGTCAATTGGACCTTCTTACTCTGCTTTGTGCAACAGTTCCGTGAAACAAGTGCAAGTCAGTATTACAATGGTCAAGAACACCAGGGCCAATTGGTGTTTCAAAGGCATAATTTGAAGACAAAAGAATATAGCTCGAATATGTCAGAAAAAGAAATTGGAATTCCCCAAACACAAATAGGTCAATTGGACCTTCTTACTCTGCTTTTTGCAGAAAAGTATAACACTCCCCATATCAATATATAATAAAATTCATGCATACAACATTGTTACAATCACAAAACCAATATAATGCATTTTACAAGTTAAACCAATGATAAACTGTAGGATGATACTATTACAAAACTTAATGAGGATGAATCATGAATGTTTAATTTTCATATTTTTATAACCCAGTTACTTTCGTAACTTTTTTAGATGCAGCATTTTTTTTGTTACATATAAAGCACATGTCGTTACCTGCTTGGCCCTTCAAAGCTAGAAGAGAAGGCTGTCCTCTTTTATATGATCTCAGACTCGAAATGCTTAAAGCCAAGAGGACACCACCTAAAATCACCCCAAACCTTATGGCTGCAGTGCTTCCTGTTACCATAAAGGAAAGGAAGCCACCAACAGAAAGTATCAAACCTGCAAAGAATAGGTATATCGCATAAACATTAAACTAGGCAATAAAATCTTCCCACCCAGCATAATAGAAGTAATATCATTACACTATGAACATGCCCATTAAAAATTTAAAATTAATGCCTCTTAACACTAGAAGGGGTGTAAAAATCAAAAAATATTTTACCATTTAAATTTGATTACGCAACTTGCTTAGTTACATACCATAAGGTACACCAACATAGAAGTCCCGAACTCCAGATATTCTGCTGAGATCATCAGTTGGGGCGGTAAACGTTTCAACAATCTCCTTGACCTCAGGTGAATTCTCAGTAGCTGTGTTGAGATACTCTTTCCCTTCTTCAGTGATTTCCTTTGCTGCCACACTCAAATCATGCCTTGCCTTATCTGCTTGTATCTTCAACTGCTCTGTAGTATCATTCAAAATGACAATGGCCTTCTTAGAATACAATTCATATGATTCTTGAGAAATGCCTTGAAGCTTCAAGGCTTGCTCTCTGAAGGTATCTAGTGCTTGTTTCCAAGCTTCCTGTGACTCTTCAGTTCCAATGTGGGCATCACCGTCTTCCTTCTCCACTTCAATTTCACGATGTTCCTACACAGTTTTCAGATTATCTAACTAACTAACGCGTGTGTTTCGATTAACTTATTTTGGGTTTAAAACAAACATATAACCAAAACCTTTCAGAGAGAGCTTTTGAAAAAAAAAAATGATTTTTCCAAAAAAATAATCAAAATCAAATATGCACTAACATTCAAATTGAAGAATATTGAAACATGGAATGAAGAACGGGGTATCAACTATACTACCCCATTTAGCAAAACGAATAAAGGTGGTTTCTTTTCGTCTTACCGAGTCTTCGTGTGGAACTGCGAAAGCGAGGGTTAAGGGGTTCCGATAGTTTCGTGGATGATTGAGGGTGAGAACGGTGTTAGCGTTGGAGAGTGTGAAGGTTCGAGTTTTGAGTAAAGGGTGGAACTTAAGAGAATGGGGAAGCTTGTTGAATGGGAATAAGAGATGGGTATGGGTGAGTTTAGGGTTTAACACCGAAACCGAATCCATCATCAAACTCATCATGGAATACAGAGAGAGAGAGATTGAAATTGATGGGAGGCGAAGCTTACGAGGTGTTGGAGCGGTGTTGAATGGAATCAAAGGACTAGGATGATTTGATTTTATAAATAAAAACAAGAATGGAAATGGAAGGACAAGTGTTTGTGAAAAGTCCCAAACGAGAAGACAGAAAGAAGAAGAGAACGAGTGATTGATTGTTTGGGAATGGAGATTGGAAATGGAAAGTGAGAAGTCGTGCAGAGATGGTGACACCTACTCATCAACATACACTTTGTTCCGTTGGGCCCACTATTCCTCCAACCTACCTGCAGGTCCAGTCACCACTTCATTTCATTTCTCTTTTCTCCACACTTCTTGAGTTCTTTTTTGACAAAAGCTTTATTTTAATTCTTCATTAATATTTTTATTTTTAATTTAATTTGTTATATATTAATTTTTGTAATTTAGTCTCTTATTAATTAAAATTAGTCTCAATTTAATTCCTCCATTGACTAATACTTTTATTTACAATTTAATTCTTTCTAGATTAATTTTTGCAATTTAGTTTTTTATTAATTAAAATTAGTTTCAATTTAATCCCTCCATTTACTCATTATTAGTAAAGAAAATGAAACGTATACATAAAGGATCTTATATAACTATCACAATCAGTATTTTTTCTCCCTAACTCGTCATTTAGCTTATCTTAAGATAAAAAATACAAGATCATGACTAACGCCTTACAGCATCGTGATTACACCATCGTAGGACACCAAAAGAAACTCTGACTTGCGGTGAATTGCAGTAACGATACACATTTTGTGTAAATTACAACATAGTATATGCCCAAAATTTAGAGACAATAACATGTATACCTTTGGTATCATCTTTGTTGGCAATTTGAAGAATCTTTTGTAAAAGACCATCGTCAAATTCCGTAACACCAAATCAGAAGTCGTAGTTATCAGGTTCAAGTACTTTATTTACCTTTGATTGTTATATTTTTATATCAAATAATATATTTTTTTTAATATTTTATTTAATATTATTTATTATATATATTTTTATTATTTTTTTTTCATTCAATCATATTTTTTAAAAATAATATAAATAATATATACACTACTAAAAATGATATATAACAATATTTTTTTATTTACCTTAATGCTGATTAGATCAAAATAAACTGCTAAAAAATCAAGCTCTAACTATTAAAAGGACTTTTTCCCATGTAGGCAAGTAAAATGAGTGAATATGTGTAGAAGAGTTTAATAGATGATTAAATTGAGGTTAATTTTGATTATTGAAGGATTTAATTGTAAAAATTGATTTATAAGAGACAAAATTGAAAATAAAAACATTAGTAAAGAACTAAATTAAGGTTTTTGTTTTAATTTTTTGATGCAAATTCACTGGCTAATCTAAACCAAGAAGAGTAATGTTACTTTTACCTGATCTGCAGGTCCCATAGGAGATTATGCATTATTGATATCGATAAATAAAAAAAAAGAGAGAAAAAGAAAGATAAAGAAAAATAATAATGATAATAAAAGTTTTATGAAAAACCTTTTATATTTATTTATTTTTGACAAAGTATTCTTATAAGTATGATTGTAAAACTAATCCATTAAGACAGTGTTTGGTATACTTGATAGTATAAGACAAGATATTATAAGACAATATAATAAAGTTATAATATAAATAATCTGATAAAAATTTATACTATCAAATATTTGGTGCACATATTATAAACAAACCGATAGTATATGTAACTATCTATTCTAACCATATTACTCTTTACCTTCCTCACCATAACTACCACAGCAACTCATTTACATCCCTCAACCACCACCAGATCCACGAGCCACTACAGTGACCCATTTCCTCCCCTCAACCACCAGAGAATGAAAATAAAATCAATTTATTAAAACCTGAATGATGCCACCAATTTGTTGCTCGCTAATGGATGCAAAATTCTGTAATATAAGCCCATGGTCCTTGATTCCATCCACAAGTTGCTGTACCCTCACGGTCTTCTTCTGCTTATCCACTTCCAAGACCTTATCTATCAATGCCAAATTACTCATGTCGGCCCTCGAAATCTCGATCCAGTTGGGTGAGAGGGTCGACCCGACAGGGCAGATTCGAGTCTTGTTCTCATGTGCCTCCCTCACCATGCTCTCCAGCTGCTCCAAGTTCTTAAGCTGGTGGAAGTTGCGAGTCTGGACCTCATGGGTGGCGCTCCAGTTAGAGATGATGTGGAGGTCCTTCAGCAAGGGGGCATAGTGGAAGATCTGGGCCTTCTTATGCCTAACGTCTTCCGGCAAGGGGAAGGAGTAGTAGGTGGCGGCGTCGCAAAGGAGGAGGAGGGTGGCGTAGCCCAGGTGGTTCTGAGTGGCGGTAGTGGTGATGGTGGAGGTTAGGGTTCGAAGAGGGTGAAAATGTGAAGGAGTGGAAGACGGGTAGTGGTGATGGGGAAGAAGTAGTGATGGACTGAGAAAGATGAAGTTGAGAAGTAGAGTGTGAAGGATATCATATCAGGTCTAATCAGAGGGGTGAGATGAGGATAGAGTAATCAGATTAGAATATGATAAAAAAAAATTGACCTGATTTAACTATACTATCAGGTTAAACTACCAAACACTTGATAAGCCTGATAGTATTAGTTAATACTATCAGGTCCTTTTTATCTTGTCCACCAAACATACTATAATATTGTCATGATTGATGATTCTTATTATGATTGGTTATGTGTAAATAATATTATTCAAATAATAATAATTGAAATGAAAGGTTTCTCTTAAAGAAATTTGAACTATTGCATGTCAAGAGTGTATAGTTTTATTTGATTTTTTTTTACCTCTTAGTGAGCCCGATTTTGTAAATTCTATTTACAATAAACATAAAATTCTAATCTAATTATCTCTCTTAATTATATCTAATCTTGTTTGTTTTCCTTCCTTCACTCAAATGAAATTATATAGGTGTAAGTCTACGTGTAAATATGTTATTTTTAGAGTTACTATTCCACTCCAACCAAATGGAATGGACTAGCATATTCTTTACCTGCAAAACCTCTCAGAATTAAAGTTATAGAAGGGAGACAGTGATTTTGAGGAAGAATTGTAATTGAGTAGGCTTCCGATATTCAATTCAAGTCAGCTAGAAGAATAATGGAGATTTAATTACGAATAAAAGTGTTACACTATAGTGGTTATGAATTGAATTTACAATTTTGGTAAAGCATATTTTTGTTCTTAGGTCTTGAAATCGACCACCCAAAATTCACTGCTGCAGTCATTGAAGAACCAAAGTAGCTTGCTTGAGCTTCAAACAAAGATGGCTTTTCTTGGTGTTTCTAAGGCCGAAGTATTATTATAATGTAGATAGTGGAAAGCGGCAAGAAAGGGATAGATTCGAGTGTGACTGCCTTGTTTATTACATGCTGTACCTTTCGGTTCATAACGGAAGTAAAGAACCAATGTTCAAATAAAAAACCAAACCCGAGCTTGTAACCTAACTATCTATCACGAAAGAAGCAGAAGAAGCAACCAGCTGGTTCAAACAAGTACACATGCATTGGACGTCAAAAGTGAAGCAACATATGAAGAACAGTAAAGCCACTAATCACTTGCTTATGGTGTTGGAAAGTACTAAATAACCAGATTTTTTGGTCAGAATAATTTGATATTATTTTTAACTTTTAAAAAAATAAATTATTCTCACTACTTTGACTTATTTAACCATCATTCTTAAATCTTGACAAATTATGACAAGAATGTTTATTACTTTGTTCTGCATAGATAGGGTAAATAAAATATTTATTACTTTCCATGACTTCTTATGTTTATAATTTCACGTCATCATAACCTTTAATTTTAATTTTTAAAGACATCATTCAATATTTTTTAAATATATAAATAAAAATTAAACAGAAATTTTAATTCAATATATATTGGATAAGGGCCCAATAGAGTTGCCCATTTGCTTCAGTATAAAGGGGGAGCTGATCACCACCAGGGGTGTATATGTTACTTGAGGGCTGTGAAGACTAACAAATGGGAGTGTGGGACATTAGAAGTAGTATGGGCTAACAAAGAAATAGTAAAATGGATGGGCTCATAGACCATATGTTTGTTTGGGTTTATAAACTCTGAAAGCTATTTTTACTTTTATTTTCATTTTCAAACCGAAGGGAATCATGCTTGTGTTTCCTGGTTGCTTGGATCCTGCGCCATTTACGCCACTGACAGGCAAAACAATTTCAAATAAACAAAATTCAAACTTAAAACACTTTTAAAATCACAAGCATGTGAACGTGAATTTGATGGTCTATAAGCAGCATGCACAGATACAAAGGAAGGAAGTTTAAGGTGTGGAAACCAGAAAACGATGGATAGCGTAGCTCTTCATTAGTCTTATATTTGCTTGCCTTTCAAGGCAAATAGCAAAAGGAGTCAATTTATTAGGCAGTCTTGGGTATACAAAGTCAAATCAAATACCTAAGATCAAGAGGAGACAGCTTGGACCCATAAATATGAACCTGGTGGATCGATGTTCGAAGTTTGAACCTTAGAAACTTGAATTGAAGACAAGCATTACAAAACAAAGATAGCCAAAAAGAAGTTGGATGACTCCAGTGTTTGCGTTTCCTGCTTAGCTTGAACTTTTCCTAAAGTAGCCTGATTGGGACGTATATGGCTACTTCTATGGTGCAATATTGACAAATATGTTTCACCCATCTAGCATCATATTCAATCATATGCAAATGCAACACATTTCTATCATAATTCAATTTTAATTTGATACAATAAAATTATAAATGCAATTAGTTACTCAAATATTTTTTTAGGATCGTTAAATCGAATCTGAATTTAGTAAAAACTAGTACTATTTCGAGGTCAATGACAAATTGACCAAAGGAAATTAAAGTTTGGCGCTCATTGCCGCAAGCGACGTGGAGATATCATTTTGTTGCTTCATTTTTATTCTCTCAAACGTATCCTTGTTTGTCTCCCTGGGCAATAAATTTTTCCCATGAGGCGTCAATGTGCTCTGATCTGAATTCTGAATTGTTGAATAACACTACACAAATCAGTGAGGGAGGACGGCCATCTTTTATTCTATGGTATTCTATGAGTTATAAACAGACAAAATGAGGGGAAGTTGGAAAGAGAAGATATAATGAAAGGTGATTAATTAGAGTTTGAGATTTTTAGAAATTATGTAGTGGAATAGTGATAAGACATGTTGTGGAGGATGATACTGTTCTGATATTATGTTAGAAATAGAAAAATAAGAACATAGAAGAAAGTATAAAGAAAGTTTATGTATATTTTTTGAATTATCTCTAAATTAATCAGTGTGTATAAGAAGATTACCTATTTATAGAAGCATACATCTATATAAAAAAAATACAATCAAATATAATCAAAATAATATCAGTATTAAGAGTCTCACATTGCTTATCTCAATATTTCGAGTATGATTTATATATCTGTTGAGTTCCTCTACTTAATACCAATTGGTTTTAAGCTAAAATCTCACATAATATCAGAATCAAAATTTTTTCAATATTTCAAGTACGGTTTATATATTTGTTAGATCACTCCACTTAATACTAATTAATTTTAAGTTAAAATATATGCGAATCAAATCTTTAAAATAACATAAAATTAAACTTAATTTAATTCCAAAACATATTTTAAATATTTTAACACTGCAAAATTATGAATACTTGTACTACCATACGATGACAATTACCAAGTCAAAAAAATAAAATGACAATTATGATCACGGTTAGAAATAAAATTACAATATTGTGGCCAAAGATTAATAAGTGGAGATTATAAAATCAATATACTTTTCTCAAACAAAAAAAAAATACAGTGACTAAACAATAAAATAATAATAATTGATAATATTAAATTATAAGCGTTTCAAATGATTTTGCTTAGTTTTTACTTTTATTTTTCTTCTTTATACTGGTGATAATTATGAAAGAAACATGCTTTAGGATTAAACTTGAATGATTATATATACATGAAATTATGAATGGCTATGTTACAATGACATTGTGCTGTACAACTTGGCTCGATAATGATATTTTCATTTTCACAGGAAATCATGAGTAAAGTTGGGAAGACACTTCTGTATAAGTGATTTTATTTGTTATTATAAAAATAACATTAGTAAAAAGAAAAAAAGAACACTCAAAGTGGGATTGACAAGTGCAAACTTGTGACTTTGGTACTGATTTTTTTTTTATACAAACTTTAGTGCTGTTTCCAGTAAAAAAAATATAAAAAACTTTGGTGCTGGTTTGCAATATAGAGGAATTGCGCAATTGTGATTTTTCAGCTCATTTGCCCATGGATTACGCCTAAAACAAAAGCAAGTATTAATATGAAGAGACTTTTATATACAGTAATACATTAATCCAATCAAAATGTAATTCATGTTATATTGTTAAATTAAGTCTATAAAACATTTATACAACAAAATTTGAAAACTACTAAACTCTTGAAAATATTAAGGCACACATTTCGTACATCAGAAATAGTGAAAAAAAAGAGAGTGTAAATAGGTCAAAATGTTAGAAAATATCAACTATAAAATAATAAAAGCTGTATTAATGTAACATGATATATGTATGAATTTTACTAATAAGTGTACGAAAAATATTTGTTAAGAGATTTAAAATAAAAAAATTCAATAAAATTAAAACTTTTAAAATTTTAATATATTAAATATTTTATTCTTTATTTGAATTTTTTAATTCTTTGACAAATATTTTAATGCACTCGTTAGCAAAAACATTAGTTACATAATACTATATGTATAAGCCTTTATTTAGCATTATTCCATCAGCACACAGTCAAAAAAGCTTCTGTGCTACATACACATGGCAAATACACATTAGGATGTTTAAGGCGAAACCCGTTCAATTAATCTGACCGAATTCGAAACTAATTAAAGCCGACGTAGGTTTAAAAAATTAAATTTGGTATATTTTCAAAAATTAAATTTGGTATATTTTCAAATTGAATTTGAATTATATTATGGGTGTTTTGACTCAATTTGATATCTTAAATTATTTTAAAATTTATAATTTTTTTTACAATTATAAATAATAAGATTTATTATTTTAAATTAATAAGTTTTGTAAAACATGATAATATATTTATATTGATATTATTTGTTTTAAAATATATATTGTAAAATATACATAAGTTTTAATTTTTCATTTATGTAATTTGATAATTTAATTATACATAATATTTAAATTTATAAATTATGTCTGCATATTGAGTTGACTCAATTTGGATCCATTCATTATCGAGTCATAATCGAGTCAGATTTAAGTCCAAAAAAACGATCCGATCAAAATATCAAGTTTAGTTCAGGTCAAGCTAAACTCGTCCTAATTAACTTGTAGAGTTGTCAAAATAGATCGAGCTCGATGAGCCGATCAAAATAGCTAGACAAAAAAGTGTGGGTTGAGTTAGAAAAATTCAAACACCAAATCAGGTTAAAAAAACTTAATTTGACCTGATGTGTCTCTACCCTATCTAACTTAACTCGCTTTGAGTCAAAATCTTAAATATTTTTTTATTATAATAATATATACGTAAAAAGAAATTAATATTTTTTAAAATAAGTTTAATTGGCAATTAAATTAATTATTTAGTTTATTTATCATTAACATAAAACTAACTAACTTAAATTTTTTATTTTTAACTAATTTAATTTTTTAAAAGATTAAAATTGTTTTTTTAAAAAATAAAAATATTAAGTTAGTAAAATGACGTGCTTAACTCACACTCATAAAAAAAATTAAACTAAACTAATAAAATACTAACTTAAAATTTACTTTTAACTCCATTTTTATGAGGTCACACCAACCAATTTTATTAATTCTACTAACTCGTCTCATATATATTATTTTAAAAAATGTTAAAATATATTTTTTATTATATTTCTTTTAATATATTATTTTTTAGTAAATTATGACATAATATTAAAATAACACTTAAATTTAATTATCATGTAATCTATAAAATTTAAACTTGAGTAACATGTAATCTAATTTAAATAATGTATAATTAAATTTAAATATTATTTTAATATATAATATAATCCAATTAAAAAATATATTAAAAAATAATAAAAAATATATTTATAACACTCTCCTATTCTATCACTGATACACATTCACTCTTTTTCTATCTGTGTTTGCCGTTAGAAGCTTTAAATGCTTCACTTTACTCTCACTGCCATCATCATCAGAAGTCATAGAAGACTTGGAAGAATAGAACCAATATTAAATTATATTTATGGAGGTTATGCTTTTTGTCTCTCACCCACTCTTTCAGCCGAGAAATATTTAGGTAGAAATTATTTATTTATTTGTATACATTAATTAAATTAATTAATATTTAATCATTTTATAAAATTTTATATTATATAATTATTTAAGAATAAAACTTAGTTATAATTTTTAGTTTTAATTTTTATTTTCAATCTTTGATCTTTCTTTATATATTTATTAATTCAGTTAAATTAAATTAAAAATAACAAATAAAAAGTTAAATAAAATTAAAAACAAAGTTAAAATCAAAGGTTGAAATTAAATTTTATTTATTATTTTATATTAAAATAATAATATATTATTTATTAATTAATTTAATCTACACAATTTACAAAAATTAAATTAAATTAAAAATTAAAATTAAAATAAAAGTTAAAATTAAAATTTATTTATTATTTTATATTAAAAATAACAATATATGATTTATTAATTAATTTATTTAATCCACACAATTTACAAAATTATAATAATAAAGTATTTCTCCGTCCAGGCCAACCCACACTCACTCTGACTCTGTCTCTGTCCGGCTTTAATGGCTTGTCCACCCGGGAGGCTTATATTTATAAATATATATAAGTATTTCTTTTTCTCTATGTACTTATATTTATAGCCTCTCCTCTTCACTCTTCACTCTTCACTCTCTGCGTCCCTATCGCCGCTTTTCCGGGTCCAACCCATCTCCAGAAGAAATCAAACTCAAAAATAAATTATTTTTTCTTCTTTTTCATTCCATTTCCATAATAAGCTCAACCCACACCCATATCACCCTTCCCTTGTTTCTTATTTGCTTATAGAATTTTGATCCTTCTTCTCTCCATAACTCTTTCTATTCTTCCCTGGAACTGGGAACACATTCCTTTGTCTCTTTGTGTTTTCTCAACTCTACTTCCTACTACTTTGCACCCCAAATAAAAGTTCAAAACTTTTGCTCATCTTTGAGTGTAACATCCATTCCACCTCCTTCTTCTTAAATGGGTATATTTTGAAATTCTCAACAGGAAAAAGCGTAAAGTGGAATTTACTGGAGTTGCTTTACTTTGTTTTACTCTTTTCATCCTCACATGGTTTTTGTCTAATCCCTTATTTTTTCTTTCCCTTTTGTTCCTTTGTACTCCTCTCTTTTTGTTTATATCCACTCCACTGAGATTGTGTGTGTGTGTTTTTGTGTAAGGTTGTTTGGTTTGGTTTGGTGGCGCATATGCTGTGCTTTGTTTGGACCTACTAACCTTTTCTTCCCTATTCAACCAAATGATTATACTGTTCTTGTTAAGGGATATCATAGCTTTCTGGAAATTCATGAGGAGGAGCTCTACCTTTGAAGTTTGAATACTTCCCTTCATTCTAAAGATGCAATTCAGCATATGCTTACTATTACTGTTTCTGATTTTCTTTGCTCCATTCTCACTAGTACTCTCTGTGGACCCTGTTTTCAACGATGATGTTTTGGGGTTGATTGTCTTCAAAGCTGGTTTGGAAGACCCAAAAGCTAAACTCTCTTCTTGGAATGAAGATGACTACAGTCCCTGCAACTGGGAAGGTGTCAAGTGTGACCCTGCAACTAACAGGGTCTCTGCTCTTGTCCTTGATGGCTTCTCTCTTTCTGGGCATGTTGATAGAGGCCTGTTGAGGTTGCAGTACCTTCAAACTCTCTCACTTTCTAGGAACAACTTCACAGGGGCCATCAACCCTGATCTTCCTCGCCTTGGCAGCTTGCAAGTTGTTGACTTGAGTGACAACAACCTCTCTGGGTCAATCCCAGAAGCATTTTTCCAGCAATGTGGTTCTTTGAATTCAGTTTCATTTGCCAAAAACAACCTTACAGGTAAGATTCCTGATTCTTTGAGCTCTTGTTCCACATTGACAACTGTTAACTTCTCCTCTAATCAACTTTATGGGGAATTGCCATCTGGGGTGTGGTTCTTGAGGGGACTACAGTCACTTGATCTGTCAAATAACTTGCTGGAGGGAGAGATTCCTGAAGGGATTCAGAGTCTGTATGGTTTGAGGGAGTTGAGTCTGCAGAATAACCGCTTCACTGGCAGGCTTCCTGGGGATATTGGAGGCTGCTTGCCTTTGAAATCACTTGACTTTAGTGGTAATTTTCTCTCTGGGGAACTTCCTGAGTCAATGCAAAGACTCACTTCATGCACATCACTCAGTTTGCAGGAAAATTCATTCGCAGGAGGCATTCCAGATTGGATTGGAGAATTAAAAAATCTAGAAATATTGGATCTTTCTGCGAATGGATTTTCTGGTTGGATTCCAAAATCATTAGGAAATCTAGACTCGCTGCATAGATTAAATTTATCCAGGAATCAGTTCACAGGAAACTTGCCAGATTCAATGGTAAACTGCATTAAGTTGTTGGCTCTTGACATCAGCCACAATCATTTGGCAGGCCATCTTCCTTCATGGATTTTTAGGATGGGTTTACAAAGTATCTCTCTTTCTGGGAACAGCTTCAGTAAGGGCAATTATCCTTCACTCAAGTCCACACCTGCATCTTATTATGGTCTTGAAGTTTTGGATTTGTCATCAAATGCATTTTCTGGTGAACTTCCATCTGGCATTGGGGGTCTTAGTAGCTTGCAAGTCTTAAATATGTCCACCAACAATATCTCTGGTTCCATTCCTGTGGGCATAGGAGAACTTAAATCTTTATACATTGTTGACTTAAGTGACAACAAGCTTAATGGAAGCATTCCTTCTGAAATAGGAGGGGCAATCTCCCTCAGTGAACTGAGGCTACAAAAGAACTTCCTAGGAGGGAGAATTCCAGCCCAAATTGAGAAGTGTTCATCTCTAACATCTTTGTAAGCTCTCTAATATCATAGTTGCCATCCTTCATGCTTTATTCTTTATAACTTAGTCTGACTGATTTGAGTTCACAAATTAAAAGGTTTTCTTTGCTTCTGTTAAATATAATTGTGAAAATAGACATCTCGAGTTAAAGAGTCTGCATTTTTTCTAATTATTTTTATGTTTGTGCATTTCAATTGACTTGTACAGGATTCTTTCTCACAACAAGCTTACTGGTTCCATCCCTGCAGCCATTGCAAACCTAACCAATCTTCAATATGTAGATTTTTCATGGAATAAACTCTCTGGAAGTTTACCAAAGGAGCTGACAAATCTTTCCCACCTTTTCTCATTTAATGTATCCTACAACCACCTTCAAGGTGAGCTACCAGAGGGTGGCTTCTTCAACACAATCTCCTCCTCATCTGTCTCTGGTAACCCATTGTTATGTGGTTCTGTTGTCAATCACTCCTGCCCATCCGTCCATCCCAAACCTATTGTCTTAAACCCCAATTCTTCTGGTTCCAACTCCAGCATTTCCTCACAAAATCATCATCATAAGATCATACTCAGTATCTCTGCCCTTATTGCTATTGGAGCAGCTGCTTTTATTGCCATTGGCGTGGTGGCTATTACTGTCCTAAATATCCATGTGCGTTCTTCAATGGTACGTTCTGCTGCTCCATTTGCATTCTCTGGTGGTGAGGACTATAGTTGTTCGCCCGCAAATGATCCAAACTATGGCAAGCTTGTCATGTTTGCTGGTGATGCAGACTTTGCTGATGGTGCCCATAATCTTCTTAATAAAGACAGTGAAATTGGTCGTGGTGGATTTGGAGTTGTTTATCGCACTGTCCTTCGAGATGGGCATTCTGTTGCAATCAAGAAGCTTACAGTCTCCAGTTTGATCAAGTCCCAAGAAGACTTTGAGAGGGAAGTGAAAAAGCTTGGGAAGATCAGGCACCAGAATCTTGTGGCACTTGAAGGTTATTACTGGACTTCATCCTTGCAGCTCCTCATTTATGAGTACCTATCCAGTGGGAGTTTGCATAAGCTTCTACATGATGATGATGATAGCAAAAATGTCTTCTCTTGGCGACAAAGGTTCAAGATTATTCTTGGTATGGCAAAAGGGTTGACCCATTTGCACCAAATGAACATAATCCATTACAATCTTAAATCAACCAATGTTCTGATTGATTGTTCTGGTGAGCCAAAAATAGGAGATTATGGCTTGGTGAAGCTATTGCCAGTGCTCGACCATTGCGTTTTGAGCAGCAAAATTCAAAGTGCACTTGGGTACATGGCTCCTGAGTTTGCTTGCCGCACAGTTAAGATAACTGAGAAATGTGATATATATGGTTTTGGGATCCTGGTTCTGGAGGTGGTGACAGGAAAAAGGCCTGTGGAATATATGGAGGATGATGTGGTTGTTCTGTGTGACATGGTGAGGGGTGCATTGGAGGAAGGCAAGGTGGAGCAATGTGTTGATGGGAGGCTCCTGGGTAATTTTGCTGCAGAGGAAGCAATTCCTGTGATAAAACTTGGGTTAATTTGTGCATCACAAGTGCCATCAAACCGTCCAGATATGGCTGAGGTAGTCAACATATTAGAGTTAATCCAATGCCCTTCAGAAGGACAAGAGGAATTAGAATGAATTTTGTTGCAGTGATTGAGAAACACAGCACATATTGCAGTACCTGGTGAAGAACAATCCAGTTTGCTTGCTTTAAAGCTATACATGCAAAGAATATTCAGTCAATTTCTTCCCCAACTTTTGTTTGTTGTTTTAAGCTGTTGTAATTTTCGTTATATATTTTTTTTCTTTTCTCTTTTTTTTTTTTTTTTTGTTCATCTCACTTGTATTACTGGATTTTTCTTCACCAGTTCGACAGCTGATACAATGATATTGATATCTCTTAACCATACTTTTCCCTCCCTGCATTTTCTGAATTTTAAGTATTTATTGCATTTTTATTGTTTCCTTTCTTGCTGGGACAAGCTGTGCTTCACGTTGGTAGTTGGTACTTGGTACGAACCCCACATAGTATGATACACTCTGCTAAATGACATTGAGCTTTTTTGACTGGGAAAGGAAGGTATTAGATGATAGGGTTGTTAGCAGAACCGAGGTAGAAGGCTGAGTTTGGAGTGAGATTGGATGACTCTTTGTCATCGTTGGAGGCATGACCCTTCTCCAACTTATTCTTATTCTCTGGATCTTCCTTTTCTGATGCCATAATAGAATGTGTTTTTGTTGTATTGAATTGAAATTAATTTACAAGAAATAATACCTTTGTTTTATAGGCGGTATACACAATAACAAACTTAAAGAATATCTAGAGATAAGATAACAAAGTTAACAAACTATCTAACTTATCTATTCTGATCCTAACATAATGAATAACAACTTTAGATAACAAACTCTAACAATCCTATCATCTAATAGAAGGATTAATCAATTAGATATTCCTGAGTTTAGAGGGGAAACTCTAATGCACTATAGGTGTAAAAGAATTATTTTGTTACTCGATAGACTTGAATATGGAAGACATGGAAGAGAATATTGGTGAACAACTTGCTTTTACTTTCCATGTGAAACCAAACTTGAGATTTAGAATAAACCATAAAGTTTAAAAAGGAACAATGCTAAGCCCTACGGCGCAGAGTAGTAAGATCAAAATATGAGCCACGACCACAAATAATGCAGCAAATGGGGAAGAAAAGATGAAAAGTAAAGGGAAAAAGCACTCGCTTGCTTTATTGACACGTTAAACTCAGACTAGCATTTGTGTTTCTCTGAGGAAAACTAATGTTTTTAAAACTGTTGAATACTGAGCTATTTATGATATAATCGGTTTAATCGATGATTAAATTGTTAACATTAAAGTCAAACATATATTTTTTTAAATAAATCAATTAAAAACTTAAAATTAAACATCAGTCTGTTTAATAGGTTAATTCACTTATTTTTATTAATTTTCTTATTTTTTTTATTAATTTTTACCAATTCAATCACTCATGCAGAGAGACTAGTTCATGATTCAACTTGAACCGATTTTTAAAACACTTAGTAAAACGTTCATCACCAACTGTGTGAAGAACTTTAGCAATTAGCACTATAAAAAGATAATAATAGTTTACAAACCCGATTGGCATCTCAGTTTGTGTTAGTAAATTTAATAACAAATGCTTGGGTGTAAAGTGAATATATATTGTTATTGCTTAATTAAATAGCTGCAGGACTGCCACAGAACTTTATCAAATAGGCTTCTTCGACAAGGAAAATTCTAACATAAATCTCTAAAAAAGAGGTCATGGATAATGGTTTTTGAGTTATTTTCAGATTAAAATGTTAAATTTTTATAAATTTTAATTAATAATATTTATATTTATATAAAAATTTAATTGAATTATTATTTTATGAATAATTATATATATAAAAAATTATAAATTTTATCTGCTAATTTTTACATAAATATAAATCTATATATAAAAACTATCAAATAAAAAAAATTAAAGAATCCCTTCATGCACCCAAAGTTATTGGATACATTGTCCCTTCGACATCATCAAAGCGCATCACAAGATGTCCTTAAAAGCAACATCAAGTAACAAGCTTTTTCAAATGTCAACATTTCGTGCAGTGCATGGCAATCATGCCATGTTCCAACAATGTGAACCTTTTCTGATTGCTGTCTAAATGATAGGGAGAAAAAAAAAATCACACACTTTAATCATCAGATAAAAAATAATGTTTGATGTAGCTTATTGATTTACGTTCACGCTATATACTAAGATGATTATGTCTACATGTAAAAAAATAATATGTAGAAGACTTTGCAGAGCATTATCAACGCCAGTGAAAAGATGGATACCTACAATTAACCTACATATAGGTTTACAATTCATTGTTTTTTTTGCTTTAAGCAAAAAAGTTGTTAACTAATTCAGTTGGTAAGATTTTTTGTTGAGTGCAAGACTTACCTTATCACAGAGAAAAAGATGTAAATGAAGAAGAGAATACATCATTCTGTCAACTATACTTGATGGATAAAAGTGGATGTTTATAGGTGTCTAAATTATTTAGAATACTGTTTTGTACAAATACTGTTTTATGTGTATTATTAATAAGTTCTTAGGAAAGAAAAGTAATAATTACTGGTAGAAGAAACAAATGATTAACATGAAGTTTGATGCTGAAGTTTGCAATAGCTAGGTAATCAAATGTATGCAATAAAATAGTTGGTGGGTTGATCCCACATTCCCATCCAGGCCCTCGCGCTTTTGGTTTACTTTGTGGGGACACAATGACACTCAACCCATAGCCTCAATGAGCACGTACAGGGCAAGATGATGGGAAAGCGGAACCTTGTGCATCAAAAATTGAACAAACCCACTCTTGGGGAGGTTTTTACAATACTCCTAATAAAGTATGGAGCAATGATGTTTCAAGCATTTTACCCATTCAATGTGTAGAAAATAACATGAATGACTAAGATTAAAGAAAAGGCTACATATTGAAGAGGTTACTTGATGAAAATAGATAATTACAAACTAATCCTTGACATAAGCTCTTATTGGGTTTGGTTGGGTCCGGCGGTTTGGGGTGGATCTAGGCCGGAGAGGGGCGGCCGAAGTTGACAGAGCGATGAGGCGTAACACGCTGGTGTGCGAACTGAGAGGGGTGTGCTGGCGCGGGATCAAGACTGTCGCGGAAATGCAGGTTCGGGTCAGATCTGGGCGTGGAGGTCGCCATTAGAGCGAGACAGTGGAATAGCTGGTGGAGCGGTGCGGCGGTCTGCGTACAGGTCGAGCAGCTGCGGTGGCGGATCTCTGGTCGCGGTTGTGCGACGTGACTAGACGATTCCGGGGTTGCTGGATCTGGTCATGGTTGTGCGACGCGTATTCTTTGGATGCGGGTTTGACGGTTCCAGGGTTACAAGATCTGGCGTGGGTGAGTTGCAGCTGATCGAATCTGTACGTTGGAATGGTGGTGTGTGGCTCAGAACAATGGTGGTTGCTAGGTCGACGACACAGATCTGAACGGTTGGACTAGAAGTGTTTGGGTGATGGGGGGTCATAAGCTCGTAGCTGGCGGTTTGAGAATGACGAAGTGACTCCGGTAGATGATTGTTAAGAGTGGAGATGAAGGTCCATGTTGGTTGGGCTCAAGCGATTTGGACATAACAACGGTGGTGGAACGATGGCTCAATGCGGTGGCTGCAACGACTGTGACGTGCGGCTGACATGGTGGTCCGCGATGGTTCAGGTGGTTAGGTGGTTGGGATGAAGAGATTTGGGAAAGAAGGATTAAAATGCAATAAATTAAAATAAAATCTAGAAGACTAAAATGTAATAATGAAACAATCAGAAGAACTGAGTATTATCGATATTTTTTTGGGTGCTTTGATACTTTCTATCTATTTAGGTGCATTCAAAACGTCACCCACTCTTGGCCTTAAAGAAGAGTAGATTACTCTATGGAACCACAATAATTCTTGGGTGCCTATGCCTTTTACCTGCGCACGCGTATGTGAGAGAAAAATGAGCCAAAGAGTAATATGATATATACATTTATAGCTTTCAAATGATTTATGATTCCATGTATACTTTTTTATTGAAAAAATAGTGTATTAAATTTTACTTTTGGTAAAATTTAATTTCAAATAATTACATTTAGTTTATCAATTAAATCAATTAGCATCTTCACTTATCTAGGATTCTGAACATATTTTTCTAACATTTCCAACAATAATGTTTTATTAGGATCTATTTACATAACAAAATTAGAATTGAAATATAAAATTTTAATTTTAATTCTAATTCTTTTATAATTAAAATTAATTTAGAATTTTAAATTCTATGTTTGAGATTGTTAAAAAATTAGGATAAAAAATTATAATTCTATATTCAATTATAATTTTATTATTTAAAAGTATGATCTAAAACATTAAAAATTATTTACAAAATTAAAATTAATAAAAATATTCATACAATAATATTTTTTATAATATAATAGTCATATTTTTTATAAAGAAATTTTTCATGACTTTTTTAGAAAAAAAATAAATAGTTATTATAATAATTTTTATATAAATATAAAAATAATTTTTTATATAAATATAAAATCTCAATAAATATGATTATTAATAAATAAATATAAAGAGAGAGAAATTTATTTTTAAATTATAAAATTGATAATTCTTAAAATATAAACTAAAAATTAAAAAATATTTAAATTAATTACTTTTCAATTCTATAAAATTAATTTATAAAATTACAATTTCAATTCTAAATGACATATCAAATATAAAAATTAAAATTAAAAAATTTAATTTTAATTTTAAACTCTAATTCTATACTCAATTTTAAGAGTCATTTATAATACGTTTCATGGCACCGCATTCACATTGTGGGGAGGGGGGGTTTCAAATCTATTACTTTTTTTCCTTTGGACAACTTGAAAAGTACTCCAGACACATCACAGCTGGCTATGAATTAGAATTGAATGTTTCTTTAAATAATATATACCTTCAACAATAGTAAAAGGATTTAAATGCTTTCTACATATATTAAAGGAAAATAAAGAAGCATAACCAACCACTCACCCACCAAACAATAACATTCTTAACATCTATCATTATATAGCATTACCCAAAACCAATATTGTTGCTGAGGTAACAATAAATCCAGCTCTATCTCAATTCTCCTGTTTCCTAAAACTAAAGTCATGAACCGAGAAACAGTACATTGGTATGAAAAAAGTGGACTCCCAACACATCATCAATCGCCCCCACAACCACCTCTATGTAGAGAAAAAGGCCTCCAGGTAGCCAAATGAAAACAAAGGTTTCATTTTTGGGGTCACTAGTATAAATAAATATGTATTTGATAAAGCCCAAAAATATACTCTACCTCCTATAGTTCATATACAGATTCCTTTGTCTGTCGTTTGTGCCAGGGCAGTCACTATTACACGTTCAATATAAACAATCCCAATGTGTTAAAACTATATTACACTTCTCTTTCCTCTTTTGCTATTACTTGCTCGGACAAACATCAAGTTAAGCCCCAGTACAGCCCGCCACATTTATCACATCCCTTCTTCTGAATCTCCCCCAACTCTTCCATCTCCTCCTCCACCTTTGAGGTCAATATCCCATCCTTTATTTTTATTTTTTTGCCTTCTGATAACTAATCATCCCAGTTATTTTCCCATCCATCTTTGTTTGAAGATCTAGAAGTAAGGCCATTTGCTGAGATGCTTCCTGCATGATGTGTCGCCGGTGACTTCACTGCCACATTGTCATCCCAATCATCATCCCAAACCTGATCCCAACCTTCAGCAGATTCCACATTGGTAGCAGAAACAGACTCGGGCAATGCCATTTCAAGCTCTTGATATGGGACCTCATCGTGCCGTTTCTTTCTCAACTTGCAGTAAGCCCATGTCCCTCCAAAGACAAGTACATTCAATATGAGGAAATAGGCACCATTTACTGGTGTTAAAATTTTGTCAAAAGAAGGAAGACGCAGAAAAAAATTCCCTTTAGGTGCAAGAGCATCCGTGTGAAGCACACAATCACCTTGTCCAGCATTCAAAGTCAGTTGGGTACTTTCACTGCTAATTAGTGAGAATGGGATATTGATCTGAAAAACAAAAGTGCAAAAACAGTAAGGGAATTTTAGATCCTACATGTAATCAGGACAGCAGTAAAGAACCTTTGGTCATCAATGTATTTCTCATGAAACTTTTGAGACCAAACATTTAAAACAAGATACAGAGCATAAAAGCTTGACCAGATGGTCTTTGAGACAGTAAGTACAAATAATAACAGGAAATGAGTGCTTTTTACATAGAAGATCGCCCCTCTCTCCCAAGCCAAAGGCACATGGAGGAGGAAGAATTGGGAGAGACATGCATTGATCAAAGGGTGACAGAGGAGGTGGTGGAAGGACAATTGACTGGACTTGTAAATCCTACTACAAGTTAACTTATGTCAAAGTTTGTAAATGAATTCATTTCTTATGTTAAGTGAATCCAAACAAACTTTTTAATCAGAATTCATTTATAGAGGAATTGAATTCCATAATTTCAATGGTTCCAGAGGGTAATAACAAGGTTGGAAGAATTGAACAAAATAAACTGAAATGGAAAATAAAGGAACCGCTAACCCCTTGTTTGGATGGATTATAGTAGTGGAAAGAAGGAAAACAAATGGAATGATGTGGTCATTAGAACACAATACTTGCAGCCTTCTTCTCTCTGAAAGTGAGTGGAAGGGGGAAAAAATGGAAATAATTTGAATGAGATTTAATGAACATTCAATTTCACCCATCAACAATAATAAGTAACAAAGGTATAAAATAAAATGAAAAGTTAGAACAGTAAAAAAAATTTGAAATCTCTTTTCCTTTACTTCCCATTCTTCTATGTTCATAGACAAAAATCTTGATTCTCTTCCATATCCTAAGATGAATGGAGGAAAGATCATCAGTGTCCTTTCCATTCTATTCCATAACTTACTAGCTGTTATATTTCTTTCAGTTCCATTCATTCAAATGAACAGTAAGATTCTGGAATTTCATACCTCGACGAGTCTTGGAAATGGTGAAATTTCTTCATTAGTCATCTATTATTTATCCAGAACTCTTTGTCAAATGTTTGCTGATAATTTTTAACAAATGATGACTTTGCCAATCATGTTCGTTAAGGCATTATCACCCTATTAGTTTCCCAATGAAAGGAAATCCAAAATAATGCTGAGTTATGTTTTGTTTGTCTCACAGCATAAACAAAGAGTTCCAGTCAGTGGCTCTAAAGCAGTACATCTATGAGGTTTGTGCTTCAATTTGAAGAGGGAAGGGGGTATGAAGAAGAAAAAAAGCACCATGATACATAAATAACAACATCAATTAAAAGAAAAAAATGTCAGCTTAAGATAAAATGACAGGTACCTGTTCCGTTTTATTTTTGCCAACTTCTATGTCCCCAAGGTTACTTTCAACAGGAAGCTTCACTTTCATGGTGCCATCTCCATTATTTTGAATGAGAACAACCAAGTATTTGGGATCTGGTAGTTTTTTGCATGGAATATAAATGCAAATAAGTTCATGTTGATGACTTTTGTTAAACCAAGTAATAATAAATTACAAATAAATCAACCTAAATTTTTTTTTATTGCATCAATAAGGAGCTTTCTCTAATACCCTTCCTTTTTGTGAGGGTAACAATAAGTGGTTAATATTTCTCCATGTGTCCCACTTACTTGAAATATATAAATACAGCAAGTTATTTGTGTATTTATATATCAATTAAATGGGACATGTGGCTAAATATTAGCCACTAATTGCTAAAGGTACCAATACCCTCATAAAAACAAAGGGTATCGAAGGAATCTCCTGTCAAAAGAGTGGTGTATGAAGCTCTATTCCTTGCTTTGTTTCTTCACACGCTGATCAAGGACCAAAAAGCCACGAATCCACACACATCCTGACAATCATAGTTATGAAAGCAAACCGGATCAAACTGATTGGTTCAACCTGTTGAACCAGGAACTAGCCAATAGAGAAGTTTAGTCTTCATCTCAATCTCATAAGCAATAATTTCTTAAACCAAGGTGAACTGGATCACAATAATCCACTAATACTGATCCGGCCTCTTAAGCAGAGAATTGGTACCAGTTCATGAACCAGCTCTGCTAATTAAAAGGAATTCTTGGTAAGAAACTAAAAGTATTTCTAGTTTAGGAACAATTAACCACTTGGTAATTAAGCAAATAAGTGGTCACTCATTAACCACTCTCTATAGTTTAATGTTAGAGAAATTTAGGAATGGGAATAACTAACTCAATCTGTTAGTCTTCTTGTCTGTATATATATACTAAGAAATAAAGATCAGTATAGCAAAAATAGACCCAGGCCATTAACATATAATAACCTAATAATTATTCTCTAACACTTCTCCCTCAAGTTGAAGCATAGATATTAATCATGCTCAACTTGTTACAAATATAATCAACTCTATTATTGTTGAGTGCTTTGGTGAAGATGTCTGCAAGTTGTTCACCAATCTGCATATGTCCAGTGACAACAAGCTCCTGTTGAATCTTTTCATGCACAAAATCGCAATCTGCCTCAATATGCTTTGTTCTTTCTTGAAAAACAGTATAGGAGGCAATATGAATGGCAGGTTGATTGTCACACCACAATTTCATAGGCATTGCACTCTTGAATCCAATCTCATCGAGAAGATGATATATCCACACCAATTCACATGTAGCTTGGGACATGACACGATATTTGATTCGGTACTAGACCAAGCAACAACACTCTACTTCTTACTTCTCCAAGAGACAAGGTTGCCTCCAACAAGAACACAATAGACAAAAGTGGACTTTCTATCAACAGGGGATCCAACCCAGTCAGCATAAAAAAAACCCTCCATTGTAGTATGTCCATGATATCAATACCAAACACCACAACCCAGGGCCCTTTTCAAATATGTCAATATATGAAGAACTGCCTCCCAATGGGTGATTCGCGGAGATGACATGAACTGACTAACCACACTAACAGAGAAGGCAATATCAGGAAAACAGTATTGGGTCGGCCAAAAATGCATCAATCTAGAATGAACCCCTGCTTCCAAGGCTGCGACACACCTGGTCGCACTTCTCTGGCTGGCGGCGATACCTTGGTCACCGGAAACACCACCTGCGGCGCCCTGGGCTGTGACTCAGTTCATCTGCCATGAAAAATCATGCCCAAACCACAAAAAAAAAAAACACACACAAAATTGTGCTCAGCAGTGAACGAAATTTTTTTGAGTAGGGAAGGCTAGTTTTTTGTTTTTAGGGTTTGGTCTTTTTTTTTTGGGCAGAGGAAGCTGGTTTGCGTTTTAGGGTTTCTCTAACTAGCTCATGATACCATGTTAGAGAAATTTAGGAATGGGAATGCCTAACTCAATCTGTTAGTCTCCTTGTCTGTATATATATAATGAGAAATAAAGATCAGTACAGCAAAAATAGACCCAACCCAGTAACATATAACAACCTAATAATTATTCTTGAACAGTTAACAACTTAACAAGTTGAGTGGTTAATTGTTCTTAAATTGCAAATATTTTTACCAAGAATTCCTTTCTTGTAATTTTCTAAAGTTTACTTAAAAGAGGCGTGATCTAAATTGTTATAACTAATATTTGATCCTCTGGACCACGAGCAATACGGATTATGGTTAGTCTATATGGAAGGGGGGGGGGGGTTGCCAAACTTTTTTTAAAAAATTAATCACTAGGAACAATCGGGTTAATTTTAAAATCTTGTCTTTGGAAATTAGTTCAATTTTGAAAAACTAGTTCTTAATCTTACATAATTAGCTTCTATGTCAAAACTAGTTTAAATGAATTATAATAAAAATTTGGCTCTATACTAGTGTGTTTTATTTAAATAAGAAGTTTCCTTAATTCACTTCCCCTTTCTCTCTTTTTACCTTATTTAAAATTTCTATAGAAAAAGTCAACTAGATATACAGAACAATATTTGATAATAGACAAGTTCAAAATCAAATTTTAGACAACAACAACAACAACAAAAGCCTTTTTGTACTAGGTGGAGTCGGCTACATGGATCAAACAATACCATTGCGTTATGTCGGAAACCAAGTCTTTAGATTCAATTTTAGACAAACTAAAAATTATTTAGCTCAAATTCAATTTTATATATACTTATGAAACTAGTTTTAATTTCAATAATTTTTTACTAGTTTTTAAATTTGACAAACACCACCATAAGAATCTAAATCGTTCATATACATACATTGCTCAAAGTCAGCATGTTTAATGGAAACCAAAAAAAAAAAAAATTCTGAATCAGTGATTTTTTTTTTTTGGAGCAAAATCAGTGAAAAATTTGAAACCAAGTTAAATTCAACAATTTTGTTTCAGGCTTTCAGCAAACTGTATATATCTTTGCATTCTTTGAATCGAAGTTGTTATTTTCTGAAAATTGTCCTATTACAGCAGTAACAAACATTGAATTTTATTTTCCATTTTCTTTCTGTTTCCCGTTTTCATGTATTAAAGGTGAATCAAGAGCTATGAATTCAAACACACAGCCCTGCCAGCAACTTTCACATTGTTGCACACACAACAATCCCAAAATTTCAAGCCAATTCACCAAAAACTTTGTCCAACACTGATCTTTCAATCTATAGTATTGCCATATGGTGAGTAACTTCATTAGCAGCATTCACTTTTCAACCACATTTTATTTTCTAGTAACTGTATATTCTAAATTGGAACGTTCAATTATCTCAACACTACTGATTTGGGCAATAGCATCTAACTAGAATTCCATTATTCCAGGCCATCCAAAGGCTAAGCAGTTTAATATGGTCTTCCTGAAACTAAGCAAACATTTGTCACCGAAGCAATTTCTCCTTGATTTCTATATCAGTATTTCCATTTAATATAAATATATATATATGCTTTTACTATTAGTTAGCAGTTAATACAAAGAACAACCAATAACACTCACATTATACATTAAAAAAAATAAAATTGATTGATGGTACTTAATGAAATGACCAGAAAAAAGTAGCAAGCTGAATACCAATTTTGGAAATGCAAGCAACCATGTCCCCATCGTCTTTGCAACTGTTAAGCCCATCACAAGTCTCATTGATGGTAGAATGTGAAACAGTTTTCCCCTCATTTTTGTTCTTCTCTTGATCACGACTCTGGCCATCATCTTTTTTGACTGCACTTACAGGAGGAGCTGAATTGGAATTGTTAGGCTCCTTTTGATAACCTTTCTCATTCCCCATTCTGGATAAAGGTGTTGGAGCTGGAGAAATATTATTATTATTGGAACCCTTTGGATCGTGTTTGATGTTTTTAGTATCACCAGCAACAGGGTTTGGATCTGGTTTCCTCTGAGCTGGCGGTGGAGAATCCTAAAGAAGAGAACTTTATTCAACTACCGTAAGAAAATGGAAGCAATTCAATTCAAAGCGAGAAAGCATCAAAAGAGAGAGACTTACGTGTGGTGCAGTTCCAATTTTATTATCTTTTGGATCCGAAGCAACCAACTTTCTGTGTTCCCAAATGAAGGAAGCGTCAGAAGCATGGAACACGAATAGAGACAATAACAGCAGTGCTAGTAACGCATGTCTTCCCATTGGGATCGAGGCCAAGCTACTTGAAATACCCTCAAGCCAAGTACCCACCTTTGAAAAAAAGGTACTGGGACCGTGGAAAATAAAACCCCCCCACCCCAAGAAACACTATCTGAAGAAAAGTTTCAAGAAACAACTGGGGTTGAAGAGAAGGGAAATGAATCAGAATGAGAAGCAGAGAGTGATGGGGTTTTCTCGAATTTGGATTGGAAGGAAGAACTTGGGAATTGGAATTTAGGAGTTCATGGAAAAACAAAAATGGGAAGACTTGACGCCAAGTCTTGATTCTACAGAGAGAGACACACGAAACGAAGAACGCGTAAATGGCCTCTATGGGCCGGAAAAATGTTGAACATGGGCCTCAGGTTTGGGCTTGAGAATAGCTAATTATTAATGAGAATGTCCATCTATAGGCCTTTGTCCATTTTCTAAGCCGATGATGGGATCCTTTGAGACTTAAAGAAGTTGTCCAAAAAAACAAAAAAAGATAACTTAAAGAAGGCCATCTATAGGTCCTTTTTGATAGTTATGTTTATGTCATTGTTCTTTGGACCGGATCAGTTACAACCGGTCGAACCATCAAAATCGGGAATTAGACTCCAATCCAATTTTAGTTCAATGTTAATAGTCTTTTTCGTGGTTGTTCCAAATTGAACAGGTCAAAGATCAGGTTGAACTGTATTATTTTTATTAAGTTTAGATTTGATAATTTAGATTTGATATACAAAAAGTTTAGATTTGATAATAAATAATTATATACACAAATTTTAAATATTTATAGGTTATCCAATTCGATCAAATAATTTAACCTGATAAATTAATTGAACTCAAATTAAAAAAAAAAAAATTAGTTCAACTTTGACAACATTGGTTTATTACTTTATTCTATATTTTTACTTTCTGATTATGGTTTCTACGATATCCTTTCTTTTTATGAAGGTATCAACACCTCTTAGTAATTAGTTACTAATATTTAAACTACATGAAGTTATTTTTTGTACTTATGTTTCTATAAAATGAGATATTTGACCATTAATTATTTAGGGTACCAGTACCCTCTCAAAAATAAAGAGTACCAAAAGAATCTCCACTAATTAAATCTCTCCGTTGTATGAAGGTGAAAATATTCTCTATTTAATACCCACTATGTTGCAAGCTTTTATTTATTATGAAGTAATCATTAATTATATAATATATTACATTAATAATTAAAAAGTATTTAAGTTACTTTGACAATATTATAACCATTAATTCTTTATTTTATTTGTTTATTTATTAATTTAACACTCATTATCATAATATTACTCACTAACATTATTCATATTAATGGAAAAATGTTCTAATTCTAAATTGATAAAAGATTTGTTTAAATTAGTAAATTCATATCTATAAAAATTAAGGATACTAATAATAAAAAATATATTTCTATATATACATATATATTTGTTCCATTTCAACTATGATTAAATCATTGAATCATGAATCAGTCTCTTCATCGGTTCAATGTTCGATCCAATTTTCAGAACCTTGGTATTTAGGTCTTATTTAATATTCTCTCTCCCCTCACTAGGTGCAAGAAAAAAATGTCATATTAAAGTTTTAGCCCTATGATTTATACTCATTTTTAATTTGGTACTTATAATTTTTTATTTTTTAAATCAGTTCTTGTACTTATAAAAAATTTTAAAATAGTTCTTGTCATTAATTTTTATTATAACACCGTTATAATATCGTCAACTGACTAATAAAATAAGTGTTTGTTTATCTAATAAAAACTCTTTTAGATGTTTCTTTTCTTTGTAAAACATCAAATAAAATATTTATTTATTTTAATATATGCTTATTTCTTTCAGTAAATGTTCTTTTATTCAATAAATATTCTTTTAGATGTTCTTTTTTTTTTTTTGTGAGATGCCTAATAGAAATTAAATTAACAGTATTAAAATAAAAATTAATAACATGAACTATTTTAAAAATATTTGTAAGTGTAAGAACTGATTTGAAAAGAAAAGAAAATTATAAAGACTAAATTAAAAAATAAATGTAAACTATAGAGATTAAAACTTTAATTTAACAAAAATAAAATAAAATCTTATTATCGTCAGTTTCTTTAGGGATGGATGTTTTTACTTTTTAATCAAATAAGGAAGGTGAAACGTGCAAAGAAAGAGGACAAAGGAGCAACTAGGCAACAAATTTAGCTTGCATCTCTCTATCTTGGATAGGCACTAAGGCTACCACTCAGACAAAACTCAAGTGGCCATATTTGAATGGAATATCGGAATCAAATCATTACATGTGTTCTTTTGTGCAACTTCTTTGGCACATTAGTTTCCTAAAGAGAAGGATGGGAGGACGAAACATAATTTCTTTCATGCAAGAAAGAATAAAGTGTCAGATATTATAGCTTCTGGATTACAAATATATGATACCCAACATTACCCCAGTAGTCTTTTTGTCTTTGCAATTTAAACTTTACAATAAATGGGCCAATATTAATAAATAAGGTTTTTATCTAGATGCCTAATTAGTAATTACTCTTGAAGAAGATGAATTAGATATTATAAAAGATAAATCAATCAACAACATTTAGACAGAACCAAATATGAATTATAACCTCAACTGAAATTAATGTTGTTTTAACGTTTAACAATATGACAGTGTCGATGTTACGTGATAGTGATGAATCTGATACTTTGTTCAGATAAGGACTCCTAGCACATGGCACTGTGATCTTCTACCTCTGCGAATATTAAAGAAAAGAAAAGGAGAGAGAAAGAGATACTATATATGAAGGAAAAATGGAACCCTTTAAGCCTCTAATCTAATATAATGCCACATTCCCTGGTAATATAAGCATGTGAGATAGTGAAAATGATGGATGTGAAACAACAATAACCAGTGGAGGAAATGGCAGTGATTGGAAAGAGGTTTGGTGATGAACATAGCACTCTGATGGACGAGTTTGAGAGGCTGTCCTTTGAGGCACACGCTGCGAAGCTGAACAGAGCCATGCTGGGGCGGAGCCTTTCAGCACCAGCAAGGCCAAGGTCCCATTCACGACTCATTGGCATGGCTCCAATACCTGTGGTGACTCAGGTGATGCAAGGGCCTCGTCGTGGATCAGGAACAGGACCATTTCACAAGGTCCTCAAGAAATTACTCAAAATTTTTGGCAGGAAGAGAGGAGCAAGAGAACAAGTCCCACATGCAAAGGATCTACTGTCTTGCAATGCCCTCAGCAGATCACTACGCTTCTGATCAATGCCAAAGTATTATTTATTATCTATCTATTATGTATTAAACTACTATATTTTTTTTTTTAATCTCCCGCAAATGGAGCCAATCCCCGTTCAAGCCTTTAATGGCGTGCTTCATGAGATTGAAACCCCTCCACTGCAAGTAAAGTCCTACATGGTAACTCAAGTGGATGCCATCCGAGCCACAATGAAGCACACAATGAAAAGAGCTTCAAGACATGTTATACAAATCATGAATAAATGTCTTTTCAAATATACAGGTAAATAAGCTTTGCCACTTGTGCCAATTATATTTGATTCATGTTTTTCTTTTTTCCCTATAACATCATTTTTAGTTATGTTAGTTGTAGGAAGGCAGTATTCATATTCTGATTTGAAATGTTTGAAGCACTTTCACAATGTGCGGTTTATAACTAGTTATAATGAATATGAAAGAAGCAATATTCTTTATCAAAATTATTAAATTTGTTGCTAAGAAATTTGTAGCTCAATTGGTAGTAAAACTTGTGTGCGAAATTCACGTTAGAAGTTTAATTCTCTTCCAAGTCTCATTTTCTCCTCCCCTATCAAGGTGCATGACCAATTCAGGCATCAATGAAAATTTTTTTACCAAACTAATCCATACATTGTTTACTGTAATTTGAATAGGATACCATGCGAACAAACAACATTTCATCCGCCAATGATACCTTCCGGTTATGATCAAATTCATTAGTTTCCAAGTTGTACTTTTCTTTCGTACTTTTGATGAGCAATACTTTCAAGATCAAACCTAGTAATAATACGATCTATATGCTATACCCACAATATGAACCAACTCTAGCGAATTAAATGGAAGAAGCATGCTTGCTCTGAAGGATTAAATTTGTTTCACGGAACCTGTAAAGTTTAAATACAGAAAGGAACCTCAATGTCAGTTACCCACAGGTTAGAGAAATTACATACTAATAAATTTTCTCATCTATATCGGTCAAAGACATTGCTATTGTATTTGTATACGAACTCAACCAGTTTGATGTGCTCGCACCAACAAAACTGGAACATGAATGTGGTCAGCGTGCACTCATTTCTTATTTCTCTATGTTGGTGAGAGTTGCCAGCAATCCTCACTATACTTTCTTCCACATTATTTTTTACCATACATCTCTCACCATAATTCTCTTTTATTTTCTCTCATTTAATCACAACTATTGACATATGGTGTAAAAAGTGATATATTTGATTTTTTATATGAGATGAACATTTCTCAAAACACAAACAGTCACATTCTCCAGACCTCAAGTATAACGAGAGTTTTATATGACCAAATAATACTTTTAATATATATATAACACAAAATCGCATAAATTCACTATACATTAATAATATTTTTTTGTCTAAGTAAAAATTTTCCACTTAACACTAGTAGACTTTTGTTTTTGTTGTTGTCTTACTTAACACTAAATAGACTAAATCTATGATTTGGCACCCAAGACATGTACATAGAGAGCACTATTATTTGGCATTGCTCTCTCTTTTCTTTTTTTTTGGTCTGAGCATTGCTCTCTCTAGAACTATACTTCTCCACAGAGTTACTATTTTGCATTGCGTCAATATGGGTTAAAAGCTCACGGAACAACCCCAAATCCCCCTTTCTTGATTAGCCTGTTTAGTAATAGGGCTTTTTAGGCCCTAACCCACAAAGCCCACTAATTAAGTGGGTTAAGTTAGGACTTATTCATGAGTCTACTCACACATATCGGTTACTTAATCCTAATTTCTTTCAATTCCAAACCTAATCCTAATTTTTTAACCTATTTTGTTCATCCTTGTTCTGCACGAATCACTGTTGTTCACAGTTGCCATCCGCCACTGGATTTGCGCCACCCCTGTAACATAACGTTAGATAAATAATATACATTGTTATATCCCCCCTTTCAGCTATATTTTTTGGATTTCAAATGAATATTTTTCTACACAAATTTAAATGGAATTCTTTAATTCTATACATTATTTGTATTTTTTTAATTCTATATAAGAATTACCCATTTAACATTACTTTGCTTTAATATTCCTTTTTTTTTTTTGTTGCCCGAAAAGAAGATTGCATAACAAAAAATAAAAATAAAAATGAAACGACGTCATCTTCAATCCCTCATTGGCCCAAGAGTGTGTATATCATCAGCAAATGCCATCTTAAAAGACAAAGATACACACAGCAACTCTTGCTCCTTCAGAGTTGAGTTCATGGTCATTCATGGCTTCTCCATTTCCGACATGCTACCAACCTTGTACACTAAATATCCCTCTTTTCACCAACTTTGCCACCACAACTAGAAGCAACAACGTTAATATTAGTATCAGACCAGGTAAGCTACCTGTTCTGGGAACACTCTCTTTCTGTGACACTGACACTGCCACTGCCACAAACCCTTCACATGAACAAATAAACGGTTCAGGTTCACCCATCAAACAGACAACAAATAACCTGGATTTTGAAGACAGAATCACCTGGTCTCGGGTCAAAGGTCTTGTGCACAGGATAACAGCATTGTCCTCCTCCAACACCAAATCGGAGACTGAGATGCTACAAATCTTAGAGAAAGATGCTGAATTGCTGCAATCTATATCAGATTTCAATCACCTTCTTATGGCTTTAATCGTTGCACAACAGCCTCAAGTTTGTCTCACACTCTTCACAAATCTACCATCTTATCAACTTGTGCCAGATTCCTGTACTTACTCCATCATGATAAGATGCTACTGTGACAAAAATGATCTTGATGAAGCTAAAAAAACATTACACACTATTCTGGAAAATGGGTTTCAACCAAATGCTGCAACAATAACTGTTCTCATCAATTCCCTCTGCAAAAGGGGAAGAATTCAGAAGGCTCTGGAGGTTTTTGAGCTCATGGCCACAAAGGGTTGCAACCCAAGTGTTCAAGCACACAACTGCTTGCTCAAGGGGTTGTGTTATGTGGGGAAGGTGGAAGAAGCATTGGAGATGTTGATGGGCATGAAGGGAAGAACCCCATTATTGAAGCCTGATGTTTATTCTTATACTGCTGTAATGGATGGGTTATGCAAAGTGGGTCGTTCAGATGAAGCAATGGAGTTGCTTAATGAAGCTGTTGGAATGGGACTCATACCCAATGTGGTCACCTTCAACACCCTTCTCCAAGGGTATTCTAGGGAGGGGAGGCCAATGGAGGGTGTTGCTGTTCTGAAACTGATGAAGAAGAAGCATGGGTGTGTTCCTGATTATATTAGTTACAGCACTGTGCTACATGGGTTACTAAAATGGAATGAGATTGGAGAAGCCCTTAGGATTTACAAGGAAATGGTGGGACTTGGGTTTGAAGTGGATGTGAGGATGATGGGGACTTTGGTGAGACGTTTATGTAGGAGGTCAAGGAAACAAAGAGGTCTAATTCATGATGCAGAGGAAGTGTTTGAGAAAATGAAAGACAGGGAGTCAATGGTTGACCAGAGGACACTAGAGGTGATGGTCCACGCACTCTGTGTGAGAAACAAGATTGATGAGGCTTTGGCAAATTTGAATCATATGGTTAGATTGGGCTATTCTCCTGGGGCATTTACCTTTGACAAAGTGATTCAAGGCCTTTGTGCTCGGGCAAGGGTGGGGGAGGCAGTGTCAACTTTGCTACTTTTGCATGCAAATGGACGAATTCCCAATAGAATTTCTTATGATGTATTGATCAAAGAGCTCAATGCACAGGGAAGATTGTTTTGTGCTTCCAATTTGTTTGGTGCTGCATTGAAGCAAGGTGTTGTTCCCAACAAGGAACCTCTGGTATGTAAATGTTATGAAGAGGGATGAAATGCAAGCTGAGCCAGCCTAGAGATGCTGACATGGAAATTTAGTTGCAACTGACTACCAAGTAGATGAGGAATTTCTTACAACGCGTGGGAAACAGAAATAAGGGAGGCAAGTCATGATAGAGTGTTTTCTTCTCTCATCCGAGAGACTGTGACCTTCCTCCTTTCTTTTCTCTGGCTCATCAGCTCATGGTTCTCTTCCTCTCTTCATTTTTTATACTTATAATTATTATGAGAGATATGACTATCTGTACTTGACATAACATCCATAAGGTTGAGTGATCAATAATATTCTCAGATTTATATACATAAATTTCCTTGGTATTATTATGTGTGGTAGAACTGAATTGGAATTATAAGCTGCCATAACAGTAAATCCCAATTGTTGGAGAACAAAAATTTCTAAACTACTGCCCTAAAAAATAAAATTAACTAGAGCACAAATTGTATGGGTTGATTCCTTCCTTCACCCCGAGGAACACTGGAACAAAGGTTACATTCCACTTCTCACCTAAAAAGGAAAAAGGGTTACATAATCGCTGGCTTTCTGATGAGAACAAACTTTTATGCACCACAATCATGCCGAAAAACAATGCTGCAAGAGCTTCATTTTCGCAAATAAATTACAACTCAATGTTATAATGCGCATAGCCAATTTGCTGAGCTTAATATACGTATGTTGCATCCTATGAATAATCTCTCTCCATTGGGTATTTTTTTTTTCCAAAAAACAAAGAACAAAAGAAATGACAATTGTTTGGACTTATACTACAAAATTTGATGTGAAATCTTAAGCACGACTCATGTACTGGCCAGTTCTTGTATCAACCAATATTTCGTCACGTATATTTACAAAGAGTGGGACATTGACAACAGCGCCAGTGTCAAGAGTTGCTGGCTTTGATCCGCCTGTCAATCAATTTCATTTTCAGAGGGTCAGTGAGTTGAGTTCTACAAGGGAATTTTTTTTTAAAAAAAAAGATGACACAGGAGAAAGGAGGAAACCAAACAGTAAATACCATAATAAGATATCACAATTTTTTTTTTGACAATAGAAGTGGTAAAAAACTCAATCCTGCCCTTTTGATATTCAATATGTCTTAGCTTTTATATGACCAACAATAAGCAGATCAAGCCCAATCATGCTCCAATATTTTTTTTTTTCTGATGCCAAATTGTGAGATATGCATGAAGGGAAATCTTAGTCATGATTTCATCCCTTGACAGATCTAGAAAGACCATAATGAGATTCATCGTCTAGCAGAAGACTTGTTCATCTTGGTATAATAGTGAACTTTCTTGGCTCCATATATGGTTGGCATTTACAACGTTTACAATATGAATTTGGTCAAATAAAAATTTGCAGTATAAACAAAATAATATCACCTTGGGCTGTGTCACCCTTAAGTCCTGGATCCACATCAACTACAGTGAGCTTGACTGTGATAGGGAGATCAAGATCAATAACCTGAAAAATATCAAGAGACAAATTGCTAAACAAGATTAATAACAGTAACTGCATACTTCCTGTTCATTTCTAAATGCCATACTGCCAATCTATCCGCAAGCAAGAATCCCATTCACTATGCAAGAACACTTGTGACCACTAACTATTACAAGAACACTCCTTGGACAAATCAATGCTTGGAGTAACCGTTGAATCTATTCAACCGCAGTCTAGGTAAAAACACCATTTGGCAAAAAGAAAAATTCACAAAGTGTATATTGCATCAAAATATATAACCACACAACATGTATTTACCATTGCAGACCATTCAAAATTTCAGAAAAGCATGCAGTCCTTGTATAAAAGTGATAATACCATTAAAGCTGATACAACCATATAAATTTGAAGACATCTAGATAAAATAAAAATTAATGGAGTCTACAATACATTTAAAGTAGTGTTATATATTGGCCACTTAGAAGCCCTAGTAAGAAGAGTATATCAGATGAAGGAAAGCCTAATAATAGGTAGAGGGAGACCAAGAAAAACTAAAGGTAAAATCATTAAAAATGACTTAGATCTAAATGACCTTTCTGAAGACATGATTTATGACAAAACACAATAGCGTCGTTTGATCCATATAGCCAACCCCACCTAGTGAGAAAAAGTTTTTGTTGTTGTTATATATTAGCGACTACGCATCAACAGTTTCCTCCCTTGGGACAAATTAAATTGCAATCAGTTATTTCCCCCTTATATGAATATCAAAATTATATTAATTCAAGTTATTTTCAAGAGCCTGAGGCTGCTTCTTTTCATGGAACATAGTCCAAGAGATTAGTCATTACTGGACTAGAAAAATAAAAGTTTGAGGTAGTGAAAGACAACAATAAATTATGAGATGACAAGGTTACTTTTCCATTCCATAACAGCAAATTGCAGTCCATTCCTTCTTTCAGCCACTTTATTTTGTCTCCAACTTCTGATTTACCCAAACGAATCTCCTCGAATGAATTCTGATAAAATTAAAATAAAGCAAGTTAAACATAGAGACTATGATAAAACTCAGTACATTAATTGTTAGTTAACTAATTACTAGTACTAAAAGCAAAAGAATTATTGGTAAAGAGAATATAAACCTAATTGTGATAACTGTTCATCGGAGTCAATGACCAGTGGGGCAGTGACTATATTTAGTGCCAAAAAACGTAGATAGCTAGAATTAGTTAGATTATATGGATTCCAGATAATACCAAGTCCATGAAGACAAATTGAGAACCATCTTTATATGTGAACTGCTTTGTTTCCTTGAATACATCTGCTTCATCAATCTGTCAAAAGGAAAGAGAACAAAAAAAATGTAAAAAGAAAAACCAGAAAATGTAAGCATCAATCAGAAGTTAGAAGCAACAGATAGATAGAGAGACACGACTCTTATAATACTTCTCATTTCATACCATCATTGCAGACTCTTTTGCCACTCACATCAGTTAGATACTTGAGTTGATTCACTGAGTGATTTCCAAGGAAACCCCAGAAAAATTGAGGGGAAAAAAAAATGGACATAAAGGATACATCCCAATTAACCCAGGGGCATGGAGGGGACCCTCAACCATTCTTTTAGGCATATGTTGTAAGGCAAACAGCAGAAAACCCTTCTCACCAAGTTGCACTATATTTATATGACAATGGTGGATCAATCCACTCATCAGCGGACCTCAATTAGGTTCAGCAATCTGTGTCCGCTCCACCCCACGATACTTGGGTCTGGTCAGGGTTGTTTGCCCATGCATGACAGATTGGGTGTGGGTTTCGAGTCTATACAACCCGCACCATGTATAGAAAAAAACAAATTAATTTTGTCACTTGTTATTAGCTTTTAAGATGTATTTATTCATTTGGCTAAATTTTAAATAGAGATGATGAATGTATTCATATGTATTTCAAGTATATGAGATGACTGTTGGTTTTTAAGATTGTGATTGATTACGCTATTAATATAAATTTAGGATTAAAATTTTCATAGGTGCAAGGCAGGTAGGATGCAGATTTTAAATACTTTTATATAAATAGATTCGAAGATCCGCAGAGTAAACATGAGCAGGTAAGACGCTAATTTGGGAATGTGGGGCAATGCGTGCCGTTGCCAAGCCTAACCTCAATGACTGATAGCACATTCCTATATTACTAAAGCTTGCTATCTAATTGCTAACCACCCCTCCTCCCCCCCCCCCCCCCCCAAAAAAAAAAACAAAGCCTGCTATATAAAAGACTGAAACAAAATACAAGCTGAGCATGCAACTGAAAATGAAATCCAAATCTTTAGCAACTAGCTTCCCAATTAGGCTTAGCCATTCTTGTTTTTTCTTTGAAAAAAGGTAAGTAACGAGCAGAAGCTTATCTACCTCAACCCCCAGCTCCAAAAAATGTAGTCAATTAATTAATCATCAAGTGGACCTTAGAGGCAGAAATCTTGTAATTTGCAAGTAAAGTCAAAGTTAACGGATTGCTCATCTTCTATTGAATCTAATAATTAAAGAAAGGGGTTGCAGTTTAGGATAGATTACCGAACTTCCAGCTCTAAAGGTCTTCTCAACTGTGTTCCCTGAAATATAATTCTTGAGTTTGGTCCTCACAAATGCTGCCCCTTTTCCAGGTTTGACATGAAGAAACTCTAAAACACGCAAGTTAAGATTTTTATAAGCTAAAATCACAAGTTGGATTGATAGTTGAAGATAGGGTGCAGAAAAATACCTAAGACACGCCAAGGAGCACCATCGACTTCGATGTTGGTACCCACCTTGATGTCATTGCTAGTCAAGGCGTAAATCTCTGAAACAAGAAGAAGAAATGAAGAAACACACAGATTAAAATTAGTGGTGAAGAAGAAGAGAGGAGGTAGAATTGAAATGAAGACTAACTGAGAAATCGGGTTGAAGTGGTTCGCATTGGAAGAAGAGAGGGGTTTGATGGGAATGAAGAGGAGGCACTGAAACTGAACTTTGAAGAAAAAGATGAGAGCTTCAGCTTCAAGGTTGTAGTTCCCGCCATGGTTGTTTGGAAGTGCAAATGCTTCCTTCTCAGAAAAAGATAAGGAGAGCTTCACCTTCCAGGATTTGGGTCAAGTGAGTTTGATTCAATTGACGTATTTTTTTTTTTTAAAAAAAGTGTTTATTTGAAAATATAATAGAAATTTGTAAATTGAATAATTTGGTAATATTTTTGTCTTTTTATACATGAATGAGGCAGAAGTTTGAACCAATAATAATTTATATAAATTATCTAAGTCCTTTATGACTGATCCTTTCTTGGTTGCTTATTTTGATAATGTTTTTAAAATTTTAGGAAAAATTACTCTCATTCTTTGTGCAGGGTTACACCAACATCCCTCTTATGTGAAACGTTATTAGCTACCGTTGGTGTAATAAGCAAAATGTCATTTTTACCCTCATTATTACAAAACACTAAAACAATAAATTCCCTTTTAACTAGAACAATTAACAAACCCTAAAATCTATAGTGATTGAAAGAGAGTGGTGAGTGAGAAGATTGGAAGCACAGTGAAAATCAGTTTGGATAAGAAAATTGGTTTGCAATTTCATTTGATTTCTCAGTTGTATTTTCGGTTTGAAATTTCCCTTCCAATTTCGTGCTTACAAGGGGTTGTGTTTTTGTCAGTAAATGGTGAATCCCAACTATGCTAGTCCATACCCTGATTGTGTGGGCATTTTGGTGCACTTGGTTCATAAAAGTGGAGAACCTGAACAAGTTTGCAATGTAGACCCTGACCTATATGGATATTTCGATATGGAGGATGATGTCCATGCATTGGTCGCTGCAATGGATTGTGAAAATGGGTTGCCATTCAATCTTGCATTTCTTCCTCGAGGTGGTAATTAGACGATTCTAATTAACATTCTCAAATTGTTCAATCTCACAGTAAGTCCATGCACATTTATGTGCATGCTACTAATCATGCCATAGATACCGCACCTCACCTCACCTCACCTCACAGTTCTGTAAATGTCATAGACCCTGCACATGTTAACTCTGTTAATGCTAGTGAGATAGAAGGTGGGACTTTTTATTTTCATTTTCTTTTCCATTTCAGAACCAAATTTAATTGCCCATTCTATATCACATTATGCCTCTTGACAAAGCCACTTTCTCTTATCCCATAGTTTTTTCCTTTTTTTTTTTTTTTGTAAAGGGGGGGGGGGGGGGGGGGAGCGGGGCGGCGGGGGGAAACTGGAGAAAGGAACAAATGCTGAAGACCATATAAATTTTCATATAAATGAGGTAACTAATTGAACTCAGTCACCAACCTTTGCACTATCTACAAAAGAACATCCTCTCGGCATCACACTGAGGGATTAAAAGGTGGAAGAACCACATCTTTATCTCCTATAAATTTGTGTTGACTCACACCAAAAAATAATAAATAAAAAATGAACATTATAGACAATCAAAATCCTTCAACACTAGCCCTCCTAGAGGCTGAGGATGATGACTTGCGGCTTTCCTGCCTATCAAGCTCCTCCAAAGAGAGAGTGGAGGAACAAGCTTGGGGAGGAAGGAGGATAGGCACCCCAGACCATCTTGGAGGTGATACAGATGGTGGGGCTCCTGATGGCGGTGATGGAGAGAAACTCAACCTAGGTGGAGGGTAGATGATACCATTAAGACTTGGTGATCTTGACATCTGTTTTCCAGAGATTGCTGCTGGCTCTTGCAATGGGAACCGACAAGAGTACTTCACATCCTGTATCATTTTGAGATGCTTAACAACAGTTCTCATGGTGGGTCTTTCTGATGGCTCCTTTTGAAGGCATCTTTGTGCAATGTCAGCTATTGTTCTTGCCGCTTTAGAAGGAAAGCGACCTTTAAGTTGAGGATCCATAATCAATGACAGCCGATAATCATCAGCTAGGAAAGGACGGCTCCACTTGACTAAATTCCTCTGTTCCTTGGGGTGACGGCTATCGAGATTCTTTCTTCCGGTAAGTAGCTCCAGAAGAAAAATCCCAAAACTCCATACGTTGCTCTTTGGAGTAAGCATTCCTTTTTCCAGTGTCTCCATTGATAGGTTTCCAACAGCCTGAACAACAATAAATTCATGAATATAACCAATGGGAACAAAACTTATGGAATAAATAAATATTCATGACAAATATGAACATAAGGTAGAGAAAATTAGCTGAATATAATAGACACTAACTGAATATTTTATTTTAGAATAACACATAACAATTTTAAGTCAAAGAACTTACAGAAGAACTGCTTGAAATCTCTTCCTCAGGAATATGTCCAACACAACCATATCCTGAAAGCTTTGCACTGAAATCTTTGTCAATCTGTATGTTGGCTGTCGAAAACTCATTATACATTGCCTGCAGACATAAAAAAGGTATATCAGCAAAGAAAAAAAATGTACCAGTTAATTGAACTCTAATGTACTAAAGGAAGGTCATTGGAAACAAAACATCTAATCATGACTCATCCTAGAAATTGTTCAATCCATATTATGAAAAACAAAATATCTCAGGTACTATAGCACTCACTTGGTGAGATCTAAACCCCACATGTAAATAGAAAAGGCAGACATGGCATGACCACACAAGGCTTCTTCAGTTCAGTACATTCAATATAATTTTATACCAATTACCTGAAAAGGCCCTTCTTCATGCAAGAAAGTAAGACCTTGTGCAGCAGACATAGCAATTTTCATTCTAGTATTCCAATCAATTGATGGGCCATCAGATCTCCCATACAACAACCGGTCCAAGCTTCCATGGTATAGCCTCTCATACACCAACATTCTCTGGTCTGAACCATCACGTGCATGAAATCCTAGCAATTTACAGAGGTTTGGATGCTGCAAAGATGCAAGAGTATAAACCTCATTTATGAATTCCTTCAAGCCCTGAAAGACAGATAAATTTAGACCACTCCAGAAAAGTATCAGGTACTTTAGATTATTTTTTTTTAAATGAGGTGGAAAAATCATAAAACTCACAACATAAGGCTAATAATAACTAATAATTATGATTCACTCAGCAAGTATGCAACTCATAACAGTTTTTCAGCATTTGAATTCACAAGGGTTTGACAACATATTCAAATATGCATGGAGAAGTAACAGAATAAGGAGGACAGCAAGAAGAACAAGGCTTTAGACACAGGCACCCTGCTCAATAACAAGTTGGATGGCACCAATTGAAAAACTTAAAACACTCTGATGCCTGTCCTAATTCCTCTGCTGCATGTATTGGTGAATTCAACTGAACAGATTATAAGGCTTAAATATAACACATCTCACAGACCACAAAATACATAAAATATAATAAATAAGGCATTACTTCTCAATATTTGGTGAGTCCACGCTTAAGATGGCCAATCAGCAATTACTATGCATAAGGATATCAAGAAATGAAATAAAATGAAATGAAAGTAATGCAGTATGGAGAAATGTACCTGAGTTGATGGGTGAAGGCGCGTGACAGTGGCTTCAAACTTCTTTGAACTTGAAGCATCATCACCAAAGGAAGCTTTATATATGGTGGAAGAAAGACATTCTGACATGCATCGATCTGAAGAGAAATTATGGCAAGCAGTAGCAATTTCCTCATACTGAAAGTTCCGAAGTGACCCAGTAGGTGGAAGCGGCAAAGGTCCAGAAGCATATAGAGGACCACTAGCTGTCACAGACTTAAAGCTGCCGATAGCCTTCAACGCAGCACCACCCTGAGGAGAAGGAAGAGGTAAAGGTTGTGGACTAGATGAACGCTGCTCCTTCATTGATCCAGCTCGGTGTTTTGACTCCTCTTGTTCCTCATACTCAACTGAGGCCAAAGCATCCTGTTCTGCTGCATCAAGAGTTGATGGAGCAGATAATGCTCTTGTTCTATTGTTAGTGACTTTATTAATGGGTTGAATGGGTTTCACTCTGGTCCTAAAACTAGGAGGTGCAGACTGGAGTGAGCGAGTATGAGTTTGAGGTTCAGGCAGTACTGTAGGTACATGCTCGTTATGGTTTACACGTTTTACATAAACGATTTGATCAGATTTTTTCTTCTTGCTCTTCAATACAGCGAAACACCCCATCCTTTGTAAGGCACTTGGTTGTTGTATAGAACTGTATATGTCTGCAAAAACAAAATAAAAGGCGCATAAATACAAAATACATCTCAAACAAACTTAGTGTAGTTCAACATGCCAAAGTTTGACAACCCACAAGAAATAAAGCTAACATGGGTTTTCTAAAGACATAGTTTGACGCCCAGTTTGGATTCTCATTTATATAAGGTAGGCACTCGGTAGAGTCATGTTTGAAAGGAAAAAGGAAAAAACAAGGGAAAATGGTGAAGCATTTGTTTCCTTTTCTCCTAAAGTTATGCCTAACTACTAATCATATACGTACATCAATGTTTTATCGATTAATTTTCCTGAATTCTTACCTTCTCTAGTGAGCACAAGTTTAAAACAATAAAACATATACAATCTCCCCTTTCTCCTCATTTTCATTTCCATTTCTGTTTTCATTCCTTGTTCCCAACCATCCTTAAGACTTCAAGATTAAATAAGCACCAGTCTAGCTGCCGTAAATCAAATGTAAACACTACAATGAATTAAGAATTTATCAACTGATCCCCTAATAAAACCTCATTTCCAACTTGTGTCTATCACGCTCAAAAATATAAAATAAAAAATAAAACACTTTATTTTTCCCATCTCACTCTCCAATTTCCACAACAAATATAATAAAAAATTAAAATAAAATAAAAAATTGGACAAAACGCTTTTTTGCAAAAGAACCGGACTACCCAATTGCTAAACACTTACTAGCAGCTCCACATACACAACGCCCATGAATCTTCATCTCTTCAACTAAATGAAAAGCAATTCAGATCCATAATATCGAACAAATTTTACACAAACCTATTTAGTTTCACAATTTCAGGGTAAAACCCAACTGAATTTTCCATGGCTGAAAACTTCACCCCCACCAACAATTTTCCAAAACAAACGTAAAAAAAAAAAGGCAAATCAAGAAGAAAATGGACAACGAACTGGTGAATAAATAAGAGTACCAAACAAGCCCGAAGATTGAATAAAACGAGCAGAAAACGAAATTCCCAAGCAATTTTGCATAGAAAAAGGTTCAAATTACACAAATCGAAAGCAAAGGAAGGATATTTAACGAACCTGTAAGCGATATGGGAGCTCATGCAACTCAGAGTGAAGCGATTCCGGGGAGCGAAATTGGTAAAAATTGAAACTTTTTTGTGGTTTTGATTCGACGACGAAAAACCCCTTATCGAGTCAAAGAAAGCAGATTGGAAATGCTGGGAGGTGAAGATTTTTGAGAGAAAGAGAGAGAGAAAAGTAGAGAAAAGATTATGAGAGGAATATTTAGAATTGTAGAGAGAGAAAACAGAGCCCAATAAGCAGTGGTCAAACCTACCCAAAACCCAGATTTAATTAAGTGATTAAAGTAATATTATCATTAGCATAAACACAAACACAAGATGTGCTTTTCCTTTCTCTCTTTCCCAACTTTGCCCTTCTTTGATTTTGTTTAATTTGTGTGCTATTTTTTGGGTTTCTGCCTGCAAAATGACTTTAAACGCCCCTTTGTAACAAACCATAAATAAGGGAGCTTTGAATTTTGACTTATTCAATGCCGATGATTTTAAGAATTTGGTACTTTTTGGTACAGTTATTACTTTTTATTATATGTTTATTTTGATTGTTATATTGAGAAATTGTTATCAGAAGATTCAAAACAGTCATTATTTCAATCCTAATAATTCAATCCAAAAATTCACATTTTTCAGCTTATTTTAAGATTAAGTAGCACATTTATTACTGTAATAATAATTGTCTTTAGAAATTTTTTAAAAATAGTAATGTTTGTATCACTATTTCAACAAAATTATAACCCTATTCAAAGGAGTTTGATTGTAGTAATAATTATATGTGAAATAATTTTATTAATAATATGACAATATATATTTAATTAATAGTGTATAAAAATTTTATAATCAAAGTATATAATTAAATTATACTAAATAAGAAACATGTATTTATACAGATATATATATCATATATGCTCAAGAGCCTTAACTTATAAATGAGCCTAGAGATCATGGCTTTGGGTTTCAACAGACTGCAGGGACTCCAAACTTTGAACCCTGGCTGTCGAGGAAGTCACTCATCTTCTCATATGTGGATTGAGTCTCCTTTGCTAATTCATCATAAACCACTCTCCTTAAGCACTCACTAGCAGACCATATACTTCTCCAAGTAAAGCTAGGGAGATGGCTCAAATTATTAGTTTGTTTTTCGGAAGTAATCGGCCTTTAACACTCTTGTCATAAGAGCATTGGGGTGCTGCAACAGTGTCATAAGAGCATTGGGGTGCTGCAACAGACGCCACCCACGATTGGCAAGAATAATTGTATTAAAATCTTCAAAACCCTTGAAACACCATTCTCCTTAGAGTCAGAGTTTTAACCACCGTATCTAGTGGATTTTTCTCTCCTCCAATTTTACTATCCCACTAGAAATTGTTAATCTCTCAATATGTTGACAAAGGGATTTTGGGACTCTAAAACAGTCCATTATGTATGGCGAAATGGATTGTGCCACTATAAGGACCTTTTTCTTGAATTTGGAGAGACGTTTTTCTTTCCATCACTTAAGCTTCTTCCACACCTTATCTTAAACAAAATCAAATACTTGGGATACCAAAGTATTTTGAATGGTTCTCAACGACCTTAATATGCATCTATCCTTAGATTTTAATTTGTTTGGTATTAGGTACGTATTAATTAAAATAGATCTATGATTTGTCAAGACTCAAGATTTATGCGCTGACTATAGGCATGTTGGTATTTGTGGATAATGTTCTATATGCACTGTATGTCTCCCTAATTGTCTATTGTAAATAGGATATTATTATTTGCGAATAATAATTGAGGAGTCTCTAGCATTCTTCTTGCTTTCTTGATCCTATGAAGAGATCTATTGTATTTCTCTTTAAAGATCTTGAGAACATTTCTACACAAAGTATAAAGAGGTAAGGAGAGAGTAAATCATCTTATCTCAAAACTCTATTAAAATTGAATATTTAGCGAGAGATCCTATTAAAAAAGAATAGAGAAAGAGACTAAATGAACACAACTCATAATAGTAACAACCAAGTGAGCATGAAATCCCATCTAGACAAGCACCATCTCCAAGAAGGGCCATTCGATTCAGTGATATGCCTTAGTCTAGTTTATATTAAAAAAACTTCTTCTTTTTCATCTTCTTCCTCGTATAATGGAAAATATCAAAAGTTATTAAAACATTGTGATAAGCATGTCAGCCCCAAATGCACTAAAAATTCTCCAATATCCTCATACAATATCAATTTCAAACAATTGCCAATAGTCTTTGTAATTCAATTTAAAAATCACATCATATTGGGAGATTGGATTCAAGTCTTTAGCGTGTTTCGGTTTTTTAACCTTAGGAATGAGATAAATCAATCAATTTAGTTGTATTTTGACTTTTTATATTTTTTTATACATTTGATTATAAGAGAAATTCTTATGTATTCTTAGAGTAAGATTTTTTTTGTTCTATACTGTTGAATAGATACCACATTAAATTTGTGGATCATCTTTGTCTCTCACTTAAATTATATTTTTTATGTTATCATTAAAGTGTAGTTAAGACTGTAATTAAAATAGGAGATAATAATTATCTACAAATTTGACGTGACATTCATTCAATATTACACAACAAATCTTATTCTAAGAACACCTAAGAATTTCTCCAATTTATAAATCTCTTATAGTCTAGATATAATAAAAGATTTTTTTTTTGTGTAAACCCCCAGTATCTGAAAGTCGCAACGATGGCCTCCCGAGGCTGACGAGGGTGGGAATTGGTCGCAGGTGTTAAAGTGAAAGCATCAATAAGCAGTTCTTGGCAGGCTTCTAGGCGAAGGGTCCGATGAATGAATTGAATACTCACCAGAATGAGAAAGATTCAGAGACTGTGCAGGTATGGGACAACATAGTTGAAGATGACTTAAATGAATTTATTAGGCGTAGCTATATCAACAAGTTGCAACTTCTTTTCGGGGCGCAAAACATAAGAAGCTACATGGTTAAGCGCACCAATCAATCAGTAGATTGGTGACCTTCTAGAAAGTTTCCTAAAATATGAGTGAGTGAGAACAAAGCAAATTGAAAAGACTTGTGTTGATTTGTGGAGACACTCGTCAATTCTGCAGGTAGTCCCGGGATGTTACAGCAACGAGTCCCGACTAATTTGAAATCGAATCTGGTTAGATTACAAAAGTATAAAAGTACTCTCAATACTATTTTTTTTATTCACAAGACTTGAATTTAAGATCTTATTTAAAAAAAATTATGTGTCAATTACTTGAACTAACCAAATGTTGGTAATAAAAGAATAATTTTAATTACAACTCTTATATTCTTACATCAAATAATACATATATTTATTTTTATATTATATCTAATATTATTTATTATATATTTTTTTTTATTATTTTTTTATCAATTATATTCTTTAAAAAAATATAAATAATAATATATCCCCTAAAAAGAAAGGTAAGACTATTTTTTTCCTTTCAACTACAATGGTAAGCTTTTGGTTTTTTATGTTGAGGATCGAGGGACCTCTTCGACATTTCAAATTTTAAAGCACACAAAAAAATGAAACTAGAAAGAAAAAAAGTAGTGGGTCCATGACCAGTTTTGTAATTTCAAATTGCTCCGCCACTTTCAACGAAGTTCACCTCGATTGAGGTGACAGCTTGGTCAAAGTTGCGAAATATTTTATTTGATTTTCTAATAATAATTAAAAAAGGGCATGTGTTGGTCAAAGAGAGCCATCAAGATAGGTCTTTGACTCTATATTTGCACCGTCCGATTTGACTTGGCGTTAAGATTAACGGCCACCAAAACCATGATGGGTCCCTTCTGACATCAACCTATTTGTCTTTCCACGCGCCGAGTAAGCGTGGCAAGAACTTTCTGATTCATTTCAAAACTTCATCAATTATCAAATAAGAGGTGTGGGTCCCACTCAGGACGCTCAAAGTGCTTAACTCAACAACTAGCCTTTTGTTGTTTCGTGTTATCAAGAAAAATGGACCAAAGTTTGACTACCTTAAAACGGAAAAAGAATTTATTTATTTATTTATATTTTTAAAAAGAGTGATGAACCTGAATCAAGCCACAAAGCAAATAAGAAAATGATAAATATGATGAAGAGGTTCTTACGAAATTTGTTACTAATTATATAGAATAATTATTGTTAGATTTTCAAATAATACTTCACTCCCAAAAATAATCCATCATGTTGATCATTTTCCATTAAAAAAAGAAAAATTGGTGTTAACATCATTCAAGCCAAAATTACCTTGTTTATCTTTTTTATTTATTCAAGATTCAAAATCATATAATTTACCATAGTTGTAAAGACAAATAAAAAATGTTAAAAAACATATTACAAAACCAATCATTTTTTTACGAAAAAAAATTCAATCTGTATGTATTTCTTTCATTTTTAATTTGGCTTAAACTAGGTACTTTTTTTTTCCAGTTTTATCTGATTCATCAAATATTGAATGGAAAATGATCATGCTCAACTAAATCAACTCAATGAATTCCAATCTGAGTTCAGATGAATCTGAATTTTACAACTATGAACAGATGCGCAGTAATGAAAAATATTAAAATCTATTGATTATAATAACTTTCCATTATTTAACATCGTAATTTACAGCATCTCAATATATATATATATATAGGAGGGAGGATCGACTTACACCAGTGTAAATCTTTTTTGACTTACACTTATTTTCAATTATTAGATTCACTTTCATCTAATGGTTTGAGGTGATTTTATTAAAAGTAACTATTAGATGAAAGTGGATCTAACGATTGAAAATGAGTGTAAGTAAAAAAAGACTAACACTGATGTAAATTGATCCTCCTCTATATATATATATATATATATATATATATATATATATATAGAGGGAGATATTACTAAGTATAAGTCTTTTTGACTTACACTTTTTTTTAACTGTTAGATCTACTTTCATCTAATGGTTGAGATTATTTCATTAAAAGTTTATATGAAAGTAGATCATTAAAAATAAGTGTAAGTCAAAAAAAACTGACTTACACTTGACTGTAAATATATATATCGAGGAAGATCGAACTTCTTTAGTGTAATTACACTTATTTTTAATCATTAGATTCACTTTTATCTAATGGTTGAGGTGATTTCATTAAAAGTAATCATTAAATCAAAATGGATCTAATGATTAAAAATGAGTGTAAGTCAAAAAAGACTTATACTAGTATAAATTGATTTTCCCTTATATATATCATATGATAAGAACAATATCTGATGTAATAAGTAAAGTAATACATAAAAATGAGTTAAAAAATTAGAAACTAAAATAAATACAAAGCAAAAACATAACATTATATGATTATATCTGAAAAACATTTATAAACCTGCGCAATGCCCGCCAATGCAAAAAATCGTTGATAATTAACATATATATATATATATATATTTGGGTTGACATAATTAACATTAACATACACATATACATACATGCATATATTATAGAATTTTCAACAACCAGGGAACCAGATCTCCTACTCTCTTGCACTTGCTTAAGAGTTGGAAATCTTACAATAAAAGTTCTCTTTATTGAATAAGAATAAAAAATTATAAAAGAAAACGCTCCCTAGGCCGTGGAATGGGGCTGAACCTGATTGGAAACTTGGAATATACAAGTTGCATATTTTCGTACGAGAAAGGATCCTCGAAAGTCCAAACTATATTTTATTGGGCTGAATAAATAGTACACATTAGGCTCGCATCAAAACCAACGTATCAGCATGCCAAACAAATCACAACTCCCAAATGACCAAAAAATAACATAAAAAAATAGACAGAAAATGAATAATTCAACAATAATTCAAACAAATATGTTGCTACTGCTACCCTATTTGGACTTTGGAAAATAACCCAAGAAAAAGGGAAAGAGATAGCTTGAAATATTCACGAAATCCATATTCTATGAAAAGAATTGCGGATATTGTGAAGCAAAGTGATAGAAAGACAACACAAACAGCAGTAGAGTGCTCCTCAGACTCGGTCCTCACGAACATGAACATCTACTAGAGAAGAGATTACCTATATTATTCCGTGCAGACCTTGCCATGTAATGCCAATAATTATTATGAAAATAAAAAAAAAAACAGGTAACAAACCATAGTTGCCACCACTAAAAGGAATGCTGCTAAATTCATAAGCTTTGCAGTCTTAAATTTCTTGAACAGAGGCCAGACAGAAGCAAGCATCATAATTCCCTTTTGATCTTTCTTGCTGATAGACTGAGCTAGAAATGCTAGAAACCCCATAACGATACAAATTGGGTCCTGTACATTACATTGGTTGAACCATAGACAAATATAGTGAGCTCAAAACAATTAAGTAGTCCTACACCTTATGGGGTGGGGAAATCAAAAGCAAAACTTGAATGGATATGAACACACACACATATATATATACAACAAAGAAGTTGTTAATTTCTGTCAATCGGGTAAATTAAGTAACATCAACCTTTGGAAATGGAAGATTTGATGTTCTCCTAGCAGCAGCAATATTGGGTCGGGTCTTGGGCAATCGAGCTCGAATTTTGTGGACAATTTTCATGACTTTGGCTCTGATGAACCCTCCTCCATTTTTTGGCTGAGGCTGAGCAATGGGTTGTGTGGGGTGTGAATTGATTCTGAAGACGAATTTACGAAGCTTGAGGACAATAGAGAGGCGGCAGAGGGAGAGGGTCCAAGTGGGATTATTGAATCTGAATCTGAATCTGAAGTTGAAGTTGTTGGCTTTGGCAGTAACATGGATTCTCCATGATTGCTCTCTCTCTGCTTGCATTCCGAACCAGAATGGCAGGAAGGATGCACAATGTTTTGAGGGAGTCGAGCTAGCCGTTAAAGGCTTTCAGTTTCAAGTTTGAATTGGATCACATAAAGTGGGGGAAACACTACGAAACCAAAACGAGTTCAAGGCTTTCAGTTTCAAATACCAGATTTTTCTTATTTCTCTTCATTTTATGGTGTTATGGGACATATATATTACCTCTTAATACATGTTTATATATGTATTTGGAGAGTTAAAAAGAATAGCCTTAAATTAATAAAAGAATTTTTTACCTGAATTACAATAAATTCAGTCTTAAGTGTAAAAAGAGCAACCAAATTACAACATTATTTTTTTTTCTTTAAATTTTCGTTTCACTTATTCTTTTACTAACTTTTACCTTTATAAGACAAGAGTACTTAACATAAAAAGAAACCTATTATTAGATAAATTCTTAGATAGATAATGCCTATCATATTATCCCTCAGGTTTTTTATTTAATAGTTGACATATTGTTTATGGTGATTTTTCTTCAAAAGTACTAACTACACTTTTTTATTCAAGATTTAATATCTAGAGTAAATTAACTCTTCTTAAGACTCTCAAGTTTCTAGTGATTGACAAAATTGTTAAGCAACCATTGATCGGTCAAACATTAGTAAAAATGTATGTTAAAAAAGAGTTAGTCTTGTAATATGAACATCAATAAACGAATAAAAATGAAACGACAAAGTAGTGTGTTAAAATAAACTTATTGAAAGTAAAGCGACAGAAAAGAAATGTCGAAAGTAAACTTGACAAAACTTGACATAAAGATAAATGACTGTTGAAAGTAAATTTGCGAAAAATAAACTAACAAAAGTAAATGGCAAAAAGTAAATGTTAGAAATGTCATTATCAATGCAGTGTGTTGATAAAAACATCTTGGAGTAGAATGCAGTGTGTTGATAAAAACATCTTGGAGTGGTGTGTGTGTGTGTGTGTGTAAATGTTAGAAATGTCATTATCAATGCATGTGTTGATAAAAACATCTTGGTGAAGATTAAAACATAAAAATATGCACACACCAAAATGCATGAACATGCAAAAATACGTAGAACAACAAAAATACAGAAAGTAAATGCAAGAAAGTGTAAATTTACACTAAGTTGAAAAAAGATTTAAAAGAACTTGTAGAAAGGCAAAATTCGAAATTAACCTTGAAAAAAAATCAAGAAAGAACTTGAAAAATGAACAACGAAGAACATAAAAGAATATGTATGAACTTGAAAGAATTGAAATTGAAATTACATTAACTAGAATGTAAAAGATACAAATTATATGAATGATAAACATATTGAAACAAAGAGAGACATGTGAATTGACTCTTTTTGTCAAAAGTACTAACTACTCTTTTTATTCAAGATCTAATATCTAGAGCAAATTAACTCTTCTTAAGACCCTCAAGTTTCTAGTAATTGACAAAATTGTTAAACAACCATCGATCAGTCAAGCGTTAGTAAAAATGTATGTTCAAAAAGAGTTAGTCTTGTGATACGAACGTCAATAAACGAATAAAAATGAAACGACAAAGTAGTGTGTCAAAATAAACTTATTGAAAGTAAAGTGACGAAAAGGAAATGTTCAAAGTAAACTTGCCTGAAAGTAAACTTGACATAAAGATAAGTGACTGTTGAAAGTAAATTTACGGAAAGTAAACTAACAAAAATAAATGGCAAAAAGTAAATGTTAGAAATGTCATTGTCAATGCAGTGTGTTGATAAAAACATCTTGAGTAGGGGGGGTGTGTGTTTAAGTGAAGATTAAAACATAAAAAAATGCATGAACATGCAAAAATACGAAGAACAACAAAAATAAAGAAAGTAAACGCAAGAAAGCGTAAATTTGCACTAAGTTGAAAAAAGATTTAAAAGAACTTGTAGAAAGGTAAAATTCATGGAAATTAACCTTGAAAAAATCAAGAAAGAACTTGAAAGATGAACAACGAAGAACATAAAAAAATATGTATGAACTTGAAAGAATTGAAATTGAAATTACATTAACTAGAATGTAAAAGATACAAATTATACGAATGATGAACAGATTGAAACAAAGAGAGACATGTGAATTGAAAGTGACAGTCATACTTGATTAATAATCTGTCAATCTCACACTGGGGACTTAGGAACTATAAGATATATAAGGTATGTTGCAAGTAGATGGAGCAGCCTATTAAACTTTGTTCAAACTTCTATTTATAGGCAACTAATCTCTCCTTTTGGCGCCCAAATTTTAAATTTTATACCCGTAAAATGTTGCCACATGGCAATCATGCAATTTTCCAGTATATATTTAATTTTTCTCATGACTTTTCGCGCGATAACTACTCCTAGTACTGTACAGTTTCCTTCTTCTCTCCAACTTCTAACTTCCCATGATGCCACGTTCTTATCTTTTCAGCATCAACTTTGGAAACTACCCACGTTTAGTGATGAGTCTTACCATGATTTCTTTTCAGCTTGTAAGTTATTCTTCGTCTATTATAAGCTTTGACATCGACAAACCTTCACTTTCATGGCCTCGACATTCTTGCATAGTTTCACTTCAACAACAATTTGGAACTCTTCTTTTGAAGGTTCGCGATTTGCTTGTTGTTCTCTTGTTGAATCCACTTATCTTCTGACACTTGGTTTATGGTCTTCTTTGACTTGTGATCCTAGCTAAACTGATTGTCCAAACATTGTTGTTGTTGGGTGGCTGCTACATTGATCACTATCATTGACAGATCCTTGAAACTTAATCTTTCTAATGACTTTATATTACTTGCTTTTCATATTTGTCGAAATGACTAATTTTGACCGCCAACACATATATAAATGCATTCTTTAATAAATAGAGCATTTTTAACATGAACCCATAACTTTTCACATGTTTAATAGTGAATAAACAATAATAATATTTACATATCACTTTCTTTATATCCTTCTTATCAAGATAAACATATTTCTTAATATAAATTCTTTCTCTTTTTTTTTAATAAAATAAATAAAGTGTAAAGTAATATAGGAGAAAATGGTATTTGAAGAAGATTTTTCGTGAATACAATACCTAAGGAAGAACATATATCTATCAAAGATCTACAGCAGCCATGCCTTATTGCACTCAGAAACTCAACTCACACCCCTTAAGGTTACACTCCCAAACTAACCATTAACCTTAAGAATCATAAAAATATGATACGAGATGCAATGATATATCAAAAAGTAAATTCACTATGATTATATACATTTTTAGGCATCCTATTGTGTCCAATATAAAATGTATATATATAGGTGAGAGGAGTGTTTATTATAAAATATAATAGGAGTAAATATTGACTATTAGATTTTACATGAATGGTCAAGATTAGAACATAAATGTATGTGACTTTTTTAAGTGGTTACATGATTTTTAAGTAACTTTTAATCTTGATTATTTATGTATAATTATATGGTCAAGATTTACTTCTTTCACCCTCGCATAATAAAAACTCTTCTCACTATATATATATGTATGTGTATGTGAAATACAAACACAAATATTTTTTTTTTCTTAAAAAGTGTGGTTGGTTGCTTCATTTTTATTGACTAATAATTATACTACTAACTACAAACATTAAATTTCTCAACTTCCATTCACCAAAACTTGTCTTGTCCTTGTTCGGACCATCAGCTCCTTTCAACTTGCTTGCTCCACGATCACGACGACGTTGCCTTGCCGACTAGACCCATTATTCTCATCAACAACATCAGAACCCGAAGAAACAGTGGATCTCTCGAGCAATGAATGGCGACAATTGGGGCACGAAGAATGTGACACCAACCACGTGTCTATGCACCTCACATGGAACCCGTGATTGCACTTTGGCAGCATTCGAACCTTGTCCCCTTTCTCGAACTCCCCAAGGCAAATAGGACACTCCGTCGCCGGAATGTTCTCGCCGGAGCCGTACACCGCCACTGGAATCTGTCTCAAGTCCCTTTTCTTGAGCCCCGTGGCAGCGAGCCTCGCCGTAGTTTGTTCCGGCGTCTCAGTGGAGAACCTTCTGCTACAACGCAAAGCACAACGCGCTATTGAGTTCAACCCAAGGGCACATATCAATGCGCACAACAGTGCAGCCAATATGACCACCATGTTGGTATCAAAGTTGGCTTCATTCATTAACGAAACTTGGGTGTTATTGTTCCCGTTATAAGATGCTGGCATGCTCAGCTCTGTTTCAAGAAGACGGCGATGGGTTTTAGCTATAGCAGCCACAGGTTGCATATATAATATATATATGTTTATGGTTAATTCGATATAAAAATTGTGTCTTTTGTGAAAATTTTGAAGCTTTCTGCTAAGAAGCGTGATGGGTTTTTGATGGTGTGAGGCAAGGACTAGAGTGATGCAGAGAATTTTGATGGGGTGTGTGTTAAGTGTTAACTATGGACTGGTTTTCAGTTTCTTAGGTAATAGGTGTTTTTTGAGTTACTAACTATACTGTAGAGTCTAGAGAGTTGTGAAGATTCGGAGTAGAAAAGGACACAGAACAAGGGGAGAGGCTCAGAGGCATCTTTTTTTTCTTCCTTTTTTTGGGGGTGTAAGGGATAAGGAAAATGAAAGGGTGAGATTTGGTTTTGGGGGGATGCTGTTATCCAAATTGGGGACCGTTCTGCTGCTTGATTCCCACCTTAATTCCTCTTCAGAAATGGTCCTCTCTGGAGGCTGGTTTATGCAAACAAAACTGAGCAATAATGCAAACAAGGGTTGAGATTGGAGAACATCAACATATATGGAAATCTGAACACTTTTACCTGAGCTTCATCGATCTAGGTAATGCTATTCTAGCTAGATCTGCATAGTCACAGATAGAGGAGAGGTGATCCTTGGGAAAATGATCAAAGCTTTTTTGTTATTATTATTCACGAGATTGAGGGGGTGAGATCTGTGGTGCATAAAGGCTTTGAAGGGCAATTTATTAATTGCAAATGGGGTTGTTCAGTTGTTGGCCTTAAAGAGATCAAGCCAAGTCTCAGGAGATATTTGTATTATACCCAGAAAGTGACACAAAAGCTGAAGATATGCAAAATACAAATATAGTTAAAGGGAGGGTATAATCACAAGATGGTTTGGTTTGCCTACCTAATCATAATTAAAATTGTTTAGAATCTTAATCAGGTTGGTACCAAATCCATTGATAATCCCTGTGATTTTACGGTTCTACTATGGTCTGGCAAGTAGGGACTATTGCAAAATGACATAGTCCTCCCTTATATGCATGTAACTTTCAGTGTTGACAAGTAGTGGAAACTTCGTTGCCACTGTCTCATTTGGCAGCGCTTTACTTTTGACATCAGACTTGACAGATAAGAATCAAGGTTGAGAAAAAGATATGAAAGGAAACGGAGAAAAAACGAAAGCACAACGTTCAAAATATCTCTACCTTCCCTTTCCCCACCTTCACAGTCTGCAATTGGCAGCTTATCGTGTCTAGCAAACTGATGAGTGTTGAATACATTCATTTTTTAGATTTATTTATTAGATTTTTTAATTAATTTTTAATTAATTTTATTTATTTAACTTTAAATAATTATTTTTTCATCTATTTATGTTTGAATTTTTAAGATAAATCATCAGATTTTATGTAAAAATAAGAAATTCTTAAAAATAAATATTTGAAAGATTCTTATCCTATTCTTATATGCTAATTAGAATTTTAATTAGACACAAAATCTTAAATAAGGATTATGTTGAATATTGGATAAAAATTCTCAAAAAGATTAGGTTTGGAACAAAATTCAGATTAATTCCCATAGCATCATGATCATTTCTCAGTATTTGAGTCATATATTGGATTACAGAGATCAAATCGATATGTCATTTGTGGCATTGAAAAGCTAATAGAAAATCCTACAATTTCTATGTTGAGATTGAGGGCAATTCGGCCATATGGAGGGGTGAGAAAAATCGTGCAAGTTAGACATGAAAAACTGTCAACTTTTCTATAAAAGGGAGAAAATGAGTTTAGTAAAAAAGCTATCTTTTAGTTCAGAAAATACACAAAAATCGCAGAGTTTTGGAGGCTCAAAGGCAGCAAGGAGACAAGCCCTAGGAGAGATGGAGGAGCCGTCATGGAACTCTCATAGAGTTGGAGATTGAATCACCATTGAAGGCGCTTTGGGTTTCTTCTCTATGGTTCTATCATTATGAATTCTCTTTTCTCTTCTTATATCTTCTTCTCTTTTGTCATGAGTAGCTAAATTTGTGTGTTGCTAGGGTAAAGATATAACTTGATTCAATTGACATGTATTAAAATTGAATTTTTAATTAATTTCTTTTCGATTCAATATGAGTACTTATTATGGTTCTTAATGCTTTTATGAATTAGTCAGTCATAAATTGATCTAATGAGATGTGTGTAGAATCAGAAGGTTTGCATATGACTTAGACCATAAATAATAAGTGTCATGATTTATAATCATCTAGAAATAGAGGTTATAGGTTGTGTGAGAGAATTATAGTATTTTCCATGATAATCCATAGAATGAGTATCATGCCTTTAAGAGTTGAGGCTTAGATCAAGGAATTGACTAGCCTTTGATAATTAAAGAGAATTAATTTGTCAATGACTTGAGTTTTAATTAATTAAGAGATTCTCCCCATCAATTGAATGACTAGAAATTAATTAGAATAAAAGTACCAAAGCTACTCTATTTACTATGATAGATTGTTGAATTAAGTGAAGTCAGATCTCTAGCATCTTGATCATTGTTTGTTTACACTTAATTTGTTATCGTACTCTCTTACTATTTTTAATTTATATGTTTTTACCTTGTTTTTCTTTTCTTTCAATTACTTATTTTCCTTTAAACTCTTTTTAATCTCAATTTTCTATAACTTAGATAGTGTTGATTTGGTGAATTTGGTACTTGACAATGTAATCTCTATGGGATGATACTCACTCATCATTATATTACTTTTGTGATTTGGTATACTTGTCAAATGAGCAACACAAACTGATATTTAACTTGTAGCACCTTTCGATTTGATATCGATTTTTGAGGGGGCTATTCAGTAAATAGATATTTGCTATCAAAGAAAAAAGAATAGGAAAATTATAAGTATCAAACATTAAACCATGAAAATGCGTGGCATAAATGGTACTTAATTAGTTGGATCTCACGTGGAAATGAAGTGGCTCAACTCGGTTTTGGGTGACGAAAACGACAACATTTAGATCTTATGACACTAATTGCAATGTCCAAAATGGGTTTTAATCAATGAAGGGAAATTTGGTGTTTCATTATACGAGAATATGAGAAATTGACGAGAGATTTGCATGTTTGGTCATGAAGATTAGTAGCAATTGGTTCACCTACTTCCATTGCTGGAACATTGTCAACGATTTGAAAGTGTGTGTTAATCTTCACACTTATTTTGGTTTTAGATACCTAACTAGGATTTTTTTTTTTTTTACATATGGGTATGCATTTTGAGTTTTTCATGCAGAGGGACGATACATTTAGGGTTTTAACACGGTGGTAGGGTACGTGTGGGGCATGTGTGGGGTTTGAGCCTTAGGGTTTCCATGCAAGGGTTCATTTTTTAATTTACAAAAATTGTGTATGTTGGGTTTAGGGTATGTGTGGTGATAATAATATATTTCATATATTAATAAACCTTCATTTTTAGGCATTTACACTCTTCATGTACTTAATTGATTGGGTTTGATCATGTTTTGTAAGTTTGGACTTAAATTAATCTTAATTGATTTTTTTAACATTATTAGGATTTTTCACTGTTTATGTGTTTCGCTCATATCTTGAGTTCTAGATATCTAAAAATTATGTATTTTGCCTTGTATGAAAGATAAGAGAGAGTTATACAACTTTCATGAAGAGCCTTAGAGATGAATCGAATATCTAGTGGACTGAATTATTGTCTTGTAGGAAAAATAAGAGAGAGCTCTACAACTTTCATGAAGAGCCCAAGAGATGAATCAAATATCTAGTGGACTGAATTGGGCTTAGAAGTCACAACACAAGTTCTATTGTGTAACCCTAGCAGCATGTACTAATTGGTCCATAATTCAGGCTATAGGTATGATATGGACTTGAAACTAGTGACATTCGAAAGCTAAGACATAGATCTTGAATTCTTATGAAGACCACTTATCCAAATTATGACGTTTTGATGGTGTTTTCATTCTTTTACATTGGCTAATGGGATCAGAGACTTGATAAGAGTGCTTTGGGCATAACTCTCTCATCTTAAGCTCAATTCAAGTGATTTCGGTGACTAATGAAAGCTAAGAGGCAGATGATTAACTTTAACTTAGGAAAAAATTAGGATTCTTAATTTTTAGGTTAGTTATTTTTGTATAAATAGGGAACCCGAGATAGATAGTAGCAAGAAGTCGTATTACTTGATTCTTCTACTACAAAAAAGTGCAAATTACAATAGTTTTAATATGGCAGTTCTAAAAATTATTATAATATGCAGTATAATATGTCAGTTATGCACCTGCCATATTTTGCAAGTAAAAAATGATAATTAAATGTATAAAACAATGGTTTCAACTGTCATTATTTTTATTTTAAAATTTAATTAAAATATTTTAAAAAATTCTAAATTTTCACTTCCTTCTAATAACCAAAAATTCCTTCACACTCTATCACCCTCTCTATCTCGTGCTCTCCTTCTCACTCTCACCCTCACTCTCTCCCTCTCTCATGCTCTCCCTCTCGCTCTCTCCATCTCATTCTCGCTGTAGCGCAGCTATCTCGCTACTCCATTTGAAACCCAAAGCCACAGGTCTAGCTTTCTCGCTGCCTCTTTCTTGACCAAAGTCGCAGGTCCAGATCTATTTTTTGAATAACTACGGGGATGGTAGAGGATACAAGTTTCGAAGATGATCTATTGGCGTCTATGACAACTGACGATATCGCCTCAACATCAAACACGATTCCAGGCTCGAAAGCCTCATCAAGATGACAGATCTGGTTCGTAACCCCATAACGGCCAAACAAAAAAAAATCTTTTTTTAAAAAATTATTATTATTTGTGTTTTGGGTTTCTTGGATATATGCTTGATGCACAATTTTTCTTGACCAAGTCTAAAAACTTGATGCGGGATTAATTGTTGCATTACAAACCCAAGTGCAGGTTGTCTCAAGTAATAAATTCTCGGGAGTCCGAGGTCGATCCACAGGGAATTGATAAAGAAAAAAAATTAAGGTAAGGTAAATATTTTATTACTACGGTAAAAAAATATTTACTTGGATAAAAAGATCCACTCTTGGTAAATAAAGTAAAAGTAAGATTAATTCCTTTTTATAACTCAATTGAAATCATGCACAATGAAGATTCCAATCGGAAAATATAACATTAAAAGTCCATCGCGTAATTATATTATGTTTCCTTTAAATATTACCACCACTTGTAAATGAGTTAAAGCATTCACTGTGCCAATCCTATTGTCTACAATAAATCAAGAACTCTTCTTTACAAGGGTGGTTTCTAAATTATCAGAAACAAAATATAACACGTATAATAATTACTAGAAAATAAATCATTAAAGCACAAGAGAGGAATAAATCTAACCTTATTTTATTACCAAGAGCTTCACACTTTGACCTAAATAAACTGAAATTTATTTACACATAGACTAGAAAGAAGAAGAAGAGAAAAAGAAAGAGAAAGAAAATTAAAGGGAGACTAAGGAGAAGAGGCTGGACACTGCCCAGAACCTCACTCCTCTCTCTCCTCGAATGTCCTTTGAATTGTGAATTCAATTGCCTATTTATAGTCAAAGTTTGGTTACTGTGCTTAAACGTAAGCAATGACATTTTTTCTTTTTCTGTTTCTTTTTTTAATAATAATTAAGCAAACGAGTACAACCGCGGCTCCTATTTTTTTTTCTATTTTTGAGAGAAGTGGTCTTCATAAAAGTTGTAGGCCTGGATATTTGCTTTAAAATGACTTTGATCTGAGTCTAAAATCATGCCTAGAACTCAAGATATTGCCCAATTATTGCAGAGTATTTAGGCTCAATTTCAGCTTTTCTGTTTTGACTTCAAAGCTCAATATCACCCATTAGACCTCAAAATCTGAAAAAGTGTTCAACATGAAAGTTGTAGGGAATTGTCTTAGCTTTCCTACAAGACCAAAATCACATCAAACAAATATTTGTAATTCAAGTTATAGCCAGTTTACTAAACATTGCCAAAGAGATAATTAAAATTAATTTATGCAATAATTTGTTTAATGATCCAGCAAGGTTCATAACATAAAATATGTCAAAATCAACTTAATTAAGCTTAATTGAATCTTAAGAATCCTAGTGAGAGAATTATAAAATGTATAAAATATAGTATTATCAATGCTAAAAAATTAGAATATGTGTTTTCAGACCATAAATTTGGCGGCTATATGTACTCCAACGGATTACAATACCTGACCCCTTGACACCATTTACAGTATTTTCATTGAAGCGCTTCCTGTAGTACGTGTTCTTGTGATTCTGTTGGAATCAAGATTGAATATTTGTGAATGTTGCTTTATTACGATGGTGGAGGAATTGATCGAAGTTGAAGGGGATGTGTGATTTTGATGTGGGGTTTTGTTTTCAGGTTAAGTACTGTTCAGAAAATAACAAGCGGCTCATTCATTTCTCTACTTGTGAAGTGTACGAGGAAACGATTGGAAGCTTTCTCCCCAAAGATAGTTCTCTTCATCAGGTAAGGTTTCGTTTTCCTAATCTTTGTTATTTCTTTTGACCTTTTCCTTCAATCAATTCATTTCAGATCTGTGGAATTTGCGTCTGAATGATTTGAACCATTCGATAACATGCATCGTTTATTGGAAAATTTGTCCATGACAGACCTATCCCACCTCCTCAGTTAAGCTCAAGATATTGTGTGACCAAGTTTTAACAACCATGTGCTCGGTTGTCAAACCTTTGATGTTTAATTTTGGTTATAGTTCCCTTCTTATAAAATGACGTTAACTTCGTACATTCTCCACTTGTATTTGGCTTGTAAGTTATAGGATATTGACAATTTTTTATATTGTGAATTGTCATAACTTATTCATATGATTTTTCTTACTTCTTTAGGATTAGTTTGTTAGCTTCCTCTCAGGCATTTAGTAATGATGGTGGACTCTTTCAATCAATTGTGTTGCCCCTATCCTCATCTTTTTATCTCCTCAACAACGAGATTCACATTCTCAAGGTAAGGAAGGACTAAGGACCTCTCACTCTCATCTCTCTTTCCAATTCGATTCCATGATTTTATTTTATTTTATTTCATAACTCTTCTCCCTCCTTCCTCCTAGTTGTTGAATTGTTGTTTTTGTGGTTGAAGGAAGAGTTGCAGAGAATGAATCTGGAATTGGAATCCTATAAGGAAAAGATCAAAGAGAATCAGGAGAAGATTAAGTTCAATAAGCAGTTGCCCTACCTCGTTGGCAACATTGTTGAGGTCTTTTATCGTTTTACTTTACTCCTCCTACTCACTTTGCCTTCTATTCTTCTTCTTTTTTTTGCTATTTCTGTGATATAGTTATTATTTTTTTTTTCTTTTTAGATATTGGAAATGAACCTAGAAGATGAAGCTAAAGAAGATGGCACCAACATTGATTTTGACTCCTATAGGAAGGGAAAATATGTTGTGCTAAAGACATCTACTTGACAGGTCACAAAGCTGATAATTTCATATCTTTTGTAGGGCAATTGATGTTTTTGTATTTCAATTGTTGGTGTTCATGTTTCATTAAGATTGTTTCTTATTTTTAATATTGTTTTTGCTTTGTTTTTAGGATTCCTACATTCTTTACAAGGAGCAAAAGTGGACTAGTTCCTACTAGGTATATCAAATTCATGCTCAAATTGATTATAGGAAATGTATTTAGTTAAGTGTATCCATGTTTGTTTGGAGTTTGTGGACATGCATCCACAAGGTTAAGTACTGCTTTTTATATAATTTTTCCTACATTTAGCTTACCCTATTGATTTGGCATTGTTATATTTTTAAATACAAATCACTAACTTGACTCCATTGGAGTTTCTGTATGAGAACATTTATTGACACAACTGAATAAGCCTTATATCAAAGAATGGCACCATAGGGCACAACTGTCAAATAATTGTCAAGATGGTGTTAAACTAGTTCCTGGACATAAGTTATCATGTCTTAACAGTGAAAGTTGTCTTTCATAGGGTTAGTAAATTGTCAAATGCTAAGTTATTTTTATTATGTTAATTCTCATACTTACTGTATGTGCTTTGTTGTGTTTTTTCTCTTAGATGATTCCAAACCCAAGACTGAGTTCTGCACCAATTCAAATGATGCAGCCACTTATACCACCTATTCTAAAGTCAAAGGTGGTACAACTAAATCAAAGTGCTCAACCAAGTAAGAAAACTCAACTGCCTTAACTTTTTTAATCGAGTTCATTAACCAAGAAGCAGATGTAGACGAAATTAGCCAAAAAAACAATAGACCAACTACATCACCTATAACAAGGTTGTAGGCCAAGAAAAGACCTCAACCACCTTAGTAACCACCTGTATAAGGAACTAAGAAAAAACATATCCCTGCTGAATTGACCAAAAAATCAGTTGAGCCACCTAAATCACCCATGACAAGGGAACAAAACTTGGCTCCAACCATTTCCCTCCAACCCTTCCCTCCAACTCCTTTAATCACCCTCCATGTGTCCATTAATTCAATTAAGTGTGGTTGGAAGTAATAAATGGAGGGTGATTAAAGGGGTTGGAGGAAAGGGTTGGAGCTAAGTTTTGTTTATGACATGGTCCAAGACAAATCAACAACCACCTGCACAAGCAACCAAAATAGCTAAACCTGCTTGGAACTGATAAGAGATTGTGTCTTTTGTTTTTGTCATTTTGACTAATTATGATAGTGTTGACAATAAATTGTAAATGATAAGGTCTCTTGTGTTTTTGTTAGTTTGGATACTTATGATAGTGTTGACAGTAAATTATAAATGACAAGGTCTGTTATTATCATATTATAAGGATGATAATGTTCTCATTTTGAATGTTTCATTCTCGTTGTATTGAACAAGTTGTAATTTGAATGTTGGCAATGTATAAGTTCTAAATTATAATGAACAAGTTTTATGTTGATAGTGTTGACATTTTGGACTCAATACAATATGAGATTACCTTTTGCAATTCTTTTTTGATATACCCTTGTTGTTAGGTATATGATTTAGTTAATTCGGTCCCGTACTCTTTTAGTATGTTACAGTTTAGTCACTTCATTTTCAATTTGGTCCCTTACTTTTAATTCTATGGTTATTTTGGTCCTTTCATTTTAACGCTATGGATAATGGACAAGATTAAAAAATGGTCATTCATATTGTTCTTAATTGAGCTAAACATAGACAACTTAAATTACATAACATAATTGTCAATCATTGCACTACCCAAATACACAAGCCCTCCTACAATCTACCCCAATTACAACTTTTCATTACAACATTACACTACCCCAATACCTTAAACCTCATACACCTAACCTAAATTACAGCTTTGCATCATAACATTGTAATTTTTGTACAAATGCCATAATTGAACCACATATATGCAAACAAGACATTCAGTGCTACAAAAATTACCACAAGACATGTCAAAATCCAATTCCATCTTCTTAGGGATCTGATTTGGCTTTGGAGACTAAGAATTCTCCTCCTTTGCCTCTAGATTATCAAGTACTTCTCATCAACATCTTCATCCTCCTCATACTAATTGAAATACCCACAACCTAAACCTTTCTGTTACAAAACAATGAAAACATATATAGCAAAGTTAGAAAAATCCAATATTTTTTTGTTGATTAGCAAATTCTAAATAGCAATGAAAATAGAAAAACATATCTCATAGTTCCTACAACCCCAGAAATGTCTCCCTAAGTTCTTCTCAATTTCAATTGTTCGAACTCCAGCTCTCACATTGCAAATGAAGAAATGACCACCCATTCTCGACGAAGAATGAGACTCCATTGCAACCTTCCAATTTACAACATAAAATTGAACCCAAATTCCTTTAATTCAAAACCCTAATGTAATGAAAACAGAGGAAGAAGACAACTTAAAGGGAGGAGAATGACAAAAACATTTTTGGGAGCATGGCAAAACGACATCGTTTTGTTAATTTTAGTTTCAAATCAAGCTTAACAGTCAGCTAAGCGTCAACTTAGCGTTATTTATGTCACGTGTGTATATTTCGTTAATGAGAGTGATGGAAGACTGACAGATGATTAAGTTGTATAACAAAAATAAAGATAAGAGACTAAATTAAAAAAAAAAAATATAAGATCAAATTGAAAAATTAATTAAAGATAAAAGACTAAAAAACTTTTTTTTACCTTGAATTTATTATGGCCAGTCGAGTTGGCTGAATTTGATTAAATAAAAATGGCTAACCCTTCAATCAGACCCGCCAAAAAATTGGATATCAATCCAATTGGATAAATATTCTGGTTTCAACTTGCTGGATGAATCCAGTTTTTATAATTACATATATTAATGTTTTTTTCTTTTACGATATTAAAAGTTTAAATTTATGAACTTAGGTAGATTATTTAAATTTTTTTATCAGAGTAACCAACTCTTAATAAATATTTTAGCGCTCCTTACATCAGAGGCAAGCTATGGGGTTGGTAATTAGTACTTAATTAGTGTCATGCGAATGATGTGATGGTGTCATGGAAGAGCAGGTGACAAACGATGAAACGTCCTAGGCGTCTGGGGATGTCTATGCAAAGCAACCTAATACATGGTTTGTCAGATCAAGCTTTATGTCACTTGCGTTGCAGCAGGTGGACCACCACTCCAACAGGATCATCATTGTTGTAGTCAACAGGATAATATGGCATATGAACAGGTTTTCTTTCTTTTATCACGGAAATGAGAATATAATTTATCTTATCTTTTTATAAATTAATATCATAAATTTTAATTTTTTAATTAATTTTTAAATTTTAATTTTTTATAAATTATTATCACGAATTTTAATTTTTTAAATTAATTTCTAAATTTTAATCTTTTTACAAATAGTTACAATAAATTTTAAAATTTTTTTAATTAATTTTTAAATTTTAATTAATATCTCAATAGATTATTATGTTTAAGTTAGATATATTATTTCATTAACGATAATATTATGTAACAATATTTTGTCTATTTTAATATTAATTTTAAATTATTTATTAATTTATTTATTAAAATTTAATTTTAAAAATATTTTATACATTACAAAGTACATAAAAAATAAATTTATTTCAAAGTAAAATTTATTTTTATTTATTTTGTAATAATAAAATATATTTATAATTAAATTTTAATAAATAAATTAATAAATAATTTAAAATTAATATTAAAACGAATAAGATGTTGTTACATAATATCATCGTTAGATAATTAATATATCTAAATTAAACATAAAAATCTATTGAGATATTAATTAAAATTTAAGAACTAATTAAAAAATTTTTAAAATTTATGATAATAATTTATAAAAAATCAAAGTTTAAGTACTAATTAAAAATATTTTAAAGTTAGTGATAATAATTTATAAAAAAATCTAAGTTGATGGATTAATTAAAAAAAATTTAAAATTCATGATAATAATTTATAAGAAAATCAAAATTTAAAACAACTGTATACTTTTCTCTTTTTTTTAAAAAACAATCACATGCACTTTACACGTATCTGCTTTTTTTTTTGGGTGCAATTACACGTATCTGCTTTAATTGATCAGGAGATGGTGCCGTTAGATAAAACTAAAACAACTTAAAGTTTTGAGCTTTATGTGACTTAAAATTTAAATGTAGTAAGTGGACACTCAACTTTTCAGAAACTACGTGAGCCAACTAAATTACATTGAGAAATAGTTGACAGGCCGGCCCAGCTGTTTTTTTTAAACACCTATGAGCCTGTATTACTATTTTAATTGTGATAATCTTTTTTATTTTCATTTTTATTTTGTTTAAAACAAACAATTAAATATATTGTGATAAATTTTTTTATATTAACATTGCATTAAAATTAAATTTTTAAAATAAACACTTGTATATATAGTTGCCAATTTTAAAACACATAATTTGGACTCTATTCAAGTTTATAATCTGGAACGTGTAGCATCACACGAATACACATTATATTATATATATTAAAACTAGTTTTTTTTTTTTGTTATTGTTTTCTTCAAATTTTATTAATACTAATTTCAAACTTTTTAGTTAATAACGGGAGTACAAGACACTTTTCCATTATTTAAAGGTTTAACATGGTTAACTTATATATATATATATATATATATATATATATATATATATATATATATATATATTATATTGTATTTAGCGAAAAGAAATATTTATTGAAGAGATGAAAAGAGTGAATTTGATCTTTTGATTTTATATGAATGATTAAGATTAAAATATAAATGTATATAATTTTTTAAGTGATCGCATGATTTTTAAGTAATTTTTAATCTTGATCATCCATATATAATTGTTTAGTCAATATTTACTCTTCTCATATTCTTATAATAAAAATTCATTTCACTAAACATGTCTATTTTATATATATATATATATATATATATATATATATATATATATATATATATATATATATATATATATATGTCATATCTAGAGAGAAGTTTTTATTGTAAGAGGGTGAGAGAAGTAAATCTTAACCATACAACTATACATTGGATGATCAAGATTAAAAGTTACTTAAAGGTTATGCGACCACTTAAAAAAGTCACATGCATTTATGTTTCTAATTTCACCATTCATATAAGATCTAATTGGCCAATATGTACTCTTCTCACCTCTTATAATAAACACCCTCTCACTGAAAGTAGATTATATACATATATATATATATATATATATATATATATATATATATATATATATATATTTGATAAGGGATGAGAACATATAGAATAAATTAAATGTTAGATGAGGCTCACAACCTGAGACGGATTTAAGGGGGGCGAGCATAGGTCTCGACTCCCTCTTCTCACTAATAATTTAATTTATTAAAAAAATAAAAGGATAATTGTATTGATCTTTCATAAGATTAGTTTTTATTACATTTATACTCTTCTTATTTAAAAATTATACCAACATTCTTGATTTTATGTATTATTATTACAATTCAACACCTTTTTTTGTTTATAAAATTACACATACCTCTCTTACTTTATGTACAAATATTACACAAAGTTTCATTGAAAATACAAAGAAAATAAGATATGAGTAATTTTTCAAACAAAAAGAGTGTCAATATAATAAGTATTAACCTTAAAGGAAGTTATTATAATTATTCTAAAGATAAAAATGGTGAAGTTAAAAGAATTAATATTTGATATATATTTGACATGTAATTTATGATTATTTTATATACATTAATAATACAATTTCAACTCATCTTACTATTAATTTTGAATCTTTATATAATAAACATACTCACTCCTCTCACTTTCAGCTTCACTCTCTTCCCTTTTTTAAAATCTAAATATATAAAAATTTTATTTTACATATGAATCATGATGTAGATGACGTAATACATTTAATATATAATATAAATATATAATTTTATTCTTTTTCACTTTATTCATAAAATTTCATATTTAATAAAATAAAAATATTATTCTAAAATAAATAAATAAGAATATATTTATCTTTAATTTAAAATAATATATTTTGATCTTAACTTACTAAATAATTTAAAGATAAATACATCTTTATTTATTAACTTTAAATTTTTTTTTCTTATATTTAATAATATAATTCATAATTTTTGACCTCTTCATTCAATATTTTTTGTATCTGTCCCTACTCACAACAAAACTAAGCGCATGCAACTTGATCTGTTTTTTGTTAGAGACAAAGTAATCAAAGGAGAACTTACAATCCTTCAGTCTTTCTCTTGATCAACCTGCAGACATCCTAACCAAACCACTTTCAGCTTCCCAGAGACAAGCTCAGGGTTCATGATTTCAGCAAACTTCCTTCACCACCCTAAGCTTCGTGGGGAGGAGGGGGATGTTATAGTATAAGCCTAGCTGGCATTAACAGTTGGCAGTCTTAGTTACTAATGCAGTTAGAGATTAGTTACAGTTAAGAAAGTTAGTTACAGGTTAGCACTATGATTAACTGTGTATAAAAACCATGTATAGAAGATTATTCGGTAATGAAAATCATTCTCACTTTCCTACAGTTTATATCTCTTTCTCTCTACTGAATCTTCTTGGCTTTGCTTTCTCTTCATCTCTGTTACTTCAACAGTAGATCAGACTTGGATTCAAGTGCTTTCTAAGAAAGCCAAGTGCCACTAAGTTACAAAGCCATTGGCACCTTATCATTTTAAATATTACTCTCTATGATTATTTTAGAGTTAATTATTGATAAGGATGTCTTTTCTTTTACTGCATTCTATTTTGGTGTTGTATTTATTTAATTTTGAAAAGCTATAACTATTAGATAGTCATAATTCGTTTACCAGAATTTTTGTTTAAATAAGTTGACATTGTAAAAATAAGTTTAACTTATCTAACAACTACTCTTGAATCTTGACAAATTCTGATTAAACTCTCTCTCTCTTAACAATTTTTTTTTTAAAAAAAGTTTAGAGTGAGGGGAATTACAATTGTGAGTAGTGCAAACCTTAATTAATTAATTACTTTTTATAACACCGTTATTAATTTTTTGTTGGTTATATTATGTTGCAAAAAGTTATTATTCAAAAAATTATTATTATTTTTTAAATAATGCATCAAGTCAAACATTAAAGTAGAATTAATGTAAGTCTTTTGTTAAGGATTTAAAATAAAACTTTTTCATAAAAATTAGACTATTTAATGTATTAAAAATTAAAAAAATCTATTTTTTTATTATATAAAACTTCCTATTTTAAATTCCTTAATAAATGTTCTTAGAAAAATCCTTAATGTAATGATAATGTTATTAGCACATTTTTATTTCCTTACACATCTCATTCTTACATCACCCGATCACTATCATTTTTGAAGATGAAAAGGAGGAGAGGAAGGGGGGAAGGGAAACAATGGTGATTGGGGATAGGGACTGGGCGGGGTGGCGTAGTGGTAGGGAAACAACGATGGGAAACAATAGGCTTGAAAAGCCAGGCCTGACTTGAAGTGTTTGGGATGAGACAGTGTAATTTATTTAGATCCAGTGTATTTCTTGAATTAGTATCAGGCCACCCTTTTGGCCACCTCGACCTAAATAAGGTTTTATTTTTTTCAAAATTTCTTTTTGTTGTGACATTTTTCTGAACCTTCTTGAATTAGTATCAGGCCATACTTTTTGCCACCTCGACCTAAATAAGGTTTTATTTTTATTTTTCAAAATTTTCCTTTTGTTGTGACATTTTTCTGATCCTTTTTTGTTCAAGTATTTTGACTTTCTATATTTTTAAACAATCTTAATTCTTTCATATCATTTTTTTTATATTATTTTTTATACTATTTATATCATTAATTACATCACTTTTTATCTATCATTTTCTTTTATTTAACACAACTATTAAAAAATAGTGTAAATAGTGATATAATGGGAAAAATGATGTGTCAATTTTAAAATATCCTTCGTTTATTATATAATTGCCAATTACATTTGGATTGGGTCTAGAGATAGCCAAAACGCAGTAGGTAAAAACAAATTTATATAAATAGCGGAAAAAAAAATAAAAAATGACATAAAAAGCATTTTGTGTATATAAATTCAGTTAGTCTAATCTCGATCATATCAACTCAAATCATAATATGACCTGGGTCCAAGTCGTGAAAATTGGACCAAGCAAAATTTTGGGTCAGGTTTAACTCGATCCTTGAAGATAAGACACTTAAAGCCTTTAGTGGTTAGTATAGATAAGAAAGAAATAGATGAAAGAGAAATATGATAAGAAAGGATAGATATTAAGAGGATAAGTATTATCTTATCTCGACGTTTGGTCACCAGATAACCAACAGGATAACATTATAATTTTAAGATGATTTTAAAATTTTTCTTTTTTATTTGGAATGTTTTCATATTTTATTTAATTTTAATTTTTTATAATTAATTTTTTTAAATTATATAAAAAGACAAATTTATCCTTATGATAAAATTACATATAATTTTTAAAATTTTGAAAATATTGTTTAACTTAAATTAATTTTTTATAATTTTAAATATTCATTTTTAGTTTTTACTTTACATATAATTAAATTATTAGAATAATTTTATATTTTTCAGTTTTTAAAATAATATAAATAACAAAATTAGCCTTGAGACAAAATAAAAATAATTTTTAAAATTAATTATTCGTATTTTATTATTTTAAATATTTTATATTTATTATATATTTTTTTGGTAACCATGTTATATTTTATTATACTTTAATTATTTTATATTTAAAATATTTTTTTATATCATACTTTAAATCACCTTATCCTATCCTCGTAGTTAACTACCATCCCCTCGGATAAATTTGAACTAAATAATCGTGATAGGATAAGTGACAAGATTAATTTATCATATCCTCACTTGGCCACCAAACAATAGTTTCAGATAGGATATGATAGTTTATCTTATGCTGTCTCTCTTATCCTGACCACCAAACTTAATTTCTACTAATAGGAGGGACGTGAGATATGTAAGAAAATGAGAATATGCAAATAACATTAGCCTTAAGGTAATGCTATATTTATCTAATTAATTATTTTTCTTATTTTTATTGAATAATTTTCATATCAAAATGATATGGGGCTAATAGACAAAAATCCATGAGATGAGAGGATTGATAGTGTCATGGTGGGGATATGCTGATCATATGCTGCAATTTGACTCGTTATTTATTCCTTCAACACAAATTTTACAATAATCAAGCCTTTACTGTCTATAATCCTAAAATGTATGTTCTCTTTGTAAAATAAGATACCCTTATCTTAGCGCAAACAATAATGCATAGCTTTCCTGTTCCCAAGTTCATTGACCACACTCAAATCCTTGCAAACATCCACCTTGAACCTAACTAGTGCTTCTTATTTTCCTGTCAATTGCACTTTCTCAAAACCCAGTAAGCTTTTCTGAAGTGCATTATGCTCAGCAGGAGAATGAAACAACCGCTCATTCTTTTCCTTGTTCTTCACCCTATTGTGAATATCAAAGCCAAGTTTTGAAAATGCACATCAGCAGCACCAAGCGATTTTAATTTTGAAGAACAGCAAGGGGCAGACACCAACTGGGGTGCTTTTACTAATTCGTGCTCACTGACCGATCTTGATGGAGTTACGGGATGGCTACGCCCACCCCATATATATATATATAATTAATCAACTTGCTAGTGAGTGAGTTTTTTTTATTTTATATATTTTTAAGTTAAAATTTTCTTATTATATTGATGTGGCTATTAGCTACAAACATTTAATTTTTCTTAATGCTCGATTATACATCATATAAATATATTCATACTTATTAAAAGTTGTATGTTCATTTTTAAAATATAACAGTGAAGTTTGAACATAAAACAATTGGTGCATTTTTTAAGTTGAAGGCTAGTGATAATTAAGAAGAATATATACCTTCAAATATTTATTCATTTAAAAGCCTAATTTTAATGGTCAAACTTTAAGAATTGAACATTTGACTAAGTAATTTTAAAAAAATTTAGAATGACAATTTATTTGTATTAGTTATTTAAAGACACAAACAAATATGATAATGTATATCGTGTGGCCACCCCAAATATTTGGTTCAAGATCTGCCACTATTTGTGCTCAAAACAGGAGTAGCTTATTCCATTTTCAAAGGAGGAAACAGTCTCCTGGTTATAAAATTTGTATGATCTAACAAGTTGGCTAGATCTCACCTTATGTTTTATATTGGTCAATGGTTTGTACCATGTCTATATGAATTTTTTTCTAAAGATAACTAATTCATTATTAGGATGAAAATGGGAAGCGAAGTCCCAAGTACAAAGATGAGACATACGCCAAAATAAAACTTCTAACAAGCTTAGAAGTATGACTGGTGAAAAATGAAAATGTGGAGGGGTGATTCAGGTGGAGTCTATGCAAATCCTCTTACCTTCTCCATTGGCATTGGACTTTAGATTATGTTTCTTCACCAATCGTTCCTCAAAGGTAGGCTTTGCTTTCTGTGTATTGTTGTCAAAACTAAGGGTGCACACAGATTGGGGTATTGAAGTATTGTCCTTAGGAATAATGATAGAAGGTAGGTAGATATAATGCTCTTGACATGGTTCATAAAGGAATTCGGAAATGTGCTCACCCCATGACTCGGAAATCTTCACACTCTCATCAAGATCGTGACAAAGAACTCAAACACTGGCAGTTTTTAAGTGAACAATCAACCAATGAGGCATGGCCGCAACGTCTCCAATTGTTGGGGTACTTCAACTTCATCAAGAAGGACCACCTCATCATCTTCCTCCTCATCACCAGCATTGGACTCCGAAGGTTGGTTGCTAGAGGACACCATAACAAGTGGCTGAGGTGGCGAGGAGCATGGATAGCAAAAGAAAAAAGGAGGGTCACAACCCAATGTGGTCGCTAGGAGAGAAGACAAATCTCATATAGGGATGGTTCAAAGGTTGGGGTGGGCCCACAGGTGATGAGGTGGGCTCGCAGGGGTTTGGGGTGGTTAGGAAGATTAGGATTTGGTCGAGATGAAGGAGGATGACGGAGACGACTTTAGATCTAGCTTGATGGGATGTGGAAGTAGAGGTTAGTGGGGGTGGCGATGACTGCACGACAGAATGATTAAGGACAATAGGGGTGTAGGTTTGACCTCCATTGTTAATGGAGATGGTGGCAGATTTGGGGTAGGAAAAATGGTGGGGTGGGGGTGATATGGTGGGGTTCAACTGCTGAGGCCAGTGATTTGGACATAGATTGCGAGATTTATTGAAGGTTTGGCTATGAGTGAGATCTGTTGGTCGAATGGTTGAGGAATGACGAACGTTTCGATGAGACCAAGGTTTGGAATGGTGGCCAAAGATGGATTGTGGTGGTGGTGCAACTGTGTTGAGAGAACTTCAATAAGGAGATGATGAAAAAGGGAGGATGGCACTCCAATGGAAGGAGAAGAGGCCGTCAAAGGAGGAAGAAGGCTGCCATGTGCGGATAGTGCTTGCACTAGGGTGGCAGCTCTTGGAAACCCTACCAGAGCCACATCCTAGCCGTAAATAATAACGTGAAATCTAGATGGTATCATTTACCTTGTCTATATGATTGTGGATACCATGTCAATGTTGTGTTATTACTAGAATACAAGTTTTGTGATATGAGAGAAGACCTTGAGTACTTGGATTATGAAAGCTAAAAACTCTATTAGCTATGTGTAATGATAGTTGTTGGAATAATAAAGGATAGTGGAATTATGCTATAAAATTACTCTGTGATGCAATCAGAATTACATATACCAAAAAGGATTAAGAAGCAATGCAATGCACAAGATAATCTCAGTAACTAAAGTCTAAATACATAAGAGTGACAAGGTTAATAGAAGAACTACAAAGATAAAGGTAAAAGTTCATAATTTTAGAGAAGAGAAGAAAAATAAATTTCAAAGAAAAAATAGGAAGACTCCAGAGATTTCAGAAGAAGGAAACCAACTGCAATGCACAATACCCCTATTCTCACCTTCCTTTCTCGTTTTATATGTTCTACTCATGCTTTTTGTTTGGATTGTCATGTGTCCATTGTTGGATTTATTTAGTCAATGTCTCCTTTAAGATTTAATGGGCTTAATATCCAGCTCATGGCGCCTGTAATAGGTAAGATCCCTCAAGTTAGATGTGGTTCTGAAAAGTTTTAAGGAAATAAAGTTACACTCTTGCCAACAACTATAGCTTTTGGCCTAGTGCAAAGCCCTTGATCCAACAAATGGTATCAAAGAAAAATCATAGGTTCGAATCCCTGAGTGACACTAGGGAAGAGAGGCTTTATGTGGCCAACATTTCTATTAGGATTTGATGGGCAGGCTTAATATCGTAGCCCATGACGCCTGTAATTACTGCGGTTCTAAGAAGTTTTAAGAAAATAAAGTTGCACCTTGCCAAAACAAGTATTAGTTGTAAACAAGTCTTGACTCATGTACATTCATAACACTATATGGCAGTTGATAAGTTCTTATATATACTGACTCACTAATTAGTGGTTTTATAACTGTCCAAATTTAATTTAATAATAATTTATTTCCAATCTAATGACTTATATGATTATGAGATATCACATGTCACATTTTTACTAAAGTAGTGTGGCATTCAGAGTACACAAAAATTTCTCATGATAGCTCCACCAGCTTTAGCAGGATAGCCAACTTGCAGGGTGAGTATGATGTTACCAACTTATGATTAATTATAGCAAAGGATACAACCATGCTTCCTCCGAACATTTAGGCAAGAGCCATAAGTTCCTTGGATACATTTGGGGACCCTGTCAATCACCAAATGACAAATGTTACTACCATCCTAGATAGGAGTGTAATCAGGTTAGTTTGGTTTAGTATCTTTGAGAAAATAAATTTGAACTAATCAAAATTAATTGGTTCAGTTTTCTTGTTTATTGATAGCCAAATTCGAACCAAACAAAACCGAATATCTACAGTTTAGTTCAGTTCGGATGGTCAGGTTGACCAATTTTTTTACACAAAAATCAACTAAAGAATTAGCTTTCGAAAGAAAAAAAATCGAATCGAACATCTATGGATTGGATAGGTTTCGGTGGTCGGGTTGACCAATTTTTAATTTTACACAAGAATCAGTTAAAGAATTAGCTTTCTATAGAAAGAAAAAAAAACATACCAATCAGTATATCATTTACCAATTTAAAGTGCAATACAAGACCTATGGTACCACTATCTTGTTGGGGGTAATATACCAATTTCATGAAGTCAGCTTCTCTAGCAAAACAACACTTTAAAATTGATGTCACAATCAATATACCATTTACCAATTTAAAGCATATAAGGTCTATCAAATCAATTAATTTTTTTAGAGCAAGACCAAACACTGGTAGTAGAAGATATTTTTATATCTATAACTGCCCAATCCACATATATTGTACTTTTAGTTTTCCTCAATTAACTTGGAAACATAACAAAATGCTATATTTTTTTAGTAGGAAAACTATAACGTCCCGGGACTACCTGCAGGATTGATGAGTGTCTCCACAAATCAATACGGGTCTTTTCAGCGTGCTTTGTTCTCACTCACACGCATCCTAAAAAACTTCCTAAGAGGTCACACATCCCATAAGTGCTCCAAGTCAAGCACGCTTAACTATAGAGTACTTATGTTCTTGGCTCCCAAAAAGAAGACGCATCTTGTTAATATGGGTGGTACTAATCAATTCCTTTAAGCCATCCTCAACTATGCAGTCTCATACCTGCATAATCTTTGAATCCCTCTCATTCCGGTGTGTATTCAGTTTATTCATGTGTCTCTTCGCTTAGAAGCCTGTCAGGAGCCGCGCCTTATCCGTGCTTCATATTTATGCACTAGCGACCACTCCCCGCCCTCGTCGGCCCCAGGTGTCACATGCCCACCAGCTTCCGCATAGTTTGTCCCTGAATCACACCGTACTGAGAGAGGTCCCGTTCTGATACCATTTGTAACGTCTCGGGACTGCTTACAGGATTGATGAGTGTCCCCACAAATCAACATGAGTTTTTTCAACGTGCTTTGTCCTCACTCACACGCATCCTAGGAAACTTCCCATGAGGTCACTCATCCAACAAGTGCTCCAAATCAAGCACGCTTAACTATGGAGTACTTATGTTCTTGGCTCCCGAAAAAAAGATGCATCTTGTTGATATGAGTGGTGCTAATCAATTCCTTTAAGTCATCCTCAACTATGCAGTCTCATACATGCATAGTCTCTGAATTCCTCTCATTCCGGTGTGTATTTAGTTCATTCATGTGTCCCTTTGCCTAGAAGCCTGCCAGGAGCTGCTCCTTGTCCGTGCTTCATCTTTATGCACCAACAACTACTCCTCACCTTCATCGGCCCTGGGTGTCACATGGGTTTAAAATATAATTTGGACATTAAATCTAATTTCTCCCATTAAAATTCCTTTATGAAATATTTTCTGATGTTTTTCATAAAAACTGTATTATTCTTAATCTACTAAAAATTCATTTTACTTCTTTTACTAAAATCTTCTTAAATAAAACACTTTAAGTTCTAAATCACTTTCAAAATTGATTTCCAACAATTATAAACTAAATTTTGCTTGGTGTTCCACAATAAAACTTGTTTCCATTTCTTTCTTGAATAAAATACTTTAAATCTCAACATTACCCTTTTGAAAATTCCTTTTCCATTTCTATTTCCCAAAAATCATCCTTTTTATCAATAATAAAAATTGTTCCTTTCCATTTCCATTTTATAAATCCTTATTTCATTTCTTTATCACAAAAAATCAATTTAATTCGTAATTAATAAAATATTAATGACTTGATTCCCACTAGTATGGACTAGGTGGCCGTGAGCCACAAGGGTCTTTGAACCCAAAATTTCTTTCTTTTTCTAATATTAAAACTTTAATCATATTCTTGTTACAAAATCCATTAAGTTCACCATTAAGTAAATATTTCCATCTTGGATATCCTTATTTTGGGCTTAGAGGTCGTGAGCCTCAAGTGGTCTTTGGAACCAAAATCATTTTCTTTCCATGTGATTTACATATACAACATATACCAATTATCCTACTTCTATCATAACAATTTTATACATACTATGAACATCACAATAAGCATCCGATAATCAATCACAACATCAACATCATACTATCAAAATCATACATCACATATAGCTAATAAGCAACCATAACAAATATCATGTATACTGTTTAAAACTATAAATCACATAAAGCAATCAAATACAGACAAGTAAAATTATACAATAAGTAAATAAATCCTCACATGATATATTCACACATACATACACATAATTAAATTACCAATGTAACACCCTCCGAAGGGCAATACATTTTAGACTACAAACTTACCAAACTATAATTAAATTATAAAATATTTAATGTTATAAAATATAGGTTATAAAATTTCCTTCATTGATAACATAAATTTACCAAATAAAAGGTTCTTTTCCTTTTCGTCAAAAATATAGGTAATACAAAAACATATTAAACTGATTAAAACACATTGCTTATCACACATAATATCCAACACTATTAAAATAACTATATCATACTTGTTTTTGACAAAACATAATTTTAAACTTACATACTCAAAAAGAAAACAGTAGTAACTCTATGACGAGTCCTACTTAAAAGCACAGTAACAGATTTGACACGACTCTAAACATCCACATCCAGATGGATACGCCAAACGACGAAACCTTCACAACACTGCTTCCTAGCGAAAACCAAGAAGATCTCTGCTTCGCCTCCACCACGATCTTAACAGAACATAAACATAAAAAGTAACAAAACAATGAAGATGTGAGTTTTGAGAGAGTAAAGGGTGAGAGCTTTTATGAAGGTGTGATAGGAATAAACAAGAGTGGAAATAAACTAAAGCCATCCTATTTATAAGTTTCATGAAAAAGATGAAAGCTTAGGACATTTTGAACAAGATATTTTCTTAACCAAAATATCAAATCAAAATATCTAACCCAAATATCTAACCAAAATATCTAACCCATATATATAATCAAGAAGATATTTACAAAAAGATATTATCAAGAAAGAGTAAGCAACTTTTCTTCTACTTCCTCCAAGCTTAGTCACTAAGAAAGCCTCTCCATTGGTCCACCAAAAATAAGCCACTATCGTTGACTTTTCAATAACTTACCTAGCAAGCATGCTCTCCTATTGGTTCAAACATAAAACTTGTTATGATTACTCATGATTAGTTTCGAGATATTTTTCGGAATATATATTAACCAATGGATAATAGCTACTGTTTATAAAAATCAGTATCTATTATCCAATGGACAATAACTTTACCAAATAGATAATAAAACATAACAAAATCACTGTAAAAGAAAATTTCGAACACTGTTTTCGATTTCGGGTTTAGTGAGCTCCCCCGGCCTCAAATTAATAATCCAAAATTTTTTGGCCTCGAAAAATTTGTATTTTTTCAGACCTGCCTCGGGCCACATACAATCCGAAATAATATTAAAAAAAATAAAAAATTTAAAAAAATCCACAAAAACTCTCAAAAATCATAAAAATTGTAAAACTCATATATATTCAGAAAAAAACAAAATTCAGGGTGTTATAATACTCCTCCTCTAAAAAGAATTTCGTCCTCAAAATTTATCATACTTTTGATCAAACGCGGATATTATTGCTTCATTCAGTCTTCAAGTTCCCACGTATGCATCTCCAGTCACCTCGTTCTGGATCACCTGTAATTTATTTTCCTTCGTATCGCTGCACTCTCCTGTCTTTAATCTTAGCAGAAAGTGTCTCACAAATCAAGTTCTCTTTTAACAGTACTGTATTTGATACTACGACACAGATTAGATCAAGAATATTATTTTTTTGTAATTGCAGTACATGAAAAACATTATGAATGTTAGAAACAAAAGATAGTAAAACTATCTGATGTGTTATCGGACATATCCATCAAGGAATTTGATATAGCGCGATTTTAGGAATGAATTTTCTGGAAATTCTAATTTTTTTCGGAATAATCTACAGGTTGTAAGATCACGTCTTTTTATGGAAGAGATAAACAAATCAAATTAACAGAAAAGATTTGGTCTTTAACAGAAATAGGATAATTTAAGCAATTGGATAGTAACAATAGGTTTAGTACTAGAAGTAGAAATAACCAGGTTAGAAAATAACGAAGACACAGATAAACTCTAATTGATCCACACAGTCATATACCATAAAGGAATGGGTTCCCAGAATTATGTAGTATAGTTAAAGGATCATCTCATGTAGCACAATTTCATTTGTTTAGGTCTTCAGTTCGGGACGCTCCTGCTCCACACAGGATATCGACTTCCCCATCTACTTGAGATTCTGAAGCACGTTTATCACAAACGGAAGATTTCATCATTAACATAGTACAGTTTCTGGAGACGTGTCTAGGCTTCCCGCACTTGAAACATATTTTTTCCTTGGACGTACAGTGCTTTGTTGTGTGACTTTTTGCACACTTCTTACATATTTGTAAAGGTACTACCGTCTAACTGAGTTTACTGCTACTAGTACTTCCTTCACATATTTGATGTCGCTATTGATTTCCTGATAATCGTGAAAACGCTTTCTGTTGAAATCGATTGACCTTTCTATTATTCCTACTTTGGAACCTTGGCAATCCAAAGTTACCCCAAAACTGACTTTCCTCTAACAGATTCCAAACCTCGACTTCTAATTCTTGTTGCTGGCCGACCCTTTGCTCTTGTTGTATTGATACATCAGTTGTTCTCCGCATTGCTTCCGCAGTTGCAGTTCTATTATTGGTGTTACGTCTCGCTTCCATATGCCTATGTCTACCATGAACCATTGCCTTTCTTCAAAGACAAATAAATCAAAACACAACGGAAACTAAAAGTAACCATTTCAAACAATATAGTCTCCTTTCGGAAACCAAACATAGAGAATCACACAACACAAACAAGACAGACCTAACCACAAACCCTGACAGACTCAAACCGTGCTTTGATACCAACTAATGTAACACCTTTCGAAGGACATTACATTTTAAACTACAAGCTTACCAAACTATAATTAAATTATAAAATATTTAATGTTATAAAATATGGGTTATAAAATTTCCTTCATTGATAATATAAATTTACCAAATAAAAGGTTATTTTCCTTTTCGCCAAAAATATAGGTAATACAAAAACATATTGAATTGATTAAAACACATTACTTATCACACATAATATCCAATAATATTAAAATAACTATATCATACTTGTTCTTGACAAAACATAATTTTGAACTTACATACTAAAAAAAAATTAGTAGTAACTCTATGACAGGTCCTACTTAAAAGCACGGTAACAGACTCGACGCAACTCTAAACATCCATATCTAGACGGATACGTCAAACGATGAAACCTTCATAGCACTGCTTTCTAGCAAAAACTAAGAAGATCTTTGCTTCGCCTCCACCACGATCTTAACAGAACATAAACATAAAACATAACAAAACAATAAAGAGGTGAGATCCCCTACATCACATACCAGCATGACAATGGAGAAACAATATGAATGACAATAATGTCATTCAAACACAGAGTAACAAGTATATTCATGTTATCAAGTAACAGATAATTTAATACAAATAATTCAACAGATACTTTTACAAATATATTTAACAGATAATATAAATATAACAAAATCACAGATATAGTCATACTATCAATTAATAAATAACTTCCATAAATACATATCATAACAATACATATATCAACATTACTACGAATATAAATGATATGTATACTGACATGCATATGCACAATGTACCAGTTCCTACTACATGGAGCTAAGACACAAATCAGAGAGAATGATTAGGGAGTACACGTCTGCATATCACCAACCTTAAATCAAGTATTATATATTTCCTTAGTTTTTTTTGCGTATCATGGCTTATACAAGTCACTCTTCACCATATCACGAATAGGCATAGTGTCTCGTTGGGGTAGTCAGTGTGTTTGCATCAGATACCACGACGCAGTTGAGCAACCAATTGGTTGCTAATGGCATTCCGCAGCCCAACGTGCCCAAGATCAGTCATTGACCTTCACTACACAAATCTCACATGCACTAAGGTGTAATTCAACTCCTAGGCCACAGGCCTTAACATAATCTGCTAGACTTTCATGATGAATGATAACTCAATGCATAACATGAACCACTATTTGACTATTCAAAATGATATTAGAACAACCACCCATACAATTGTCTAATGCCGTTAGATCAATGATATTATATAATCACTCATACAATGACATAATACCACCAATACACCCGGGTCCAGTACGTTAGACTGACAATAAACTTACTGTATTTTCATTTGCGCAAAAATATTTAAACATTTTCTAAATCGCATAGCTAAAAAATCTATGTTTTTGAAATACGTAAAGTTTTTTTACTGTTTTTCACTGTATAAAATATTTCTTGACGTTTTAAATTCCATTTTGAAACTTTCTAAGTTCAAAATATAAACTGGACTTCTAAATCCCATTTTTCTCATTAAAACTCATCGAAGTAATAATTTCTGACGTTTTCTAAAAAAATATGTATTATTTTAATTTATTAAATACTTCTTCTATTATCTTTACTAAAATCCTCTTAAATAGAATAGTTTGAGTTCTAAATCACTTTCAAAACTTATTTTCCATCATCATAATCAAAAGTCACTTTTATCTCATCATAAAAACTTTATTCCATTCTTCTTAAAAATACTTTAAATCTCAAATCAACTTTAAAAACTCCTTTTCTATTTCTATTGCCAAAAATCATTCTCTATCTAATAAAATTCATATGTTTCTATATTCCTCTTAAAAATCCTTTCTACAATAAAATAAACATTTTAAACTTCATACCCTCCTTCAAACTCATTCTTTATGGTTATTGCCCAAAAATCAATTTCCTCCAAATAATAAAATCATATTCATTTCCTTTCCAATCTTAAAAATTTTTAATTCATATTCTTATTACCTAATTAACTAAGTCCATGATTAATAAAATATTTTTGACGTGTTTACCCCTATTTTGGGCTACATGGCCGTGAGCCATAGTGGTCCTTGGAACCAAAACTTCTTTTCTTTTACATATATATTTATAGCATGCATCATATCAAAATTCTACCATACAAGTTTATGCATACTTTTAAAGCAATAATGATAATATAGGCAAACAATTACATACTATCTAACTCATACAATCAAGTAGATAAATCAATATAGCAATTAAACAACCATATAACTTTCATGCATACTATTAACATCATATAATCAAACATATCTAAACAAACACAAGTTATTAGAACCACACAATTAAGTGAATAAATCATCACATGGATTCTTCACTTACAAACACAAAATCTATTTCTCACCATCATGTTTGGTCGATGAAGTTAATCTCCCTCTTACCTTAGACGGTGATCTAAAGCTCCTTGTTGTCTTCTTTGAGTGAACTTTTACCACCACCAAGTTGCTCCTTAAAACAAAACAACATACAAATATTAACATCTAAGGCATAACTAAGATGATCATAGATTCAAATCATGGTTTAGAACTTTGAAATGAATTTTAGAAAAAGATGATTGAGAACTTCACCTAAAAACCCTTAAACTTGAGCTTAGGAAAAATGCTTGAAGATGGATGATTTGGAAGATGGTCTCAACATGAAAGTTTCTTAGAATGATATTTATATGTAAGATCTATGGTTGGATTGAATTAAAAGAGATTGGATGTGAATATTAGTGCTTTGGCTGTGGAGTCAATAGAGAGAAAAGGTGAATGATTTCTTGTATTTGGCTTCTTGCATGGTTTATAACAAGATGGTAAGGAACAATCTAAGTCACAACTTAGTATCCAAGGCTAGCTTGGCCGTGAATTATGGGAAGGAAAAGGGTGAGAGAGATGCTCATGAAAGTGAGAGAGTTTGGTATATAGTTTTTGGTTTCTTGGATAGAAATAAATGAAAGATGAACTAAGTGTAAGATTTTGGTCTTTTAAATGGTGTTGGTCGTGGGTTGTGAGAGAGAAAAGGGTGAGAGCTTTTATGAAGGTGTGATGGGAATGAACAATAGTGAAAATAAAATAAAGCCCTCATATTTATAAGCTTCATGAAAAAGATGAAAGCTTAGGACATTTTGATCAAGATATTTAGTTAAGCAAGATATTTTCTTAACCAAAATATCAAATCAAAATATCTAACCCAAATAGCTAACCAAAATATCTAACCCAAATATTTAATCAAGATATTTTCAAGAAGATATTTTACCAAGATGTTTATCAAAAAGATATTTACAAAAGATATTTTCAAGAAAGAGTATCCAACTTTTCTTCTACTTTCTCCAAGCTTAGCCACCAAGAAAGCCTCTCCATTGGTCCACCAAGAACAAGCCACTATCGTTGACTTTTCAATAACTTAGCTTGCAAGCATGCTCTCCTATTGGTTCAAACATAAGCTTGTCATGATTACTCATGATTAGCTACAAGATATTTTTTGATATGTATATTAACTAATGGATAATAGCTACTACTTATAAAAATCAGTATCTATTGTCTAATGGACAATAACTTTATCCAATGGATAATAAAACAGAACAAAATCACTATAAAAGAAAATTTCAAAAACTATTTTCGATTTCGGGTTTAGTAAGCTCTCTCGGCCCCGAATCAACAATTCAAATTTTTTTGGTCCCGAATTTTTTTTCCGAGCTCGTCTCGGACCCACTTACAGTCTGAAAAAATAATAAAAAATTTAAAAAAATTCATAAAAATTCTCAAAAATCATAAACATTATAAAACTCATATATATTAAAAAAAATAAAATTTAGGGTGTTACAAAAACACAAGACTTTTGTACATTGTTACAACTTACAATGCATTTCAAATAATGTCACTTGAAGACAAAAGCAACACACTTACACCACCTACCTTTCATTCAGCGAAAAAGAGTAATTACCACCACAACATAGTGGAGAATATTAAGAACAAATGATGCTTATATATTTCCAGACTTAAACATCTTGTGCATGCACATATATTGGCTCCCATAGTGACAACAACCACAATTAAATGAAACCAAATAAAGTCTCCTAAAAGTAATTCCTCGTTGAGAAGCTTGCAATTTAATATCCAATATATGAACATCTTATATATTTGTACATTCAAAAGTTATTAGCAAGATAAGTCATTCACAAATTTATTTTCCAATAACATGCATGCAAGATGCTTCTCTTGCCAGTTGCTAGACCACATTGACAATAGTAAAATGATGCCCCCACCAGGCCACCCTGAATAAAACCATCACTCATATGTTAGGTATATCTGATCTTAAAAATTGATACATACATAATCTATCATTTTGTCCTAAAAGAAATTACATACTCCATAATCCCTGGAAAAATGTAACTTTTTATTTTGTCGGCTTCAGTAACAAGCATAGTCTAAATAAATTAAGTTCCAAGTTCCTCTAGATATGATGACTACTCTAACAGATTTTCAGGTGACAAATGATCCACTAGATATGATTAATTCCACAAGTACACATTCATAATCTTTGACAATTGACATAAAATGCATTAAATAACATCTCTCATTTATGCTAAGACTTCAACCAAGAATACTGACAATAATAATACAAACTAAATATCTACACACAGAGTCTTTTAGTATTGCTAGCATGACAAATTCATGATACAATGAGCTTTAGCACACATGATTTTGTACATGAGAGTTACAATTCCTCAATGTTGTATTCCATGATTACAACTTGTGACCAATAGAAAAGATGAATGTCAGATATATTAGACAATACTCCTATTGGACAAATCTATATTATACTTTAGGAGAAAGGAGACATACCGAGTGGCGAACAGTGGCGAGTGGCGGTAAGGAGCGAGTGGCAGCAGGGGCAGGACAGAGACTGGTATGTAGTAGTTAGAGTTCAAAATAAAAATGAAGTGTAAATAAAAAAGAAAGGTAGATGGACAAAGTAGAGGGGTGATGAGAGACAAAAATATTAAAAAACAATAGCAGAACAAAGCTTAGAAATACACACACACACACACACACACACACACACACAGTCTGGTTCGATTCTCAAATTTGAAACTTTCAATTTGAGAACCAAACTAATTAAACCTAATTCAATTTGTATTTTGTTCGAACCAATTAATATATTCGAACTAAATCAATACACACACACACACACACACACACACACACATAGTCTGGTTCGATTCTCAAATTTAAAACTTTCAATTTGAGAATTAAACTAATTAAACCTAATTCAGTTTGTATTTTGTTCGAACTAATTAACATATTCAAACTAAATCAATCTAATCTAATTAGTTTGATTCAGATTCTCCGAACCAATTTGCACTTTTAATCCTAAAACAAAAGTGTGAACTCTGCCAAGACTCTCTGACTCTTATAGCTAGACTCGCACCCACTATACATCCACATTCCACTGTCATTTAAATATTCAGATTTCATAACTCATGTCTTATTTGTTTTTTAATTATTATTTTACAAAGCCAACGCCTACTTTACTTAGTTAATAATAGCTTCCTTCTTTTCGAAAAAATGTACAATGGAAGTTTTTTTTTGGTTATTATCGTACTCATACTTTTTGAATGACAAAACATGATGAATGATATTATAAAAAATGATTTTGTTATTTATACAGGAAAAAAATCTTCACATATTTGCATATTTTTTTTATCATAATCATCTTTCTTTTTTTCTTTTTTTTCTCTCTCTCACTTTTCTTTAATTTTCATGGCTCACATTTGTTTTCTGTGAGGTCTGTGTTTGTGAAAGAAACATTACCTTAAAAAATTAATAATACATTAAGAGTGGGTTAAAATAAAATGATCCATATAAAATTTGATTTAAAATATCTATAATTACACTTTTTGTTGATTATATATTATTCTGGACCGTGGTCCGGGATCCCATCCTGAAGGATCGACCCGACACACGAACCACCGGACTCCTCTGTAGACACCCCGGCTAAAGCCTCATGACCTCGGTCCAAGGCATCGGACACTTACGATAGCCAGACCTATGCAAATTCCCCCCAAACAAGGATTGGCCATCAAGGTAACAGTCCTGACAAATCAGAGACGGACCTCCACGATCGTAGGACAGTCCCGACAAAGTCAGAGACGGACCTCAACGATCGTAGGACAGTCCCGACAAGGTCAGAGACGGACCTCAACGATCGTGGGCTGAAACCTCTGCCAAGGCACGATCCTGATGTACCTTCGTCCTACGTGGATTGCATGAGGATTCCAGTCACGCTCTCTATATATATATCAGGCTAAGTAAACCTAAAGGGGGGATCTCTGACTATCTGATATATTCTCCTTTACTTAACATCTACTTAGGCATTGCCAGACTTGAGTGTTGGAGTCCCATTGCATGTACCCACCCCCTGGGCTTCATTCGCTTGGCCGCAGCTACATAAGGAGCAAACCACCATATACGTGCCTATTTCAGCTACCCTCTGAACCCATTTCAAAACATTGGCGCAGTCTGTGGGAATTTTTTCGATAAACTTTCATTCCTACGTTAACTATGGTGAGCACAAGACATAACCAGAGGAAGGGAAGCACTGCGCATGCTGCCCTTGGCCAAACACAGGGCCCAGCAGCCCAGCGTGACCCTCCTTCCATTACACCACCAGAAACCTCCGCTGCCAGAAATGGGCCCGTTATAGTGAAAACTCTTAACGATGGACACGAAACTTCAGCCTCTGAAAGCCCTGCCCTGTCTCGAAGGGTTTCCATTCGTAACAGGCTTATCTTCCCTCACGGTGGAGCAAACAATACGAACCGCGAAGCCAGGATCCCTGTGCACGCCCGCTTAGGGATCTCCCATGATAACGCGGACCATGCGTCTCACTACGAAGACAATGTCGAACCTGAGGCAACAAAGAATGACCTTCAAAAGTTGTTGCGTCAATAGACAGCACTCATTGAAGGCCAACGACGTCAGCTGGAAGAACAGCGTCGTCGATTAGACAACCTTGAAAGATCAGTGAGGACAGACAACGATAACGGAGAACGAGATGCGGCTCGTAATGAGCGCACCATTCAGCATGCCGACGCCAGGACTTATGGAAATCATAACCCGGCCCCCGGCCGACAACAACAATTCTCGGATGCTCTAATGGCATATAGGGTCCCGAGGAACTTCAAGACTCCGAGCAACTTGGAAGCTTATGACGGAACCACGGACCCCTAGGAGCAGCTGGATGCTTACACCCAGTCCATGCAACTCTACGGGTACACCCCAGAACTGTTATGCCGGGCCTTCCTCCTATTCCTAAAAAAGGATGCCCTTCGTTGGTTCGTCACCTTACGCACAAAGATCACCGGATGGGAAGACTTAACGCAACGTTTCCTGCAGTACTACACCACCGTAAGGGAACGACCGAAGTCGATCAACTCACTTTTCGGGATTCGCCAGGGAAGTTCCGAATCCCTGCGCGAGTACGTTAAAAAGTTCAATCAAGCCTGCGTAGGCATCGAGAACCTGGACGACAGGATAGCCCTGCTCTACGCCAGAAACAGACTCCGAATTGACTCGGGCTTTTTCATGTCCCTAGCAAAAAAGAAGCCGACAAGCTTGGATGAGTTTCACTCACGGGCAGACAAGTACGTCGAACTAGAGGAAGACACCAGGGTACGCTAAACGGCATTGCCGTTGTGGTCTCTACCGCCTACCAGGCCATGAAGTTCCTCAACAAGAACAATGAAGTGGTCATGGTCAAGGGCGACCAGATTGCAGCCCGCAAATGCTACAATGAGAGCTTGAGGATCGGCAGGACCTCCAAGAAAACAAAGACATGGACATCTAGCACCACCTACGACCAAGTCAACATCCTGATGATGGAGTTGGATGTCCGTGAAGAGATCCAAGGTACAAGACCCCAGCCCGAAGGAGAACTGATCCCACTCCAACTGGGCGACAAACCCGACCAAGTCACCATGATAAGAGCAAATCTCGAAGAACAGGAAAAGATCCAGCTGATACAGCTCCTATAGAAAAACAAGGATCTGTTCGCCTGGACTTCCGCTGACATGCCTAGAATTGACCCCGCTTTCATCTGCCATTGTTTATCTATCAAACAGGATGCAAAGCCGGTCGCCCAAAAGAAAAGAAAAGAAAAGTTGGCCCCGAGAGACAACAAGCCATCGAGGAGCAAGTCAAGGAGCTACTGAACGCCGGCTTCATAAGAGAAATCTCGTACACCACTTGGCTCTCGAACGTCGTCCTGGTTAAAAAGGCAAACGGAAAATGGAGGATGTGCGTGGACTACACCGACCTGAACAAGGCGTGCCCCAAAGATCCATACCCCCTCCCAAACGTTGATAAGTTAGTCGATAGCTCCTCCGGTTTCCAGAAACTGTCCTCCATGGATGCTTACTCGGGGTACAATTAAATTCCAATGTACCCCGGAAATCAGGATAAAACTACCTTCATCACCGAAAGGGCGAGCTACTGCTACAAGGTAATGCCATTCGGGCTAAAGAACACCGGGGCCACATACCAGAGGATGATGAACAGAGTCTTCGAAGAATAGATGGGAAGAATGCTAGAGGTCTATATCGATGATATGATAGTTAAGACCCCGTCGTCCGGATCACACACCTCGGACCTAGAAGAAGTGTTCGCACAACTGAGAAAGCACGACATGAGGCTCAATCCAGGAAAGTGCGCATTCGGGGTCCAAGCAGAAAAATTCATGGGGTTCATGTTGACCCACCGCGGTATAAAGGCAAACTCCGACAAATGCAAGGCGGTGCTCAATATGCATAGCCCCCGGAACGTGAAAGAGGTATAACAGTTAAATGGACGAATCGCAGCTCTCGCCAGGTTCTTGGCCAAAACCGCTCACAAATCCCTCCCTCTTTTCAAATTATTGAAAAAGGAGACCGAATTCGAATAGACTGAAGACTGTGAAGATGCTTTCACATCCTTGAAAAATATTCTGGCATCCCATCCCATCCTTACAAGGCTAGAGGCAGGAGAAACACTCTACGTGTATCTCTCCGTTCACGAGGAAGCTGTGAGTTCGGTACTCATTAGAGAAACGCCAGAAGGACAACAGCCGGTTTATTTCGTAAGCAAGGTACTGCAAGGCTCCGAACTCAGATACCAAAAGATAGAGAAAGTCGCCTTCGCACTCATCATCACGGCCAGGAGACTGAGGCAATACATCCACTGTCATCCCGTGATAGTGAGGACCAATCAGCCCATCCGGCAGATACTGCATAAACTAGACTTAGCGAGAAGGATGATTGCCTGGTCCATTGAGCTTTCCGAGTTCGGGATTGTCTACGAGCCTAGATTGGCAATCAAGGCATAAGCGTTGTCTGATGTCCTGGTCGAACTCACTTCAGACCCCGGATGCATCTAAGAATTGTCCTGGACAGTGTTCGTGGATGGGTCTTCAAACCCAAAAGGATGCGGCGCCAAGGTAATCTTGGAGAACTCAGGAGGGGTGACTATTGAGAATTCACTAAGGTTCGAATTCCCCACCTCCAACAACCAGGCAGAATATGAGACATGCATCGCTGGACTGGTAATGGCCAGAGACCTGGGGGCCACAAAGATCAAACTTTGCAGTGACTCCCAGCTCGTAACCTCTCAGATCCGAGGCGAGTATCAGGCCAAAGAACCCCTCCTGCAGAAATACCTCGCGAAGGTGCAAGAACTCCTCCCAAACTTCCAGCTGGTTAAAGTGGAGCACATACCCCAGGAACAAAACTCCAGGGTCGATCTTTTATCCAAGTTAGCAAGCACCAAGAGTCCAGGTAACAACCAGTCGGTGATCCAGGCAACCCTCTCGCACCCCGCAGTTTCTGACGTAGCCGTCTTCCAGGTTGATGAGCAAGAACGTACCTGGATCACTTTACTAATGGAATACTTGCAGACTGGTAGCCTTCCCGAGGATTCTAAGGATGCGGCCAAATTGAAGAAAGCTGCGGTCAGATACATAATCTTCGATGGGCAGTTATACCGGTGCGGATTTTCTTCACCCCTCCTCAAATGCCTCACGCCGAAAGAGGCTCAGTACGTCCTGGCCGAAGTTCACGAAGGGAGCTGTGGACACCACCTCGGAGGCAAGGCTCTAGCATTAAAGGCACTAAGGGCAGGTTACTATTAGCCCACGATGGAGGCAGACTCCCTTGCGCACGTCCAAGTATGCGAAAATGCCAACGACACTCTGACCACTATCACGCCCCGCCAGAGGAACTGTCCACGACATCCATACCCTGACCTTTCTACCAATGGGGCATGGATATCTTGGGCCCCTTTCCTCAAGCGCCCGGACAGTTGAAATTTTTGGTTATAGTCGTAGACTATTTTACCAAGTGGATATAAGCAGAGCCCTTAGTCACCATAACCTCGGCCCGAATTCAAAGGTTCACCTGGCGCTACATTATTACCAGATTCGGGGTGCCAGAGTCCGTCGTAACAGACAACGGAATGCAGTTCAAGGATAAAAGGTTCGAAGAACTGCTTGACGGACTGAAAATAAAACACCACTGCAGTACCGTGGAAAACCCCCGAACAAACGGGCAAGCCGAAGTGGCCAACCGGGTTATCATCAGGGGGTTAAAGAAAAGATTGGACGAGGGTAATGGAAACTGGGCCGAGAAGTTGGACCACGTCCTTTGGGCCTATCGAACCACTCTCATTCCACAACAGGTGAGACCCCGTTCAAATTAACCTATGGGTGCGAAACGATGATCCCGGTGGAGATAGAGGAACCGAGCTGGTGTCTCCAAAACTTTTCACCAGACACCAATACCGGGTTAATAAGAAAAGACTTAGACCTGTTGGAAGAAAGAAGGTGCATCGTACACATACGCGATGCCGCAACCAAGCAAAGAACGGCAGCCCGGTACAACCTGAAGGTCGTCCCCAGAAGATTCCAGCCAGGCGACCTCGTACTCCAGAGAGCTGACATCGGTGGAAGGAATGCCTCCCAAAGGAAGTTAGCCCCTAATTGGGAAGGCCCCTACCGTATCGTAATAAGTACCGAAAAAGAAGCTTACACCCTAGAAACATTGACGGGCAAACCAGTGAAGAATTTTTGGAATGCAGATAAACTCAGAAAGTACTACAGCTAAGTGTCTTTTAAGGCCTAGTCTCCTACTCTTCTTTCTGTTTTAGCTCCAATTATTGTACAAACACTATCCTTCCGAATATATTTAATGAAACATCCATCACAAGGTTATCTTGCGAGAGTTTTCAATCGCTTCGTACTAACCAAGGAGTTGTCTTGTGCTAGATAGGCCGTGCAACCAAAAAATCCCAACTTGGAAAAATTCCGGCATCGAACCATGAGCACGAAAGACCTATGGTACCTCCCGAGAAGTTGTATTGTGCTAGGTAGGCCGTGCAGCAGAAAAATCCCGACTTGGAAAAATTCTGGCACCAAACCACGAGCACTAAAGACCCCGGCACGGACCAGTCCCTAAACCAAAGTCCCGAGGCATCCAAAATACTTGAGCAAAAGGCAATGGACCCCGAACAAGGTTTTTCACCTATAACAACAAACCGTTTGAGACATTGGATCCCAAACCAAGGTTTATAAAATATTTCATAACACAAAGTCCTAAAATAGGCCACAAGCCACTCATTCGAAGTGGGTATCGAACCCAGACCGCGGTCTCGTCAAAATTCCCAAAGGGCGTTAGACCCCAAAAATGAACAAAGAAGCACAACGAAAAAACAATTCAATTACAAAACACTTGTCCATACAAAAAATAAAACTCCACGCAGGGGGAAAAAATAAAAACATATGAATCACTCTGCAGGAGGCCCAGGACTGCGAACCCAGGCAGAAGAATCCCCCGTGCTTGGACCCGCAGTAGCAAGGCGAGGAACGACGAGTTGGCCATTCTGGACTACCTTCCTGGAGTCCAGAGAATCGAGAACCAGGTCAACCTTGGGATGGAAGAGCTGAACTTGCTTGATGGCATTCCAGAATTGTTGTTCTTTGATGTCAGTACAAACAGTAAGGAGAGTCCCGACATCGCCCTTCAAGGAGGTAATATGGCCTCCAAGACGCTCGTTCTCAACACGAAGGCCCTCATTCTCAGCTCTCAACTCGGCCATACCTCTTCTGACGTCTACCAAGCTGGCCTCCTTCTCCTTCACTGCATCTCTCAGGGCAGCCACTTCATTCCCCATCTCTTGGTTCAAAGCCTCAACATCATTCTTGGACTTCACGGCCTTCTCTTTGGCTCGTACAACCTCCTCATTCTCTGTAAAAGCCTGGTTTTCACCCCGCTCCGCAGCAGCAACCCTCCGCTCGTAGTTCTCAATCACATGCTCCAAGTATCGAGCCTCCATGGCAAGACGGAGCCCAAGAACCTGGAAGCCACAGAGAGCATCCGTACCACTACGCAGGGTCAGCTTCGCCTCTACTTCCTCATCCAGGAGGAAGTTATCAACGAACTCACGGGGATCTGGATCCTCGAGGTACAGGTTGATGGCCGCCCGCCACTTGGGTCGGCTCCTTCTTCGACCAAGGTCCTCTTACTCCGGCCACTTGACTGCCCCTCGCCACCTGCCTTCCTTTTTCGCCCCACGGGTGGGGGGGATTCCTCCACTTGGATTAGCTCCTCCTCCGTGGTAGGCACCTCGGTTCGATGAGGCAATGAGACTGAAACCGCCTCCGCGGCAGGATCTGAAGGCCCCGATTCACTCCTGACCCTCAAAGCTTCAAGAATAGTTAGAGCGTTCCCTTCCTCAGATATCTCGGCTAAGCTCTCTGAAAAGCAAACACAAACACAAACAATCAGGTCCATATAAATGGAAAAAGGAAAGGAAATAAAATACGAATAAAGGCCTATGCTACCTAGCACAACCCAAAGTTCCACATCATCCACGGCATCTAGTATATCCTTAGGTCGGATTTTATCGACCTCGTCGACCCACATCTCGAAGAAATTGACACATTCAAGCTCCTCATCGTCCAATTGAAAAATTTCCCTCTCAAACGACTGAGTGGGGATGCTCCATGCCGCCGGATTCCAGTACAGGCTGAATGTTGGCTCCCCGCCACTCCCCAACCAGAAGGGTTGAGTGTCGCCGGCCGCCATTAGCTTGAAGAACTTTTCCTTGAAGTCCTTATAACTCTCCAAGTAGGGGAGAAACACCGTCCTTCCTTGTCGAGAACGCACTGACAACCAAGACTGTTGACGAGCACGAGCACCGTGAACGGGGTACCTGGTGTGGAAATAAAAAAATGCCCTGTCGGAACATCGCAACCCCAACAGCCGGTATATTCTTTCAAAGGCCAGGATGTTTGCCCAACCATTGGGGTGAATCTGACTAGGTGCGGCATGAAGAGTCCAGAGCACGGCAATATGGAAATCATTGAAAGGGAGCCGAAGCCCGAACCACGTGAAGAAGTTCTCGTAAAGGAACATGAAGTGTTCCCCTGCTTCACGTGTCGAACACACGCGTTCTCTTCCCGGGAATAGGATCAGGAACTCACCATCCCGGAGCCCTCCCGCGGTAAGCTCCAAGTAATCTTTCAATTTGTCCAGTTCCGACTCGGACTCATAGCGGGAAATCCTGTCAAAAGCATCGTCCGCAACCCAGGGGTAAGACAATCCCGGCTCCCGGTGAACACGAATTAACTCCTCCTCGGCTTCTTGACCCCCCGGCTCGCGAGCCTCAGGATCTGGGGCAAGCTCTTCAATTCTTAGCATTCTTCTCCTAGCCATTCGAATTCCTGGAAGACACACAGAGGCTCAGGGTCAGAACCAGTCCAAGTTCGGAGATCCAAACGTTCTAGCCTCCGCACCCGCCAAGGCAAAAAGCCTCAGAGGGACACCTCCGCCGCACATAGTGCCATGGAGGAGGTGCTCCAAGAAGGGCAAACGCCATTGACGGAAGGGGAGAAAAACACTTCGCCCTTCCCTTTTTCGAAACAGCAAGAACCAAATGAACAATGTGCAGAAGCAAGAAAAAAGATCAGTTCTGTGAGTACCTTGAAGAAAGGAAGAGGTCAGTCCTGTGAAGTCCAGCAAAACCGCTTCGCACCGTCACAATGCCTGTCAGAAATCGCCTCAAGCCACAAAGTTTCTGATAAAAATCAAACTAAACAAAGCCAAAAAGCTGACACCCTATTTAAAGGGGTTGCGGTTAGAGGGCAATTCCGTCCAAACACCTCATATTTGAAAAGACACCTATTATAGCGCGCAGAGCACGACGCACGTCCTCCCAACCCGTGCACGCCATGTGGCCCATGTTGCTGTAATGACAGTTAACGTTGCGGTCATCTAGCAGGGTAAAGAACACGTAACCGCAGGGTCAAAGAGCTCGGGAAACCCACTCGGGCCCCGGAACTATATTACCCCGGTAATAGTTCCCCCGAAGGGACAGAGACCCCGGAATCAAGTATCTAAACTTGGCACTTCGTCGGCCTCAACCAAGTACCAAGCTGGGGGCAACTTAACATATCGCGTGGTCAGGATGAGCGTTGGACTCACCCCGGTATAATATAAATACCACAACTTAAAGAAAGGAAAGCAGAAGGCACAGAATTCAAAGAAAAAGGAGTAATTTTATTAAGTTTCTCATTCCATACATCATCTTACAACAAAAAGAGGGAAAAGAAAGTATAGAGACATGGAACATATAAGGAAAGAAACCCCAGAGGTGCGAACCGCCATTAACATCAGTGGCATCCCGGGCCATGTCGCATCCACATTTCCTCCAAGAACTAGCACCGGTCTCCCCCCCCCCGAAGCAGTATCTTGAAAAAGTGGATTGGTTTCGAAGCCCGGAGCGGAACACTGCTTCCGAACCTCGGTATCCGCCGCTTTTCTTCACTTCCTTCTTCGCCAGGCAGGAAGAGATCGGTGTGCACTTTCCTTTGGTAGACGGGGCACAGTTTTTCATGGGAAGATCGTTTCACCGAAAACCTTAATCACCCCAAGTAGCCTCAAAGCTGAGGAGCAACCCCAATAGTCCCTCCAGCATATCCGACTGCTGTTAGGCTCTACTGAGAAGGAAAGCGAATTTGGACTCGCCTTCTGCAACTACCTCCGCCCAACACGACGGATATCTCAAACCTCCCCAACGATTGCAAGTATCAAACAAGCAACCACAGTACGCTAGGAAAGTGAGACATCTGCCACTAATACGCTGAGAAAGTGAGATATATATTCAAGAGATCACTCACATGGAAATGACTAAGTTTCAGAGATTTGGGAAAGAACAAGAAGAAAACTCTTGAAAGAGGCAAAACTCTCCATAAACGCGTAAGAAAGGAAAGAACCATTTTTTTGAGATAAGTCACTTCCAGAATGAAGATGCAAAGGGGAATGCCATGATCGAACACAAAAACCCTCTATTTATAGAGAGAACGGAACGCTTCGATTAGTTCCTTGCGCTAAAGAACTTGTCAAACCATAAATCCGCATTCAATGCCCCTCATTTCCCATTGGTCGCAAGAGCAGCGGACGGTTGTAAACTGCACAAAGTTGACACTCCCCATTAAAGACTCGTTCATTCTCGAGGAGGTCAAAGCGACGGTTTCCAAAGAATCCAGGGAATCCAAGACCAACCAAAGGACGATGCCGCAAGTTGAAAGACCCCGAGAACTATATTCGGGGGCAACCGAAGGGAGGCCACGAGACCAAGGAATGGCGATGTAGGTAAGGACCCACCTCGGCCTCCAAACCACATCCCAACCGCCGAGTTGTCTTATGCTCGATCACGGACCTCGGCCAACATGAGACATCTCGAAGCCTAGCCTCAAAGCTAGGATATCGCCCACTTCGAGCACAACAATACCTTGACGCTTGGGTCTTACCCAAGCGCCAAGCTGGGGGCAATTATTCTGGACCGTGGTCCGGGATCCCATCCTGAAGGATCGACCCGACATACGAACCACCGGACTCCTCTGTAGACACCCCGGCTAAAGCCTCATGACCTCGGTCCAAGGCATCGGATACTTACGATAGCCAGACCTATGCAAATTCCCCCCAAACAAGGATTGGCCATCAAGGTAACAGTCCTGACAAATCAGAGACGGACCTCCATGATCGTAGGACAATCCTGACAAAGTCAGAGACGAACCTCAACGATCGTAGGACAGTCCCGACAAGATCAGAGATGGACCTCAACGATCGTGGGCTGAAACCTCTGCCAAGACACGATCCTGATGTACCTTCGTCCTACGTGGATTGCATGAGGATTCCAGCCACGTTCTCTATATATATATATCAGGCTAAGTAAACCTAAAGGGAGGATCTCTGACTATCTGATATATTCTCCTTTACTTAACATCTACTTGGCGTTGCGACGACTTGAGCGGCGTTGGAGTCCCATTGCGTGTACCCACCCCTTGAGCTTGATTCGCAGCGCGCATAAGGAGAAATATACGTGCTATTTCAAGTACCTTCTGAACCAATTTCAGAACATATATAATTGATTTAAAATAATTATTAAGACACACTCAAGGGGTGCTTACATTGTAAAACATTAACAATTTAATGCGTTAGCGTTTCCATCTGAGCACGGTGCACATGCTCTCAATTTATGCTTTGGTACTTTAGATTGAATATGCATTGTATAAATTAACCACACAATTCCTTACGAAGTCCAGTGGTTTCGTATTTGATTTCGAATATGATATAGAATACAAAACGTACATAGAGATGATATTAAACAAAAGAATAGAAACTCTCTTACTACGAAGGCTTGGAAACAAGTGTAGAAGAGTGATGATTTACTAAGCCGTAAGCAAGCCTTTATATAGGCTTTGGAGCATCAAGTGATGCCAAAACAAATTCAGATAGCAGTTATGCATTCGGTGCTTGCAAATTGCAACAAACTAGCAATTTCAGGTTCATGAACAATAGTTGTCAATTTGATTTCATCTTCGAATATCAAGAATAGCAGCTTACTTTGAATTTATCCAACATTTCTAAAGCTGCACGTTTACTGCAACTCTTAGTGCACCTAATCTTCTACAAAAATTCTAGCAATACTTTTTCAAATTCTGCACGGGCAGCACGGCATCCATAACAAAAAATCAAGTTATTATTCAACACAAACTGATTCCTATAAACTATAAGTATTTCATATTTAGAGATATTTTAAGAGGTAAATAAAAAAAAAAAAAACTGAATAGTAAGTACCACCTTTAAATAGTGACCTATTTTGGTTATCTTCGGCCACAGTTTCCCATTCCCCTCCTCCCCTCTTTTTTTTTTTTTCTCCTCCCTATTTCGGTCTTTCAAAATTTTTCATCTATCTGACATGCATTGTCTATTGGAGAATTTTTTAGATGCCCTTAGAACAAGAGGCTATATCATTGAATATCTGATAAATTAATCATAATATTAAAAATATAATTTAAATGAAAAAACAATAATAACTCATAAAATTAATGTGACACATATTCAATAATACAAAATAAAATAAATTTCCTACTCTATAAGCATCTAAAAATTTATCTTGTTTATGTGTCCTTAATCCTTCCTCGTAAGTCATATAAGTTCCCTCCTATTAATATTCTTGAAACCTAGCAATTTCCAATAGTCCTTTTGGACATAAAACATAGAAATAGTCAAATTAAATCACTTGTCAGCTACAATCACTTGTAAGAGATAAGCTGCATATTATTAAGAGATAACGACTGCTTATACTAGAAATTTTTGTTTGAGCATTGTCTATCACATCATCTATTAAGCATGTCATTTAATTATTGATATAGGTAAAAGTAGATACTTTAAAGAAACAGCTTCCAGTCATTCCCATGTGGCTTATATAGCCACTTATTCACACACTAGCAGCTAGCCACTTATTCACACACTAGCAGCTACATCATCCCTCGAGTCACTGCTCCATTTATCATCATCCTCACTGCACTCTGCGTCAAAACAAAAAGGGTACATTAGATATATTGGAAAGTTCCATGACAAAAGAAATAGGCCTTTAAATTAGTGAGTAGTACTAGTAAACAGATTTCATAATAAACACATACATGAATACTTACATAAATACATACATATAAATACATTGATACATATTACCCAAAATTTTTTTTTAAAAAAAGACAAATTGATCCATATATATATAAATACCTGCTACAGTCGATAGAGGGGCTGATCTGGTAAGGAATGTTGACCCCACATTTCTTAGGAAGGCCAGCAGCAAGGTTCAGATTGAAATTAGTGTAACGGAATCCTTTAGCAATGTTCTTGATGCAATTGCAAACGCTCTGCCGGTCTGGTGTGGTGTGAGCCAGGCCATAGAGGGTCCTGATCCCATTGCAGCACTGGGCTGGTACTGTTCTCCTACCATTCATTACATATGAAATGCATGGGCTCAGGTAGCTCACCACCTGACCACATGTCACCGCAGCTTGGGCCATGGGACTAGAAGCACCAAGTACCAGGCACACCATTGCCAGCTTAACAAGAAAGCTAGCCATATTAGTCAATTCTGAAAGAATGAAGATGCAGGTAGTAACCTTATATAGTATAATATACCCTAAGGTTTGCTTTTAACTTTTGGCCTTTCGGGAGGCTGTGGGTTGAGATTTTGTTTTCCTGGTCCGCTATTTATAAAGGGTGAAGGGTATGTGTGCAAAACCGCGATCATGTGTCTAACCACGTGCATATGCTTATAGATTAGGCTAGATAGGTCACATGAGTCTATCATCCGTTTCTATATATGTAAAGCCACGTGCTTTGAAAAGTCCTTGTCATGTTTCTGCGCCCCCCAAAATGATTTTGGGCCCTAGGGGATGTGGTCACTTTCCGATAAGTAAGGTTTTAAAATCTCGAAATCCAATACTTATTGTGGCCGCAACCACATTACAGTATGATTGTAGTCTGCATCGATCCGTATCCGCCTGCAATAGTCGTAACATGAACATCTTTATAACTGCAATTTAAAACCTTGTCAATGAGTTAAAAGTTCTTGAATAAACAATCATTTTAGTGTTTGAAAGATATATGTGATGTTTACGGTGGAAAAAGTTTGAGTTATGCTGCATTTTGTCTAAATAGGTTTATGTCTTTTTTTTAATGTGTCAACTTGAATATAATATATTATCTATCATATGTTTTTTTTTATTTGGTCTTATTCATTTATGAAAACATAAAAATTTGACTTGACCTGAAAAATAATTTAAAAACTTACATTATACGAAGGTTTCTAAATTGATAAAAAAAAATTTAACTTTTAAATTTTTAAATAAGTATAACCCTTGATAAAATAATTATATTTTATATAAAATAAATATATTATACTAATATATAATTAATAAATTATGTAAGTATTATAAATTTTTGATTATATATGAATATTAAAGAAATAGGCCGGCTTGCATAGACCAAATAGACATTTTGAAAATCTCAAACCTTAACCTACATAATTAAATAGGCTTTTTAAAAATGTTAAGTCTAACTTGTTTGTTAAATAAGTCACATCTATGTAGGCTAAAAATAAATTAAGTTGTAAGATTTTGATAAATTGCTTGACCTATTTTTACCTAGAGTGATATTAATTTGATTTTCTAAAAAAATTAACATCAATTTAATCGTTTAATTATAAAAAGTGATATCAATTTAATTAGTCTTCTAAATTGAAAGTTTCACTAATGGTGTTCTCAATTGTCCTTATACAAAAAAATGATTTTAATGTCACTTTCTATTATTGAGAGAATATATTAATGTCAAATTTCTTTAACAAACCAAAGTGATATTGTCTATATCTTTGAAGGAAAAAAATAAGTGTTTAATCAAAGCTTTTATGTAAGAGAATGTTTATGTTAACTTATTTTGCTCATATATTAAAATGTTGTAGAGAGAATTGTGTAATCCTAAAAATTTTTATTTAACTTTTAAAAAACATAATCATTTTTTTTTAGTGAAAAATAAGAATAGAAAGGACAAAACCGTTTCTCCATAAGCATTGAAGCTGAATATTGTGCTCTCTACATTAAACAACAATTGCACACCTCAGCTAGATCCAAAATCTTCTTTGCGATCTTAATGTTACCTTCCTTGAATCTAGTATTCCTTTTTATGAAAGTGAAGGACCACTTACTTGACTTCAAATCCCATCTATCATCCTCATACTAAGCATTTAAAGATTGATTTTTACTTTATTAGTGTTTTCGTTACATTGCTACGTAATGAGTCTCATTTGGGTGTCATACTGACATCTTTACTAGGTCTCTTTCTACTTCGTAGTTTTCACTTCTTCGGATCTCGCCTCATGTTCATATTGGTTAATGGTTGGTACCTTGTCTATATCATTGTGGATACCATGTCATGGGCATACGCGTATATAGCCTTCCGTCTACATCATAAAATTATCCATGAGTCTCAACGTTGTGTCATTACTGGAATAAAAGTTTTGTGATATGAAAGGAGACTCTGAATACTTTGGATTATGAAACCCATAAATTTTATCAGCTATGTTAATTTCAGCTGTTGGAATAACAAAGAATAATGGAATTATGCAGTAGAATTACTCTGTGATGCAACCAGAATTACATATACTGAAAATGATTAACAAATAACAATCCAATACACAAGATAATCTCAGCAAGACAGCAACCAAAGTCTAAATACAGAAGAGTGACAAGGTTACTAAATAGAAGAACTGCAAAGATAGAGGTAGAAGTTCAGAATTTTAGAGAAGAAAAGAAAAATAAATTTCTGAGAAAGAAGAGGAAGACTCCAGAGATTTCAGAAGAGGGAAACTGATCACAATGTACAATACTCTCATTCTCTGTTTCAGAAGAGGGAAACTGATCACAATGTTCAATACTCTCATTCTCTGTTTCCTTTCTCGTTTTATATATTCTACTCATGTTTTTTGTTTGGGTTGCCATGTCTCCATTAGTTGTAACTTGTAACTAATTTTGTGTGCCATCAGCTGACTCATCTATATTCATAACACTATGGCAGCTGAAAAATTCTTATATATTATAATCGTTCAAATTTAATTTAATAATATTTTATTTTCAATATAATGACCTGTATAGTTTTGAGGTGTTTTGTGTCACATTTTTATTGGAGTAGTGTGATACTCTTAAGAGGTACACAAAAATTTCTCATGGCAGCTCCACCAGCTTTAGCAGGGTGGCGAACTCACAGGGTGAGTATGATGTTACCATCTTACCATTAGTTTTAGCAAAGGACACATCCATGCTTCCTTCAGACATTATGGCAAGAACCATGAGTCCCTTGGATGCATTTGGGGACCCTGTCAGTCACCAAATGTTACTGTTATCGTGGAAGAAGAGTGTAAACTCTGTCAAGACTCTGTACCTCTTACAGCTAGACTCGCACCCACTATACATCCACATTCCACTGTCGTTTCTGCAGATCGTAGTAGAGGCTGATAAATTTTAGGCATCATCTAGCAGGCCATTGAAGGACTGCACATCAGGAACAGCCCCGACACGTTCATAGCTTGTAGGAACTAAGGCTGTTGGGCCTTACAAGGGTGACATATAATTGCAAGAATGCTTGCAAAATTTTCAGGAACTTTTCAAATGTGATGTTAAGCAAAGATGCTGATAATAAGTCTTTAACTATATGTTATAACTAACAATGTGATTAATTTTGCCTGCAGGTATCAAGTTTGGCAGCTCCACTACAAAGGATGTGATAAAAGGTACCGTAAAATTATTGAATCTTACAGCCATTACTCATTTTATCACTTTGCAGCTAGTTAAGACCAATATATAAGCTTCTAGACTAATTTAATTGAAATAAAACTTAATCTCTTACTCAAAAATAGATGGTCTTTTCTTCTCTAGGGATATGCACAGTTCAATGTTCAATCACATGATATGCCCAAACATTGGTCTTATATATCCCTTGGGGTTCCTTGAGTAAAGAAAATGTTGCAGCCAGAAAAACTGCGTGTAATTATCAAGTGCAAACATCTAAAGTATATGATAACCTAAAAAAGGCCCCAAACTGTTGAGCCAAAGGAAGGTGTCATAACCAAACGTCTTGGTCAACCACAAATTAAATTCATTAGCGAAGAGGAATTCTAAATATTCATATCAATTTAGTTACAATAAATTCATAATAGTGTGTAGTTTGATGTAGGTACATGCAAAGTAGAGGTATGGACCAGACCCCAACCCAGAATTGCAGAAAGTAAACACTTGGCAAAGAAAAGAACATTCAGAAAAGAAATCAAATAGCATAAAAAGTTACTATCTTCCTAATGAACTATCATAGCTTCCAAGCGAATAGGCAATATATAGGACAAAAAGTAACGAAAAACAGAACCATCAAGATCCATATGCCGGATATTTAAAATGCTCTATTATATAAACACTGGCGGAGCTTGAAATAAAATGTTGGGGATACATACTAAATCTTTAAATCATCATATTATTTGCTAAAAAACCAATCTTTTTATGTTATAAATTTTCAATATTTTCATGCTAAAATTATTTATAAAAATATATAATTGTATGCTCATAAATGACCCCTCGATAGAGGGCAAGGGCTAAGCAAAAATAAAAAAGATTAAGTTGTTAAATAATACATTTAGCGTTTAAATTATTTATTCTTAACCTTGTGCACGCTTTTTTGTGTCATCAGGGTTTTATTATTTTAATTCAGTCTCATTCTTATCCCCATTATCTTATTAGTTTTATACTTCATTTTCAAAGTTTGTAGTTCTTCTAAAGTAAAGAACCTTACTAAAAAATAGTTTATTTAAAGATAAATTTTTACATAAACTTGATATATTTAAATTGGATATATTAGATCAATCACATTTTTAATTAGTATTAATTATGATAATTAATTAATAGTTAATTATAATAATTAATCATTAATTAAAAATATAATTAATTTAATGTATGTAACTTAAATACACAAAATTTATGTAAAAAATTCTCTTACTCAAAACCACTTAAAGTAGAATACACATTCAAAAAAAAGGGTAAGGAACCCATTAGAAAATAATGCACTACATTCAAGAATAGTATAATCATGAAGTACAAACCTAAACTTTCTTTTCACAAGACAAATGAACTCAATTAAATAATCATTGCTCTAGATTGTTTCTTATATGATATCTACCTACCTACACCTCATTTTAATAATAACCAATTATTCTTATAAGTATTTATATATGTAATGCAAAAGTTAAGAAGAAAAATAATAGGTAAGTATCATTATTTCTTTATGACATATATTTGAGGGAGTCGACAACTTTTTGTTTTAAGAATCTCTAAGAAATTAGAAAAAACTTGCTCCCCTATGTCAAAGCTAAGATCGGGCTGTGATTATAAATAACATTATTTAAATAGGCCTTCAATTCAATTGTATTAGGTTAAGATTAGGATTTTTTTTAATTTTTTTTCCTTTCAAGTGATCAATTGTAAAATAGAAAAAGTTGAGAATTGAAGGAACCACTCAGGTCATCACTGATGTATTCTATATACCTGAATTGAAAAATAATTTGTTGAGTATTGGACAGCTTCAGGAGAAGAATCTTGTTGTTATCTTTAAGCAAGACATGTGTAAAGTCTTTCATCATGAAAGAGGTCTCATAATGTTCAATAAAATGTCTGCAAATAGAATGTTTGCTATAGCTGCTCATGTGATTGTTCCTTCTTGCTTGCAAATAGAGAGTGAGGAAAGTACATATCTATGGCATTGTAGATATGGCCATCTCAATATCAAGGGCTTGAGAATTCTTGCACAAAAGGAAATGGTTAGAGGCCTACTAAAGATCAAGGAACCTTCTCAAATTTGCACAAATTGCATGATTGGAAAGCAACATAGAGAGGTTTTTCCAAAGGAAGGTTCTTAGAGAGCAACACAAAGATTGGAGTTGATTTACTCTGACATTTGTGGACCCATCAAGCCAGAATCCAATAGCCACAAAAGGTATTTCATTACCTTTATTGATGATTATAGTAGAAAAGCATGAGTCTACTTCATATCAGAAAAATCTGTTGCACTAGATATCTTTAAAAGGTTTAAAGTAATGGTAGCAAAAGAATTTGGAAATTCAATTTGTTGCTTAAGAACTGATAGGGGTGGAGAATTTAATTCTTCTGAATTTGACAGCTTCTGTAGCAGTAATGAGATTAGGAGACAGCTCACTGCAGCTTACACTCCACAACAGAATGGGGTGGCAGAGAGGAAAAACAGGACAATAATGAACATAGTAAGAAGTATGTTGTCTGAGAAGGAAGTTCCTAAAGAGTTCTGGCCAGAGGCAGTGAGTTGGTTAGTGTATGTGCTCAACAGAAGTCCAACTCTGGCTGTGAAAAATGTCACACCCTAGGAGGCATGAAGTGGAATCAAGCCCTCAGTCAAACACTTTAGGATATTTGGTTGTATTGCTCATGCTCATGTTCCAGATGTACAAAGAAAGAAATTAGATGACAAAAGTGTCAAGTGTGTGAACTTAGGAGTAAGTGAAGAGTCTAAGGCTTATAGGCTCTATGATCCTGTTACAAAGAAAGTAATTGTAAGCAGGGATGTACAGAAAAATGGAGGTGGAAAAAAGGAGGAATAGAAGAAGAGAAAAGGCTAGCAGATTGTGAAGATAACAACAACAGTTCAGAATAAGAGGCAGAGCTTGAACCTGTACAAAATGTAAATAATGTCAATGCAACTACAAATGCAAAAACATAAGAACAAATAAGTGATGCACAGACTGGAAATACACTAAATCCAGCTTAAAGGAGGACTAGGAGACAACCAGCTTGGCTAGAAGATTATGTGACAAATGAGGAGCTGCACAACTTGGCCATCTTCAGTACACATGAAGATCCTAATACCTATGCAGAAGCAGTACAACATGATGTTTGGAGGAAAGCTATGGATGATGAAATTGATGCTATTGAGAGGAATAACATATGGGAATTGACAACTCTTCCACCTGGTGCTAAGACAATTGGGGTGAAATGGATTTACAAGACTAAATGTAATGAGGATGGAAAAGTGGAGAAACACAAAGCCAGGCTTGTGGCAAAAGGGTATTCATAGCAGCATGGGATTGATTTTAATGAAGTGTTTGCCCTAATGGCCAGATGGGATACAATTAGAACCATTCTAGCTCTTGTTGCACTCAAAGGTTGGAATGTATATCAACTTGATGTGAAAAGTGCTTTCTTACATGATGAACTAAATGAAGTTGTTTACATTGACCAACCCTTGGGATATCAAAAACAAAGTGAGCAGAGCAAGGTATATTAGCTGAAAAAGGCCTTGTATGGCTTTAGGCAAGCCTCTCAGGTATGGTACAGTAGGATTGAATCCTATTTTAGCAAACAAGGATTTGAAAAGTGTTCTCATGAACACACTTTGTTTGTTAAGACAGGAGATGAAGGCAAGTTTCTAATTGTGAGTCTTTATGTGGATGATCTCATCTTTACTAGAAATGATGAAGAAATGTTTGTTGAATTCAAGCAATCTATGAAGAAGGAGTTTGATATGACTGATTTGGGCAAGATGAAGTATTTTTTAGGCATTGAAGTAACTCAATGTGCTGAAGGAATATTTATCTGTCAGAAAAAGTATGCCAAGGAAGTGCTAGAAAGATTTAGCATGGAGAAAAGCAACTCTGTGACAAATCCTATAGTACCAAGATGCAAACTCTCAAAGGATGAAGATAGGAAGGCAACAGATGCAACAATTTACAAGCAAATGGTGGGAAGTCTGATGTATCTCACTGCAACTAGACCCGATTTAATGTATGTTGTGTGTCTAGTCAGTAGATACATGGAGAGACCTATAGAAATGTATCTAATTGCTGTAAAAAGGATTCTCAGGCATTTGAAAGGCACAATAGAGCTGGGCATCATGTACATAAAAGGAGAAGAAGGTGATCTTGTGGCCTACTCAGACAGTGATTATGCTGGGGATGTGAATGACAGGAAGAGTACCTCGGGGTATGTCTTTATGCTTGGTTCAGGGGTAGTGTCCTGGTCTTCAAAGAAGCAACCCGTGGTAACCTTGTCAACCACAAAAGCTGAGTTTATAGCAGCAGCCTCATGTGCTTGTCAAAGTGTGTGGCTAAGAAGTATTTTAGAAAAGCTTGGACATGTTCAGTTGAAGCCTACTACTGTGTTATGTGACAATAGCTCAACCATCAAGTTGTCTAGAAATCCAGTGCTACATGGAAGAAGCAAGCACATAGATGTGAGATTTCATTTTCTTAGAGACCTCTGCAGAGATGAAGTAATTGAGCTAGACTACTGCAACTCTCAAGAGCAGCTATTTGATATAATGACAAAGTCTTTGAAGTTGGAATCCTTCTCTAATCTTATAGACAAATCAGGCATGAGTAAAATGTGTGATTAAACTGATTTGCTAGCTGCAAATTCAGTTTAAGGGAGGATCTGTAAGAGTTGGTTACTCTTTTAGTTGTTAGGAAGCAATAACTGATTCTGTTAAGTTAGTTATTGCTTAGTTTCGTAAATAATTGTGTTGTAATAAGGCCTATATAAGAGATTCCTAAATGATCAATAAAATCAGAGAATTATTCAGCTAATTTCTTTACTAGATACCTAACACTAACAAGTTGACAAAAGCAGCACGGACGTGGCACAGATACATATAGGAAGACAAGTAGATACTCTAAAGGAGCAGCTTCCAGTCATTCCCATGTGGCTTATATAGCACTTATTCACACACTAGCGCAGCACATCATCCCTCTTCAGTCACTGCTCCGTATTTCAACAACCTCACTGCACCCTGCATCAAAACAAAAAAGGTACATCAGATATATTGGAAAGGTCCATGATAAAAGAAATAAGAGTTGGTATTGAGTAGTAGTACTACTAGTAAACAGACTTCACAATAAACACATACATAAATATATACATACATACATATACCTGCTACAGTCGGTAGAGGGGCTGATCTGGTAAGGAATGTTGACCCCACATTTCTTAGGAAGGCCAGCAGCAAGGTTTCGATTGAAATTAGTGTAATGGATTCCTTTAACAGTGTTCTTGATGCAGTTGCAAACGCTCTGTCGATCAGGTGTGGTGTGAGCTAGGCCAAAGAGGGCCCTGATCCCATTGCTGCACTGGGCTGGCACTGTTCTCCCACCATTCATTATATATGAAACGCATGGGCTCAGGTTGTTCACCACCAGACCACATGTCACCGCTGCTTGGGCCTTGGGACTAGAAGCACCAAGTACCAGGCACACAATTGCCAAGCAAACCAGCTTAACAAGAGAGCTAGCCATATTAGTCAAGTATGCAAGAATATATAGTATATACCCTACGATTTGCTTTTTAACTTTTGGCCTTTTGGGACGCTGTGGGTTGAGATTTTGTTTTCCTGGTCCTCTATTTATAATGGGAGAAGGGTATGGGTGCAACCGCAATCATGTGGCTAACCACGTTTATATGCTTATTTGGTGGTTGGGCCTGAATTCTGCAGGGTCATAATGGATTGTGGTAGGGTAAGTTAAATGCTACTGTCTTAGGGAAATGAACCAGGAGCTAGCGTGTACAACAACCATGCCTATATAGTAAATGAATAAGACAAATCACCGAAGCAATATTTATTTATTTATATAGGGAACTCGGAAAATCGGTGCTATATGAGTAAATGATGAGTAGTAGACTAGTAGTAGTATATTTGTATACAGCCGAAAGTTTCATCAAGCTTGGTAAAACCAAAGCTTTGTCCTCCAAATAGCAGCAAACAAGGCTTGAATTTGAATATGCTTAAACAATCACAGATGGTGATCAATTTTTTACTGGCTGTACTAGTACTGTTATTAATACCATTACCTCAATTTGGAAATTACCGTTCATGTTAATTTAGCTTGCAGAAATTCTTTTGTATGCGTGTTACTTATATGGGATGGGTGGGGATTTGTGTCATACACCATATCATACCCACGTGAATAATTTTAAATTCTCTTACACAATTTTTTTATTAATTTTTTTAGTTATTAAATAAAAAATATTAAATATTTTTTTATATTTTTAAGATATTAAATATATTTATATTTTTATTAAATATTTTTTTATTTAATATTAAAATAATTATTAAATTTTTTTAAAAAGATATAACAAAATTCTACCCACGTTGTTAGAGATAAAAATAAATAAATTAAGAAAAAATCGTGACCCTTTCTTAAATAGCCTTGGGTTCTGCTATGAAACAATGGAGCGCTCAGGACCGTGGTATAATTTCCCCTTGTCATGTTATTGGTCAAGAACCAATTTCATACGGGGACCGTTCTATTTTTTAAAATTAAAATAAAAACTGATAAAATTTATATACTATGCATAGCTTAGCTTGAGTGTATGTAAGCCTGAGCTTTAGAGAGTTGGTCATTAAATATTAAAACTTCTATGATTAAGTAATTTAGAATTTAATCTTTGTCCATTTTATTTTTTTAAAAATAAAAGTTGAATTTGAGTATATGATAAAAATGAACCTGTCTATTTTTCATACCTTAAACCAAAGGAATATTCCGTGAAGGTGAATTGTGCGGTCACAAAGTCTTAGGCTTTTGCATACAACAATTGAGACTTAATGGAAAAAATTAGGTAAAGTATCATAGGTACTTGTTGTGCTATTTTTTAATTATAATATAATATATAGATTAATTTTTACACATCATTATTATTGAATTATCTAATCAGTAACTTCACTTTATGTTATTAACGTTAATGTTAACTTGCTTTCTCTCACCCAATCTTTATCTCCTCCACCATTACTCACTTGCTTTCTCTCACCCCGTATTTATCTCTTCTACCATTCTCTGACTTTTCTTTTTCTGATGATAATTCACAAACATCCTCACCTCTCAAAATTTCTCTTCGCAAACCCTAACCTCCAAATTCCTCAATTCTGATTATTATTCTGAAGTATCCTTTGGTCTAGTTGACAGAAGAGCTCTCAAAATCAAAGGCTTGCAATCTCAGGCTGTGGAATATGAGGACCAGAAGAGCTGCGTGTGTGAATACCTAATTTTGTCCAGGACCTTTTGTTAATAAAGAGAAAAGAAGAAATAAAAAAAACTTTTATCCATTGATCCGTTATCTAACTCAAAACCCATTTAACTACCCATTAACCAATAACTTGACTCATTTACCCATTATCCATCTCACAACTTACATACCAGCACTTATCCTAAACCAACCTCAGCAGTTACACTAAACCTCAAACTCATCCTAAATAGACTTTATCACTCATCATAAACTAACCCCAACACTCATCCTAAATAAACTAACCCTTATTATCTTAAACAACCCAACACTCATCCTAAACAAATTTTAATCACACTTCAACTCAAACTCTTCGGCCTATCTTTTCCTATAAAAACCCATAGCCCACACCATTAAGAGAACTTTTCAGCTTAACTTTTCAGCCAAAAACCCATAATCAAATATTTTACGCCACTGTAGCCCCCCAATCTCTTCTAATACCATTCTTCACTGTAGCCATTCTCCATCTTCATCACCATCAGCACAACCACCATATTTTCATCATCACAATTGGCCTCCATCACCCTTCACCACCATACCTTACCTCCATCAACCAAATACTCACTACAAGTCTACAAACCACTCATAATCTTCAACACCACTTCATCTTCTACCTCATACCCATCCATCTTCTTCAACCCCACCCCACCCCACAATAAACCACCTCACCTCCATTATCAACATCACTAACAACCCATCAAACCAAACCATTCCAGGACCCACGATCCACCACCGCCGACAACGTCGGAGCCATCCACAGCACGAGCTGCACGCGCGCCTCCAACCGCAAGCTGCACAGAACCACGCCGACCCAACCGAAGATCGCCCAGAACCCGACCAGAACACGTGGTGAACCGCCAGGAACAGGTGACTTATGGCACCGACCAGAACCTGCCGGCTCACAGTCCTGATCCGCAATCCAGATCCGACGTCGCCGTCGAGCTGCACTCCATCTCGTCGTCGCCATCGAGCAGCTCCCCCCGCAACCCGATCGTGACCGGCACCCAGCCGTCACTCTACTCCAGTCGCAACCCGCCGTTGACCGAGCAGAGCCCAGAACAAGTGCGCCGCAACGGCCGTCACGAGCCGCACCGTCGCCCCTCCATGTTGCACGACCCGCTCCAGCCATATCCTACCGGCAACCACTGTCCCGACTAAGCCGGCGCTCCGCCCCGTCACTGCTCCAGTCGCCGCTCCTTGAACCAGCCACCGTCTCTCACCTGCCTGGATCTCACTATTCTCTACAACTTTCAAAAATAAACCCCCTTTTTTAGTTTTCGTAAGTCCTCTGTTGTTTAGTTTTTTTTTTGTGCTTAGAGTAAAAAACGGCTTAATAGGCCAAACTAAAAAGGCTAAAAAAAAAAACAAAAAAAGGTAACAATGATAAAACTACAAAGTAAAAAAAATATAAAAAAAATTAATTTTTTTAAAGCAAAATAAAACAGGATTAATCGAGTTGTGACAGCTTGTTAATTTTGTAACTATTTTAGATCATCTGAGTTGTGACAACCTAATGATTCAAATTAATCAATAATCAGTGGGTGACGTCTCTAGCGTGACGCGAGCTTCACTTATTCAAACCTTAATTTGACTAACAGAGACGCGACGACCTGTTAATTCAAATTTTTTTAAACAAAAAATAAATAAAAAAATTAAATTAAATATTTTCTTTAAATAAAATCAACCAACCACACTTATTTTCTATAGAATTACGTGACTTTGAGTTCTTCATTTCACCTGAGGGTACGTAGGAGCCGAATTTTTTATTTCGTCAAGCCAAAGTTTAATTTTTCACAAATTATTTTTTTTTTTTTTTTTAATAAAAAAGAGTAAAGCAAATATATTATAAGATTATTAAATTTTACATAATTAATTTAGGGTAACTGTTTTAGGACGGATGTGTTAGGGGTGCTGTGGGGTTAAGTCTCCACCCTTCCCTATGCATAACCGACTCCCGAATCCAATGTGGTTTCAAAGACCATTTTCTAAAGGGTTTTCTAATTTTTCTTAATTTAAATAAAATTGGTGGTGATTCCTAATTATTTATTTTGTTTTGTCGCTCCCGCTACGATCACGGTCGCAACAGATGACAAGGTACCGCGCCGTGAAGAACAGAGGAATCTCGATTCGAGTTCTTCGCCGAGGAAGGTACGTGGGTGAAAAATTGGATGATTAGTTTCTTACTTCTACTGTTAAATACTATGTTTGCTGGAGTTGTGTGGAAAATCTTGGTTCATCACTTCACTTCTACTGGTATTATGGCATGTTACTCTGATTAAAATTGGATGATGGGTTTCTTACTTCTTCAACGAAGTCAGTTTATAGTGTTATAAGGCTGTTGATTTAAGGCATGGTAAAAGAATTAAAATCAAGAAGCCTTGTTTTACCTATTTTATTTTTTTGCATTCTAGGTGTTTGATAGAATGTCTTAGTGACCTTGTTTTGTGTTGAAAGGAATTCATTTTTTTTCCACTTATGACTTGTGTATATCATTAACTACTTCATGATTGGCTACTATTATGAAGTCACTAATTTTGTTTTTTTAATGAGAATTATGTCCTTTCTACAACTCTAATGTTGCTACATTTTTCTTTGCCTGCCGTTACAGAAGATTCCCAAAAAGTGAATGGCACTGCCAAGGTTAGTTATACTAAGGATGCAGAGGTGAGTAATTCTTTTATAGATGGTTGCTGTCAAAGTATCAATATCATTAGCATTTCTATTTGACTGCTTTGATTTATTCATCTCATTAATTTTTTGCAATGAGGTTGATGGCTGGTGGCACAATGGGATTTGATCAATGTATTTTAGAATGAAACATGAGGGCTGATTACTCATCTTTTTATTAGCTAGAGTTTTGTTTCTTTTTTATTGGCCACACTTCCCACTAGGGAAAAAGAGACTCCATTTCTGCCATATTATGGTCTAATTTTTTCATGTGGTATTAGTTAGAGCTTTGATTAACGGTACTATGTATGCTGGAAAAATTGTGACAGTTATGTTATGTTCCTCAGTTTTTATCATGGAAAGGAAATTGGGTGGATTGAATTTTCTATTTTATAGTAGTGGGTAACTTAAAGATTAATATTGCATTTGGTAATTGAGTTTATTGGTCATCTCAGACATAATAAACTATAATAGACCCTACAACCATTATATTTTATCAATTCTGAAAGAATAGTAAGATGTGTTTCTTGATTGTGCAGTACAAGAAAAATAATACAAAACACCATAGATGGATATGGATCTTACAACAAGTACATAATGATATCATTCTCCAAAGGTAGGAGGAATCGTTATGGTTCTTATTTGTGGGTGAGATGCTTGGTTTCTTATATGTGGCAAACTAGTGAAGCTTTTATGACTTTGAGGGCGAGAAAGGAATAGTTTCTGGATTGAAAATGGAGTTCAATATTTCCTTTTGAGTTCTTCAAGTCCAACGTGAATAACGTGAAAAGTAGAACCTAACTTCTTTTATAAGGATAATCACAAGTAGAACAACAGCAAGGAGCCAAACAACCAGCTAATGTTTTGCTGCACAACCCAACTATGCATAGCTCTAAAGAAAAAGCCTCATTCAATTGTTCATTCATTCAGCGATTAGTTAATTCAAGGAGTTGGCCAAGTGATTAAGGAAGTGTGCCTCCATGATAATAGGTTTGAACTTTTGGACCAGCACATGAAGAAAAATAGAATAAAAAGGTTGTTTTATTAAATTCTATTGTAACTTAATGATCCCTATGGGTTGGTAGCTTTCACCCTTTTCCATAGCAAAATAGAATAAAAAGGGGGCTAGATAAAGACAAGCAAAAAATACTGACATGTCTAAAATGTCTATACACCTATTACAAAATTTGGTCCAAAAAAAGTCATGTCCAAAATACTGACATGAGAATGTTTACTGCAATGTTTTATAGCTAACAATAAGTCAATTGAATAGCAAACAGGCAAATACAAAAACTAATAAAAACCATGGTAAAAGTTTTGTAATTCACAATATCTTGAGAACTCCCACTACAGTGCCATATAATGTCCAACTTCAGTCCTCATTGTTAAAATTTGATGTCTTGGCTTGATCAAAATTATTTGTTTGTGTTGTCAAATAGGAAAAAGAAAAGAGAACAAAAAATAATTTAGTATATAATTAGAAAAATATGACAATAATACAAAGTGCATAATGAATAATCTAACCTGAGTTATACTAATATCATTGGAGTCTAAACCGGTAGGAGCACCATTATCAACCTTTGGTTCATTAGCATCGAGGACAGAAGCTTCACAAAAGGGAAAAAACAGTGACCACTTGAGCACGTTGATTGCTAAGCTCGAATCTGCTAATCGTTGGAGGAATAGTTTTGGAGGGTGACAGAGATGCCATAGAGGTGGAGAAACCAGTGATAGGACACGACAAAGAGAACATTGATGTCAAGGTGAGGTTGAGGGAAAAAAATTTGTCTCTCTCGAACCTGACCTCCCAAAAATAAATATATAAATAAGTAAAAATTTGAAATTTGAAATTTGAAAATACTCAGATAAAAAACATCTCTATAGAAGTCAAGGAACGTGTTTGGCTACTCAGAAAATTAGAAAAGAGAGAAACCCAAAATCTTATTCCTACTTGAATTTGTAAAGGGATTTGGCAGAAGAAGAAGAAGTGGGGAAATGGCTTTTGAGGGTGGTGAACGTCTAAGGGATTTGTAGTGTTATTCACTTTTTGGGAATCTTCTGTAGTAGCAGGTAAAGAAAAATGTAGCAACATTAGAGTTGTAGAAATGACATAATTCTCATTAAAAAAACAAAATTAGTGACTTCATAATAGTAGCCAATCATGAAGTAGTTAATGATATACACAAGTCATAAGTAGAAAAAAAAATGAATTCCTTTGTATGCAAAACAAGGCCACTAAGACATTCTATCAAACACCTAGAATGCAAAAAAATAAAATAGGTAAAACAAGGCTTCTTGATTTTAATTCTTTTACCATGCCTTAAATCAACAGCCTTATAACACTATAAACTGACTTCGTTGAAGAAGTAAGAAACCCATCATCCAATTTTAATCAGAGTAACATGTCATAATACCAGTAGAAGTGAACTGATGAACCAAGATTTTCCACATAACTCCAGCAAACATAGTATTTAACAGTAGAAGTAAGAAACCAATCATCCATTTTTTCACCCACGTACCTTCCCCGACGAAGAACTTGAATTGAGATTCCGTTGTTCTTCACGGCGCGGTACCTTGCACGCAGCTGTTCTGGTCCTCAGATTCCACAGCCTGAGATTGCAAGCCTTTGATTTTGAGAGCTCTTCTGTCAACTAGACCAAAGGATATTTCACAATAATAATCAAAATTGAAGGATTTGGGGGTTAGTGTTTGCGAAGAGAAATTTTGAGAGGTGAGGATGTTTATGGATTATCATCAGAAAAGGAAAAGTCAGAGAATGGTAGAGGAGATAGATACAGGGTGAGAGAAAGCAAGTGACTAATGGTGGAGACGATAGAGATTGGGTGAGAGAAAGTAAGTTAACGTTAACGTTAACAGCATAAAGTGAAGTTGCTGAATAAATAATTCAATAATAATGATGTGTAAAAATTAATCTGCATGTTATATTATAATTGGCAAACAACACAACAAGTACCTATGATACTTTACCTAAATTTTCTCCTTTCTCAATTAGCTTGACAAATGGTTTGAGGGAGAAATTCTTAGTAGTCACTTATTTATCATAAGGATTCAAATATTTCTCTGGTTTGAGGAGAAGGGAAGGATTGTTTTTTTATACTGTTGAATAAAAGGGGTCAAATAAACAGTGGAGAGAGAAAGATGACAGAAGTCTAAAATGTCATGTTATTTTCCTTCTAAATATAAACAATATTGCTATCTTTTTGTTTTTTTTTTAGGTGAGCAGAGGAGCAAAGCCCCTAGACCACAACACTTCTCAACAGAGAAATGCCCTTGAGAGATTATCTAACAGTATCCTACCACACCCTGGAGGAGGGCAATCAAGCACATGACGACCTTGGCTGCAAGAATGAGAGAAATTGGCAAGGAAATTTGCAACTCTATTTCCTTCACGGTAACCATGAGTGACCAGAACTCTCCATGACTTAGCCATGAGGTTTTTTATTCTTCTAACCAGCACCCCCCTGGGCCCCCAATGGGATGCAAAGCTACACAGTCTTCCACAATGAATTTGACTGCACAAGCATTATCTGATTTAATCCAGAGAAATGGAATAGCTTTTTCCCAAGCTAAAGACATGCCTGTGTAAATAGCCCATTACTCAGCTAAGAGGACAATGCCAACACCAAAATTATTAGCAAAGCCACAAATCTAGGTGCCACTACTATCCCTGAAAACACCGCCACATCTAGCGTGGTTTCCTCCCAACTTGCAAGAGCCATCCACATTACATTTGGTCCACTCATCATCCGGGAAAGTCCAACCCAATGCCACCTCTTGGTACCTATTACCAGTAGCAAGTTTTCCTATATTAGAGGCCTGCAATCCCAAAATCTTGTCCACTCGAAACAAGATTGAGAATAAAATGGTTGATGAGTCCATAGAGTAATTGTTGAACACCACATGACACCCACACCCCACAAACTATAACCAACTGCCAATGCAAATTATTTTTGCTTCCCATATTACGTGAGAAGCATGTCTCCAACCAGTATTGCACACTGCCGTTAAAAAATGAACTCAATTTTGAAGGTTTAACAAGATGCAACCAAACCTCTATGATTATTGGACAATCCCGTAAAGCGTGAATGGTAGTCTCAGTTGCTGTCAAACATTGCAGACATAAACCATTGCTGGACAAGTAATGAGTAACCTGGAATTCATTTGTTGGAATCCTATTCTTAAGCGTTCTCAAAAGAAAACATTGCATTCGCTCTGGTCCAGACCATTTCCAAATATGAGAGCCATTCTAATCTAAGCTCCCTGAAATCCACGATAAGCTGATTTAGTAGAGAATTCCCCAGATGAGGTATGGGCCGAAGTTGGAGTGTCCATTCCTATATCAGCTTTTGGAGGGGGGAAGCTCGCAATCTCTAAACAAACCACTTTTGGCACACATGTCGCAGCAAATTCCAGTTCCAATGGCCATCAACTTCCAGATAGAAAGCCACAGGGCGTTGAGCTTCTATATCCGATACCACAGACCAAAGCTAATTGAATGTGAAATTGATGTAAACTACAATTACAAAAAAATAATAATTTAAATAAATAAATAAATAAATAAGAGACAATATAATAGAAAGTGGAAAACTCAAAATACTAAAAAAAGAACTACGGCTGGGCATTACCTTTTAACAAATTTTTTTAAGAAATTAACTTTGAGTCAATTTACTTAAAAAGACGTGAGAATTCTTTTACCCACATATATATTCATGTGTCTAAGGCACACATAACAATACTCTTCCTCAAGTGGATTCAACACTACTTGAGAGAAAGAGAAGAGCACACCACTTGATAGAAAGAGAGGAGCGTAAAACACCTGAAAAATAGGAACAATAATAGTGGGATGAACACCAATGTTTAACAAAAAATCTTACTATTTTGGACCGTGATCCAGGATCCTGCCCGAAAGGATAAACTCGACATGCATACCACCAGACTCCGAAATAAGCACCCCAGTTGGCCGTCCATACACGGGTACTAGTCGTATCTTTCAACAATACTCTATAGGTCTATGGAGGTCCTGACAACTTCCAATCGTGACCTTTAGGGAATAGAGATCATAACTACCTGCAATAAGGATTGGCCATTAAGGGGACAGTCCTGACAGGTCAGAGACAGACCTCAACGATCGTGCGCTGACACCTCTATCATGGCATGATCCTAAAATATCTGCATCCAGTACGAATCGCATGAGGATTCCAGTCACGCTCTACATATACCAAGCCAAGTTAACCTAATAAGGTATCTGTTATCTCATTGCATAAACCTTACTTGTGCACTGCCTGACTTGAGCATTAGAGTCCCTTTGCAGGTACCCACCCCACTATTTCAATACGTTTGACAGCAATTGTGCAAGAAGGAAACTACCATATACGTACCTATCTCATGTATCTTCTGAATCCATTTCAGAATATTGACACTGTCTGTTGAGATCTGATAAACTTCCATTCCTACATTAACCATGGTGAGCACAAGACACAACCACAGGAAAGGAAGTATTGCACATGCTGACCCTGGCCAAACACACAGCCTAGCGGCCCAGCGCGACCCTCCTTCCGTCGCACTACCAGAGACCTCTGTTAAACCCTTAGCAAGTGCACCAAATCATGACAAGTAATAAAGAGTGAGTGAGTGATCGTTCCCACGAGGACTAAGCACAATTACCAGCACTACAATTCAATCACTATCTAAGTGTAAAATTTGGAGAGAAGGGAGCTCAAACATTAATTAACAAAATCAGAAATTAAAGGAACAAAGCTTAAAGGAACAAAGTCTTTTTATAATTTTCTCAAACACTTGGTGAACACAAATGAAAATGAATTTAATTAAGATGAGATACTGGGGTTAGACTCACTAATCTTCTCCCAAATGAAATAACATGACAATCAATATAATCTCTAACTTCAATTATGAAAATCAATACTCTATTTACTCAAATCTTAATCCTTTAGATGAAATGAGCATAAATTCTCTAATTAAATCCTAATTCCTTAGATGAAATGAACACAAATGTGCATTTTTATTCACTCAATCAGCACGCTTCTGGCACTTTCGGGCTAAACGCAATAACATACCCCATGTTCAGAATGTGGCTTTCAACTTGGGCTTCAATCTCTTCTCTAGCATCCACTACACAAAAACAAAACAAAAGAAAAAGAAAAACATTACTAACTTAACCAAAACAACATTTAACACATTAAATCCTAATGACTCAATAAAACACACAAACATGGGACAAAAACAACTTCTTAAGTATTAAGAGAGTAATAAACTACCAAAACACACACTTAAAATGTATGCATGTTGGCCACTTATCAACCTCCGCCGCTAGAAGTAGGCCTATTGTCGTGGAAACTCTCAACGATGGACATGAAGCTTCAGCTTCTGCTGAAGGCCCCACTCCATCTCAAAGGGTTTCTATCCGAGACAAGCTTGTCTTTCCTCAGGGTGGAGCTAACAATACAAATCATAGAGCAAAGATCCCTGTGTATGCTCGCTTGGGGACCTCCCATAACGATATAAACCATACGTCTTGCTATGAAGACAATGCTCAATCCGAGACGACGAGGAATGACCTTCGAGAGTTGTTGCACGAACAAATAGCGCTGATTGTGAGTCAGCGGCATCAGCTGAAAGAACAACGTCGTCGGTTAGAGGATGTCCAAAGATCGATAAGGATGGACAATGACAACAGAGAACGAGACATATTCCATAACGAGCAAGCAACCCAGCGTGTTGGCGTCTGGGTTATTGGAAATAATAACCCTACCCCTGGCCATCAACAACAATTCTCAGATGCTTTGATGACATATAAGGTCCCGAGGAACTTCAAGCTTCCGAGCAATTTGGAGCCTTATGAGAGGACGACAGATCCCTAGGAGCACCTAGACGCTTACACTCAGTCCATGCAACTCTACGGATACACCCCAGAATTACTATGTCGGGCCTTCCCTCTGCTGGTTTGTCACATTGTGGACAAAGGTTACAGGATGGGAAGACCTTACGCAACGTTTCTTGCAGCATTATATCACAGCAAAGGAGCGATTGAAGTCGATTAACTCCCTTTCTGGAATCCGCCAAGGAAGTTTTGAATCCTTGCGCGAATACGTTAAAAGGTTCAATCAGGTCTGTGTGGGCATTAAAAACCTGGATGACAGGATAGCCCTCAATTACACCAAAAACGGACTCCGAACTGACTCAGGCTTCTTCATGTCATTGGCAAAAAAGAAGCCGGTAAGTCTAGATAAGTTTCACCTGCGGAAGGACAAATACGTCGAATTGGAAGAAATTACCAGGGCTAAAGAGAGTCTGGGAAAGGGCGAACCTGTTCACCAGTAAAAGAACCAGAACTCTAACTAACCTCGCGACTCCTTTAAGGACAAATGGTATCAGCTAAAGTATTCTGAGTATACTCTTTTGAACACCTCTCGAGAGACAATCTTGAAGGAGGTCCTTCAAACTGAGTTCTAGGATATCAAGAGGCAATCACTCATAAAGAAGCAATTCCAGAGGGACCATTTGAAACACTGCAGGTGGTAAAAGAGCTATGGCCATGAAACAGAAGATTGTTACTAGTTCCGGGATGTCATCGAGTCCCTGATCAAAGAGGGATGGCTGCAAAAGTACATCAGCAGTTTCTGAGGAAATGAGAACCGCGGTGGGGGCAGGGACCAAAGACGAAGCCATAGTCCTCGGCGAAATCCAAACCAATGCCAAAGAAGAACCTGGAGTCCTGCTAGAAGGTCCCGAACCCCGCCACGCTGTAATGTTGAAGTCAGGTAAGACCAGGATCGGGATACTCATGGCGAGGGTAACAAGAAAGACAGATTCATCAGTATCATCTCGGGAGGGTTTGCAGAGGGCGATTTGTCCAATAACTCTCGGAAGAAGGCACTCCAAACAACGATCTTGAGCGTCTCTAGCTCCTCACGAAGACCCCATGCTAAAGACAAAGACACATTGCTCATTTCCTTCTCCGACCAAGACTACGACGATATTATCCGAGATCATGACGACCCACTGGTCATATCCAGAATACTAATACCGAAGTCCGTCGTATCTTCATGGATCAAGGGAATTCGACGGATATCATGTTCATGGACGCCTTCGAAAGACTAGATTTCCATCTGTCTACACTTACACTATATGAAGGTGAACTGACTGGTTTCTCAGGTGAAAAGGTTACCCCAGCAAGATACTTCCAAACTTTCTTGACCTTGGGTAACGACAGCACGTACAGAACTGTCAAGGTAAGATTTTTGGTTGTGGATTATCCATCGACTTACAACATCATTCTGGGCTGTCCTACATTAAATGGCATTGCCGCTATAATCTCTACCGCCCATCAGGCCATGAAGTTCCTCGACAGGAATAATGGAGTGGTCACGGCTAAGGGCAACCAGATTGTAGTCTGCAAGTGCTATAACGAGAGCTTGAAGATCAGTAGGGCTTCCAAGAAAATAAATGCACGCACATCCAGCCCGGCTCGTGATCAAGTCAATATTCTGATGACCGAGTTGGATATTTGTAAGGAAATTCGAGGTACAAGACCCCAGCTTGAAGGAGAATTGATCCCGCTCCAGCTTGGTGATAAGCCCGACCAAATCACCAAGATAGGCGCAAACCTTGAAGAATAGGAGAAGACCTAGTTAATAGAGCTCATGCAAAAAAATAAAGATCTTTTTGCTTGGACATCTACTGACATGCCTGGGCTCGACCCCGCTTTCATCTGTCATCATTTATCTATTAAACGGGACCTGAAGTCGGTCTCTCAGAAGAAAAAGAAAGTTGGCCTCCGAGAGGCAACAGGTTATCGATGAGCAAGCTAATGAATTACTAAATGTCGGTTTCATCAGGAAGATCTCGTATATCACTTGGCTCTCGAATGTTGTCTTGGTCAGGAAGTCAAACGAGAAATGAAGGATGTGTATGTACTACACTAACTTGAATAAGGCGTGTCCTAAAGATCCATACCCCCTCCCAAATGTTGACAAGCTAGTTGACAGCTCCTCCGATTTTCGGCTATTGTCCTTTATGGACGCTTACTCCGGATACAATCAAATCTCCATGTACCCTGGAGACGAGGATAAAACTACCTTCATCACCGAAAATATAAGTTACTGCTACAAAATAATATCTTTCGGGTTAAAAAATGTTGGAGCCACCTGCTAGAGAAAGATGAAAAAGGTCTTTGAAGAATAGATAGGGAGAATGCTAGAGGTCTACATCACGATATGATAGTCAAGACCCCGTCGTTAGGATCATACACTTCAGACCTCGAGGAAGTATTTGCATAGTTAATGAAGCACAACATGAGACTTAATCCAGAAAAATACGCATTCGAGGTCCAAGCTAGAAAGTTTTTGGGGTTCATGCTGACCTACCACGGCATTGAGACAAACCTCGATAAATGCAAAGCGGTGCTCGACATGCATAGCTCCCAAAGCATGAAAGAAGTACAATAGCTAACCGGACGGATCGCGGCTCTCACATGATTCTTAGCCAAAGTCGCTCACAAATCCCTCTCTCTTTTCAAGTTATTAAAAAAGGGGACAAGATTCGAGTGGACGCAGGAATGTGAAGACGCTTTCACATCTTTGAAGAGTATTCTAGCATCCCCTCCCATTCTTACAAGATCAGAGTCGGGAGAAATACTTTACGTGTACCTCTCCGTCCACGAGGAGGTTGTGAGTTTGATACTTATCAGAGAAACACCGGAAGGTCAGAAGCCAGTTTATTTTGTAAGCAAGGTGTTGCAAGGCCTCGAACTCTGATATCAAAAGATAGAAAAAGTCTCTTTTGCACTCATCTTCACGACTAGAAGACTAAGGCAATACTTCTAGTGTCATCACATGATGGTAAGGACAGATCAACTCATCCAACAGATACTGCACAAGCCGGACTTAGCAGGGATGATGATCGTCTGGTCCATCGAGCTTTCCGAGTTTGGAATCGCTTATGAACCCAAAGTAGCCATCGAGGCACAAGCGCTCTTGGACTTCCTGGCCGAACTTACCTCAGACTCCGGTGATGCCGAGGAGATATCCTGGACCATGTTCGTTAATGGGTTCTCAAACCCGAAGGGAAGTATTACTGAGCTAATCTTGGAGAATTCTGAAGGGGTGATTGTTGAGAACTCCCTTAGGTTCGAATTTCCCACCTCGAACAACTAGGCAGAGTATGAAGCGTGCATCGTCGGACGGGCAATGGCTAGGGACTTGGGGGTTACAAAGATTCGACTTTGTAGTGACTCCCAGCTCGTGACCTCCCAGATCCGAGGTGAATATCAGGCCAAAAGAGCCCCTTCTACAGAAGTACCTTGCGAGAGTACAAGAACTCCTCACGAGCTTTCAACTGATAAAAATAGAGTATATACCCCAGGAGCAAAACTCTAGGGCCGACCTTTTATCTAAGTTGGCCAGCACCAAGAGTCCAGGCAACAATCGTTCGGTGTTCCAGGAGACCTTATCGCATCCCGCAGTTGTCGACATAGTTGTCTTCCAGGTCAACAGACAAGAACATACCCGGATCACACCATTGTTAGAATACTTACAGTCCGGTAGCCTCCCCGAGAATTCAAAGGAAGCTTTTAAGTTGAAGAAAGATGCGGTTAGATACATCATCTTCAATGGACAGTTATACCGGTGTGGATTTTCTTTACCCCTCCTCAAATGCCTTACGCCAAAAGAAGCCGAATACGTCCTGGCCGAAGTCCATGAAGGAAGTTGTGGGCACCATCTAGGAGGTAAGGCTCTAGCATTGAAGGTACTCAGGGCAGGCTACTACTGACCCACAATGGAGGCAGACTCCCTTGCGCATGTCCAAGCATGCGACAAATGCCAACAGTATTCTGACCACTATCACGTCCCGCCAGAGGAACTGTCCACGTCATACATACCCTGACCATTCTATCAATGGGATATGGATATCTTAGGTCCTTTCCCTCAAGCGTCCGGGCAGCTGAAGTTTTTTGTTGTAGCCATGGACTACTTTACCAAGTGGATAGAAGCAGAGCCCTTGGTCACCATCACCTCGGCCCAGATTCAAAGATTCACTTGGCGCCACATTATTACCAGATTCAGGGTCCCGGAGTCAATTGTGATGGATAATGGAATGCAGTTCAAAGACAAATAGTTCGAAAAACTACTAGTCGGGTTGAAGATAAAACATCATTGCAGTGCTGTGGAAAACTCCCGTACAAATGGGCAAGCCGAAGCAGTAAACTGTGTTATCGTCAGGGGGTAAAAAAGAAAACTGGACGAAGCCAAAGGAAATTGGGCCGAGCAGTTGGACCATGTCTTATGGGCCTACTGAACCACTCCTCACTCCATGACGGGTGAAATCCCGATCAAGCTAACCTATAGATGTGAAGCAATGATCCCGGTGGAGATAGGAGAACCAAGCTGGCGTCTCTAGAACTTCTTACCTGATTACAGCCCTGGACTGATCAGGAAAGACTTAGATCTATTGGAAGAAAGAAGGCGCGTTGCACACATAAGCGACGCTGCAATCAAGCAAAGAACGGTAATCTGTTACAACCTGAAGGTTATTCCTAGAAGGTTCTAGTCAGGCGATCTAGTACTCCGCAGGGCTGACATCAGTGAAAGGAATGTCTCTCAAGGGAAACTAGCCCCTAACTGGGAAGGCCCTTACCGTATCGTGATCAGTACCGGCAAAGGAGTTTATATTCTAGAGACATTGACAGGTAAGCTGGTGAAGAATTTTTGGAATGCAAATAAACTTAGAAAGTACTACAACTAAATGTCTTTTAAGGCCTAGTCTCCTAGTTTACTTTATATTTGATCTGCCCCAATTGTGGCACGGACCTTAGTCCTTCAAAATACTCAATGAAACAAGCATTACAGATTTAACGTATTTTCTACTAAAAATTTTAAAGCTATTACGACGCCCCAAGATGTCATGGTACTAACCTTTAGCTGTATTGTACTAGATAGGTCATATAGTAGAAAAATCATATCTTGGAAAAATTCTTGTACCAAACCATAAGCACGAAAGACCCCGGCAAGGACCAGTCTTTTTAAATTGAAGTCACGCGTTATCCTAAATATCAAAGCAAACGGTAATAGACCCCGGACAAGGTTTCTTATCTTATGCACGGTTCTTGAACGCCAATCCACTTTGGACGTCGGATTCTAAGCCACGGTTTCTAAATTCTTATCACGCGAAGTCCTAAAGGGAACCCTAAGCACTCAAAAATGGTAATGGGCATTAGACCCAGACCGCAATTTTTCTCATCAAATCAAAATTCACAAAGTCTAAACAAACACGAAGGGCGTTAGACCCCGAAACAGACAAAAGAATGCGAGAAAATAAAAAAGAATTGATTAAACCCCCCAAAATCGGGGTAGTACCATTGTTCATACAAAAACAAAACCACACGTAGGGGGCAAGAATAAATATCTAGAATTATTTCGTGGCAGGATCCGGACCGCAGACCATGGCAGAAGGACCTTCATTACTTGGACCCTCAGTAGCGAGACGAGGAAGCACAAGAAGACCGTCTCGGACTACCTTCCCAGAGTACAGGGAATCCAGAACCAGAGTAACCCAGGGATTAAAGAGCTGGACTTGGTTGATAGTATTTTGGAACTGCTCTTCCTTGATGTCGGTGCAAACGGTAAGAAGCTGGCCAACATCGCCTCGTAAGGAAGTGACTTTGGCGTCAAGTTGCCAGTTGTTGTCCCGCAGATCTTCATTCTCGGCCTTCATTTCGGCCACACATGTTTTGACCCCCACCAAACTAGCCTCATGTTCTTATATCGCATCCTTCAGGGCGGCCACCTCACTTTCCAGCTCCCGGGACCGAGTTTCAGTATCGTTTTTGGCCTTTACAACCTCTTCCTTTGCCCTAAGAGCTTGGTTTTCACCCGCTCTATGGCAGCAACCCTTTCCGCTAACTTTCGCTCATGAGCTTTGACCATATACTCCAAGTACCGAGTCTCCACAGCAAGATGAAGCCCGAAAATCTCAAACCAGGAGAAGATATCATTCTTGCCACGCAGGGCTAGATGAGCTTCAACTTTTTCATCCAGGAGTTGGAAGTCCATGAACTCAAGAGGATCCGAGTCCTCACAGTACAGATTGATTAGCCCGGCGTTGATCGGCCCGATGTTTTCTTCAACCACGGCCTTCTTACCCCGGTCGTCTGACTGACCCTTGCCGACCGCTTTTCTCTTATGCCTTGTAAGCATTGGGGGGGAATCCTGCATGTGGATCGGTTCCCTCTCCGTGGTTGGGACCTCGGTCGAATGAGGTGGTGAGACTGGCATAACATCAGCGGTGGGGTCTGATGGCCCCGGTTCACTTCTAGCCTTCAAGGCTTCAAGGATTACCAACGCGTTCCCAGTTTGAGACTGTCGCGACCGTGATCGCGGCGGGATAACGACTTAAATTAACAAAAAATTTAAGGGAGTCGCCACCAATTTTATTTTCTTTGGAAAAATTGGAAAACCTAAAAGAGATGGTCCACGTTCAAAAACTCTAGTTCGGGAGTCTAATTATGCACAGGGAAGGGTGGGGACTTAACCCCACAGCACCTCTAATACATCCGTCCTAAGACGGTTACCTTAAATTAATTGTGCAATTTTTTATAACTTTTAAAACTATTTGTTTTACCCATTTATTAAAAAGATAAACTAAATAAATAAAGAAATTATAAAAAATTAATTTTTGGCTTGATTAATCAGGATTCTCGCTCCTACGTACCCTCAAGTGCAATGAGGAACTCAAAGTCACGTAGTTCTTAGAAAACGATTGTGGATTGTTTATTTTTAATTTTAAAAATAAAATTTGTTTTGAAAATTTATTTAATTTTTTTTTATTATTATTATTTTGGCAAAGAAGGAATTGTCAAGTCATCAGAACTTAGACAATTTTGAAAGTTAAGAAGGTTAACAAGTTGTCAGAAATTTCAGAGGTTCTTTCTCAACAAGAATCAATTGTTTTATTTTATTTATACCTCTTAAAACGACAAATCATCATGTTGTCACAACTCGTTGAAAGTTAACAAGGTTAACAAGTCACATCAATTCCTAACCCAATTATTCTTTTCTTAACAAGATTTAAATATTTTATTTTTTATATATATTTCTCTCATTTTTTTAATTTTTGAATTTTTTTTTACTTACACATTCCAACTTATTTACTTATAGCATTATCATAAATCTTATTTTCTCCACTTCTGATAAAGAAACACATTTCCTACTTGTTTGTTTGATTTTCTTTTTAACGACTAGCCCACTAAAGAAAACAAAGGCCCATTAATCTAAGCCTAATTCTTTTTGTTGCTTTTTTTATTTTTTTATTCAACAAATCTATACATATATAAAAAAAAAAAACTGACCCAGACTTTTAATTAGAGCCCAAACAACTCAAAAACTACATAGCCCAATATCATCAAAACAACCAAATCCTAATCAGAAATACACTAAAAATAAATAAATAAACAAAATAAAATAAAAATAACTGCACTAAGCTCTTTGGGCCCAAACATTCACCATAAGCCTAAACCAAACACAAATTCAACTAAACTCCAGAAAAAAAAAACCAATCAAATAGATGAAAGAAGAGACATTTTAGTCTCTGGAATTAACGCACATACGGAGAACGAAAACAGGGGATGTGTTTCGTGACTTGCGGCTGGGGTGTGGAAGAGAGGGCTTCGCGGTGGTGGGTCTCGGCTGGGCTCCGTGCGACGTAGATCCGGACGGCGTGGGCTCGTCTTGGGCGGTGCTTCGGTGCGGCTGGTCACGGCGACAGTCGCGGGTCTTCTCTGTTCGGACAGTGTTGTAGGTGAGGTGTTTGGAGGTGTCTCGCGCGTTGCACGGCGGACTTGGCGGTTTGTGGCGGTGTGGGAGGAGGAGGAGTCCGGTTTGGTGGTTAGGTGGTCTGGTTGTCAAATGGTGAAGGATGGTGGGGAGGACGAAGATGGTGACGGTGGTCACGGTTGGGAGGTGTCCGCTTGGTGGAGCAAGGTGTGGGGGCTTGAAGGTTATTAATGGTGGGGTTGTTATGGTGAGCTTCGCGTGGTGGAGGTTGGGAGGTGTGGGAGGTGATGGAGGTTAACGGCCATGGATCTTGAGGGGGTGGCTTGATAGTGAAGATGATGATGAAGCGGTGAGGATGGAGTTTAAAGGTTGATGGTGGAAATGGAGGTGGTCACGTGGTAGTGATGTTAGAGATGGGGTGGTGGTCTATAGTGGAGGGAGATGGTGAGGATGAGATGGTGGTAGGGGCCCTCTGGGGGTGCTGAATATGGAGCTGCGTGGGGATAAAAAATGGGTGAAGAGAACCCCCTCCCCCTGCTGCCAAAATGCAGTTTTTATATGCCAAGAAAAAGGAACCCACCAAAGTTAATGGTGTGCTCTGTAGTGCGGTTAGAAAGAAAAAAAAATGAAAGTGTAGTGTGTGTGCTGGTGAGGACGTGAGAGAGAAAAAGAAAGTGAAAGTGAGTGTTGTGTAGTGCATCAGTGCAGTGAAGGATGTGAAGGTAGTGGGGAGCAAAAACTTAGCCTTTGTTGCGTGTTAGTGTATCAGTGCATGATGCTTGGTTAAAACAAGGCAAAAAAGAAAAAGACCAAATAAAAGTAAAAGTGGATTCATACTCAAAATGCAAAAAGAGGAAAAAGAAAAAGAAAAAAAAAAGGAAAAAGCATGAAAGGTTTTACGATAGGTTCTTCATCTTTTTTTTATTATTATTTTTATTTATTTGATTTTTTTTTTGTAAATTTTTGCAATTATAAAGGAGTGGGCTAAACAAGCTTTTGGGCTAAAAAAGAAAAGGGCTAAGCAAACAAGGAACACCTATTAGTATAACCAAAATTATTTTCTCTTTTTTTTTTTGCATTAAAAATTTTTAATAACCCGGACAAAATTGGGTGTTCACAGTTACCCTTCTTTACTTGTTTCTTACTAGATATTAAGAATAACCATAGTTTTCATATTATCATCGTAAGAAACGAGTAAAGACGTGAACTTAAATTTTGTCCGACAATGCATGGGATAATGTGAATGGGTAATATAAAGATGTTGATTGAAAACCAGTGAGCTCAAATGCGGATTTACGAGCTGTCGCAGCGTCGCTAATCCTACCAAGGTGAAGCTCAGCGTGAAGCCAGAGACGTCACCGTATTGTCAATAAGCTGTTGCAGCTCAATTGACGTTCATTGATCAAAAGAATTTTTTTTTTGGAATTATCAAAAGTAATGGGCTTGGCCCGGAATTTAAAAGACAAATGGGTATTTGATGTCCCGACATTAAAAAGCAGTTAGCTTTTGTATCCCAAAATGTAAATGACAATGGGCTTCTGTGTCCTGAAATATAAAAAGCAGTGGGCTTCTGTGTCCTGAAAATTAAAATGCAATGGGCCTCTGTGTCCCAAAAATGAAAATGCAGTGGGCTTATGTGTCCCGAAAATGAAATGCAATGGGCTTCTGTGTCCCGAAATTTAAAATGCAGTGGGCTTCTGTGTCCCGAAAATTAAAATGCAATGGGCCTCTGTGTCCCAAAAATGAAAATGCAGTGGGCTTCTGTGTCCCAAAAATGAAATGCAATGGGCTTCTGTGTCCCGAAATTTAAAATGCAGCGGGCTTCTGTGTCCCGAAATTTAAATGACGGTGGGCTTCTGTGTCCCGAAATTTAAATGACGGTGGGCTTCTGTGTCCCAAAATTTAAAATGCAATGGGCCTCTGTGTCCCGAAATTTAAAATGCAGTGGGCTTCTGTGTCCCGAAATGTAAATGACAATGGGCTTCTGTGTCCCGAAATATAAAAAGCAGTGGGCTTCTGTGTCCCGAAAATTAAAATGCAATGGGCCTCTGTGTCCCAAAATGAAAATGCAATGAGCTTCTGTGTCCCGAAAATGAAATGCAATGGGCTTCTGTGTCCCGAAATTTAAAATGCAGTGGGCTTCTGTGTCCCAAAATTTAAATGACGGTGGGCTTCTGTGTCCCAAAATTTAAAATGCAATGGGCCTCTGTGTCCCGAAATTTAAAATGCAGTGGGCTTCTGTGTCCCGAAATTTAACCCTGTGTTTGGATGTTTTCTCATTAACGGAACGGAACGGAATAGGCGGGGATGGATTGGAAAGGAAAGGAAAGGAATGGAACATAGTTCCCTCCCTCTTTGTTTGGAAGATTCATTAATGGAACGGAACGGAACATGTGTTCCCCCCATTCCACCTCAATTTTGGGGGGAACAAAAATTGGTCATTTGAGGGGAAGAGGGGGGAAATGATTCCCCCTGTGTTCCGTTCCGTTCCTATACATTTTAAAACTCCCAAACACAAAAAATTAATTCCGTTCCCCCCATTTCCTTTCCGTTCCCCTCTTTACCTATCATCCAAACATAGTGTAAAAGACAATGGGCCTCTGTGTCTCGAAATTAAAAAGCAGTGAGCTTCTGTATCCCAAAATGTAAATGACAATGGGCTTCTGTGTCCCGAAATTTAAAATGCAGTAGGCTTCTGTGTCCAGAAATTTAAATGACGGTGGGCTTCTGTGTCCCAAAATTTAAAATGCAATGGGCCTCTGTGTCCCGAAATTTAAAATGCAGTGGGCTTCTGTGTCCTGAAATTTAAAAGACAGTGGGCTTCTGTGTCCCAAAATTTAAATGACAATAGGCTTCTGTGTCCCGAAAATGAAATGCAATGAGCTTCTGTGTCCCGAAATTTAAAATGCAGTGGGCTTCTGTGTCCCAAAATTTAAATGACGGTGGGCTTCTGTGTCCCACAATTTAAAATGCAATGGGCCTCTGTGTCCCGAAATTTAAAATGCAGTGGGCTTCTGTGTCCCGAAAATTAAAATGCAATGGGCCTCTGTGTCCCAAAAATGAAAATGTAGTGGGCTTCTGTGTCCCGAAAATGAAATGCAATGGGCTTCTGTGTCCCGAAATTTAAAATGCAGTAGGCTTCTGTGTCCAGAAATTTAAATGACGGTGGGCTTCTGTGTCCCAAAATTTAAAATGCAATGGGCCTCTGTGTCCCGAAATTTAAAATGCAGTGGGCTTCTGTGTCCTGAAATTTAAAAGACAGTGGACTTCTGTGTCCCAAAATTTAAATGACAATGGGCTTCTGTGTCCCGAAATTTAAAATGCAATGGGCCTCTGTATCTCGAAATTTAAATGACAGTGGGCTTCTGTGTCCCGAAACTTAAATGCAATGGGCCTCTGTGTCCCGACATTTAAATGCAATGGGCTTCTGTGTCCCGAAACTAAAATGCAATGGGCCTCTGTGTCCCGACATTTAAATGCAATGGGTTTGACCCAAAAGATTTTTTTTCTTCTTTTTCTTCTTCTTTCTTTTCTCCTCCTTCTTCTTTTTTCTTTTTCTTTTTCTTCTTTTTTCTTTCTTTTTTTTCTTCTTTTTCTTTTCTTTTCTTTTTTTCTTTTTTTTCTTTTTTTTCTTTTAGGAAAGATCATTAGGTCATGGACCTAAATGTCATCAAGTCAAGAACTTAAGATTATTATTTATTTATTTATTTTTAAAAAGAGAGATCATTAGGCCATGGACCTAAAAAAGTTTTTGTGAAAGCTATCAAGCCAACGACTTGAAAATTTTTTTTGACACTTCATCAAGTCATGGACCTAGATTTTTTTTTATTTATTTTTTTTTATTTTAAAAAAAAAAACCTTTGTCTGCTCTTTTATAGTGAAGCTTAGCGTGAAAGCCAAAGACGTCACGTTCAAAGCTGTTGTAACTTATTATCTCGTGAAAATATGTTGTACTGTTCATTCCTGCAACTCAAAATCTAAAGGTCCTGTCAATAGATTGAAAACATCATATCAAAAATCTTTTATTTGTATACTCAATGCCAATTGCTTCCTCGAAAAACCTTGATCCACCGAACCCGGGAGCAGACTTTCGCAAACTAGGGCTTATCAGCTTGTCTCAAATTCCTTAGAATCTTCAAACATTGAGTACTTTCCTTTTCAAGTTTGCTCATTAGGAACACAGTCCCTCTCTTCTTCCTAGCTCTCTTCAAAATCTTCACTTTTATTTCTTCCTTTCTTTCTTTTTCGGATACCTCTTGATTCTGGGTTATCCCCTGAGATAACATCTCTCCTTCAATTAGAACTTACGAGTTCTTTTCAGTCTGAATTGCTCATCAGGGAGCTACCATTAGATGGTCAAATCATGGTGTTGTACTCATGTTCACCGTTCTTGAAGCATTACGTAACAGACAGACATGAATTCAAAAAGAACAACTTCCAGATTGACCTTGGGAGTTTGACTACAGAAAGGGTATTTACAAAGGAAGAGTATATGGAAAAAGACACAAAATGGTGTGGGATTTAAAAAAGGTGTTGCCCCAGTATGGATTGGTTCGACATTTATAAAAGTCAACCTACTGGGCATTATGGTCAATGATTTACATCAAGCCAAATTGAATCAAAGATAAATTTGCCCCAGTGTAAGTCAAATCAAACCAAATTGAAAAATTGTCTCAGTCTAGGTCAAATTGAACCGAAGAGAAATTTGCCCCAGTTTAGGACTGAATTAAATAGGGCAAACACCCCAATGACTATAAGACTTGCTTTAGTGTAGGTCAAATTGAACCAAGGAAAAATTTTGCCCCGGTTTGGAATCTAATTGAACAGGGCTGAAACTTGTCCTATTGTAAGACCAAGATGAACCAAAAAATTGTCCTAGAGTAGTTTACACCGAGTTAGAGAAAAATGCTCTAATGTAGAGCCAACTCGAACAGGGTAGAAGCTTGCCCCTGAGTGAGTCTCATTTTTCTTTTTATTCTTTTTTTTTTTAAGAAGCAAAGAACTAGATACTTAGACGAGGATAACCTTTTGTCTCAAAATTAAAACTTATGAAAATAAAAGCAATCATTCATTAATCAGAGTGGACTTTTTAAGGGTTGTAGCGTGGCCAAGGTTAGTGGTTATGAAATGAAAGATATAAGGCTCAAACAAGTATTTAAGGGTTAAATGAGACCAAGGATCCTTGTTCAAAATTGAACCTTGTCAACTATTTTTGCATTTTCAAACACATTTTCTCTTATTATTCTCAATTCCTTCCCTTTCTTTTCACTTTAATCATTTACCTTTGTCATGAATTATTTCATTTCACTTTCTTGCTTCTTTCTTTCCTTTCTCGCTTTTCATTTTTTTTTGTTTTTCATCATTTTTCACTTCCTGCCCCTTTCACCTTTTCTTCCTTTTTTATTATGCTTAAAAGAAATACCGTGATAATCAGCATTTGTTTTGTGTTATCCCCTAGTGTAGGGGTGGTCCTTGTCCAGGGTTTATTGAAAAAACTTTTAGGCTTAAAAAGGATAACAAGGGATTATGAATTTTTGTGTAGGAAAGAGAAAGATGACCAATCTTCATTTCAAATCTTGATTGCTTATTTTCAAAAAAATTAATTTAGAGACAAAAATATTGTGCACAACAAGTGATCACTTCTTTGCTCGATTTTATTTTTCTTATTGATGCATTCTTTTTTTTTTCCTTAGAAAAAGGGCACCTGTACACGTGAGCTTCATGACCACCACAAGTTTTTTTGGAATGAAAGGAAAGTAAGAAAAGGAAAGAAAAGAGTGATAAGAAAGAAATGATAAGAACATGAGTGCCAAGAAGGTTAAAATCCATGCAAATCTATTACATTAATGCTTCAAGAGAGTTTACATAAGTTCAAGCATCACAAAAGTCTAAGATGACAATCACATCAAATTAAACGCCTCAAATCTCCAATTGTTCAGAGGTTCCAAGTTGCTGGAGGGCGCTTGGTATAGGCAAGATGAGTTAGGACATATGAACGCGGCGAGGGAACTAGGTATGAGGTCTGGTAAGCACTGACTTCTAGTTCTTCCTCCCTCGTCGGTTCCACCATCTTAGGAAAGTTACTTTCTGTATCTTCAGCAAGTAACTTACCTGATCTTTCAAGGTTCTCAATCCTTTCTCCCGCCAAAATTAAGTCAGAAAAATCCTCATAGGCAACCCCTGCCATCAACCCAATAAAAGGGGCTCCTAAGGTCCCCATGAAGTACGAGCTCATCTCTGACGAAGTCAATGGTGGTTGAACTTGGGCTGCCAACATTCTCCATCTTTGAGCATATTGCTTGAAAATCTCATCACTCTTCTTTTGCATTGCCCTTAGCTGTTCTCTGGTAGGTGCAGTGTCGATGTTGAATCGATATTGCCCTAAGAATAGATTTGTCAAATCATCCCAGCAAGAAATCGTCGAATGGTCAAGTTGCATATACCATTCCAAAGCTGGCCCACGGTGCTTTCATGAAAGAAATTGATTAGAAATTTCTGATCACGTGACCAAATGGCCATTTTGGTGATGTAAGTCTTCAGATGAAACTTTGGATTGGTGCTTCCATCGTACTTTGAGAAGTCTGGAATTTCAAAGTCCTTAGGGATATTGACTTCGGCCTCCGGGCACAGTTCATTGATTCCCACTGAATCATGCAAGTTAGGGCCTTGAATGGCTTTAATTTGTGCTTGCATCTTCCTGATCAATTCATCTCTTAATTTTTCTCTTTCTGAGTTACTATTCAGGAATATATTCACTGACTGTTCCTGAGTAGCTTTTGCATTGCTATTCTCCCCTTTAGGACTTTTGTTCATGGAACCATCCCCTTGATTTGCATTTGCTCCAGCGCTGACAGGAGTTCCATTTGTTGTTCTAAGGGTCTCGATTAACTGTCTCAGTAAATTCTCGACCCTTGATTGTCCTTCTGCCATTGCATCAATTCTTTTCCTCATTTCATCCATCTCTCGACCCAAATTTCTCTCTGAGTTTGACATCTGTTGCAGCCTAGTTTGCGACCTTGTCTCGTACAATCGGGTTTGTGCGATCTGCGTTTTCCGAGGACGAGCAACGGTTCAAGTTTTATTTTATTTTATTTTATTTAAAAAAAACAGAAAACATTAAAATGAGATTTTTCTTTTTTTATTTTTATTTTTATTTTTTTTAAAAGAAAACATGGATTTATACAAGAATGCATGAAAAAAAAAAAACAGAAATGAAAGATGTGAGGAGAAGATAAAGAATAACTATGCTCCCTTTGTGTCCTAATGAGATTGCCCTAAATTTGGGGAGTTCTACCATAAGGATCTATGAGTCTTTCTAATTCCTGATAACTCTCATTGGGCGACTCTACTATTCTAAAGGTCTCTAGAGCTAAGTCCCGTTTCATAATGTTAACCATAAATAGTAGGTAAACCACCAAGTGCAGGACATTCATGAAAAAGACACACTCTATATGAAGTTTTCGCGATAACCAAACAGGATGTACATCCAAAATGGCTATCACTACGCAACCTCTACCTAACTTAGGTTTCACTCAGACCCGGGTATAGGGCCCCACTCGAATATGTGTGAGAAACGTGCAACTGCAGTGTGTGTAAGGAGCATACAAATCTTTATATTCTAATAAAACAAACGCAAAACAAATTCTCAAGAATCCTCTATCCTAAAGTTTTCATAATAACATAAAATCACAGTTAAAATAATTAATAAACAAATTAAACAAAGAAAGAAAAACAAAATAAAACAAAAAGGGTAAAACACACATATAAATGTCACAAAAAAAATGCACAATCAATTTACAAAGGCTTGACTCTCAAAGGTCCCCAGTGGAGTCGCCATCTGTCGCGACCGTGATCGCGGCGGGATAACGACTTAAATTAACAATAATTTAAAGGGAGTCGCCACCAATTTTATTTTCTTTGGAAAAATTGGAAAACCTAAAAGAGATGGTCCATGTTCAAAAACTCAAGTTCGGGAGTCTAATTATGCATAGGGAAGGGTGAGGACTTAACCCCACAGCACCCCTAATACATCCGTCCTAAGACGGTTACCTTAGATTAATTGTGCAATTTTTATAACTTTTAAAACTATTTGTTTTACCCATTTATTAAAAAGATAAACTAAATAAATAAAGAAATTATAAAAAATTAATTTTTGGCTTGACAGAATTGTGATTCTGCTCCTACGTACCCTCAGGTGCAATGAGGAACTCAAAGTCACGTAGTTCTTAGAAAACGATTGTGGGTTGTTTATTTTTAATTTTAAAAATAAAATTTGTTTTGAAAATTCATTTGATTTTTTATTATTATTATTATTTTAGAAAAGAAGGAATTGTCAAGTTGTCGCAACTTAGACAATTTTGAAAGTTAACAAGGTTAACAAGTTGTCGCAGCTCAGCTAACCCAATTTATTCTTTCTCAACAAGAATCAATTGTTTTATTTTATTTATACCTCTTAAAACGACAAATCATCAAGCTGTCACAACTCAGATAATTTTGAAAGTTAACAAGGTTAACAAGCTGTCGCAGCTCAGCTAACCCAATTATTCTTTTCTTAACAAGATTTAAATATTTTATTTTTTTATATATTTCTCTCATTTTTTTTAATTTTTGAATTTTTTTTTACTTACACATTCCAACTTATTTACTTATAGCATTATCATAAATCTTATTTTCTCCACTTCTGATAAAAGAAACACATTTCCTACTTGTTTGTTTGATTTTCTTTTTAACGACTAGCCCACTAAAGAAAACAAAGGCCCATTAATCTAAGCCTAATTCTTTTTGTTGCTTTTTTTATTTTTTTATTCAACAAATCTATACATATATAAAAAAAAAAAACTGACCCAGACTTTTAATTAGAGCCCAAACAACTCAAAAACTACATAGCCCAATATCATCAAAACAACCAAATCCTAATCAAATACACTAAAAATAAATAAATAAACAAAATAAAATAAAAATAACTGCACTAAGCTCTTTGGGCCCTAACATTCACCATAAGCCCAAACCAAACACAAATTCAACTAAACTCCAGAAAAAAAAACCAATCAAATAGATGAAAGAAGAGACATTTTAGTCTCTGGAATTAACGCACATACGGAGAACGAAAACAGGGGATGTGTTTCGTGACTTGCGGCTGGGGTGTGGAAGAGAGGTGATGCGTGCGGATGTAGTGATTAAAATTAAGATAAAAATCAGTTGTCAGGCCCACCAGAAAATAAAAACTTTACAACTAGTTGTAGTTAGTAAGGGTCGATCCACAGAGAACCAATTCAATTAACACTTATTAAACAATTCCCAATTTAGACTCGATTAACAATAAACAGTAAAAAGGGGGTTTTGGAGTTTTGATGAACAATGAACGACTTCAAAGATAACAATAAACAAACCGAAATTAACAATATAATAAAATTGGTTAAGAGATTGAATCCACCACTAGATTTATATGATAATGTAAATCCACATATCCTTTTATTCCAACATGCTCAATTATGTTTTTATGCAATTGTGAGATTAAATCTCTGTTTCCTTACGTGTTGGCTAATTTAGCAACCGCTCAAATCAACTCCTAATCACTCGATTAGTCATAAAGCAACCGCTCTTACAACTATCCAACAATTGCATTAAGATTTAGAAAACCAATTACACTAAGGTCTAATCACACACCGGGATTAAATTACTTAGAACATATATTTCTCTAGATCTAATACCGCAACCGCGCATAATAAACTCAGATCTACCACTTTTATAACTGGCAAATAGCACAAAGATAATTATACCCACATGAACATCATACATCCCACTAGATCTACTACCGCAACCGCGCATAATAAACCTAGATCTACTACTTTGAAAGTAGGAACAAGTACAAAAACCTTCATACCAACAATAGATTCAGAAATATATGAATAAAAACATAACTGTGTTGAAATAATCAAATATGCAAAGTTTACAACATTAATACTAGCGGTTTCATCACCCCCTTAACCAAGGGAGGTTTAGTTACACATAGCTAGAAAGAAATCACAAGAAAAACGAGAGAAAATGAAGGAGAGTTACATGTTGTTCATGATAAATGGTGCCCTTTTATAGAAGTCTAAGGTAACAAAATGACAAAGGGAAGTGGGTGGATGAGTGGATGAGTGAGTGGAGTGTTTTAGTGGATGGATTAGTGGGTTGGTTTAGTGGATTGGTTTAGTGGATGAGTGAGTGGAATGGTTGAGTGGTTGAATTAGTGAAAAATGCCAAAGGACTTTTGGTGAGTGGGAAATTATGGACATGAATGGGTGAGTGGATGGATTAGTGGATGGATTAGTGGATGAGCGGGTGGAGTTAGTGGATGAGTGGGTGAGTGGATGAGTGGATTAGTGGATGGATGAGTGGATGGTTGAGGACGAAAATTTCGTGTCTGACTTGGAAGCCAAAAACGACCCACTATACTTCAGAACTACGAAAAGTGTTCTCATGAAAGTTGTAGATCCTTGTCTTGGCTATAAAATCAATAGCTGGTTCGTCCAATTTGGCTTCCTCAAGCCCAAGATATGTCCCAAATACCGTAGGTTGCTCAAACCCAAATTCAGCACCCCTGTTCCGACTTGCAAGCTCAAAATGACCTACTAGACTTCTTTTTCTCAAAATGTGTTCTTCATGAAAGTTGTTTATTTGGATCTTGACTATCCACTGTCCAAATTTCAGCCCATCTCCATTATTACATCTTGAGATATGATTTTTTTGAGTGCACACTTTGTTTTTCTACCGACGAACCCGTATTCTGACTTCCATGTAAACGTAGGTCCCTTAGACATCTGAATCAGACTTCGAGCTCTTCATCAAAGTTGTAGAGCTTCCTCTTAGCTTTCCTACAAAATAAAATTCATGATTGTCAGATATCAGGAACTCAAGTTATGACCAAAATACAGAAACAGTGTAAAATCTCAATAATGCTGAAAATATTCAATTAGGACCAATTTGAGCTCAAACTCACAAAATCATGTCAAACTCAATCAATTAAGAATATGGAGAGTGTAAATGACTAAATATAAGGGTTTCTTAATGAATAAAATATGTGTTTATCAAGAGGGCTTCGCGGTGGTGGGTCTCGGCTGGGCTCCGTGCGATGTAGATCCGGACGGCGTGGGCTCGTCTTGGGCGGTGCTTCGGTGCGGCTGGTCACGGCGGCAGTCGCGGGTCTTCTCTGTTCGGACAGTGTTGTAGGTGAGGTGTTTGGAGGTGTCTCGCGGTTGCACGGCGGACTTGGCGGTTTGTGGCGGTGTGGGAGGAGGAGGAGTCTGGTTTGGTGGTTAGGTGGGCATTGGGCCGGTGGTTTCAATGGTGAAGGATGGTGGGGAGGACGAAGATGGTGACGGTGGTCACGGTTGGGAGGTGCTGCTTGGTGGAGCAAGGTGTGGGGGCTTGAAGGTTATTAATGGTGGGGTTGTTATGGTGAGCTTCGCGTGGTGGAGGTTAGGAGGTGTGGGAGGTGATGGAGGTTAACGGTTATGGATCTTGAGAGGGTGGCTTGATAGTGAAGATGATGATGAAGCGGTGAGGATGGAGTTTAAAGGTTGATGGTGGAAATGGAGGTGGTCACGTGGTAGTGATGTTGGAGATGGGGTGGTGGTCTATAGTGGAGGGAGATGGTGAGGATGAGATGGTGGTAGGGGCCCTCGGGGGTGCTGAATATGGAGCTGCGTGGGGATAAAAAATGGGTGAAGAGAACCTCCTCCCCCTGCTGCCAAAATGCAGTTTTAATATGCCAAGAAAAAGGAACCCACCAAAGTTAATGGTGTGCTCTGTAGTGCGGTTAGAAAGAAAAAAAAATGAAAGTGTAGTGTGTGTGCTGGTGAGGACGTGAGAGAGAAAAAGAAAGTGAAAGTGAGTGTTGTGTAGTGCATCAGTGCAGTGAAGGATGTGAAGGTAGTGGGGAGCAAAAACTTAGCCTTTGTTGCAATGTTAGTGTATCAGTGCATGATGCTTGGTTAAAACAAGGCAAAAAAGAAAAAGACCAAATAAAAGTAAAAGTGGATTCATACTCAAAATGCAAAAAGAGGAAAAAGAAAAAGAAAAAAAAGGAAAAAGCATGAAAGGTTTTACGGTAGGTTCTTCATCTTTTTATTTTTATTATTTTTATTTATTTGATTTTTTTTTTGTAAATTTTTGCAATTATAAAGGAGTGGGCTAAACAAGCTTTTGGGCTAAAAAAGAAAAGGGCCAAGCAAACAAGGAACACCTATTAGTATAACCAAAATTATTTTCTCTTTTTTTTTTTGCATTAAAAATTTTTAATAACCCGGACAAAATTGGGTGTTCACAGAGACATCTCGGCCAAGCTCTTTAAAAAACCAACATAGGCAATTAGATTCATGTAATGACAAACGAAAAGAAAATAAGTATGAACAACGGCCTATACTACCTAGCACGACCCAAAGCTCCTCATCGTCTAGGGCATCTAATATATCTTTAGGCTGGATTTTACTAACCTCATCAACTCACATTTCGAAAAAATTGACACATTTAATCTCCTCGTCATTCAGGTGACCTATTTCCCTCTCGAATGATTAGGGGGATTGATGCAAAATTTTTCTTAACCAAGTATAAAAACTTGATGTGGGATTAATTGTTGCATTGCGAACCCAAGTGCAGGTTGTCTCAAGTAATAAATTCTCGGGAGTCCGAGGTCGATCCACAGGGAATTGATAAAGAAAAATTAAGGTAAGGTAAATATTTTGTTACTACAGTAAAAAAAATATTTACTTAGGTAAAAAGATCCACTTTGGTAAATAAAGTAAAAGTAAGATTAATTCCTTTTTATAACTCAATTGAAATCATACACAATGAAGATTCTAATCGGAAAATATAACATTAAAAGTTCATCATGTAATTATATTATATTTCCTTTAATTATTGCCACCACTTGTAAATGGGTTAAAGCATTCACTGTGCCTATCCTATTGTCTACAATAAATCAAGAACTCCTCTTTACAAGGGTAGTTTCTAAATTATCAGAAATAAAATATAACACGTATAATAATTACTAGAAAATAAATCATTAAAGCACAAGAGAGGAATAAATCTAACCTTATGTTATTACCAAGAGCTTCACACTTTAACCCAAGTAAACTGGAATTTATTTACACATAGAGTAGAAAGAAGAAAAAGAGAAAATGAAAGAGAAAGAAAATTGAAGGGAGACTGAGGAGAGGAGGTTGGACACTGCCCAAAACCTCACTCCCTTGAATCCCTTCAATTCTGATGCAATTGCCTATTTATAGGCAAAGTTTGGTTACTATGTAATGCATAGTAACCAAACTTAATGATTAAGTCTTCAACGTCATCCATGACGTTTTTGTATTTTTTTTTTGTTTTTTTTATAATAATTGAGCAAACGTGTACAGCCATGTCTCTTATTTTTTTTTCATTTTTGAGAAAAGTGGCCTTCATGAAAGTTGTAGGCCTAAATATTTGCTTTAAAATGGCTTTGGTTTGAGTCCAAAATCATGCCTAGAACTCAAGATATGGTCCAATTATTGCAGAGTATTTAGGCCCGATTTCAGCTCCTTTGTTTTGACTTCAAAGCTCAATATCACCCAATAGACCTCAGAATCTGAAAAAGTGTTCAACATGAAAGTTGTAGGGAATTGTCTAAGCTTTCCTACAAGACTAAAATCACATCAATTAGATATTTGTAACTCAAGTTATAACCAGTTTACTAAACATACCCAAAGAGATAATTAAGGCTAATTAATGCAATAATTTGTTTAATGATCCAATAAGGTTCAATATCATAAAATGTGTCAAGATCAATTTAATTAAGCTTAATTGAACCTTAAGAAGCTTAGTGAGAGGATTAGAAAATGTATAAAATACAGTGTTATCAGGGATGCTCCACGTCGCCGGGTTCCAGTATAGGCTAAACATTAGCTCTCCGTTGCTCCCCAACCAGAAAGGACGAGTGCCGCCAGCCGCCATCAACTTAAAGAACTTTTCCTTAAAGTCCTTGTAACTTTCCAAGTATAGAAAGAAGACCATTCTTCCTTATCGTGATCGCACCGACAGCCAAGATTATTGACAAGCGCGGGCACCATGAACGAAATACCTCGTGTGGAAGTAGAAAAATGCCCCATCAGAGCATCGTAACCCCACCAACCAACATATTCTTTTGAAGACCAGGATATTTGTCCAGCCATTAGGGTGGATTTGACTAGGAGTGGCATGAAGAGTCCGGAGGATGGCAATGTGGAAGTCGTTGAAGGGGAGGCGAAGTCTAAACCTCGTGAAGAAGTCTTCATAGAGAAACATGAAGAGTTCCTCCGCTTGTTGGGTCGAACACACCCGTTTTCTCCCCGGGGACATGATCAGGAATTCGCGATCCTTTCCACCCCCCTCAGTAAGCTCCAAGTAATTCCGCCTCGGACTCATAACGGGAGATCCTATCAAAGGCATCATCTGCAACCCATGTGTAAGGCAATCCCAGACCTCGGCGAATACGAATCGCCTCCTCCTCGGCCTCTTGATTCTCTAGTTCCTGAGCTTCCGGAACCGGGACAGGCGCTTCAAGAACAAGCGCTCTCTTTCTGGCCATTCGAATTCCTGGAAGACACACAGAGGCGTGGGGTCAGAACCAGTTAAGTTCAAAGATCCAAACATGGCAATGGGCGAACAGAGAAAACTGAATGCACCCATGCACTGGCCTCCGCCCCGCCAAGGTAAAAGCCCCGATAAGACACCTCTGCTGCACGCAGTGCGATGGAGAGGGTGCTCTGTAAGGCAACACTATTAAAAGATGAAGGAAAACAGCTTTTCCCCACCCCTGTTCACAGTAAAGAAAGGGAAACGCACACCATCAAAAAGGGTGCGCAACCACTCACGAAACGAAGATAAACAAAATCAAAGTCAACGGAAAGGGAATACCTCGAAGAAAATGAAAGAATAGGGAAGAAATCAAGCTTTCGGAAGTTCAAAAATATCAGAACCACTTTGCGTCGCCATAAAGTTCGTCAGAAATCTCCTTAGGCTATAACTTTTTAATGAAAAATAACGAAATGAAACAAAAAGGCTAAAAACCCTATTTATAGGGATTACAGTTAGAGGACAATTCCATCCGAGCATTTCAGATTTGCAAAGATATTCATCATGGCACGTAGAGTACTATACACGTCCACTCAACCCAAGCATGTCATGTGGCCCACGTAGCTATCATGGCAGTCGAGAGGACAGTTTCCCAGCAGACTAAGAACCACGGAACCTCAAGGACCAAGACTTCGAAAAACTTATCCATACCCCGGATGATTGACTATCCTGGAAAAGTTTCCCCAGGGTACAAAGACCTTGGGTTCAAGTATTTAAGCTTGGCACTTCGCCAGTCCTGACTAAATACCAAGCTGGGGGCAACCTAACATATCACGTCAACAAGGTGAGCATTCAACTCACCCCAGTATAATATAAATACCACGGTTTGCAGAAGAAAGGAAAATAGAAGACAAAAGATAAAAAGATATGAATTTTTATTTTTATTCTCATTTCATACATAATCTTACATCAAAAAGAGAGGGAAAAGAAAGTATAGAGATATGAAATCTATAAAGAAAAAAGAATCCTAGAGGAAGGAATCGACATCATCGTCAACGGCATCCCGGGCTATGTCACAGCCACATTTCTTCCGCGGCACGCAGAGTCGTTGCCACCACCATGACTCCCTAGAATCCGTACCGGACTCTTGAAAAAGTGGATTGACTTTGGCGGACCTCAGCAAACCGGCATCAGGAACCCGCGACGCCAAATCTTTTGCATTGCCTCAACCAATGAAGGCCGGAATGCATCCTCCTTCGCTGAACGGGGTGTAACCCCTCATGAAGGATAACGTTCCACCGGAGCCTTAGCCGGTCTCACGATGGCCCCGAGTTACTTCAAAGCATAGAGCGGCTTCAATAGTCCCTCATGCTTACCCAAGGACTTGTTCAGGGCGAAGCATCCATTACATCCTCAGGAAAGAACAAGGAGAGTGAGTACCCCAGCTCCGAAGGCCCCCGTCCAACATAGCAGACGACTCAGACCTCCTTAGCGACAAAAAAATATCAAACAAGCAACCAAGGTACGCTGGGGAAGTAAACCGCCCTCTGTAATTACGCCGAGAAAGTAAACCGCCCTTTAAAGGGGACATTTGTAGAGTGGCAAAATAGTTTCAGGCATTTTAGGAAAAACAGGAATATGGCTCTTGTAGTGGGCAGAACCCTCTTAAGATATGAACGAAACGCAAAGAGAGGCATGAGGAAAAATCATTCTCTGAAAGCGAAGTTGCAGAGCGAGAGGAATGCAATAGAAGAAGTATCGGCTTCAGTGAAAATGCTCTCATTTTGTAGGAGAAGCGAAACATTCTGATTGGATCAAAGAGCAACGTACCAATTGCATGAGGTAAGCTACCCTTTAATGCCCCTCGATTCTGATTGGATGAAAGGGAAGCGTGCAAATGGGAAACATCATAGAATTAATGTCTCTTTTAAAAGGGGTCTTTAATTCCCAATAAAGTCAGAGTAACAGTTTCCCAAGGGAGTCCAGTATCCCTGCAAAACATGAAAAAACAACAAAAGATCATATGGAACCATGCATAGGAGCAAAGGGCATACCTCAGATAACAGGATGGCGGTACATGCTAACCCCGGAGGTACTCCTCAGACAACGAATGTCGACCTTTACAGATTCTACAATGCAACGGATCCCGTCCAAAGTCTGATATCTTGACACTTAATTGTTCCATTTAAGTGCCAAGTCGGGGGCAACTGTTCTGCACCGTGGTTCGGGATCCTGCCCAAAAGGATAAACTTAGCATGCACACCACCAGACTCCGGAATAAGTAACCCGGTTGGCCGTCCATACACGGGTACTAGTTGTATCTCCCAACGATACTCCATAAGTTTGTGGAGGTCCTAACAACTTCCAATTGTGACCTTTAGGGAACAGGGACCATAATTGCCTGTAATAAGGATTAGTCACTAAGGGGATAGCCTTGACAGGTCAGAGACGGATCTCAACGACCGTGGACTAATACCTCTGTCATGGCACAATCCCAAAATACCTGCATCAAGTACAAAACGCATGAGGATTCCAGTCATGCTCTACATATACCAGACCAAGTTAACCAATAAGGTATCTGTTATCTCATTGCATAAACCTTACTTGTGCACTGCCTGACTTGAGCGTTGGAGTCCCTTTGCAGGTACTCACCCCACTGTTTCAATACGCTTAGCAGCAGCTGTGTAAAGAGGAAACCACCATAAACGTACCTATCTCAAGTACCATCTGAATCCATTTCAGAACACTTAATATAGTAGATTTATGGATATCTAGTTATAAAGTTATCATTTTATTCATTCTTTTCTAATGTAAAACTTCTTTAAATTACATATACACTTAAAACTCATACTTAAATTTGTAACACAATACTACCATTTTTTTGTATTATGAGAAAACTCCAATGGCAAATAACATTAGATAATAGCATGTTAGGGAGATTTATTCCAAAAAACTTTTATTATAGGAATCGATTTGGTTTATGATCTTGAAATTAATTGCCAAAGAGCTTATAGTTAAATTGGGTATCTCAGTTTTGAAATTAGCATGTGATTGATTTTAACTTTCAATTTTATTCTTTTTTTGTGAGGTTTTCTTTTGATATTACAGTACTCTGTGGGTCGTGGGTCATTTTATGAGTGTTTCGAATTTCCACTACTTTATTTCTTTGATTTAGTTAAAAAAATATTTCAAGTTGTGACGGCTGCACTTAATCATTCATCATACGTTTCTCTCCGTCACATAATTAACCTTCAGTTTTTTTTAGGGGGGGTAAATAATTAACCTTCAGATTTTTAACTTAATAATCTTGGGGTTGGGTATCAGATAAACATAATTACCTAATTAAAAGCCCTATATTATTTTATGTAATAACATATTTTTTATTTTATTATATATATATATATACTTTGTTAATAATTTGACACTTTAAAAAATAATATTAATATTTAAATAAATTTAAATACTAATTATTTTTACACTGTCAATAATTCTCTTGGAAAACCCACTTTACGAAACTTAAATAAAGTGTCTATTGGCATTATATTATAAAATATTTGATAATCAAATAGTTAATTTTTAGGTAATATAAATAAAGGGTGTGGAGAAATATTGTAAGATAAAAAAAGTTTATTTTTTATAAACACAATTATAGGGATATTTTTAGATAGTTATAAATATCAGTTTAATATATTCTTATTAGGTTTTTCTAAAGAGTACTCTAAGAGTACTTGTTAATAATCTAAAATAAAAAATCTCTCATGAAAAATAAAATATTCAATGCATTGGAAACTAAAAAAAATTCTACGTTTTCTATAAATTTTTTATTTTAAATTCCTTAACAAGTGTTTTAAGATACTAATTAAAAAAATCCTTTCTTATTAATATAATGGTATTAATTTTCACTACATAAAAGGTATTTAATGAATTAAAAGTGTGAAAGGAGTATCTTGTTTTCAAAATAATTTATTGTTAGGCCTCAAACTTATTCCTCTCAACGCAAAATCACCAAAAAAAAAAAAAAAGAATAAATAAAAAAATTAGCATGAGCATTAGAGCATACATGATGCCCTTAGCAAAAGAAGGAAAACACAAAAAGGAAGAATAATGATATCCGAGCCTTGGCCAGGTGATTATCCAAAATGCTTCATTAAGATATGTTTGAGAAATTTAAAGAGAATGGAAGAGAATAATTAATAATATGATAAAATGACAAGAAATATAATGAAAAGATACATATGTTACTCTCTTGATTGGTTGTTTAGTAAAGGAAGAAAGAAGACTCTAACTAAAAGTCATGTCATTCTTCTTTAACCCCCATAATTTATGAGACAAATATGTGAGGCTTTGAATGATTAGAGGAAAAGAGTGAGAAGGGACCCCGAAGGGAGGGAGAGTCCATTTTTTGTCATTTCACTCTTTTCTTTAAAATAATTTCAAACATATTTTTATTAATTTTTATCATTCTATTCTTTATCATTCTATCATTTGCCCTTCTTTCAAACAAACCCTTAAAAAGAGTTTTTGGTTCAAGAGTTATTTTTATATTCCTCGGATCTTAAGTTGAGAATGTTTTGTTTTTATGTTTAGTAAGATACGTAAAACAATATTCACATCTATGCCTCGTTATTAAGAATATTTATTAGCTAAATCAGAAGGATTTTTAAGAATACTATTATTTGTAATGTCATTTTCAAAAATTATATTTTTGAGAAGAGAAATGATTTATCTTCTTATCTAATTTTCTTATTAATTTTCTTAATTATTAAATAAAAAATATTAAATATTTTTTATATTTTTAAAATATTAAATATATTTATTTTTTTATTTAATATATTTTTATTTAATATTAAAATAATTATTAAAATAATTAGATAAGAGAATATAATATTACTCTTATGAGAATAAAAAATTAACTCTAAAAATAAATGCCCATAGACATGTGAGAATATTGTTGGGGGTTCAAAATTTGATAAATTGCTCTCCCCCTTCAAATTACCTAGCAGGGTAAAAAAGAAGGTCCATCACTAGTCCAAAGAACTAGGATTAACTGAAAAATCTGAGACTTAATTTTTGGGTCGGTTCGAATTCTTAGGCAGAATGGGTTTTTTTAACAACTTGGTCAAATTTGATCAAACTCAGATAATCAGTTCGGATTGTTTGACCAAAATACATTTTGTCATTAAATTATATTTTTTTAGTAATTTTTTTAATTTTTTAATTTATCTTATTATTTAACAAATTCAACAATAAAAAAATTAAAATTAGATAATTATTATTATTAGTTTAATTATATCATTTATACTTTTTTATATAATATATTTTTATGTAGTATTCTTTTATATAAAATATTTTTTATAAAATATTTATCATTTATTCGAATATTTCAATTCAACCACATACACATAACCTTAATTGAAATGCTAAACCATTCACCAAATCTTCTTCCTGAATTAACTTCCGATGCGAATTATACAAACTATTTCATTTATTACGAAAAAAGTGCAAGGTACAAAATAAAGTGTCGATTAGCTTTTCTTCTTTCAAAAATAAAACACAGTAGTGGTCAATGGTCACCCATCATTACATTTATGTCAAGCATTAGATACATTAACATTTTCGTCCTTCGTGTCTACGGAATCTGCGGTTGATATTGAAAGTAAAATAAATCGTCAATCCTACTAAGTAAAACGAAAATATATACAATGTGAATTTTGTAAGATGCGCGTTAGTATTGATTCGGAGATAAAAAAAGTAGATCATATCATATAAGTTACATAATTTAAATATCTTAAATTTATCATATAAAGTATGATTTTTAAAATTGGACTAAAATGGCTAGTCAAATAAAAAAAACTTGAGAATCAGTCCTTAAATCGATCTAATCAACTTTTAAAAATTAATTAAAAATCAGAAATTAATTCTGAATCGGTTAAGCCATTTGAATCATTCCCAATTCACAGAGTTAAGCTAGTTAAGGTTTTTTTATTTTGAAAAAATTTACTTTTTTAAAAATATTTAAATTTTTTCAATGCATTGATTATTTAGTTCTTAATTTATAGATAAAATTATTAATTTGTCTAATGTGAAATAAATAAGAAATTGTAATGTAATAAAAGTTTAACTTTAATTTATAATGAGAATTTTTACCTTTTACATTTTTACTTATTCGATTTATGTCTAGTATATGTTCGAAAATTATGCTAGTATTTGTATAATACTTTTTAGTTTAATATTTATTTACGTGACAAATGAATTTAATTATGTTAGTAATATATTTTAATAATTTTCTTTAGTATTATTTATACAATTAACATATATATATATTATATGTTTCTTATATATTGTTATATATTTATATAATATATATGTATATATAAAATTTTAGTTCGACCCCAGTTTAACTTTAATTTAACCTCAAAACCTTAATCATTTTTATTTTTTGGTTTAATGACCGGTCCGGTTCTAAAAACATTACAAAGTGAGGAAATAGAAAGAAATGTAAATAATAAGATTTAAGTTAGTTAGATGAAATAAAGGAATGTTTCAAATATTATTTGTGATAAAAAGATACCTATCAAGCAAAAAGGAAAGTTTTACCTAAGTCATAAGATCAACGATGCTTTATAATACTGAATGTTAGGTAGTAAAATGCCAATAAGAACATACATAAGATAAGTGTGATAGATATGAGAATGCTGCGTTGGGTGAGTGGACGTACTAAGAAAAGAAAATATTATGAATGAATGCATTAGAGGAAAAGTATGAGTGACATTTATTGAGAAAAAGATGATAGAATCACACTTAAGATGATTTGGACATGTAAGAAGAAGAACAATAAAAGCCCAAGTTAAAAGAATTTATTAGATGAAAGATAGTCAAATAATTAAAGGAAAATAAAAAAAACTCTAAGTAAATTTATTAAAAAAGATTTAAATCTAAATTAACTTTTAGAAAATTTAATTTATGATAAAATATAGCTGTTTGATCCATGATCAACCCACCTAAAAAAAAAAAGCTTTACTTATTATTGTTGGTAAGGAGAGTACTGTGACAATTAAGAATTGATGGGTTGAATACCAAGATTATTATTGAGCAGGAGTGTGTAGATTTCCACAAACCCATTTGGATTGACAGTGGCCTGCCTAAATTGTGACATTTGAAACATGCAAAACGATAGTTACATTTATTTTACGATGCATGTAAAACATGCATTTTTGATAGAATTGAAACATGAAGAGGAAAAGAAAACGAGTAATAAAAGAAAGGCCTATCAAACTTTTATCTTTTAACTTTTAAGAATAAAATAAAGGGGATTGCTATAGTACCCATACAAAATCTTGGGTACCAAAATTCATGTTGATGTAGAAAAATAAAATCATGACACATTGATAAAATAAAATGAAAATGAGTATTTTATAAACTTAATTGCAAATAAATATTCTTTTAAAAAAATTGCAAGATAGTTCCTTTTGATTTTATTTTTTACATTAGTAGATAAAAACTAAAAGAAGAGCAAGGATCTGGTCGTGATAGCTACTCGGAGGGTTCAGGGTTTACTGTATTTTTCACGTTAAACTCAATGGGCACAGATTCCATCCATTATAGTGTCCACCATTATTCGTATGGTGTCTCATTTTTGGGTGACTCTTTTTTGACTGTTTCTTTGTTCTTTTTCTTCGTTCCGGGTAAAAATCTTAGTAACTCTAAAAAAATTTCAAAATTAATTCTTTGAATTTTATTATATGGTTTAATTCCATGATCTGACACCAGTTAAAAAATATTTAATGTCTTAACCAATAAAAAAATATTTAGTATCTTTTATTAAATACTTATATTTACTTAAAGAAGTAATGCAAAATAAATTATAAAAACTCAATTATAAATTTTTAAACTATGAAAACCTATTTAAAAATATTTCCAAAAACTATAAGGACCAACGGAATAAGTTAAATTTCACCATCCCTACAAAAAGGAGTTGCTTATAATTCACCGATTAAACCAAACCAATTTAATTGAACACCCTTAATTTTATATGCTTTGGAGAATTGTAATTAACTGCGATGCCGGGGCAAAAGCCCAATCTGAAATGTTAATCGCATATCGATCCTTTCTTTATACTTCTGTGATCCCAGCTGCAATAATCAGTTCATGTGGTTCATTAATGTGTCCACACATGGAGATTTTTATCATGGACTTAAAATGTTTGGATTCACGAATGAGAATAGAATCTTCTTAATTTTTTTTCTCAAGTGGTTAATTATAGGAGAAAGAAAGACATAGAAAAAGTTGAATGTGGGACCTGGTTGAAAATTATGGAATTTCTTTATAAACTTATGTCTTTCTCTCTCCTATAATTGACTACTTGAGAAGGAAAAAAAAATTGAGAGAATCTTGATTCATGATCCTAGGGGTGTCAAAATGAGTCAAGCCCGATAGGTTGACCTGAATAGCCTGACAAAATAGACATGTTACACTAACAAAATGCCAGCTCGAAATTTACATGACCCGAATAGGTTAAGCCCGAATGGACCGGACCAGCTTTCTCTTTTAACATTACATAAAGCTAAAAGAGTTGGGTCGGACTAGCAAAATATTAGTCTGAAACTTACATGATCCAAATGAGCCAGTCTGAAAATGGCCCGACGCCCGAATGAGCTGGCCCGAATGGACCGAGCCGATCCGTTTTGACACCCCTACATGATCCCCATGAAAGAACTACCTCTTTTTTAATTTGACAGTATTTATATGCAGATTTGAGTATATAAAAAAATTATTAGTTAAAATCTGTAAATTACTTGTATATATAGTTATTCATAAAAAAAAGTAATATGACTAAGTTTATGTGTGAATCTAAATATTACTAAAATTAATTTATTTTAACAATAAATTAATGAATCAAAAGTCATAGTTCATCTGTGAATCACTTTTTTAGAGATTCATATTAGACTTCTTCATCCACACATAAATAATTCCAGGTAAGTATATCCCACACATAAATAGTTGATTGCCCAGAACTAATAGAAACTTCTATCATAAACTCAAAATGTTTGGGTCTATGGATGAACTATCTCTTTTTTTAATTTAACAAGATCTATATATAAATTTGAGTATATAAAAAAATTATTAGTTAAAATCAGTAAGTTATTTGTATGTATAATTATTTATAAAAAAAATTATTTTAATTAAATTTTTATACAAATCTGAATGTTAATAGTTAAAATATATTTTTTATCTGAATCATTAATTTATTTTAACAATAAATTAATAACTCAAATGTCATAATCCATTCATGAATCTCTTGTTTAGAGGCCCATACTAAACTCCTCCGGAACTAATTATTAGTTATTACCCGTTAGTCGTGTCGTGTTTTTGAGTCAAATTGAAAAGACACAGCACGTTTGGAGGATACAATTCAAAATTGAAAGGATTGATAATTACTATAATTAATTAAGAATGTGATTATCTGATGAGAGAATGATGAGGGATGATATAATGATAAGAAATCCAATGTCATAGGGGACAATCAACGTTTGAACTGAGATATATAAGATTTTATTATAATTATATCGAAATACAAATCATAAACATAGTCTAAGAACTCCCTATGGGGAGCCAGACAAAGGGTCGAAATACAAATCATAAACATAGTCTAAGAACTCCCTATGGGGAGCCAGACAAAGGGGAGAAATCAAACCATCTTCTTTATTCTCTCTTTGCTAGTGATTACCACAAACCAAGTGCCAAGTCAACAAGCGTAAACCCTCATGCAAGCTGCTCAATGAACCCTGCAATGAGCAATCAAAGAGAACTTGATGTTAGTGTATTATTATATATTATGCATGAAAAGTTCATATGTTAAACAAAAAACAAGTAACAAATATATAAGTCAGCATCATTAATTAATTTCAGGTTTATATATGTAACTCAATGCACAAGGTTGGCATATAATTAAAGGAAAATACTAGGCACAAATCTGTTTAGTGTCACATCCCATCACATATGTAAATGTGATAAAATCAAAGTGTGCTTATATAGAAATTAAAGTAGGATAAATATAATTAAATAATAAAAAATGTGCAGATATGAGATGATATATATAAGTGTATGTAAATAGTATTGTTCATAATTTTCACGATCAGTGATCTATATACTTGTTGCAGTCAATGGAGGGGCTGATCTTGTAGGGCAAGTTGACCCCGCACTGGCCAGGGAGGGCGGCAAGCTTTGCAAGATTGAGTCCGGGAATTCTCAGAGAAGTGGTTTTGAGGCAACTGCAAACACCCTGACGATCAGGGGTAGTCGTGGCTTGGTTATTGATGGTCCTAACTCCATTGCAGCATGGTCCAGGGACAGCACCACCACCAGGTCTCCTCAGGTACCCAATGCATGGTGCCAGAGTGACTTGCACCTGGCCACATGAAAGAGCAGCATCGGCCAAGGGAACACCCAAAACCATGCACATCACAGCCAAGGAAGCAACCTTGACGAACAGTGGGCTAGCCATGATTTGGAAGCGTTGGAGGAAGAGATTGCACTTGAAGGGTTAGTGAGTGAGTGGGAGGTGATGATTTAGTTGTGGTGCATGTAAGGACTATATATAGAGAATACCAACACAAGTGGGGTTCGTGGAATGAAAGGTAGGTAATTGGCAATTGAGTTCATTTAATGCATGCTATGATAAACCGCTCACTGAAACCGACCACACAACTTATGAGAGTGAGCGTGACTGAGGACTATAGGTTAGGTTAGGTTAGGTTAGGTTAGGTCACAGATGAGAGTTAGAGTGATCCAGTGACTTGATCTTGTCATGCCTTTCTGTATATGTAAAGCCATGTGGTTTGATTAGTCCTTGACAGGTTTCTGCGTCCCCCAAAATGATATTGGGCCCAAGGAGATGTGGTCACTTTCCGATGAGTAAAAAGTTGTTGAGTAAACAATTATTTTAGTATTGGAAAGTTATACGTGAAATCCATTAATTGATTTTTACTTTATTATTGTTCTCGTTGTATTGCTACGTAATGCTTATTTGGGTGACATACTGACATCTTTACTAAGTCTCTTTCTAGTTCGCAGTTTTCACTTCTTCAGATCAAGCTTCACATATGCCTACCCAATTCTGCTTGAGTGTTAGAATAGAATGTATAGTCGACTTTGATTAATTATCGTCTTAATATAATCTGTATATCATGCGAAGGGTAACTTTGATTAGTCTTTCTGTATAGTGATATATATTAATATATGTTGCCCTAGCCAGCGCATGGTAGAGGGAATTCACATATTACAAGATGAAAAGTCAGATTTATTGGGTGGAAATTCGATACCAAAGCTGGTAATAGAAGCTGATTCGAAGGCTGCAGTGGATTTGATAGAGTGGCTGCCCTAATTGTCTTCCTTTTTCAAATTTAATTAAGAGCTTAAGGATTGCCATGGAAAAGTTTAAGTCATTTTCATCTCAATCACATTTTCGGGGGAGGTCATTTATAGCATCATGTGTCCTACTCTAGGACTTGGCATGATTGACTCTTTCCATCTTTTAGATTCCTATTCACTATCCTAACTAGAAACTCGATCTATTGCAAAAATAAAAACAGAAAACACATCAAGTATTGTACATAATTTTCAAAATTGGACTGGATTTGTTGGTCGGATCGGAAAAACTAGTCATAAACCGATGGACGCGTTTGAATCGATTATGATTCATGCAGTTGAACTGGTATGAAACTTCTTCTAAAAAAAAGTTATTTGAAACATTACTACATTGATTATTTATTTCTCAATTTATAATCAAAACTTAAATTTTCTTCTCTTAATTTGACCAACGTGAAATAAATAGAGACTTATAATGCAATAAAATTTTAACTTTTGAATTTATAATGAGAAGAATATATAATGAGAATCTTTATATTTTCCCCTTTCACTTATTCGAGGATAAAAAATCATGCTACTATATATTAGTATAATACTTTGATTTTAATATATACTCTTATGTAATAAATTAATTTTGGTAGAGATAATCAATATGAGAAATCTTATATATTTTAACCAGTAACATAACATACTCGTTCAAGAATACACACACCAAGATACACACACTATACTTGGAGAGGGAGAGAGTCCACTTAAACTTTTTGTTCAAATAACGTCAAAAGTGTGAAGGAATTTGATCTTAAGTCATTGTAATCAGACATACATTTTAATATTTTTTCAATGTTTTATTTATCCACTTTATATATATATATATATATATATATATATATATATATATATATATAGAGCATATATCTAATGAGAGGAGTTTTTATTGTGAGAGGGTGAGAAGAGTAAATTTTGACCATATATCATATATGGATGGTCAAGATTAAAAGTTACTTAAAGGTCATGTAACCACTTAAAAAAGTTACATGCGTTTATGTTGTCTTGGCCACTATTCATATAAGATTTAATTGATATGTATTTCAGCACCTCTTACATAAACACTCTCTCACCTTAAGAAAAATATATATATATATATATATATATATATATATATGCTACACACGTCGACTGCCATTAAAATCGTCACAAATGGTGAGAGTACTTCATCTATAAATAAACATGCATATAATTAACAATGAGACATAGCGTACCCCTTTTCAATTATTCAAACGACCAATTTGTTGCTAAGTATCGAAGCATCCGTACAACTTGAAGTGTAAACCCTCAAGTTAGTTGGTCAGTGCACGCTGCAACTCAAGTGGAAATCAACAAGTGAATTTCTACTTATTATCTCTACACATACATATATTTAAGGGTAAATTACATATTACTCCTAAGGTTTGATTCAATTTCACTTTTTATGTATAACATTTATTTTGTAACACATAATAATTTCTTAAATTATGGTAAAAAGTATAAATTTGTATTTTTTTTGTTAAATTTAATGTTGGCAATTTGTTGGTATTTGGAAGTCAAGTGTTTGATGATTATATTGAAAGAAATCATGTGTGTTTCTTACGTATATATTTCTATCATACCCTTAAAATTGACAGAAAATACATGTTTATATTTTTTACTATAATTTAAAAAATTATGTATTATACTGTTATAAAATGAATTCTATGTATGAAAAGTGAAAATAGTCAAAACTTAAGGGTAATGTGTAATTTAGCCTATATTTAAAATAGATATTCACATATATATAAAAACCAAAAAAGGGAAGTAAAATAAGAGTGAATATTATCTGTATTTAGGCAATAATCTGCATGTGTTGAATTAAAGGGTAGGTGTACTGTACCTGTTGCAGTTCATGGTGGGGCTCAAGTTGTAGGGCAAACGAATTCCACACTTTTCAGGAACGCTTGAAAATGCTGTGACGTTGAGATCAGGGATTTTCTGAGCAGCTTCTTGTATGCAGCGGCAAGCTATTTGATGATCGAGGGTGGACTTGATGGCCTCGTTTTTGAGGGATATAACCGCTAAGCAACATGACGCTGGGACCGTGTCTCCACCCTTCCTCACGTAGCAATCGCATTTTTCCAAAATAGGTTTCACATCGCAGCATGTTAATGTAGCCATGCCTAAGGGTACTGCACCCAACGCCATGCATACAATCACAGCCATGCAAGTGATTGCGCTAGCCATCGTAGCAGAGTTCTAAAACAAGTTACCTGCTGATGATGATGACTAGTGAAATGCAAACACTTGTTTGGTTTGGAGGGTTTGCTCAGAAACTCTGAGTGGTTATATGAAGTTGCAGATGAGTTTTGGTTCGTGCAAAATCTAGGAAGTCGGCAAACCATAGCTATTGGTGGTTGATATTATTATTCATATATTTGGTTTTTCTTTTGCCTATTTTTGGAATGCCGTGACTTTATGAAAACAAAAAATAATAATTTGATAATTTGTTCTCTCATTGGCTGGGACCTCTCATTCGAAGACCTCGTTTGATCCCGTCCCGTGCCTAAAGACACAGTAGGTGACCACAAGACTAAATGCCTATTGTCTATTTACTTGGTTCAAATTTTGAACGGAACTTCATCAAAACGAATCTAAATCACCAATATTAAGGATCATTGTGCAAAAATATTTTACAAATCACATATTACTTAACTTCTTTCCCAGTAAGATATGTTGCAGTTGTGGGCTAGCTGAGGGTATGTCCCTTGACTATTGAATGAAAAAGGATCAACACCCTGCAAAATATATAATTAAAAAAATCAAGCAATATATTTCTTGTTATCACAAACCTGAATCATATCACTAAAAGCAAGTGGAATTAAAGTGGAACTAGCCTTATCCTTGGATTTTGTTTGACGTGAACTTGTATGGCTATTGATATTGATGTCAGAGAATCTCTGCTTTCCAATGTCCTGAATATAGTTCTTTATCTCCAACATTGACAAAGGTAAAGAATGGCATTGTTTAACAAAATAACATCTTTACCACCACCAATAGTTATGGATGTAACTATATGCGTCCCAAGATTTTCAATAAAGCTATCAAAAAGTAATTGAAGGTCAGCGACAATCTGAAGATTGACATTTTGTTAATGCATTCTGTAGATAACTTGTACATATTCTGTTTTGCCAAGGATGGTGGATCCCAATTGACTAGGACAGCCCTTTTGACATTTTCTTGCAACATTAAGTGGGATTTTATAAGCTGAACCTTTGCAAGGGGAATGTAAAAACCATCTGAAGAAAGGGATTTTGTCTCTGTATAACATCAATGTGTTTTGAACCAGTTAAGCTAAATGGATTCTGAACAACTAACATGCTGAATTGCATTTGAGAAACAATTTACACCCAGTCAACACTGACACAACATTTCAGTTCACAAAAGAGAAAAATTAATAATAGTAATAACTAATAATAATAAAGATAGAAGCTGATCAATTTCAAACATGCTTCTTAGGTAACTGCATACCCCAGAACTGTGACGCCCCATTGACTCATGTGACTTCTTAATGTCCCTTGAAACATTGGGAACAACCACATCATCGTACAACTATTACCTGATAATAAACAAGTTACAAGTTAGTTGAGTTGGTTAGACAGTTACTTATGTAAGGTAGTTATGAAATAGTTAATTAGAGCTTATGTATAAAGCTAATTATTTTTGTATTGTAAGAACTGAGTTGATTAATCAATGAATTCAGCCTTCATCATTCTCTCTTTTTCTCTAGTTACCAATATTAACATGGTATCAGGCGCACATCATTTCCGCTACATTTCTCTTTGCGATCTATTTTGAGTTTTTCTTGCCGGTTCATTCATGGCGACACCAAATTACTCTGATTTTCTTGCCAATGCATCAAATCCCTATTATCTTCATCCAAATGAGAATCCCGCATTGGTTCTTGTTACACCACCTCTTGACAACAAGAACTATCACACTTGGGCGAGATCGATGCACATTGCTCTCATTTCCAAGAACAATGAGAAATTTATTGATGGAAGCCTTTCGAAACCTCTCATCTCAGATCCGATGTTTGCTCCCTGGACTCACTGCAACACGATGGTATTATCCTGGATTTAGCGTTCTACCTCTGAATCTATTCTGAAATCCATTCTCTGGATCGATACTACTGCTGGTGTTTGGCGCGATCTGCGCACTAGGTTTTCATAAAGTGACATTTTTTGAATTTTTGACATTCAACACTGATTCCACAAATCAGAATGGTAAGTCTTCTAACACCTGGATCATAGATACAAGTGCCACTGACCACATTTCTTTTAATTTTCATGCTTTACTGATTTCAAACATATCCATCTCATCCATGTTTCATTACCAAATGGTTCAAAAAAATTTGCATTAATCTCTGTTTCTGTTTCAGATTCTTTGACTCTCCATAATGTTCTTTACCTTCTTGAATTTCATGTAAATCTCATTTCAGTCACACGGTTAGCTCAAACCAGTGACTGTCACCTAATTTTTATCAAGAATTCTTGTTCCATTTTACAGAATCTTTCAAAGAAGACGATTGGTACAACTGAGTCGCATGGAGGCTTGTATGTGATAGGCAATACACCACACAACACAGCTGGAAATTTGTGTAATACAATTACAAATACTCCTTTTCACCTTTGGCACATGAGGCTAGGACATCTTTCTAATTCTAGTCTTCAATGTATTTCCAAACAATTTCCTTTCATTTCTTGTAAAAATAATATGGCTCCTTGTGATGCTTGTCACTATGCTAAACAAAGAAAATTACCTTTTGCACATAGTAATTCCTTTACTGTTGCTCCCTTTGATATTTTGCATGCTGACATTTGGGGCCCTTATGCCACTCCTTCATCTCTTGGTCACAAGTATTTTCTAACATTAGTGGATGATTTTATTAGATTTACTTGGCTTATTTTTCTCAAAACCAAAGATGAAACCAAAAAATATCTTCAAAACTTTATAGCTTTCATTGAAAATCAATTTCATACCACTTTGAAGTGTTTAAGATCAGACAATGGTAGTGAGTTTGTAACCATGACTGATTTCTTTCTCTCCAAAGGAATTATACATCAAAGATCTTGTGTTGAGACACCTCAACAAAATAGGGTGGTGGAGAGGAAGCATCAACATATTTTAAATGTTGCTAGAGCTCTCTTTTTTCATTCTAATGTCCCTCTCACTATATGGAATTTTTGTGTTCAGCATGCTACTCATTTAATCAATAGGATTCCAACTCCTATTTTGAAATCAAAATCTCCTTATGAGGTTTTGTACTCTCAGCCTCCTTCCCTAATTGACCTAAAAGTGTTTGGTTGTTTGGTTTATGCCTCTTCTTTATAAGCTCATAGAACAAAGTTTAATTCTAGAGCCAAGAAATCTATTTTTCTAGGATTTAAAGAGGGTACTAAGGGTTATATTTTGTATGATCTCAATTCAAATGAACTCTTTATATCCATAAATGTTATATTTTATGAAGATCAGTATCCTTTTAAGTATTCCCCTCACATCAGTCTAGATCAAACTCCTCAAATCAGTCAAGATCACACTCCTATGCCTGTTTTCATTCCTTCAACTTTTGATGATGCATTCTGTCCTGTTACATTCAGTCCAGCTGATTCTGCTCCTTCCAATTCTGATTCTATTCCTCCTACTGCACCCCTACCAATAAGACAGTCCATAAGAGTTAGAACAAAGCCTACATATTTGCAAGACTATCACTGCAACCTTGCATCCATCAACTGTGCCACTGTGTCTTCAGGTAAAGTACCATATTCTATTTCTTCTTTTCTCACATATGACAATTGTTCATCTCCTTATAAACATTTTTGTTGCAATATCACATCTCATTCTGAACCAAAAACCTATGCTCAAGCTTCAAAATTCGACTGTTGGAGGAAAGCAATGGATGCTGAATTACATGTGAGAAATGGTTGATCTCCCTTATGGAAAGGTTCCTATAGGGTGTAAGTGGATCTATTAGATCAAATACCATGCAAATGGTTCCATAGAGAGGTACAAGGCTCATTTGGTAGCGAAATGATACACACAAATGAAAGGAATTGACTACTTTGACACTTTTTCTCTTGTTGCTAAGATCACAACAGTTCGGGTTTTTTTTTATCTCTGGCAGCAATAAGAGGGTGGCACCTTGAGCAATTAGATGTTAACAACGCATTCTTACATGGTGACTTACCGGAGGAGGTTTACATGATTCCTCCACCTGGTTTTCCACTTTCCAATCCTTCTCAAGTTTGTAGATTACACAAGTCTCTTTATGTTTTAAAATAAGCAAGTAAACAATGGTATTCCAAGCTCTCATCTGCCTTAGTCTCTATTAGTTATACACAATCTCAGGCATATTACTCCCTGTTTGTAAAGTCTGCAGAATCCAAATTCACAGCCTTACTTGTATATGTTGATGACATAGTATTGGCTGGAAATGATTTTAGTGAAATCAGATTTGTTAAACAGTTTTTGGACAACAAGTTTTGAATCAAGGACTTGGGTCAACTCAGATTTTTCCTTGGCCTTGAGATTGCAAGATCTAAATTAGGAATTCTATTGAACCAGAGGAAATATACACTTGAGTTGTTGGAAGATTCAGGTGTACTTGCTACTAAGCCTGCGGTCATTACCTTTGATCCAACTATCAAGCTTTCTGCTGACACATGGGATCCCTTGGTAGATGCTTCTTCCTATAGAAGGTTGATTGGACGATTGTTATATCTAACCACCACTAGGCCTGATATTTCATATTCGATTCAGCACCTTAGCCAGTTTGTGTCTAAGCCTTTAGTGCCACATTTTCAAGCTACACAAAGAGTTCTTCGATATCTTAAGGCTTCCCCAGCCAAAGGCATCTTTTTCTCTGCCTCTAGTCCCTTGAAGCTAAGTGGGTTTGCTGATTCTGATTGGGCATGTTGCCCGAACACTAGGCGTTCTGTTACAGGATATTGTGTTTTAATTGGGTCTTCCCTTATTTCGTGGAAATCAAAGAAGCAGAGTACAGTATCCAGGTCGTCTACCGAGGCTGAATACCGTGCCTTAGCCTCTCTTACTTGTGAACTCCAATGGTTACATTATTTATTTCATGATCTTCATGTTCATTTTCCTCAACCAGCTTCTGTTTTCTGCGATAACAAGTCCGCCATTTACCTTGCTCATAATCCAACATTTCATGAGAGAAGTAAACATATTGAACTAGATTGTCATGGGGTTCGAGAAAAGCTCAATTCTAGCCTAATTCACTTACTGCCCGTGCCTTCTTCTTCTCAGCTGGCTGATGTTTTTACCAAGCCTCTACACTCTACTTCTTTCTCCTCTATTTTGTCCAAGTTAGGCCTATTGGATATCCATAGTCCTACTTGAGGAGGGTATTATCTAATAACAAATAAGTTACAAATTTGTTGAGTTAGTTAGGCAGTTATTTATGTATTAGTTACAGCTGGTACAGCTGGCAGGTAATTATGGAATAGTTAATTAGAACTTATGTATAAAGCTGATTATTTTTGTATTGTAAGAACTAAGTTGATTAATCAATGAATTCAACATTCATCATTCTCTCTTTTCCTCTGGTTACCAATATTAACAACAACCACAAATCCCTGAGGAAGTTATTCATCAATTAACCTCGACCCCCGTGGACCCTGCTGCTCCTTTGCAATACAACAACCTCGTATCCAAGTTCACATCAAAGCCTCTGCCTAATGCTTGCACAGTGTTGGTGGTAGTGCTCAATGCTGCTGCTACATGCTCCCCCATGACTCATTAAAAAATTGTTGAGCCACCTCAATATCTTATATCTTCATGCAATCAGAGGAAGACCCAATTTTGTATGGAATTGAAAGTTGAATAATTTAATTTAAGTAGTCCAAATTCAAAGGAATTAAAATAAATGACCTATTTATATAAATAAATTTGGGAAAAGGCGAAAAGCTAAGAAAAGATGAGATTTTTATGATGGAGCTATCATAGTCATTGAGGAGTTCAAGGAATTGGAAGTGGAGTGGATGATCAAGTTCATCTCTCCCATTTTCTGTTTCTTGTTCTTAACGAATTGAGGCAGTAAAGTTGATGGAACCATGACACATTTGCATGTTCATGTACCTCAATCTGAAGCTGCTATGAATCTCAGACCGACCAAGATCATCCAAAATCTCCTCTTACTTCTGCTGCCTGTGTTTTGTTTTCTCTGTCTAGTGTCTACAGTCTCTGTAAAAGACGGTGTTGGTTTGTCCAGAGCGGCATTGACTTCAGTCCTTTCGCTTTTCATCCAAATATTTGGGTTGCGTCATGCGCGTTCATTTGCCTAATATCTTAGATTAACATTTTTTTTTATGATATATGACTAAGTTTTTTTTATGATATATGACTAAGTATGTATTTAGATTAACTTATTTTGATTAATATATATTGATTTGAATGGAAAATATTTGATGTGTATAAAAATAATATTGTTAAAAAGAATCATCGCGTGAGACGTCTGATCGTATTTAAAGATTAATTTTTTATTTATCAAGTAAAAGAATATTATGATAAATTTTTTTAAAAAAATTAGCTTATTTTATATTTAAAATAATTTATAATAAAAAAATTATAATTTTATTTAAAAAAAAACAATTACTTTTTTAAAATAATTTAAACCATTAAAATTAAGAAATATTCATCTTCCATTGGATATCGTGGTCGAAACACATGCGACCGACTTTAGTGCCATGCTTTTTTTTTCTTTTTTTTTATTTTGTTTAGAGATAGTATAGATTATTTTTAAAATTCACAGTATCATTTAATAAACCTATCTACATTTTGTGTTGAAGATTTTGCTTAATTTAACGATCAAATTCAAATAGACGTAATGGTGATCACATACCATCTAATTGATAGCTTCAGTGGCCTAACATGATTTCCAATCTGGGCTAGAAATTGACGATGACACAGACCCAATGTGGCTTGCTGTTGGCTCTTATTTAGCCGTTGGGGGAATTATTTTGGACTTTCTAAAGTAAAGTTGTAATTTATTTTTGACAAATATTAGAAAAGGAAAAAGTTACATACTGAACAGATACTAAATATTAAGGGTGTTCAAATTCAAATCAATTAAAAAAAATAAAAAATCAACAAAAATTGAAATAAATTAAATTGTTTTGAATGAAAATTTTAAAGAATCGATCGGTTCGATTCGATTTTTAGTTTTATTTTATGAAACCGATTCAAACTGAACTGAACCGATGACTACACTTCATATACACTAAAATTACTTAAATGTCTATATAATATACACTAAAATTATTTTTATGTTTTCATTTCAGACCATTCCCTTCCCTCCCCCTTCAGCCTTCACCCCTTCCCCCCTCGCACTTCAACCCCCGTCACCTCTTCCCCCCCTCCTACTTCGTCCCCGTCTTGAGCCTCCCTCCCTCCATTCCCCCACCGTAAGTCCCCCCACTTCGTCCTCTCGTATCGCGTTGTCGTACCGCGCCTTCTCCCTTCCCCCATAGCGCCTCCCCCTTCCCCGGTCCCCCACCGCGCCCCATCCCCCGGCACATGCGGATTTGCCTCCACTCTTTAGATTTGCACCTCCCCCCTCGGATCTGTCTCCCCAATCCCCATCGTGCCTCCCCCTTCCCCCAACGCGCAGCTCCACCGTGCCCCCCTCCAGATCCGCTTCCAACAACTCCAACAACCGTAGACCACCATGTCTGAGGTGCAACCCTATTTTTCTTTGTTCAGATTTTACGATAACTTGGACTGATATAGAGGAGTTATTTGGTTACCCACAAAGTGTTTGGTAAAATGTCTGAAATAAAAGTCCTCATTGAATTATACTTTAGTCTCATCATAATGTTGCTGCTTGGGCTTTGTTTGCTATTAACGACTTCATTTTCTATATTTCAATCAGTTCTTAACTACATTGGCTTTGTTTGCTTTGAAGTAAATGCTATCATTATGTGTACACACTAAGCTATGCTTGTGTAACATCTGGAGCAGTAACATTACTTTTTTTAGCCTTCTATATTATGGTATTTTTTGGTCTCTATAATGAATACTAAAAACTATATTGGCTCTTCCATCATGGTAGATTTTAATCTTCTGAGATAATTTTACACCAGTGACTAATGTTTACCTTTCTTATATGGTTGATTTAAAATTGGTACTTTGTCATCACAGGTTGATATTTGGGGTTTGAAATTCTTGTTCAAGCCTTTGAAATGAATTGGCATGAATTGGTTAAAATTTGAATTATTCAATCCAATCCAAATCGATTAAAATCGGTTTGGATTGGATCGGTTTGGTTATTGGAATTCATTCAATACAAATCGAACCGATGATATTTACTTTGTTTGGATCGGATGATTTTTTATCTCAAAATCGATCCAAACCGATCCAAAAACACTCCTACTAAACATATCACACAATGACTGTTGTTGGGAAAGAACAGTGAGAGAGGGAGAAAAATAAAGAAAAAATGAAGGATAAATTAATTAAAGAGGATTGACAATAAATAAATAAATAAAGTGGTAATAGACACTTCTGATAACAAAAAAAAAAAAAAGGTGATAAGATAAGATATGTGAAGTTCATGTAGAAGTTTTATTTATGTAAATAACACGGCTCATTAAAAAATATCAAACACGTTAAAAGAAAGGCACCAGTTAGTTATTTGAAAGTTTATTTCAGTAATCATCCAAAAAATATTACTGGAAGGAAATAACTTAGGAAGTGTTCTATTGCTTCTGCCTAAGAAGAGAGCCTGTCAAAATTGGCAACGTTCATCCCATTTATTTAGTATATTAGCAGCTTCTAACTTCTAGTAAATGTACCTATTATTATCATGAATAAACTGGCCTACACAATCTTTGCAACGAGAGATTATTAGTTGCTTTCAAAGCCGTTTGTCTTTCTTTTTATCTTTAAATATGTATTATATCAGTTATAATATTAAAAATATAACAAAAATAAAAGATAGAAATGATTTATATAAATAATGTGATACATATTTAATAATATAGATTAAAAGATTTTTTATGCTCTAACAGAACTTAAAAATTTCTCCTTTCCAAGACAAGAATTTATTTATAAAAAAAACTATAAGTTGTATAAGTTATTAATTAAAGTAGGAGGTAAGGTGGTTTATAAGGCTTTATCCCATAATCCACATGCCTCTTTCTACTAAGCAGTTGCCGAGATTGCATAGTTTTTGTGGATTCTGCTTTTGTAACACCTATACTCCACTAGATCAATTTCTTACTTATTAATAAAATAAAACATGTGCAGATGAGACCACCTTCGTTGGCAAATCCCGACAGTGATTAAAGTGGGAGAAGTCATGTGGTTTGTAACGCTCCACCTGTATGTCTCAGTCAGCAATTGACATTTTGACGTGGTTAAATTTGTGGATCTCACATTTGTCACAAGAAGTTTAATTATGAAGTAAAGTATGTCTTATGTGGTTAGTGTATCAAACATGTGCTAAAAAAAGTATCAGACAATCATAGCTTTATTAAGGCTGCGCTATTTGTCAAAAGTTGCATTTTAAGTTTTAGCACGTGCGATTACCACATAGTCGTCACATTAAAAAAAATGAAAAATGTTCAATTTTACATATTTTTTTTTTTCTGCATTGTGTATTATATATATATTTTTGGTGAATATTTTACGTATTATATTTTTCCCAAATTATATTTCTGACAGATATATAGAGGTTAATTTTTTTTTTATAATTTTACCTTAAACTTGCATAATAGAACGAACATTTCAAAAATAAGCAATTCTACATGCATAAAACTAGTAAATTTAATTTTAATCCATTATCAATATAAAATTATTGTGTTATCTCATATTATCACATTACTAAAAATACATGATTTTTGAGTTAAATGTTTTGAAGCTATAGTTTTTTGATGGCCTACGAATAAAATTTTACACTCATAATACATCAAAATTAAACCCAAAATTATTTTGACAGAAACTCACATGCATATTACCATAATTAAAAACTGAGATAATTAAAAAGTGTAACTTCGAATATCTACCTACTAGCAATAGTTATCTATTTTTAGATTAAAGTTTAGACCCATTGAAAACACCATGATACCAAACTCCTACTATAGTATATTAACAAAGATTAATACATATACATTGACAAACTAAAACCACTCTTGACATATTATTACTCTTCTTACATAAATTATAAGATTATTCAAATCTCATGGCGATTAATATTTTTTTTTAAATGTATTTTGAGAATTTATAAAAGGAATAAATAAAAGAATATTACTTCTGAACAATTTCATTCTCTATTGCAAGTTTCGTATCATTTTCAAAGTCCCATCTTCAACTAACATCCACAAATATCAATAGAAAATAGAAGTATGTAGATGCTAGGTAATGCAGAAGACAAAAGTTCCTTAAACAATCTTATGCTTAAATAACCAGAAATATTCCAGATAAGAGATGCTACGCACAGTAGCATAATACACATAGCCATCAGTCGTTGACAATTGACAATCAGTCAATTAGCAGAAGCAAACTCTTAAACATCCTTCGGATACAATTACTTTATACACAGTAATTAATAACATTTCTCAAAAACAGGAAAATGTCTAACCAATGTGATCCTTTACAACAAGATAAACTAGATAATGTAAACAATCCTATTTTTTTTTCTTACTCTTTGAAGTCTATAAACAACATTCTATTCTTTTGTGGAAAATGTTACATCCTTCTAGTTGTCACCTTAGATGGTTACTCATAAATGCACTAAAATTATATACCGTAGCATGACAAATCTTTTCATCTACAACAAAAGGAATTTTAAAAAATTTACCACTCACTGTTAGTTTTTGGTCCTCTTCGAAGAAAACAAATGGCGAAGAAAAGCAAACTTTCCTTTGTTTCGGGCAGAAAACTCAGTAATGGTACCATTACTTGTTGTTGCCGCCTCAGGTTCATTGTCAGGTTCTGGCAAAGGAGGAGATGGTGGTGAGAGAGTAAAGAGAAATGCATTGAGCATGCGGATGATCTGACTAAAGCTTGGTCTCAAGTTAGGATCTTCAACCCAGCATGATTGTATGATAAACGCAAGATCAGGAGATATATCATCAGGAAGGGTAGGCCTCTCTTGCTGCAATCTCAAATGTAAACCATGTCATGATTAGCAAATAACAACAAATCCAATAACTCCCAACGAGATAGCTTTGGAAGTGAACAAATCAATATATTAACCTTAATCCTCCAACAACAGCATATATGACAGGATGATGTAGCGTACCACATGTATAAGGTAAGGAGGCATATTCTATTACAACTATCCACAGATCACAGTAGAGAAATTTGTATCAGCATTTCTAACTTGAGGCAAAAATGACAACCAGCTGAATGATGAATAAGCACCCAGTAATATCAAATTTAATACCTTAAATGCAGCAGCATATGCAGCCTGTAAATTGGACATCCCTTCAAAAGGCATGCGGTTTGTTAATAGCTCCCACAAGACAATTCCAAAGCTATACACATCAACCTTGTTGTTGTAGTGCTTTTTCTCTCCCTGACGCAATGTCACAGTACTGTACAACTGCAAAAACACGAGCTGTCATAAAAAAATTCCGTGTTGAATTGGAGGGTTTTACATAGGGAAGGAAGAAAAGAGAGAATAGAGACTTAAAATAATAAGATTATATTGATATTGGTGTGATGATGATGTGATACAAAAGACAAACCCAATAGTCCTATTTATACTAATACTGACTCTTAATCCTAATTAAATAAAGAAACAAATAAGGAAATATAAGGAATAAGAAATAAATCCTAAAAGATCATATATGACAATCTAAAATATTTCAAGATATAATAAAGATATTTTGAGATATTTTCAGATATTCTAACACTCCTCCTAAAGCTAAAGCTTACTAAGCTTTAAGCTTGTTACAAATGAACACTTAAAAAAAGAAAATAACATAAAAATAAATTGGGCTCCACAAAACATGGTTGGAAAGGCAACTCTGGTATGCTGAAGATGCCAGGGAGATGAGACATTGCTGGAAAGATAACTCAATAAGACGACTAGAATGATCATACAGAAATTTCTTGACAAGCAATCACACACAACAAGGCCCAAACTTCTCAAAACCGCATTTTGAAGCTTCAAATAACAATGTTGAAGACCAAAAACTTTGAAATTGAAACTAAGGCTGGCATGCATCACAGCCATGGAGCATTGATCACCAGCATGATTCATAAGTGAGATAGGAGAAATCACCATTGGCATGATTCACAATGGGAGGCTGGTATGAATCACAACCAAATTCATCACTTAATGAGTCATTGATGAGAAAGAAGCCACCAGAGGCTGGTGTGAGTCATAGCCAATATAAATCACCATTGGAATGATCGTCGACGATAAGAGAAGTCACCACTAGTATGGTTTATCCGTGGGAGAGAAGTCACCACCAAAATGATTGTCGGTGGGAAGAGAAGCCACTGGTATGATCCATTAGTGAGAAAAGAACGACATTACAAACACCGGCATTGAAGTATATGTAGAGATGGATTTATTTTCATTCTCCCCATCAATGCTATGCTAGCATCGGAAAAGAATCAAACAATAGCCAAAACTAGAGATAACCACCACAAAGAATGCCAAACAGCCACATGGAGGTCAGCGATGGTGTGGTGAGGCAAACGAACGACAAAGGAGTCTGGAAAGAGGGTGAAACAGCCATGAATCAATGTACAATGGCCAAAAACAGAAACTCCAATACACCTGAATGTCTCTGCACAAGTGTACAAGTATGTACAGAGGTCAGTTGATGGAGGTGAGCTCAGATCCGTGTAGAGGAGGCCGGGGCGAGTTGAATGAGACTGGCGGTTGCCAGAAAGGTGGTTAGATGCATCGGAGGAAGGGGCAGCGCGTGGGTCTACGCACAGAGAGAAGAGGGCGTGGGACCGCGTCAAACAGCCACCAGAGCTGCACCTTTGGGGGTTGACCGAACTCAGGCCGACGGTGCAACTAGTGAGGTCGTTGACCGAAAAAACCGACAGTGGAAGGCAGCAGTGGACGGTGGCAGCGACGGGAAGAAACCAGAGGAGAGAGTACGCGCGAAAAAAGATGGTGTTTTCTGGCAAACCGGAGTGGAAACACAGTTGGCCGAAAAAGATATAGAAAGAGGGTGCCAAAAAGAGAACTCGACAACCAAAGGCGGCTAATCGAAGTTCCAAATCTTTGGGACCTCGGCAGCGAATGTGATGAGACAGGTCAAGGAGGATGGTATCGTTCTAATACTATGTTGAATTGGAGGGTTTTAGATAGGGAAAGAGGAGAAGAGAGAATAGAGACTTAAAATAATAAGACTATTGATATTGGTGTGATGATGATGTGATACAAAAGACAAGCCCAATAGTCCTATTTATACTAATACTAGACTCTTAATCCTAATTAAATAAGGAAACACATAAGGAAATATAAGGAATAGAAATAAATCTTAAGAGATCATATATGATACTCTAAAATATTTCAAGATACAAAAAATATATTTTGAGATATTTTTCAGATATTATAACACCATGTATATAAACAAAATCTATATGGTAGGAAATCCATAATACATTTTTAATGGGCAGAATTTAGTGTCCTAAAGGGTCCTATATATGTATATTGCATAAATTGCAGGAGATTATATGGAAATTTGCTAAATGGCTTTTATCTGTTCAGTGAAATAATTAAAACTTACTCGACATAATTGTACCAGGTCTCCTCATTAGTAGAAATTTAAAGAAAAGGGATGATAACATTGGAATTGAACAAAGTCAACTGAAAAAATGAAACAACTATGCTACTGCCAATATCCACTCACAAAAAATGTAGTGATTACACAAAATCGAGGAAGAACTGCATGAAATTTATCAGTTCTAGACAGATAAATTACTTTGTCCACCATTCTGGCAAACCCAAACCATCTAAACTCAAATATTACTTGTGTATGTCATTGCTGGCCTTTAGTGCAATTAAGTTCAGGTCTCTGCAACTTGATGATTTCAAGTGAGACTCCCACTCATCCATCTTATATCACATCATTATAATAAACTATAATTTTAATATGATGAATCAATATGATAAACACCAAAAAGTGCCAGCTTTATCGGACCTTGGATAGTTTTCAGTGAAACATACCTCTGGTGCCATCCAACGGTAAGTTCCAGTTTCTGCAGTCATCATTTCAGTCACAGATTCTTCTCTTGCAAGACCAAAATCTGCAAGTTTAACAGACTTCTGATTTGCCGTAAGCAACAGATTGTCTGCATTGTGACAGTTTCAAAAACATAGTTGAAGAGAGCCACACTTATTAATTCTAGAAGTCATCAACTAAGCCTATATTTCATGCTATAACAATAATGTCAAAAACTACTATGCTTAGCGGTAATGGAGAGCAAAGCTCCAATCAAGAAATACAAGCTAATGCATGTTTTCACATGAAATTATCAGTATTTCCATCTCTACTTTCCCCTTTTTGATTTGAAAAGAGGATAGCAAAGATAAGTTTGACAAAAGTCAGAGTCATGAAGAAGAAAGTTTGGCAACCAAAACAAAAAAAAATCACTACAGGACAGCAGTGGCTACCAGATTAATTTATCCACCTTGTCAACACTATAACAAATAAAAATTTTTAGGTACCTAATATTGTAAAGAACATCTTAATTTCTAAAAAAGAAAGGAAACTTTTTTTTTTTCTCTTTAATAACATATAATACTGACTTTCAGGTGCCTAGAGTAACAAATTAAATATTCCTTCAGTATATGAATAGATTGACATGGGCTGGATAATGGCTATTATAGCTATGGAAACATTAAGGAAGAAAAAGATCTCAAGGGAAAAATTCACAATGCACTCCGTAGCAATTGAACAGAAAGACTAACAAATAGCACCCGCTATAACTTAATGACATTAAAGCCATGGAATCCATAACAAAACAACTGACATCTAACATACAATTTACCCACTACACATAATGTACTATATATACATAAGAGTACCAGGTTTCAGATCTCTATGAATGATCCCATTGGCATGTAGCCAATCCATTGCTCGAGCAATATCAAGGGCAAAGTTTATAGCCACATGAAGGTCTAATAGTTTAGGACGGATACTCATTAAATATTTCCGCAGTGACATCCCTGGTAATAGCTCAGTAACTATCACCATAAGAGGATCCTTACAAGCTCCAATAAACTGCAAAAAAATAAAATGAAATAAAATCAGTAAGAGCATTATCTTCTATAAGAGGAAACCATCAGTCACATACCAGCATGAAGAACAAAAGAATATAACAATATACTTCACATAAATACATAGGCCTTCAGTAAAATAAACAACTAAACAGATACAGAAAAGACCATTGCAGTTGGCATATATGCTACAATGGCATGGCACTCACCTTAACAAGATTCTCATGGTGGACACGGGACATCATATTAACTTCCCGAGCAAAACGATTTTCAAGGGCAGCTCTTTCTTCTGAAGTGCTCCCACGATGCAGAACTTTAATTGCAACAATTTGATCTCCATACCTGGAAAATATTAACCTATGCCTACATAAACCAGGACTCTAGCTGCCAGCAAATCACTTGATGTATACACACAAATATACAGTTGAACTATACTCCAATAACCATTAATAGTTACATCATTGGAATGAAAAATCAAATGCCCTTTCACAAGAGTTAGAAGTCAGTACTTCTTAAGTAAAATCAATAAGATGCAAATGGTCTTCTTGTTAATTTAAAGTGGAACCTATAAAAACTCAAATCAGTAGAAAGGGGAAATCCCAACTATATATTGAAATTTGAGGCATGTATTATATACCAACAACGAGTAATAGTTATTTACACCATGAGAAAGTATAAATAACTTAGCTGAAACATTCAGCCATGGCAAACATTGACTTCTTAGCACTTAACCATACCTAATAAACATCAAAACACAATAATTCCGCCAGCAGTTGGTGCAAAAATATAAAATTATGAAAACTATAAAATTGTAGATAAATATCCCACCACTGCAGGGTCTTACATGGAAGGGATTCTGACCAATTAATATGTTCACATGAATTCACAACCAAAAATAAAACACAAAAATTTTAAGAGTTATGAAATAGAAATACAATAACATCCAAGGCTTTGCCACTGACCTTCCTTCATAAACTTTGCCATGAGCTCCCTCACCAATCTTGTTCCCAATAAACAGTAGTTTGGGGTCAACCAGAAGACTCTCATCAATTGTTAGCTGCGTGGTTGTTAGCGACCCATTTGGGCTCACTGATTTCGATTCACTGCTCCCAAAAACCGATTCTTCACAATCTTTCCCTTCTCCTCCTATGTTCCTGTCTCTGAAACTCATGCTGCAACCTTAAACTATACCCCAATTCCTCATTTTAATCATTACCCACACAAGTTTTAATAATAATAATAATAATAACAATAATAAATTATCTTTAAATCCAACAACAAAACAAAACCAACCTCCCCTGAATGAATTTTCCTTTCTACATGAACAACATCTCCATAGTAAAAAAAAAACAAACTCCCAATTCCTCTAGGCTAATATTCCCCATCCAGAGCTAAAGCTTCTTCAAACTTTACCTCCACATCCAGAGCAAGCAAAAATAAAAAAATAAAAATAAAAAAACAATCTTTTCCTCACAGATGAACCTGAAAAGAATCAATAATTATCTTCTTCCTTCACTAGCCCCAAAAGTAGCACGCCCCTCGTTTCAAACTAGTCAAAGCTTTTGCTTCAGCGAGAAGCTGACCTTTCGGTGCAGTTCATCTTTAAAAAAAAAAAAAAACCCATTAAAGAAAAAGAGAATGAAGATAAGGGGAAAAAAAAAACTAAAAAGGAACTTACAGCAGAATCCAAAAAAAAATTCCCAGAAAAATTACATCCTAGAAAATCGGCAGAGCCTAGAGAGTGTTGAAAGTTGAAGCAAATGAAACCACAGCCACACACCCTCTTCAGGTTCATGCCTTTGAAGAATATTTGAGCTGAGTTTTCTCTCTCAAAAAGTGGGGTGAGCTTCGATGAAGAAGAAGAAGAAGAAGAAGAAGAAAGATATTCGGAGTATCTGTTCTGTTCCGACGAGAGAGTGAGAGAGTGAGAAAGTTGAAAAGTGGGAAGAGAGAGAAAGTGTAAGTGTGTGGTGGTGACGAATGTAATGTGTGAGGGAAAAAGAAAATAAAAGAAAAATATAAAAAGAGAGACCAATGAGAAAGAAACACGTGGGGAAATTAGGATGTTATAGTGGACGCGGCAGCATCAGCGATTCGGACGTTGTTGGTCGAGGATGTTTCAGATATGTATCACGTACGGACATATATCACCGTTTTCCGACTCGGCTCGGCTTCCTTATTTTGCCTCGTGCGAAATGATATATATATATATATATATATATATATATATATATATATATATATATATATATATATATATATATATATAAAAATAATAATGAATACATTAGGTAGCTGATGTCATTTATTTTTTTCATACAAATATTTTAATTATAATTCTAATTTTTTTATTTTTTTACATATTTTTTATATTATTTTTTATATAACTGATTACATTACTTTTTTTACTTAATTATAATCATAAAAAAATAAAAAAATGTGATAAAAAAATATAATGAGGTTAATATTTTATTTTAATTATGCTATTTTAATAGACACGAAGAGACCTAATATTTAAGAGATGTATACAAAGTATTTTTACTGCATAAAAATATTACAAAAGTAAAACTCTTCACATTTTTATTTAAAATTATAAAATAAAGGTTCAATAAAGATATGTTTTGATTTTTTATTAAAGTAATTAAATCTAACTTTTAATTTATAAGAAACAATTATTTAAATTATTATAAGTAATATTTTATTTATTAAATAATTGATGTGAGATTTTATTGTTCGATAAAAATAAATTATTGAACAAATAAATTGTAAAACAAAGGACAAAATTTATCTTTGTTTTGATAAAAGCATTAAAACTTTTTCCCAGTTTTTGAGAAGAAGATTTTGCGTGGAATGAGATGTACATCCCTTGTTATTGTATGGAATCCGAATCCTCATTATTTCATTTTTCAACTGGAGAAGGTGCAGTTATTAATCATTTGGCTAATAGATTATTAAATTATGTCTACTTTCAGTTTTTTATCTTAAAAATATATTTTTAATGGTAGAATTTATCTGTTATTTGAAAAAAAAAATTGCTGAGGATTCAAATCCTAAAAATTGAGACAAGAAAAATAAGTTTTGAGTGAGAAAAATTAATTATTTGATGTACGACCCTTTGTGTTTCACTTTCAAGTGATGGAAATATTTTTTTTTAACAACAGAAATAATTTATTTTAAATATTTGTAGTCGTCAACCCAGTAAACAAAACTTATTAAACTGTCAATTCAAATCGCCTAACAGCCATGGACTATTATGTTGTTCACTCTCTTTACGACTTTTCGCCAGTGAAGCAGTAACATTTGCATTATATACCTATATATATGAAGAGTTTTTTTTTTAACTGAATAAAGTTGAAGATTTATTTAACATTGAATATTATAGAATGTTGTATAATTCTGTAATTTTATTAATAATTAATTTAAACATTGATTTTTTTTAATAACTACAATTATTATTTTTGAAAAAACTAAAACATGTTGATTTATTTGTTAGATTGAAATTCAATTCAAAAATTCAAAAGCTAGCGATTGTACTGTACCAAAAAAAGTAGCGATTGTACTGATGCAACTAAGTTAGTAGTTATATTATTAGCCATTCTAAATAGATTGGTCTTTTTTCATATTACTTTCAAATTTTTTTTTCTTTTTATTAGGTTTAATGCATTATAAACCAATATAAACGTTTTGATAATTCAATTTAATAAGAAGAGCACATTAGTTATTCTAATTAATAATATTGGCTTTTGTGTCAATGGGTTTTAAAAAGTTAGTTTAACAGAAATGTATAGTTTTTAATTTCAAGTAGATTGTAATAGCGGGACCCAATCATTTTCGTTTTTTAATAAAAGTTTGATAGAGTATCATAAATGACTGTTATATAAATGTCATCGTAGTCTCAGTCTGGCCCATTAGGCCCATCTCCACTTGAAACTTATAACTCTAGTGTTAGTTAAATTAGTTAAGTCCAATTAGCAAAGTTAGCTGTGGTTGTTATAGTTAGTTACTTTGTTTTCCCTTATTTAACTAACATCACAACTAATCCACCTACTTTAGAACTAATTACCCAATTAATCTTCTTACTAGAAGCATGATGTATAAATACTCCTATACAGTAACTCATAGACAAGTTAACAACTCACTCATTTCATTCAAAAGAAATTTTCTTTTACTTTTATTCAAGCAGAAATTTTCCTTTATCAGCTCTCTCAAGCTTTACATGGTATCAAAGCTCCATAAATGAGCATTATTGTGCCACTCTGGTTAATTCTGATTGAAACTATCCACTTCTAGTTTGTTATTCCTTCAATTCTCACTCAAAGTGAAAGAATTATCAAGATTCTGTTATGAAAAATCAAAATCCCACAGTAAATCCAGTTTTTAGATCCTCTGAGTCCTTTTTTTCATGCACCCTAATGAGAATCCAGGTACAATTCTAGTTTTGATTGTTCTCATTGGTAGCAATTACCACACTTGGGCTAGAGCCATGCGGATGGTATTGTATTCAAATAACAAGATTCAGTTTGTTGATGGGTGAATTCCTTAGCCGAATGCAGCTGATCCAATGCGTGTGTCATGGGAGAGATGCTATTATCAGGGTGATGTGTTCAAAATCTCGGAGATATTTACGAGAAGAATTGTCAATCACCATCTACTTTACCTATTTGAAAAGTTTGTGGGAAGAATTATAAAATTTTAGACTCGTTCCATCCTGCACATGCCAGATACCTTGTGTTTGTAATCTTGTGCCTACAAATAGAGCTTATAGGCAAAGTGATGATGTCATAAGATTATTGAAATATTATTCTTGAGCTACTACAAGATGCAAGTCTCTTAGGTTCTAAACCTGCTAGTACCTGTACCCCCATGGATTGCTCTCTCAAATTTTGTCTATTCTTAGATATCTCAAGTTACAAAAGATTGATAGGCAGATTGTTGTATCTAACAATTGCCAGGCTTGCTATCTCTTTTGCAATCAGCCAACTTAGTCAATATCTAAGCTATCTATTGGGAAATGCCAGCATAATTTTCCTCCTCTGTGAACTTAAAAATAAGTACTATGCGGAAGCGTAAAATAAGTGTAACAACAACACCAGAAAATTTTTAGCGTGGAAAACCTTCTCAATGTGAGCAAGAAAAAACCACGGGACCCGTAGGTCACTTAAACCTCCACTATAAAATAATGGGAATACAAAAAAATACAATAATATTGTATCTTCAATTTATGGATAAAACTCTCACAAATTGGCTCACTATTTTTCTCTCACTATTTTTCTCTCTGTGAGGAGGATACAACTCTTGTTGCTATGCTCTTCTGTTTGGTTGTTCTTCGGATGAAGTAATGGTTCTCTATTTATAGAGAACTATTCAAGCCTTACAATTAAGGCTTCTGCCAACCACTACCAATCCACCGAATCTGCACATGCCATCCACCGAAAACAAAAAAAAAAATTCCTTCAATTGTTGACAATAAGTCACCGAAAAGGAATGGTTAGACTCCAACAATTCTCCCCCTCTAGTCAAAGGGAAATATCCTTAGATTAGTTTGGGGTTGATGCTAAGCCTGTTACTTCTTTGCAAACTTCTAACTTCTCTTTAGGTAGAGCTTTTGTCATCATATCTATCTCGTTGTCTTTGGTATGTATTTTCTTAATCTACAATAGTTTACTTTCCAACACATCACGGATCCAATGATACCTTACGTCGATGTGTTTCGACCTTGAATGAAATGTCAAGTTCTTGCTAAGATGTATTGCGCTTTGACTGTCGCAATAGATAATATAACTTTCTTGATTCTGGCCTAACTCTTGCAAAAACTTCTTCATCCACAGGATCTCCTTGCAACCTTCAGTGATTGTAATGAATTCAACTTCTGTGGTGCTTAAAACAATGTACTTTTGTAGTCATGATTGCCATGAGATAGCTCCCCCTACAAAAATAATTAGATATCCCGACGTAGACTTTCTTGAATCCACATCTCCTACTATATCTGCATCTGAATACCCAGTGAGCATTAGATTTCCATTGCCAAAGCACAAACACCTTTTGGCAGTTCTTCTCAAATACCTTAGTATCTATTTCACAGCATTCCAATGCTTCTTTCCTTGATTCGATATGAATCTACTCACAACTCCAACAGCATAAGCAATGTCTAGTCTTGTACAGACCATTGCATACATAAGACTATCAACAACAAAAGAATATGACACCTTGCTCATTTCTTCCTTTTCTTCCTCATTCCCTGGACATTGCATCTTGCTCAGTTTAAGATGACCAGGTAATGGAACATGAACATGTTTGACATTATGCATGTTGAACCTTTCAATAACTTTCTTGATATAGTCTTCTTGTGACATCCACAACATTCTTCTAGAACGATCTCTAATGATCTTTATTCCAAGAATCTTCTTTACTGCACCAAGATCTTTCATGGCAAATGATTTGCTCAATGCCTTCTTGAGAGCAACTATCTTTATCTTATCTTTCCCAACAATCAGTATATCATCAATATACAACAATAATATGATGGATTCACCATTTCCATAGTTCTTCACAAACACACAATAGTCTGCGGAGGTCTTCTTAAAATTGTGTTGAGTTATGACAAGATCAAACTTCTTACACCATTACCTTGGAGCTTGCTTCAGACTATAGAGGCTTTTCTTCATACGACACACTAGGTGTTCTTTGCCTAGTTCTTCGAAACCTTCTGGTTGTTTCATATAAATTTCTTCCTCTAAGTCTCCATGTAAGAATGCTGTATTAACATCAAACTGTTCTATTTCTAAGTCTAGTTTTGTAGCTAGACCAAGGATCGCTCTAACGGATGTCATCTTCACCACTGGTGAGAATATTCCTTCAAAATCTATGCCTTTCTTCTGGTTGCACCCACTCACAACAATCCTTGCTTTGTACCTGGGGTTTGGGTTGTTCTCTTCAGTCTTGAGTTTGAATACCCATTTATTTTTTAATGCCTTTCATCCATTTGGTAATCTTACCAAGTCATACGTCTGATTCTCTTTCAGGGACTGTATTTCTTCTTGCATGACTTACATCTATTTTTCTTTATCATTCGTCTCAATGGCTTCCATGAAACTTTGAGGTTCCCCTTCATCAGTGAGAGTGACATAATCATCTGAGAAATGCCTTCTTGATGGTTGTCTGACTCTCGTTGATCTTCTTATTTGAGGTTCTTGTTCTACCTGATCAGTCTCCATCTGTTCTCCCTGCATTGTTTAACTTTGTTCTGTCTGGTCAGGTTGTTCCGTCTGATCAACTTACTCCATCTGATGAGGTCGTATTGTCTGATCAGGTTGCTCATTCCTTTGAGGAATCTCTCCCCCTGAATTGTGTACCACAATGGTCTTTGGCTTCTTAGATTGTTGAATATCTTGGATTGTCTGATTTTCATAAAATACCACGTCTCTGCTCCGAACAATCTTCTTGTTTACAGGATCCCATAATCTGAAGCCAAGTTCATCACTTGGTGAATCAAGGTATATGCATTCATTCGTCTTTGCGTCAAACTTTGCTCTTTCATCTTTAGGAATGTGGACAAATGTCTTACACCCAAAGACTCTCAAATGACTACACGAAGCTTTCTTTCCAGACCATACTTCTTTTGGAATCTTTCCATTTAAAGGTCTTGAAGTAGACAAATTGATCAAATCAACTGCAGTTTTTTTTGTTTCACCCCAAAATGCCTTGGGGAGTTTTGCATGAGAAAGCATGCTCCTGACTTTCTCTACAATCGTTTTGTTCATTCTCTCAGCTAGTCCATTCATCTGAGGTGTCTTAGGGGGTACTTTCTCATGTCTTATCCTATGAGTCTTGCAATAATCCTCAAATGGACCTCTATACTCTCCGTCATTGTCAGTTCTCAAGCATTTCAGCTTTCTTCCAGATGCTCGTTCTACAGAAGCATGAAACTCCTTGAAAACTTGAAGAACTTGATTTTTCGTCTTCAATGAATACACCCACACTTTCCTAGAGTGGTCATCAATGAAGGTAACAAAGTATTGGGCACCGTCAAGGGACCTTTCAAATGTTGAGCAAACATCTAAGTGAACAAGATCCAGAATATGCTTTCTTCTTCTTGCATCATCTAATCTTTTGAAAGATACTCTGTGTTGTTTGCCTGCTAAGCAGTCTTCACAGGATTTAAGTGGCTGCCCTTTTATGTTTGGAAGATAGTGTTTTGCTAAGATTTCCAGACCCTTCTCGCTCATGTGGCCCAATCATTTGTGTCATAATTCTTTGCTTACGTCTTGAGCAACATTCATCTCCTCCTTATATATCTTTCCCTGTATAATGTACAGAGAGCCTTCTTTTCTGCCACGAGCAGTAATCATGCTTCCTCGGCTGAGTTTCCATCTGTCGGTACCAAACTAGTTTATCATTCCGGCTTCATCTAACTTTCCCACTGAGATAAGGTTCAGGCGCATCTCTAGAACATGTCTTACCTCCTTCAGCACAAACTTGTTTTCATTCTCAGTCATCAAAGTTACTTCACCAATACCAACGATTTTACTCGTGACATGGTTACCCATTTTCACCGTACCAAAGTCTCTTTTTTTGTATGATGAGAAAAATTCTTTATGAGGAGTTACGTGGAATGATACTCCGGAATCAATTATCCACATACAATTATCGAATGCAATGTTTAGATAATTTTCTTCTCCGACAAGAAATATAGTCTCATCATTCGAGGCCACTGCAGTAGTTGTTCCATCTTCCTTCTTCTTCTTTGGGTTAATCTGGTCAGGGTGGACTGTTCCATCCTATTGGTCTCTCTTCAAGAATCTGCACTCAAACTTTCTGTGGCCCGGTTTGCCACAGTAATAACAACTTAGTCTAGTGCGAGATTTGGATCTACCTTGTGATTTTCCACGACCTCCTTTTTCACGATTCTTACTCATTCCTCTGTTGTCAACAACGTTGGCTTCAAACTAGTTGTTCAAGCCCCTTTCTCTCCGTCTTGACTCTTCATTCAGCAAATTATCTGTAACAGAATCCATGCTAAGTTTTCTTTCTGGAGTAGAATTGCTGAGAGTGACAACTAGAGTATCCCAACTCTCAGGTAGAGAATTGAGGAATAGAAGAGTTTGCAACTCATCATCTATCTTCATTTTTGTTTTCGTCAGTTGATTCACAATACCTTTGAAGGTATTCAAATATTCGATCATGTTCTGACCGTCCGAGTACTCCAACTTCACCAATCGTCTAACAAGGTGGGCTTTATTCCTAGGCGTTTTCTTTTGAATCAAGGATTCAAGTTTCGTCCACAAATCATACGCGTTGGTATAAGTTGATACATGTTCGAACAAACTTCTGTCAATATATTTTCGAATCATAGCTACTGCTTGTCGATTCTGGAGCTCCCATTCTTTATCGGTCTTCCCCTCCGATTTATCTTTTTGGGTGATTGGCTCATGCAAATCTTTACAGTATAAGTAGTTTTCCATCATCAGCTTCCAATAGGAGTAGTTATCTACAGTTAGCTTGAACATATCTCCATCATGAGTGACAGCTCCCTCCATCTTGAGTTACATAGGCCAATACCGTATATGTGAATAATGCCATATAGCTGTATACTGAAACAATAATTGTAGTATGCAAACAGTGCACCAGGTAAGTTCCCAGGAAAGAGAAATGGGTCACTAATGGACACACTTAAGTACCAAGTCTTTCTTAGTCAGAACTTTCCTAGACAGCACTTTCACACCACCACACGTTATTCTCAGCAACGAAAATAATTCTTTTCTGATGTGGAAGATCAGACAATGCTGCAACTACAGAGCATACTAAGAATTTTCTTATGAATCTGGCACCTAGTATCCGAGAGCTCTGATACCACTATTGGGAAATGCCAACATAATTTCCCTCATCTGTGAACTCAAAAATAGGCACTATGCGTAAGCGTAAAACAAGTGTAATAATAACACCAAAAAAATTTTAGCGTGGAAAAACTTCCCAATATGAGCAAGGAAAAACTACGGGACCCGTAGATCACTTAAACCTCCACTATAAAATAATGAGAATACAAAAAAATTCAATAATATTGTAGTTCTCTATTTATAGAGAACCATTCAAGCCTTGTAATTAAGGCTTCTGCCAACCACCACCAATCCACCGAATCTACATATGCCATCCATCGAAAACAACAAAAAATAAAATTCTTCCTTCAGTTGTTGACAATAAGTCACCGAAAAGGAATGGTTAAACTCCAACACTATCCTATGTGGAGCATCATCAAGTAGCATTTAGGATCCTCATATATATAAAGAATTCTCCTGCACAAGGACTTTATTTTCCTACAAATTCCGATCTCCAAGTTAAAAGGATTTAGTGACTCAAATTGGGTTGCTTGTCCTAGGGGATCTGTTATTGGTTTTTGTTTCTTCCTAATTTTGGTTGTTATAATTAGTTTCCCTTATTTAACTAACACCCCAACTAGTCACCTAGTTTAGCATTAATTACTTGATTAATCTTCCTAAAATTATAATGTATAAATACTCATATACAGTAACTCAAGGACAAGTTAACAAGTCACTCATTTCATATAATAGAAAATTTTCTTCACTTTCTCAATTTTAGACATAGTCTATGACATTTAAATTATTATTTAATATATGTAAAGTTACAAAAATCATGTTAAAAATACAACTATTTATAAAAATAAAATTATATACGTTAAATAATTATTTAAATATCTAAAAAATGATATAATAAATCGTACTTACTTAAAAATTTATCTACTTCTTAAACACTTTTACAGTTTTATAACTCCTTGTAACTATATAAAACAAAAAAAAGAATCCCATATGACTGTATAAGAATTATTTTTTTTTTCCTTTTAGGATAACATTTGAGTCATTTATGATTGAAGAATATTTAAAAGTATACCCAACTTTTGTTCACATAATTCGAGGTCAAGGATGATGAATAAATAAAGTTCTTTTTAAAGTAACAATTCTAATATTTAAACATCTGATACCGAACACTATAAATAAAGTTTACCTAAGGCCACAATCCTTTTACTATTATCAACCATTATTGGGTATTGTCGATTTGACAACTTTAAAATATAAACTATACAATAATTAAGTCCTACACGATTTAAATTTTGATATTGAAAAGGTCTTTAATTAAACATAATTATAACATCCTTTTTTCTGCATATTGTGGATTTAAATCCATTTAGTTGTACTTTGAAGAACGAAGATGCCTATTGAGCTAAGCTCATTAACAGGTAACCATAAGTTGAGAACTTGTTTATGGTGCATATTATTAAGAATTAAAGTGGTATACATTGTGAATATAAAAAGTTTTATACTAATATTTTTATATTTTTACTTTTATTTTAATTACTATAAAAGAAAAGTAACAATAAATATTGATTTATCAAAATATTAATAAATATTAGTATAAAATTTTATTATACTGACAATGCATACTAATTAAATTCTATTACTAATATGTTATAATAATTTTTTTTAAATTAGATATATTGATCAATACAAGGGTGATCAAAATTTAATCCAATAACTAATAATAATACTCATAATTATAGACATCAAATTTTTAACTTAAAACATAAAAGTTAATGTAAAAGGAGGATACATAGAGAACAAAGCATATAGTCTAGTGGTTGGTTGACAGATGGTTCTTTAGATGCAATTAACACATCTCGAATGATGTGAGTGTGGTGGAACCTATCGCACTAAACGCTCTTCCTCTGACTGCTAGGAGCATCATGTCAATCAAAAGTATGTAGTTGTAGTATGCGTCTGTGTTTTGTGTATGCTGTGGTTTAGCATTTGTAAGGAACCAACCACCATGAAAGGTAGAAGAAAAGCCAGAATTATGTAGGTGAGAGCCCCAAGCTACTTCCAAACAACATAGACCCGATCAGCAAGTGCAACACAGTCTTTGGGAAAGCTTTACAAACTAGGCACAAAGCAGAATCTACGAGCCCAAGCTTGCTGCGGTGCTCATTAGAAGCAAAGCAATTCTGTCACGGAGATATTCTTGCATAAACCTAGAACATCCAATTGAGTGTATCAAACCAATTAACATTTAACATTTTCATAAAATTTTGTATTTTTAATTGTAAAAACATAAAATTCTAAAAAAATTTTAAGCACTAATTGATCTGGTATATTTAACTTGAGTGCTCAAGGTTTAAGCAAAAATTTCTCTTCTGTCATGTAAGTAGAATCATAAGAAACACTAAAGTTTTTTATAAGAGTTGATTGTGTGTGGACCTACATAACTGTCCGTTAGACAAAGAGTATCAGACTCATAAAAACTCTGTATTGGACTGGTGAATGATGATATTGGACCTATTACTGTCTGTTTAATTATTCATTTTATATGCCTAATATTAAATATACTACGTGACTACGTGAGTCATATAAAAGAAGTTTTAAATTACTCAGTTTTGGTAAATACTATGCACTCAAAATATCCTTGTGCAGTATCAAATTGTATACTGATTAATTGAGTAGCTCTGTAAACGATGTAGGGGTAAGTATAGAGTATAAATAAAAAAAAAAAATTGTGGTATTATGGTTGGTGGAATGCATCTCTGATTTCTGAAAACTTTACCCAGAAAATTGATTGAGGATCACGACATCAGGCTGTTTAATTACTTGTACCATCTAATTATGATATATTGCTTAAAAAATTCATCCTCAATGAGTTCACAAACTAAGCTTTTCTTATGTATATGTCAGTGAATATGAAGGAAAAGAATGAAGAAATAATGTTTCTATTCCCAACCATAATGAATGAATAATGAGAATGCCTCGTATTTGGTTGTTTACTGGAGACTATCACTGCACAAAATTGATTTTAAAAATGTCATAAATCAGAATTAAGGAGCCCACTTTCCTCATCATTTACATTTTCCTCTTCTGCACTTCTCTGAGCTAGCTGCTCAGCTCTCTTAGTTTGGTGCCCCCAATCTGTCTGAATCAATGTGTACACCATCATACAAAAACATGAAATCTGTGCTGCTAACATTCCAGACCATAATCCCTCCAATTCATATCTGTATATGAAGGATGCAAAAATAGCAACTGGCAATCCAATTAGGTAAAATGCACACAAGTTTATTCTTGCACCCACATAAGGACGTGCAGTCCCTGATAAGATCCCACATGCAGCTGTTTGAGGCCAATTACCAATCTCACATAACCCCAAAATTGGAAGTATAGTTGTGATCATATCAATAATTTGTGTCTCATTTGTGAAAAGCTTTCCCCACACTTTCCTCACAAACATCAAGAAAATGAAGGCAGAGACCCCAAGTGCAAATGCTATGAAAAGACCAACCGTTGCTGTACTTTGGGCACGGGAGGGTTGCCCTGAACCTAATGAGTGACCAATTCTTGTTGTCAAGGCAGCACTTAATGAAAATGGGAACACATACAGGAATCCAGTTGTTTGAATAAGGATTCCCATGGTAGCAACTGTGGCTTGCGGATTGCTTAACAAGCCACATAGAAAGAGCATTATCTCATAGCACCACCACTCCAAGCACACTGAAATGCAACTAGGCAATGCCAAACTTAGTAATGGTCCCCAGCCATGGAAGGCTGAGAGAACTGTAGCTCCTTGCCAAGGTTTTAATGGTTTCTTTGACACAAGAAGATAAAGCAATAAGCATAGAATCATGTTTATGGAATTCAAACCTGTAGCTAATGCAATGCCTTTTACCCCTAACTTCAAATATGTAGCCAAGAAATAATTAATGGGAAGATGCAAAATGGCTGCAATAGAGGCAGCTACAGCTAGTGGGGCAGTTAAGCCTTGGGTTCTTAAGAAAGTCCTCAATGGATTGAGATGAGCTTGAGCTAGCAATTCTGGAATTGAGAAGACCATGTAAACTTGGGCAACCTTTGTGACTTCTGGGTCTTGGCCTAGCCACTGAAGGATGGGTGACATGTTTAGCCATAGTAGTGAAATGGGTATGGCAACAACAAGGAGGAGACACACAGTTTTGCAAAAGGTTTGGCTGAGAAGTGACCATCTATTGGCTCCATATGCTTGGCAACAAATTGGATCCATTCCCATGGTAAGACCCTTGAGGACTGAATTAGCAGTAATGTTGGCAAACCCAAGTGCGAGTGAACCTCCAGCTAGCTCTACTTTCCCTTGGCGACCCAAGAAGAGCATAGAAATGGCAGTTCGAGAGTACAAAAGCAGGTTAGTCATCATTATGGGACATGATATCTTTGCAACCGATTTCAACTCTTCTTTCACCTGCATGCAATTACATTTCATGTACATTTGTCAACAAAAATTCAGTATTATACATATTTATTTAGAAACTAAACTATGAGATCTTTTAATTTAATTTTTTTTTCTGTTTAAAAAATAAATTTGCTTCAATTGGCAATTATAGTTGAAGTTACAAACAGTCTTCGGGAACACTCTTCAACCAGTAAAATAAACAGTCTTTAGTTATAGTTACAAACAGTTTTACGTGTACATTGTTTATTAATGGCACAAGTTGAAGCAGAAATTGTGGATAGAAGTTACTTCATCAATTTATTTATTTATTTTTTTAAAAATTGTCTTTATGGACAATCTTTATTAGATCGATTGCATTAAAGCTTGCTTGCTTAGAGAATTTGAGTTTTCCTTTTCCTTTTCCATTTTTTTTTTCCCTCCGAGGCCAAAAGGAATGGAGTGATGGAGTTGATGAAAGGCATGGATTACCTTCTATTTCCAGTCCAAGTTTGGGCTTTATGTTTTGCAAACGATTAGTATTGGGCTTCAGAATAAGTTTTGTATTATATATTTTGGATCGAGCTTCTTTCGTAGTTTAGATTATAGTTTTTGAGATCATGATTTGATAATATTTATGACATATTAAATAATAATTTCAATCAAAACATGTCTCAAGAAATTAATTACCGAGAATGTTTATAAACTTATATGAAATTCTAAAAGCCCAAGTAAAAAGTGATAAAGCATCCTAAAATTAAAAAACAAAAAAAAATTGGTTGGGTTGAGTTTGTATTTTTTTTTTCGTTGTATGGTTTGAGAATCTCAATTTATAATATCACCCAACCATTGTGGGTTTAGAGATTTTTTGACCCAATTCAATTTACATACCGAAATCAACCTACCGTTTGTAGGTTGGGTTTGGTTAGTTTGAATTGTGTGAATTCATGGATTGACCTAAGTTATTGAAGAGCACTAATAATACTTATATAAAACTTATATTCTCACAAACCTTTCATAGATTCTAATTAATGCAAATAATTGGATAACATCTTGGTCTTACTGTAATTTTTTTTGAATGACCCAAATGACCCTACCTTAAAATCTGTGAAGAGTTTATGAAGATAAAATATATACAAGTATGGTTAGTTGGTAACTCTATAATTCTATATTGATTGGCCTCGACCACATAGAGTCTAAAGTAAGACCAGCCCCCACCTTAAAATGTGGTAATTGCATAATTTGAGCAACTTAGCCAATTAGACAAATTAAGGTTATGTATTGCCAACCTAGTTAAGATTTTATAATTATTGTGCCCCTTTTTTCAATCCAAAATATAAAAGCAAAGAAGACATTTTTTTTTTTTTACGATTGCATAAAATGCATTTTCTATAGAGGAGGTCCGTGATCAAGCGGTCTCTGAAAGAGCAAAAGATAATAGCTTCTACACATTAATTAGAAAGAGAATTTTTTGACATTATAACTCTCAACTCGTATCATATTAATTAGAGTAAATATTCAAATCAATTAGTTGTCTAAAGATATACAGGACATTAGGTTAGTTCTCTAAATATTTTGAATATCAAGTTGATCCCTTAATATTTAAAAAGAATATCAATTTAGTTCTTTAATATATTTTTGAACATCAATTTGATTCTTAAATAAATACTTTTTTTATGTTATAAAAGACTAAATTGATGTCTTAAATCTTTATAAGATCAACTTGATTCCCGTGCATATTTGGAGGACTAATTTAAACATTTATTCTATTAATTATATAATTATTTGAATCATCATTGTCTCTAATTTAATTATTGTGATTTTTGTTTACAAAACAAATGTTATAGACTTTGGGCTTATTTTGAAAACTCAATTTAATATTTTTTATTTTAATATTAAAATTATTTAATAATTTTATTTAATATTTACTAAAAATAATGTTAAGTAAAAAATATCTATATGAAATATGAAAATATCACCTAAGACATTCAGCATCAACTGTGGCGTGTTACCAAAGTAAAAGCCAAAAAGCCCCAACCAAATAAAACAAGTAATAAATTACCAATTAAAACGACTTCTTAGCAATTTCGACATTTTTATATTCTACACGTAAAAACTATTCTGATTACTTTGCTATTTGCTTGATAAAAAATGTTTGGTAATTAAGGAGACCTCTATTAGAATTTGAGAGGATGAGAAAATAACATGCAGGATGATTAAACCCTCCACCCTACAGCAGCCCCAACACCTTAATGACCAGGAGTACCATGAGAGCTAAGCCTCACAAGTATATTAAAAAAAAAATTACAATGTTAAAAATAGTTTGTTTCTTATAATTTCCCTCCATACAATATGGACACGACTTTATTTCATTAAATTATACTAATTGTGAGATTATCAAATATTTTGACTTTTTGATAAAGAAAGAAACACACTTCGAAAGTAAAATCAGCAAAAAAGAAACTTAGCAGTTTGCAGAACAAAAACACACCCACCGAAAGTGAGAGTTACAAACCTCAGAGAGAGAAAGGCTAGGGAGCAGTGCAGTGAGGAGGTGATGTAGGTGGCAAAGAAGGCCTTGAATGAATCTGCCACAGCCACTGTTGCTAGTTCTCATTCTATCCTCATGGTACTCTGCTCTCACCTTTGAAGTCACATGGTCACCATCTACAATTCCTCGAGATTCAGTACCAGTGCACATGTTATATATCATAGTTCTTGCTAGAAGCGATATATAAAAGAAACCTAATAAGATGTACCAAACAACACCAATTTTAGAGTCCATATATTTTTATAACAGCTCGGAAAGCTAGGAATCAAAAGCAAACACATAAAGGAATAACAAAAAAAGAATCGAAGGTCTTAGAAGTGATGAAAAAAATCAACTTGTTGAAATTGTGTAACCTGGTTTCTAAATTACTGAATGCATAAAATAGGGAATTTTTTATCTTTTATTTTTGGCCTACCGGGATATCATAAAAAAATGAAAAGAACCAAACCTTGATATCCAAAAAACGATGTGTATGAACACTCAAGGATGTAGTTAGTTAGGCCTCTCAGCTCTCCTTGGCCATGGCATTGGAAGTGTAACTGCAAAAGAAGATGGATACGACAGAGATGTGTTTTGGGACTCGTAGAAACAAAACCCTTTCCAACTTAATCAGTACATCCCGCAAACCTTTGTGTTTAATTTATACTTGTACTTAATATTGCAATTACTTAAAATAATAGCCATCGCTCCTACCACTCACCTTTCTTGTTTGCTTCATGGAAGATTTTTCTTTTTAACCTAATAATAATCTAATGTCAAATATCTCGTGAACAGAAATCTGCGTAAAGTGATGATCTTTTCATATTTTATTTATAACTTCCCCTCCACATATAATTCTTAAACGTTTTCAGTGATAAGATGACAACATAGTTAAATAGAATACTTATAAGAATAATGATATTTATACATAATTTTTTTAATTGTGAGATTCTAACTTAAAATTAATTGAAATTAAATTAAATGATTTAACAGATATATAAACTGCATCCAAAAAATTGAGACGAACGATGTGAAACTCTTAACATTAACAATGAAATTCATCATAACTTAGATTTACAACCTTTATTTAAATTCTCATTCTCGAATGGGATCACTTGAGTTAAATGAAAGAAGCATATATTTTTATTTTAAAAACAAAACGTAACTCTTAAAATTTGTGCATCAATTAAAAAGTGATAAAAAAAAAAGAAACAAAAACACCGATGAGAAATTTATGAAAAATTTGTATCTGCAAAATAGCAGTGTTGGATGCATAACGTGGTTGTTAATTTTCTATATATCTAACGTCAACTTGGCAAAAGTATCGTCTACTAGCGAGCAGTTGTCAATATATAGTTGCTATATTGAGACATAGAAAGGGTTGGATCATGAGTGGCATAATTAAGTATTAGGCTATTACCAGAACATGATGGGAAGAAAAGAACTGTCATCATGTTGCAAAGTAAAAGCACGTGAAGGCTTCTCCTTCCTATTTAGGTCGAGCTATCTTATTAACTAGTTATTCACAATGTATTCACATGTTTTGCCACAAGTGCCAATGGACTTCCTTTCAAATGTGTTTTGTCATTAGCTTTATGAAAAAAAAAAACAAGAACAAGTATTATTTACACACTCTTTAATTTAATATCTAATATATTTTATACTTGTATTATATACATCAAAATATCTTAGTTTATGTAGACTTGCATTAAATTTAATTTTTTTTAAACCAACAACGGTCTATGATAATAACTTAATTGTATATTTTTTTTATAAAAGTAGACATTATTATATTTTATTATATTTAATTTTAAAAATTTTATAATACTATTAATTTATTTATTTAAAAATTTATTAATTTAATTATTATGATAATTATAAAAAAATTATTTAAAAAGTCTTGGATACATTGAAGGCATAATACTAAAATGAAGTATAGAAAAGTATAAGGCATGTGGGGTTCATGATCCAAGCAAAAAGGCATGGATGAATGAAAAAAATTACAAGAGAAGGGCTGGACAGTGGACACTTGCGTCACATTCCAATAAGTTAAAAAAAGTGATGTTGTTGGGCCCATGCTTGCAATTTGTTCTGGACTATCTTTTAATTTTTATTCTAGTAAAACGTTGTGAACAAAGAAGAAGAAAAATAGTATTAACGAATAATATTAGTGAGATAATTTTATTATGTTTTAATTTTTTTTATATTTTGTTAAATTCTTTGCATGAAGAAGATGATAAAATCTTGATTATTTTAGTATTGTTATGTTAAATTATTTTTACTCAATTTCAAGATTTAATGTTTATTGATTTTATTTTCTTATCAAATTATATAAATAAATTTTTATATGAGTTTAGTCATATTTTTTTTATGTTTTATATTTTATTTGTATTATCTTAGTATTAGTGGTAATTGTTAGATCAATTATGATTTCTTATTAGTGATACATTTGATGATTTAATATTTTACTATTAATTAGAAAAATTTTATCAAATACTTTATTATTATTTTTAGTATTTCATTGATAGATTTTTCATGAAGCACATGCTTTGCCATTAGATATTTATGAGATAAATTATTTGGGAATAATAATTTAAGATAGTTAATGTTAAAATTAATTTTGGTGGATTCTGATCCTTAATCATTTTATATCTGGTTGAAACACAATTTTGTTTACTTGTTTTCATTTAATTTGCTATTGGTTTTTATTTTATTTGTTTTATTTTATCTTTACATTTTTGATTTCGTAATTCTTGTTATTAGATTAGGAAGAATTTTTCAATACTTAAAATTAACTCTAAATCTCTGTGTGATCAACCTTGTACTTGTTCAACTGTATTTCGGTAGAGCTCGTGCACTTGCAAGTATTTTAAGACTTTTAAAAAAAAATTACAATAAGTTTTTAGTGCTATTGTTAGGGATTTAGTTAGTTAAAAGTTAAGTATTTGTTAAATTTTTCTTTTCTACTCATTTTTTTATTAATTTATTTTTCTTATTTACCTTATCTTTTTTTTATTTTTTTAAATTTAATTGCTCTATTTTTTTAAAAAAAAAAATTTTGTTTGAGTATTACATGATAGCTTGAGTTTGTGATCATACACATAGATTAGTGAGAGTTGATATAGAACTCATAACAGAGATGGATGTGACAGTGCAAGAAGTTAATGTAGAAAACATAGTAGAGACAGACGTGGTTGTGTGATAAATGTCTAATATGCATACCTTTATAGGTGTACATTGAGGTTGTTTATCTTTTTTTTTTAAGACTTGAGAGGTCGTTTTAGTCCATGTTTTATGTGTTTTATTGAGTCTTTAAGAATATTTTCTTAATTAATGTTTTTAGATTAGTTAATGATGTTTTGATGTGTTTTATGTAGTTTGGGTGCAAGCCATTGAAGCCCAACTAGAAGCTGAAGCTCAAGTCCACATATGGAAGCCAGCGCTTAGCTGCAAGGTTGTGGCGCTTAGCCTGAAGAAGCCAGAAGATTGACTGATGCGTGATGCATTTTAGTACATGTCGCGCTTAGCGCCATTAATCTAGCGCTTAGCGCAACTACTTATGTTGCAATAGTAGAGTCAATTAATTCGCGCTTAGCGTGAATAATGCTGCGCTAAGCGCTAATGCGTCTGGAAGCAATCTTAAAATTAGGATATTGCGCAAAATAAAAAAAAAAGGAAATTCAATTGGTTTTTGGGAGGTGGCTGGAAACGAAGAGAGAAAACTGAGAAAAAGGAAGAGCATCCATGGAGTTTTCATCATCTTTCACCCCCATTTCTTTTTATTTTATCACCTTAATCATGTCTAGCTAATCAGCCACTTGTTGGGGTTAGATGTATCTATTTCTGAATCTCTTATGTATTTGATTTGATCATTCAATATATTTCTCTACTTCTTTATGAGTGCTTAATTTCTATGCTTAATGCTTGTTGTGGCTTGATTATCCATGGCTTGATGTTTGATTTGGTAAACAATTGGAAAGTTGATGCTAGGTCTAGATCTGAAATTAATCACTTAATAGGTCTTGAATCTAGGAATGGGTCTTGATTTATTAGTAATCTTTTAATCCTTAACCTTAATGCAAATTCACTTCTTAAGTCACCTAAGGAATTAGGACTTAATTAGGGGATTTAGGCTCTTTTCATCTAAGGAATTAGGATTTGAGTAAATAGTGGATTGATTTTCATAATTGTAGTTAGAGATTATATTGTTTGTCATGTCATTGCATTTGGGAAAAGATTAGTGAGTCTAACCCCAACATTTCATCTTAATCGAATTCAATTTCATTTGTGCTCACCAAGTGTTTGAGAAATTTACAAAAAGATTTTATTCTTTTAATTTCTGATTTCATCATTTATTGTTTGAGCTCCCTTTTTTCCAAACTCATCGTTTAGATAGTGATTGTTGTGTTATGTGCTAGTATTTGTCACGATCCTCGTTGGGAACGACAACCCACTTATCTCTTTATTACTTGCATGACTTGGTATACTTGCCAAAGTCCTCTTAACAAGTTTTTAGCGTCGTTGCCGGGGATCGGTGTTTCAATATTAGCATAATCATTTCGGTTACTAATCTAGACACAAATTTATTTTTCTGTTCTATTATTTTTTGCTTTTGATAATCTCATTGTGTGCTAATCAATTTTTCTAGCTTGTGTTGTTTATGAGAGGTAAAACTCCTGCCGATCAACTTCTTTACGATCCGGAAGTAGGGAAAACAACTAGGAAGAATAGGGGTCGGACAAGGAAAAACAAGTTGTTAGCCAAGACTACACAACAACAACAAGAAGAAGAAGCTCTATCTTCCCCTTTGGTCCAACAAGTGGAGGAAGAGATGGCTGGCAATAGTGATAGAGCTTGGAGGACACTTGTGTTACCAAGTGGCTTCCAGTACTCAAGAGGGGGGGGTGAATTGAGTAACAAAAACTTTTGCAAACGCTTTAAACAAATAAATTTTGCTCAATATAATTATTAAAGAATATGGAAGAGATGAGAAAAAGAAAGAGCAAGTAATAAATAAATTGCAGGAATCAATAAATAAAGTGCAAAAATAAAGAGAATAAGAGAAGAAAAACAGGCACAGTATTTATCCTGGTTCGACCACCAACCACTTGTGGCCTACGTCCAGTCCCCAGAAACACCGTTCGAGATTTTTCACTATTCAAGACAAGCTTAAACAACGGTGCTTGCAACCTTTACAATACGGAGCACTTTTCACACACAGGGAAACTCTACCCTTGTGCTCAAGCCTCAAATAAACAAAAGGGATACCTCACCCTTATACAATCCTTGGGGATACCTCACCCTCAATATACAGAAATAGATATAGAGATGAAGTGAAACTCTCGCTAAGAGTAGATAAATACAAATTGAAGCACTAAGGAGCTGTTTCTCAAATATCACAAGAGTTAAGCAATTATAAATTCAGAAAATAAAGAGAGAATAAGGTAGAGCACGTTTTCAAGCAAGCAAAAATTATCACAATGTCAAAGGGAGTTATCAGAGAAGTCCCAGGCCTCTATTTATAGAGCTCGTGGAAGAATATGGCCGTTGGGAGCAATTAATAACATTGAAAACTTTCTGATTTTTTCGTATGCTGTTTAAAACGTAGCTCTGTTTCTCGTGGGGTATTCGAATGCCTGAAGGAGGTATTCGAATACCTCAGTCAAAAACTCTTTTAGAAAATTGTTTAAGTTGGAGTTATTCGAATACCACCAAGGGTATTCGAATACCTCATTAAAATAAGGCATATTTCGAAAGCGGTATTCGAATACCATATAGGGTATTCGAATGCCTCATTTAAAAATGGTTCATTCTGAATGGGTATTCGAATACCATATGGGGTATTCGAATGCCTCTGTTTGACAAAAAGAAATATCGGTTTACGAATCAGTTATTCGAATACCAAATTGAGGTATTCGAATACCTCGATTAAAAACAGATTCAAAATCCTTTCCAAAAGCTTCAAATGCTTGTTTTTAACTTTTAAAACATTTGATCTTTTAAAAGCCTTTAGTTTAGGTAATCTTTGATCATTTGAGATATTTAATTAACAACTCCATACATGATAGATCCTAAGTCCTAAAGCTAATCTTTAAATACTTGGACTTGGTCTTCTCATCATCCTCATGTTTGTTATCATCAAAATACATCTTCATTGTTGCGTAGCAAACACATTCTCCCCTTTTGATGATGACAAACTATCATAGAGAAAAGCATCAGTACAGAAATAATTGGAATTCACAAAGTAAGAGGCTTACATTCATATCTAATATGTGCTTGGCGTAGCTCCCCCTTAATGTTGGAATCCAATAATAGTTATTTTAAACCTGTCTTAAACCTGTCTTTTCTCATAGTTATATTTTTCTCCCCCTTTGGCATAATCAAAAAGATACAACAAAATATAATGCATAAAGGAGGCAATAAGCATAAAGAGAAACTGATTTTATTAATAATTTAGCCAATATACATAATGTAATGAAAGAGTAAACAACTAATACATAAAAAAACATCCAAACAAGAACAAAGCCTAGAAAGAGGCATCTGGCGGAGGAGGAGGGGAATCAGAACCCCGTGAAGATAGCAAAGCACGCAAGGCGGCTTGCTCACGCTCAACACCATCAAGTCTGTCAAACGGGCGAGAAGGTGTGTTCCAAATAAGCTCGGTTATCCTCCATGTAAGCACGGTTGGCACAGCAAAGTGGCCATGACTTGATCCAGTGATCGAACCAGCGGCGAAGCGGGGGCAACAGGGGCCGGCGGTGGCGAGAGACAAAGCGGGGGGCTACCGGAGCAAGAACAACGGCGGCGGGGGGCGGCGGCGGGATCGGTCACCGGGTCGTCCTCATCATCGTCAACTTCAACTGGGAATACCCAGCCTTCATCAGTCTTTATCATCTTCATTCGGTTCAGCGTATAAGAGCCAAACACATTATGGTGGGTCAACTGAGTTTTTCGCTCGGTCTCCACAATCTGCGGATACTTGCCTAGGAAGGCAGTGATGATCACCCCATAAGGTAGCTCTGAGCGTTCTTTTCCCTTAGCTCTCATCATATGCTTCATAATGAAGACGGGCCAGTTTATCTGGTATCCTTTCTTCAGGGATCCACAAAGATAAACACATCATCTTCACTCAGGTAGGCGTAGTTCCCACCTCTAGGAGCTAAGATGTGGGCATAAGCATAATGCAAGAGCACATCCCGGCTCTTCATCATGCCCCTTTGACTCCCTTTTGAGTCGGAGGTAACGCCAACCCGAGTGTCTAAGGACATCTTCAATGGCTCGAATCTTGTCGAACCGCTGGACAAACTCTTCACGGTCTTCATTGTTACGGCCACGTGATTCTAATCCGAAGAAGCGAACCCGGTCCCCGAGGAGTGATCACAATGTGCGATCACAGACGTCGAAATGAAGCTCCGGTCCTTCAATCCTCAAGTTGCGGTAGAACATTTTGACCAAATCGGGATAGAGGACCTCCTTGTAGGAGCAAAAACGTAGCACGCCCGGATGTCCACCGGTGGTGTAGGAAATCAAAGCCACCTTCTTTTTCAAAGAAGGCCAAATCCAGGTACTTGGGCTGCACAAGGTTTCGTTCTCTGAAATGAGAGATGAACCGTCCAAGAGTTTCTGGTTGAGATGAGAGCCTTCGCAGATCCAATGGGTTGTTGCAAGGCGCGGTCTTTGTGCGAGCACGTTTGGAGGAGGAAGCCATGGATGAAGGTAGGAGATGAGAGGAATGGGTTTGAAAAGAGAGGGAGTGACGGTTGGGTGATACGAAGGAGATGGTATTCGAATAGGAGATGAAAAAACGAGAGAGAGAAGAAATGGGAAATGAGATGAGTGAACGGGTGAACGAAGGGGCTTATATAAAGCTCAGACCTGAGGTATTCGAATACCTCGGTTGGTATTCGAATACTGCTGTTAGGAAACGCAAAGGTCAGGGCAATTTAGAAAGATGGTATTCGAATACTGCTTAGGGTATTCGAATACTCTGTCCATATAAGATTGGCTCAGATAAGCAGGTATTCGAATACTGCTTAGGGTATTCGAATATACCGAGAGAGGAACAAAAGCCTGATAGCAAGAGGCTTCAGGGTATTCGAATAACCACTAAGGTATTCGAATACTCCTGGTTACTAAATCATGAAAGCATGCGAGGAAAAGATGGTATTCGAATACCAGATGAAGGTATTCGAATAACTTAGAAAAAAAACACCAAATATTACGTCCGAGAATGCAATTTTGAAGATTAAAGCTTACCCGATTAAATGAGTACCCGCAAAACAAAATGGAGGGTATCTCCGACGCTCAAGTCGGAATAATTAAAGATTAATAAATCAATGAGTAAGCGATAAATTTAACAGATTAAACACACGATTGATCCAAAATGCCAAGTTCTCTTCTTAAATGAAAGAATGAATCTTTAGGTAAAGGTTTTGTGAAAATATCGGCAAGTTGATTATTGGTTTCAACAAATTCTAATACACAATCACCTTTTTGAACATGATCTCGTATAAAATGGTGCCTTATCTCAATGTGCTTAGTTCTAGAGTGCATAATGGGATTCTTTGTCGATTAATTGCACTAGTATTATCACATATTATAGGGATGTGATTAAGTCAAGACCAAAGTCTAAAAGTTGTTGCTTCATCCATAGAATTTGAGCACAACATCTTCCTATTTACCACCACATATTCACCTCGGCGGTGGATAAAGCCACGCTATTTTTTTCTTGCTATGCCAAGAAACTAAGGAATTGCCAAGCAAGTGACATGTTCCACTAGTGCTTTTCCGATCCAATTTGCATCCAAAGCAAAATCGGAGTCGAAATAACCAATAAGACTACAAGTGGCACCTTTGGGGTACCACAAGCCCACTTGTGTAGTGCCACCTAGATATTTCATAATACGTTTTACAAAGACTTAAATGCGACTCTTTAGGATTAGCTTGATATCGAGCACACATGCATACGCTAAACATTATATCGTGCCTACTAGCGGTGAGATAGAGAAGAGATCCGATCATACCTCGATATTTAGTAATTTCTACAGAATTACCCGCTTCGTCTTTATCCAAGTAACACGAAGTACTCATTGGTGTAGCCATATGCTTTGAGTTGTCCATCCCAAACCTCTTGAGAAGTTCTTTGCAATACTTTGTTTGGCTAATGAACGTTCCACTCCTTGTTTGTTTGATTTGAAGTCCAAGGAAGAAATTGAGTTCTCCCATCATGGACATTTCGAATTCGCTTTGCATGATTTTGGCAAATTCCTTGCACGCAATTTCGTTAGTAGCACCAAATATGATATCATCTACATATACTTGTACAAGGAGTATATCATGGTTTTTATTTTTAATAAAAAGAGTCGTGTCAACCTTACCTCTTGTAAAATCGTGTTCTAAAAGGAACTTACTTAACCTTTCATACCAAGCTCGTGGAGCTTGTTTTAAGCCATACAAAGCCTTTTTCAATTTGAAAACATGGTTAGGTAAATCATAATTTTCAAAACCTGGAGGTTGGTCAACATATACTTCTTCTTGAATAAAGCCATTTAAAAAAGCACTTTTAACATCCATTTGATATAACTTAAAATCCATGAAGCAAGCAAAAGCATATAACATTCTAATAGCTTCTAGTCTAGCAACGGGTGCATAGGTTTCTTTATAGTCTATACCTTCTTCTTGATTATAACCTTTTGCTACAAGTCTAGCTTTATTTCTTGTTATTATGCCAGCTTCATCAAGTTTGTTTCTAAAAACCCATTTAGTGCCGATAATAGGATGATTATTAGGCCTAGGAACTAGTTCCCAAACTTGGTTTCGTTCAAATTGATTTAATTCTTCTTGCATAGCTAGAAACCAATGTTCATCATTAAAGGCTTCATTAATGTCTTTAGGTTCGATTTGAGAAACAAAGGCTAAGTGGTTACATGCATTTCTAATGGAGTTTCGAGTACTTACACCTTTGGATACATCACCTATTACTTGATCAAGCGGATGATATTTTGAGGTACGCCATTCTTTGGGAAGCTCCAAAGCTTGTGAATCCTCTTGTCTTTGTTTATCTTCTTGCTCCTTTATTTCTTTTTCCTTACTATCCAAATGTGTTTCCGCTAAGGCTTCTGCAACATCATCAATAACAAGATCCTTTCTCGATCCATTTGGGTCGTTTCATCAAATGCAACATGTATAGATTCTTCAATAGTCATAGTTCTTTTATTATATATACGAAAAGCCTTACTATGATTTGAATAACCAAGAAATATACCTTCATCGACTTAGCATCAAACTTGCCTAGGTTATCTTTTCCATTATTTAAAACAAAACATTTGCAACCAAAAACGTGAAAATGTGCGACATTTGGCTTTCTTCCTTGTATAATTCATATGGGGTTTTCTTTAAAATAGGCCTTATAAGGGCCCCTGTTCATAACATAACAAGCTTGTATTCTGACATCCGCCCAAAAATACTTAGGAAGAAGCGACCTCATTAAGCATAGTTCTCGCCATTTCTTCTAAAGAACGTTTTTCCTTTCTACAACTCCATTTTGTTGTGGAGTTCTAGGGGCAGAAGAAATTATGATTAATGCCATGTTCATCACAATAATTTTCAAAAACATTGTTTTCAAATTCGCCACCATGATCACTTCTTATAGAAGAAATTTGAAAACCTTTTTCGTTTTGAATAACTTTGGCAAGTCTTTTAAATGCTAGAAATGCATCATTTTTATTTGCAAGAAATAAAGTCCATGTAAACCTAGAAAAATCATCCACAATCACTAAAGCATAGTAATTTCCACCAAAGCTCATAGTTCTAGAGGGTCCAAATAAATCCATGTGCAAAAGTTGTAAAGGTCTAGTAGTTGAAACTATATTTTTTGATTTAAAAGAGACCTTTATTTGTTTACCCTTTTGACATGCATCACATAATTTATCTTTAACAAAATTAAGCTTTGGTAGTCCAATTACTAGCTCTTTAGAGACCAACTTCCTTAGGTGATCCATGTGAATGTGTGCAATTCTCCTATGCCATAACCATGAATCATCATTCTTACTTAAAAGGCATTTCGCATCATTTGAAGATATATCATCAAGGCTAATCATATAAATGTTATTTATTCTATGACCAATGAATTTAACATGTTTATCATTTTTATCTTCAATTATGCAACAATTTGAATCAAAAATTACCTTGTTACCTTTGTCACATAATTGGCTAATACTAAGAAGGTTATGTTTTAAGCCTTCAACAAGCAACACATTTTCAATAGAGGAATTTGGATTCTTGCCAACTTTTCCGACTCCAAGAATTTTTCCCTTGTTGTTGTCTCCATAAGTAACATGTCCATGATTCTTGGGAATAAACATGGTGAATTTTGAGTCGTCTCCAGGTCATGTGCTTGGAACAGTATTTGTCGAGATACCAATTTGAGCTCCTGGCTTTCAAGCACACCTACAACACAATTTTAATTTTTAACTTTTGGTACCCAAATTTTCTTGGGTCCTTGAGTGTCGATTTTGGCAAAGTACCCTTTGGAACCCAAACCATTTTTGTCCCAATTTTTGTGTTAATATTCTTTCTAGCATTGCATGTTGAAGCACTATGACCTTTCTTTCCACAAGTAAAAACATTTAATAAATGGACTCACTGGAAGTACTTGAATAAACGAAAAATTTTTTATAAGATTTATGTTGATTTTTCGGGTTATAACCAATTCCACTTTTTCAAAAACGACCCTTTGTTTCCCTAATATAATATTTAGATTATCTCTCCCATAAGTGAATTTGGCAAGGGTATTTTTTAAGTCTTCAATTTCTTTCTCAAGTGTGTGACAAGAAGAACAAGAATAAGAAGTAGAAGCATGTGAGGGATGAGATGAGCATGCATCAATAATTCCCAAAGTTTCATTTTCAATTTTTAGTTCTTCAATCTCTTTATTTAAAATAAGAATTTTATTTTCTAAAGAAGAGATTTTTTTCTTAGAAGAAGAAATTTGTTTTGAGAGTTTTATTGATTCGTCATGCAATTCTTCAAAGGCATCTTGTAACTCATCATAAGAGGCGCAAAAAAGTAGAGTTAGAACTTACCTCATTTTCGCTTTCTTCTTCTTCTCCTTTGGCCATGAGACGAGTTGAGCTTCTTCGCTATCCGAGTATTCGATTGAATCCATGTCGTTTTCATCCCATGCTATATAGGCTTTTCTTGCTTTTCTTTCTTTGAAGGGCTTCTTCTCAAGTCTCTCTTTCTTCTTTTTGGTAAACTGGGCATTCCATTTTCATGTGACCAGGCTTGCCACATTCATAGCAAGTAAGAGTTGATGAAGCTCCTTCGCCTTTGTAATGAGTCTTCTTCGGAGGAAGGGAGGTCTTCTTTGCATTCCCTTTTTCTTGAGAAATTTACCAAATTTTTTAACTAACAGACTGAGATTTTCTTCGTTTACCTCAATGTTTTCTGAGCTTTCTTCATCTTCTTCATCATCATTGTCAATTGTTGAGGAAGTGGCTTTAAGCGCTATCCCCTTTTTCTTTTTATCATTTTCTTCGCTTTGACTTAATCTGCTTAGTTCTAGTTCGTGCTCATGAAGTTTTCCAAAAAGGGTGGCTAATGACATGGTTGTCAAGTCCCTTGATTCTGAAATTGCTGTCACCTTGGGCTGCCAAATCCTGCTTAAACATCTCAACACTTTATTGATCAAATCTTCGTTAGTAAAACTTTTTCCTAAAGATGCAAGATGATTAACAATGTGGGTGAACCTCTTTTGCATTTCTTGAATGCTTTCTCCTTGGTTCATTCTAAACAGTTCATATTCGCGAGTTAGAGAATTTATTCTCGACCTCTTAACTTCACTAGTACCCTCATGGGTAACTTGTAAAGTGTCCCACATTTCTTTAGCGGTTTTGCAATTAGAAATTCTAAAAAACTCATCATACCCCAAAGCAGTGGTAATGATGTTTTTAGCTTTTAAATTATATTGGACTTTTCTTTTATCCTCATCAGACCAATCACTTCTAGGTGTCTCGGTTTTTACACCATCGACAACGCGTGTAGGTATAAATGCGCCGTTTTCGACAAAGATCCCACACATCTAGATCAATAGCTTCGATGAAGATTTTCATTCTTTCCTTCCAATATGCATAACCATCCCCATTGAAAAAGGGTGGTCGGTTTATGGAAGATCCCTCAGAAAAACCATTTAAGGAAGCCATGTTCTCTTGAAGCGGCTAAGCTCTTTATACAAGAGTCTAGCTCTGATACCACTTGTTACCAAGTGGCTTCCGAGACTCAAGAGGGGGTGAATTGAGTAACAAAAACTTTTGCAAACGCTTTAAACAAATAAATTTTGCTCAATATAATTATTAAAGAATATGGAAGAGATGAGAAAAAGAAAGAGCAAGTAATAAATAAATTGCGAGGAATCAATAAATAAAGTGCAAAAATAAAGAGAATAAGAGAAGAAAAACAGTACAGTATTTATCCCGGTTCGACCACCAACCACTTGTGGCCTACGTCCAGTCCCCGAAACACCGTTCGAGATTTTTCACTATTCAAGACAAGCTTAAACAACGGTGCTTGCAACCTTTACAATACGGAGCACTTTTCACACACAGGAAACTCTACCCTTGTGCTCAAGCCTCAAATAAACAAAAGGGATACCTCACCCTTATACAATCCTTGGGGATACCTCACCCTCAATATACAGAAATAGATATAGAGATGAAGTGAAACTCTCGCTAAGAGTAGATAAATACAAATTGAAGCACTAAGGAGCTGTTTCTCAAATATCACAAGAGTTAAGCAATTATAAATTCAGAAAATAAAGAGAGAATAAGGTAGAGCACGTTTTCAAGCAAGCAAAAATTATCACAATGTCAAAGGAAGTTATCAGAGAAGTCCCAGGCCTCTATTTATAGAGCTCGTGGAAGAATATGGCCGTTGGGAGCAATTAATAACATTGAAAACTTTCTGATTTTTTCGTATGCTGTTTAAAACGTAGCTCTGTTTCTCGTGGGGTATTCGAATGCCTGAAGGAGGTATTCGAATACCTCTGTCAAAAACTCTTTTAGAAAACTGTTTAAGTTGGAGTTATTCGAATACCAGTCAAGGGTATTCGAATACCTCATTAAAATAAGGCATATTTCGAAAGCAGGGTATTCGAATACCATATAGGGTATTCGAATGCCTCATTTAAAAAATGGTTCATTCTGAAACTGGGTATTCGAATACCATATGGGGTATTCGAATGCCTCTGTTTGACAAAGAAAGAAAATATCGGTTTAATCAGTTATTCGAATACCAAATTGAGGTATTCGAATACCTCAGTTAAAAACAGTTCAAAATCCTTTCCAAAAAGCTTTGAAATGCTTGTTTTTAACTTTTAAAACATTTGATCTTTTAAAAGCCTTTAGTTTAGGTAATCTTTGATCATTTGAGATATTTAATTAACAGCTCCATACATGATAGATCCTAAGTCCTAAAGCTAATCTTTAAATACTTGGACTTGGTCTTCTCATCATCCTCATGTTTGTTATCATCAAAATACATCTTCATTGTTGCGTAGCAAACACAACTTGGGGATTATGCCAACACCTATGCAAACCGGCATACCTCTAGCATAGTACCTCCTCCAGTCACTGCCAACAATTTTGAGATCAAGCCTGCTCTCTTGAACATTATGCAGCAAAATCAGTTTGCAAGGATGGAAAAGGAAGATCCAAACACTCATATCTCGAATTTCATTGAATTATATGATACGGTGAAGATCAATGGTGCCACTGAGGATGCAATCCACTTAAGGTTGTTCCCTTTCTCTCTTAGAGATAGAGCTAGAGCTTGGCTCCAATCTCAACCAAGAGGGAGCATTGCTACATGGGATGACTTAGAAACCAAGTTTCTAGCAAGATTCTTTCCTGCATCCAGATTTGTGAAGACACGGGGTGATATCACAAGCTATGTTCAACAAGAGGGAGAGACTCTTCATGACACATGGGAGAGGTTTAAAGAATTACTCAGAAGATGCCCAAATCATGGGTTTGATGATCTTATCCAAATGCAAACATTTTGCAATGGATTGAAACCGTCAACCAAGCTTATGTTGGATGCCTCAGCTGGAGGTTCTATGAACACCAAGACACCACAGGAAGCATTGAGATTGATAGAAGCTATGACATCTAATGATTACTTGATACACTATGATCGAGGCACCAACTCAAAAAGAGGAGTGTTGGAGTTGGATTCGAAAGATGCTATTTTGGCTCAAAACAAGTTGTTGACTCAGCAACTTGAGGCCATTAACAAGCAACTTATGCAGCTTCCACAGTAAATTCAAGCCATGCAAGGCACCAATATGCCGCAACAACAAGTAATGAAATATTATTTTTGTGGAGGTGATCATGACAATGGCAATTGTGAGGCTACCCCCAATTCTTTTGAGGAAGCCAATTATATGGGGAACTATGGGAGGCAAGGAAACTATCCTTATTCCAACACCTACAATCAAGGGTGGAGGAATCACCCGAACTTCGGGTGGAAACAAGATGTTGGGTCACCAAGTAAACCACCAACCACACAACCACCTTAGGATCAAACTTCTGCTTTGGAAAACACTCTCAATTAATTCATGCAAATGTCTATGTCCAACCAGAAAAACACAGATGCTTCCATTAAGAACTTAGAGATTCAAGTTGGACAAATTGCAAAGCAATTGGCAAAATAATCAGGAGGGAGTTTTTCAGGTAACACTCAAACCAATCCCAAAGAGCATTGTAAAGCTATTACATTGAGGAGTGGTAAAATCCTTGAGAATGTTTGTTGTGAGCCTTTGAATGAAAAAGAGAGAGATATTGAAAAAAATGAGTCAAGTGATAAAACAAAAAGCAAGACAAATGAGAAAAATGGCAAAGAGATTGAGAGGGAAGAAACTGAAAAAGAAAAAGAAAATGAAAAGAGAGAAAAGTTAGTGGATGAAGATTCTATATTGAGGAAGAGCAAAAGTCAACTTTTAAAAGATGGAGGTGCGCTTCAAGAGATTCCATCATATGTTGAAGTGTCATACCTGCACCCAACCAAGAAAAAAGAGAAGGAAGAACAATTTGTTCGCTTTCTTGACATATTCAAGCGGTTGCATATCAACATTCCTTTTGCTGAGGCCCTTGAGCAAATGCCAATCTATGCCAAGTTCATGAAAGAACTTCTCACAAAGAAGAGAAGGTTTAAAGAGGATGAGACCGTTGCCTTGACAGAAGAATGTAGTGCAATCCTTCAAAGAAAGCTGCCTCCAAAACTTAAAGACCCTGGAAGCTTTACGATTCCTTGCACAATTGGAAGCATTTCTATTGGTAAGGCTTTATGTGATTTGGGGGCAAGTATCAATTTGATGCCACTCTCAATCTTGAACAAGCTTGGTGGTGGTGAGGTGAAACCAACAAGAATGGCACTACAACTTGCGGATAGATCAATCAAGCGACCTTATGGCATCATGGAAGATGTTCTTGTGAAGGTTGATAAGTTCATCTTCCTAGCAGATTTTGTGATCTTAGACATGGAAGAGGATGTTGAAGTACCTCTTATCTTGGGGAGACCATTTTTAGCAACTGGCCAGGCCTTAATTGATGTGCAACAAGGGCAGCTTATGTTGAGAGTGTAAGATGAAAAAGTAACTTTTAATGTTTTTGAAGCAATGCAACACCCGGATGATAAAGAAACTTCTTATCGGGTAGATTTGATTTATACTACAGTTGCAGAATCTATTCAGCACAATACTCCAACTACACCTCTTGAAAGAATGATTGTGAATTCTATTGAGAATCATGGTGAGGTAGATGATGAAATCAATGAGGAATGCCTGCAATATCTAGAAGCAAATCAAGCAAAGAGCGTTATCAGTAAGATGAAAGAAGAGCTGAGGAATGACAAGGTGGAGGAAAAAGCAAAACTAGAGTTGAAACCCTTGCCATCTCACTTGAAATATGCCTTTCTTGACAATCAAGATGCAAATCCAGTGATAATCAGTAGTTCTTTATCAAAACTTGAAGAAGAGAAGCTTGTAAGGGTACTCCAAGAGCACCAAACTGCAATTGGATGGACTACTTCTGATTTAAAAGGAATAAGTCCAGTTTTTTGTATGCATAAGATCAAACTCGAGGAGGAATTCAAGCCAGTGGTGCAGCCACAAAGAAGGTTAAATCCCACAATGAAAGAAGTAGTGAGAAATGAGGTGCTAAAACTCCTTGAAGCCGGAATGATTTATCCCATTTCAGATAATGCTTGGGTGAGTCCGGTTCAGGTTATCCCTAAAAAGAGAGGTATGACTGTGGTGATGAATGACAAGAATGAATTAATTCCCACTAGAACAGTCACTGGTTGGCGTATGTGCATCGACTACCGGAAGCTCAACCAAGCTACCCGGAAAGATCATTTTCCTCTTCCATTCATAGACCAGATGCTTAAGAGATTATCCGGACAAGCCTATTACTGCTTCCTTGATGGCTATTCCGGTTATAATCAAATACAAGAAAAGGTCAATCTTGAAAAAAAGGTCAAATGGTGGCGGTTATATTTGTGGCAGTTTTCATAAACTGCCCAATTAACACTTTATGGGCAGGTTTTATGGCAGTTGTGTCAACTGCCACAAAATAAATAACTGAGCTAAATAATTTCCCTCATCCCTCTTTTCACTTTCCCATCTTTTCACCCTTTCCCTCGGTCCCTCTTTTCACTTTTCCACATTTTCACCCTTTCCCTCGTTCCCTTTTTTCCGTTCCCCTTTCCCACCATTTTCCTCATTTCCTTTGCTTCTGAACGCTCTGTCTCCATTGTGAAATGCTCGCCCGTGAAACCCACCTCTGTCTCCACACTAGGGCTTCAATCCGTGCGCACCACGACCCCTTCCCCACATCCGCACGCCGCCACTCCTTTGCCCAGTCCGATACTTTTCCATCTCTGCTTCCAGGTTTCAGCATTAATTCTCCATTCCACTCTTTATGCTTTTTAATGTGAAACCCATATTTTAGTGCTGGACAAAGTGGGAATGATTCACTTAATAAGTTAATGTGTGTTCATTTAAGTTTTTCTTTGCCCGTGAAATCTCTGAAAAAGGCCCTTTTAAGTAGCGGGACGTGATATATTTCTTATGGCATTGATTGGTTATCAGAAAAGAAAGGACTTTTTTTCGGGTAATAGCAATGGAGCCTCTTTACTGTTTTGAAGTTAATGTTCTCTTCTTGAGGATAAATCTAGTTAGAAGCCTGCGTTGCTCCTCCTTTTTTCATAACTTCTATTTTCCCTATTTTCCTTGTAGGAGGACATAAGTCATAGGTTAAGGCTTTTTTTATGGAACAATAGATTGGATACTGGTGGTGGACATGATATATACTTGAACTAGCTGCCTGATATGACATTTGCTTATTAATTAATTCAATGATGACCTGAATGCATTAAGATTTCTTTTGTAATTATCAATTTAGTCCATCCTTTCTGCATACGATCCTTGTAATGCTTAGTCTCATGTTGATGCTTTTGTTTGCTTATGTAAATTATTTTTTCTTTCAATTTGCTTTTTAATGTTAATAGCATCTGAGTAGTTTCACGTTGTTGTTGTTTTATTAAATTCTGCACAAAAATGGGAATGGGAAGAGTGAAGAAAGGATTTAATTTCAAGTACTTACGAGTTATTTGGAAAGGAATTTATAGACATTTCGTTTAGATACTCTTATTGTGTGTTTGGCAATGCAAACTAACATGTGGTCAAATGTTATACCTTTTTGGTTAACTGCATTGAAATCATTTCTGGATTCAGACTCTGATATGAAGTGATTTATTTTATAGCTAAATGCACTACGTATTGACATTTTAGAGTATAGATAGTTGCCTAATAGCCTATACATCAAAAAGAAGGTAAGTAATTGAGTAATGAAGTTTGTAGGCCTTACAAATTCATATATTAGTATAGTATGGTTACCTGTAAGACTTACGAGGCATCTTAGATCTAAATGCTCTTCAGTAAAAATTAATTTAAAACATAATAAAATATAATATATAACAATGCTATCTCTGTATTGATTTAGTGGTCATTTAAAACATAATAAAAGTCATTTTCAAGACCAAAAAGTCATTATTAGATGATTGATAATGCCAAAAACTTAACTTTTTGAGACCACCTAAGCAGTAATCTAGAAATATTGGAAACAACCACTTTGCCTAAAATCAGTGTAGTTGGATGTGATTGTTTCTGAAGTAACTTTTAGAATTAATTAATGCAGCTAACTCCATGTAGCTTTCATGGTAGTGATGATAATATACTAATGAAGAGGCAATTTAAGTGTATCTTTTTTCTGGATCCCGATCCTGAGCTCCATCTAATGTAGGTCAAGCAATTGAGGCAATGATGATTTGATCCAAAGCAAACTTAGATGTATATGCAAGTCCCAGAAAAAGCACTGGGGTTCCTAAATTATTTTTGTTTGTTTCTTGCTTTCTTTAAAAAAATAAAAATAAAAATAAAAAAGAGCGTAGGAGAAATGTGGTTATTTATGTTATGTGTGTCTTTTAACATGACCTTCATTACCTTCCTGTTGACCTGCTCTTTTGTTTAATATTGTATTCTTTGTTTTATCTTTCTATTGGATATATGACTTAATAGCTAATATTTCTATTGGTTATTTCGTCATTGTCCACTTTTACCTTTACACGTAGAAATGCAATAATCATGCTTAAAATTATTACACTCTTACTATAGTTACTTGTCTTCTATTTTATTTGACTTATAGATAAAAAAAGGTTTCATCTTTTCTTTTTTGGAAGCACTTAAATATAGATAAAAAACTTTTTTCTGTGTTTCTTTTTTCTGACATTATCATGATGACATTATACATAATAAATGAAACAAGAATTAATAATTATCTTATAATAAACTTCTCAATACAATTCTTTTATTTGACTTAATCTACTCATGGTTATAACTTGAGCAAGCATTGATTTTAAAAATAGACAGAATGCACAGTTTACATGGTAGTCCATTGAATTTAAAATTATAAATGGAGATAAGATGACTTAGCTTCTGAACCACAAATAGTTCATTGAATTTGGTTGTGTTCGTACTCTGGTCTCTTTATCCGATTAGAGATAAACACGTGAAAAAATGTTATTTTTAACAAGGAGAATCTAAAAAGTGTCATGGAAAATATTTTATGTATATTAAAATATATATTATATTTATATTGTATATTAATATAAAAAAATGTTAAATTATATTATATGTGATTATAATATTTTTGTGACATATAAAATAATTTTATAAATAAATTAGATAAAATTAAATATATTTTAATTAAACAAATAACAAAAGTAGATTAATATTGTATTGTACGTTTGTTGTTTTTGGTTTTTACCTATTGCTTGTTGTTGCTAGTCAATCCTAAATTGGTTATTGGGCCCCAGCTGAGAGCGACTAGCCTAATACATGGCCTAGGTGTTACTTCGTTCAATTTCAATTTTCTTTTGTTTGAGTCAATTTCATTATTCTTTGGTCTCCAGTATTGCTAGTAACCTCAAAGGAGAGTAGTGTGAAGAAAACTTAATTATACTTGAGACATTTTTGGGTAGTAGGCACTCGTGAAATTTATTATACCTAGTTACTAGTTAAATGCAAGAAACTATTTATATTGATTTATAAAACTACCTTTCATATTAATGACACACGCTAGCAGGATTTTTTTTTTTAAACTTTGCTTTTGTGTCATTAGACTTTCTCTTAGTGTCACCCCAAATTTATTTTCAAAAGAATGGATGTCTCCTGTTTAATAAACATAATTGTTCTCACCCCCAACTTAGATTTTCAAAAGGAACGGGTGTATTCATCTTGTTGACACCACTCTTATTTTCTCCATCTTCTCTAATAATCTCACATAGAATTCGTTGCCTTCTCCAGTGTAATCTTTCGTGTTGTATGTGATAGTTTTATATTAAAAAAATACATTTAGATATCAAAACTTAGCACTATCTAGGCTTCACCTATGATATGAGAAAGTGGAAGGCCCTTCCAAACCGACATCTTGCCCTATTAGTTGTGTGAACAGTTGGACTAAAAACTTTGTAACCACCTATGTTCTTTTTAATATGAGAAATGATATTTAGTGTTGTAAAGGTGTTTGTCTAAAGTCATTTGATTGTATATATATTTTACACAGCACACTTGGTCCAAGGTCTCCCACCAAGATAAAAGACTTAGTTTCAAATGTCAATTCCCCTTGAATACTTACATTTTGGTAAAATGCTAGTTGTTCTCATATATCTCAGGTAAACAATAAATAAAGTACATTTAAAGATAATTTTTTTAAAAAAATTGTTGAACGAATCTTTTAATATATACATGAAAACCATTAAGCATTTTTCATTGGCTTCTTCACTTTCTATTTTTTTATGCGGCATCTGTGCATATACTCTGTTAATGTAGTCAGGCTAACCACTAGAGTAGTACTGGATACCCCCATGTGAACTGTACTGAGAAGTTTATTATAAGATAATTATTAATTTTTGATTTTAATGTACAGAGTAGTACAGTTCTTTTATTTTAGTAGACACATTGCACCTTGTATTTTCTGCATACTGGTACTGCACACCCCACCTTGTATTTTTTGCATACCGATTTCTATATTTGATGCAAGTGATTTATGCGTAAATCATATTTGATGCAAAAGACCTATGCAAAAGGTAAATCTAATTTGAGCGAAGCCTTAGCTTCCCTTTTTAATTTTATTTGAGTGATCAATTTTATATGACTATATCAAAGCTATGACTATTTAAGTGGTCAAACTATATGCGAATTCTTACATAATATAAATAGCATGAAATGCATTATGGCTAGATTGAATGTTTTGTATAATTATCGCTGCCTTGGAAAATGACTAATAATCATTGGTTTTCCTTTATTCTTTGACTAGTTATCTTAGCTTTAGCAATGGACAAATCTTGGATTGCTTTGCCACGAAATACACCTCAATATGAACAAGGGCTTAGGGGCTTTTTGGATTTTGCATTTGCACATCGGTCAGTTGATAGTAGAATAATATGCCCATGTCCTAGTTGTCGTTTCAATCAATGGGAGACTAGAGAAGTGGTCTATGATCATTTACTCTATAAACCATTTCCTAAAGGGTACACTACTTGGATCCGTCATGGGGAGTCCGCTACAAGAGAAGATATTAATATTAATAGGACACATGTATTGGATGAGACTTTACCTTGTGAAGATCCAATGCGAAACATGATAAATGATGCTTTTGGGGTCGACAGGCATCATGCCAATGATGATTTCCCTACATCAAATGTAGTAATGGATGAAGGGGTAGGAAGCATGCCAAATACAAGTCAGGGACAAAATGACAAATGCAAAGAGTTTTATGAGCTAATTAGAGATGGAGAACAAGAATTATACGATGGGTGTACCAAGTACTCAAAATTGTCATTTTTGGTGAAATTGTATCACATAAAATGCTTGTGTGGAATGAGTGACAAGTCAATGTCGATGATTCTAGAACTATTGCATGATGCCTTTGAGAATGCGAAGATTCCTTCTTCATTTTACGAGGCCAAGAAGATCATCAACAAACTTGGCCTAAATTACATTAAGATACATGCATGCCCTAATAATTGTATGTTGTATCCGGCTGATGATAAAGAAGAGCAATCGTGCAAACATTGTGGCACATCTAGATGGAAGCCAAGGTGTAAGGGAGGAGGGAATAATGCATTTGTTAGTGGTAAGAAGCGAAAACAAGTGCCTGCAAAAGTTTTACGCTACTTTCCGTTAAAACCACGATTGCAAAGATTATTTATGTCTTCCAAGACTGCTTCTGATATGAGGTGGCATGATGAAGATAATAACAAAGATGGCCTATTGCGACATCCAAGGGATTCTAAAGCATGGAAGAAATTTGATGAAATACACACTCAATTTGCTTTAGATCCACGAAATGTACGCCTTGGTTTAGCCACTGATGGTTTCAATCCCTTTGGAAATTTGAGTACCAATTACAGTATTTGGCCGGTGGTCCTAATTCCATACAACACCCCACCTTGGAAGTGTATGCAACAAACTTCCTTTATCCTTTCAATGATCATACCGGGTAAGCGAATGCCTGGGAATGATATAGATGTTTACTTACAACCCTTAATAGAAGAGTTGAAGGAGCTATGGACTTATGGTGTAGAAACATATGATGCTTCAAAAGATGAAATGTTCAATCTAAAAGCAGCACTAATTTGGACAATTAGTGATTTTCCTGGGCTTGGCACATTGTCTGGTTGGAACACTTACACTGGGTTAGCTTGTCCTTCGTGTAACTTCGATTTTATTAAATGTCGTCTAGCACATGGTAAAAAATGGTGTTTTATGGGCCATCGCCGTTTTCTTATGCCAGGACATAAATTTAGATTGGATCGACGCCGCTTTGATGGCAACACAGAGGAGAGGAATCCTCCAGTAACATTATCTGGCACAGAAATTTGGAAACAGGTTGAGAATGTTGATGTTAGATTTGGCAAAAGACCGGAAGGTGAAGTTCGAGGAAAAAGAACTCGTGGTAGTATTGTTGCAGATGTTGACTCAAATCAATGGAGGAAGAAAAGCATATTTTTCCAACTTCCTTATTGGGAGTATAACTTGTTGCGTCACAACCTTGACATAATGCATATTGAAAAAAATGTGTGTGACAATGTGATCTATACTTTGTTGAATGAAACTGGGAAGACTAAAGATAATCTCAATGCTCGAAAAGACTTACAAGCATGGGACATAAGAGATGATCTTTGGCCAGATGAAAAAGGAAATTACCCTCCAGCTTTGTTTACAATGACTAATGCTCAGAAACATACATTTCTTGAGACTTTAAAAAATATCACTGTGCCAGACGGTTACTCAAGTAACATTTCTAGATGTGTTGACCTAAAGCAACGTAAGCTCAATGGGTTGAAAAGCCATGATTCCCATGTGTTAATGGAACAATTATTACCGTTAGCCATGAGGAATGCTTTGCCTAGCCAAGTGTCTGCAGTTTTGGTAGAGTTATGCTCATTTTTTCGACAACTTTGTGGTAAAGTGTTGAATATGTTGGAGTTGGATAAACTACAAGATCAGGTTGTCCTCACTTTGTGCCACTTAGAAATGTTATTCCCTCCATCATTCTTTACAGTTATGGTTCATTTAATCGTCCACCTAGTTGAGGAAGCCAAGCTTGGGGGTCCAGTTCATTATAGATGGATGTATCCTATAGAAAGGTAATTACCATGCAACCAAATGTATTATTTGTTGTTAATTTTATTATTATTCTAATTACTTTCAAGCATCAAATCTTAATGTATGTCTTTCGAAATATTAGGTACTTAGGACAATTGAAGTCATATGTACGTAATAGGGCACAACCAGAAGGCTCTATAGCTGAATGTTACCTAGCTCAAGAGATTCTTACCTTTTGTTCAAGGTATTTAGACAATATTGAGACAAGATGGAATCAGCCTCGACGTGTTGATGATGAACCAGTTGCATCTTTTCGATCTTTGGAAGAAGATGCATTGTTTCCCCAAATAGGAAAACCAGTTGGGGGGTCTTCTTATTTCAACCTAACACATGTCGAGAAACTACAAGCACATCGACATGTGTTGACCAACTGTAAACCAGTTGATTGTTTTCTTCAGTAAGTAAATTACAATACTTAATTACTCTATACCTTTCTCACACACGCACACACACACGCTTCATTATTGTGGAACTAATATAATTAACATATATAGGGAATTTAGAACCTACGTCACGAGAAAGTTGAGGAGTCGTACAAGAAATCCTACAGAGATAGACAAGATGGTTCATAGAGAATTTGTTGAATGGTTCAAAGGCCGTGTAAGTGGCTAAGTAAATTGTGATACTTATATTCTTTCATAGCAAACATATGACTAACACAATTATTGGATGATTTCAGATTTTGAATGATGTAAGTGAATCTCATTCAGATGATATGAAATTTCTTGCTCGAGGACCAATTAATCAAGTTAGAAGATTTAGTGCATATAATGTTAATGGCTTCAAATTTCGAACCGTGGAGCGAGATGAAGGGTTGAAGACTCAAAATAGTGGGGTATTTGGTACATTCGGAACAAGAAGTTATGCAAGTTCTAGTGACAGTCATATGAGGTTTGGAAGTGTGCCTTATTATGGAAGATTGGTAGATATTATTGAGCTCAATTACCATGGTCGATTCATGGTTACATTGTTCAAATGTCAATGGGCTAATACGACTAATCCTAGAGGGATGACAAAGGATGATTTGGGATTTACAAAGATAAATTTCTCACGATTAATACACACTGGTGAACATGTAGATGATGAGCCATATATCCAAGCTTCAGAGGCTCAAATGGTGTATTATGTGGAGGATGGGAAGGAAAAAAATTGGTACATACCCATGCATTTAAAACCAAGAGATTTGTTTGACATGGGTGAAGATGGGGAGGTATTTTATGAGAATGAACCGTTTGAACCACAAGATCTCAGTAGATTTTTTCCAGATGAAGTTGCCAACTTGCCATTAGCAAGAGATGATGTGGATGATGAACTTCCCATATTAACTAATGATGATGATGTTGTTGACATATAAATATGTCTAGGATATTCTATGAACATTATATGTGAAAACTTATGTTATGATATTTTGAATGTTGGGATATTTTATTGGATATGCAATCAATTTGTTTTTATATATATTGTGATATAAAAATGTTATAATATTTTGAATGTTAGGAAATTTTATTAGATATGCAATTGGTTTGATGTTTTATTGGATACAAAATAACATTATGGATGAACATCATATGCAATTGTTGATATAAAAATGTTTGTTTTCATATATGATATATGTTATGATGTTGCAAAATAGTTGCGAACATGGCAAGAATGACAAAGCGAGCTAGATATGTAAATGCTTCTCAGTCTAATCCTGAGGCTAGCCCAGCCCCTCAGACTGCTCATGAGGCTAGCCCAACCACCCAGACTGCTCATGAGGCCAGTCCTCCAACTCAAATTGCTCCTGAGCCTAATCTACCCACTGAGGTTTCTCCTGAGGCTGTTAGATCTGATGCTCCCCAAGTTAGAAACAAGAAAAAGTCCACAAAATATTGGACTGTTGATATCATAAGTATGTCCTCTAACTTAATGCTTTGATAAATGTTATTTTGTTGATGCTTTGAGCTTTTTGCTTTCATAATGCTTTGAGAATTATTTTTTTAATTTGGATTGATGATTTGAATTTCAAATGACAGATGAGGAGGAAGGTACAACACATAATGCACATATGAAAGTCAGTGATGTATGGGTTCTCCCTACAGGGAAAAAGGTAAAGGTGTTGTTGAATGAAGCTGGCCAACCAATAAAGGAAGCAGGAGGTCTCCTTGGTGGGTTTTTAGGACGTTTAGGGAAAGATTTTGAAATATTCCCTATTTCTTATGAAAAATGGTCAAAGGTTCCAGACACAACCAAAAAAGAAGTATATGACAACACAATAAAGGTTTGTATTATGACTTTATATTTGTATAATTTAATTTTTGTTTATGCTATCTAACATTTGATTTATTAAAATTGAAGGAAAAATTTTTGGTTGATGATGGTCTTGTAAAGAACTATATATTGAAGATTCTTGGAAGAAATTGGAGGGATAATCGGCTCAAGTTATTTAATAAGTTTTATAATGCATCCCTCACCCGAGATCAAAATATTCAGAATAATCCACCTGGTGTTCCTCGGAATGAGTGGGCATCATATATTGATTACCGGTTAAGACCGGAAACAAAGGTAATATAATTATAATAAATACTCGTATACATAAATGTTATTTGATAAATCTGATTTTTTTTGAAAAAAAAATATGGGACAGGCGATGTGCAAAACTAATTATGAGAATCGAAAGAAGTTGACTGTTCCGCACACGGGTGGATCAAAGACTCTAGCTAGGAAAAAGGATGAGATGGTAATATTCTCTAAGTACATGTAGTTAATTATCCATTCTTGTTGAATTGTCTAACACATCTTTTATCTTTTAACTTTTGTAGGAGATTGAATGTGGACACCGAATAGGTAGGGGAATCATGTATAAAGCTACACACACAAAGAAAGATGGCACACCCATCAATGATGAAGCTAAGGAAATTATTGTAAGTATCAAGTGAATGAAAATGACATCTTTGTTGCATATCAGTGACTATTTGTTTTCTTACCTTGAATTATTGCACCACTCACTAATCGTGTGCTACTCTCCTATGTGAATCTCACTCTTTTAGAGCTCATTCCCATGGATGAATATTCTAAAAACCTTCTTTGGTCTTCATTAGCAGAGTAACATTTTTGAATGTTTTCATGAGTTTCTCATTTGAGTTATGTTGTTCTGCTGATTCTAGCACTATGTCTATATTTGCATTTTCGTCTAATTGGTTTGGAAGAGTTTGGTTTTAAGCAATTTCAAGTATGATTACTAGTTTGGAAGAGTCTAGTTTTAAGCAATCTGCCAGAACATATAATTATTGGTTTAGAAGAGTTTGGTTTTAAGCAATTTCAAGTATGATTACTGATTTGTCATCACTCTGATCAATTCTCATGGCTCTTAAAATCAGCTAAATGAAACTTAATGTGGAATTTGAGTTAAATAGTATATATATATATAAAGTATATTTACTTGCATTATTTACATGTTATATACAGGATAAAATTGATGCAACTGAGAGTGAAGAGAATTCTTCACAAATAGGTTCATCAACAGATTCGCTTACTAGGGTGCTAGGGAAAGAACACCCAGGTTATGTTCGGGGTATGGGGTTAGGCCCTTGTCCTTCTCAAGTCTTGGGTTCAACCACTCACAAAACGAGGGGAATCTCATTGTCCTTGACTAACGAAGCAGCCTTGGTTGAAGAAGTCAAGGATTTACGAGATGAATTGCGAACCAGCAATGAGAGGATGCATACTTTAGAAGCTCAAATGGCCCAAGTGGCTTTCGTGCTTCGAAGCGTTGCGGGTCACATTCCAGCTGACGTAAGCAATATCATAGGTTCACAGGTATTCATTCAAGAAATATTTGATAAATTTCCTTAAGATACATATAATAAGCACCTTTAGTGATCAATTAATTTAAGTGTACAAAAAAATATTTATCTTGAATTAAAAGTTTAAGTGTTAAATGATTTGGCTTTTAATTGTTGCCAACAAGTTTTACTTTTATTGTTGATTGGGTATTATCTATTTCAGTTTCCTGATCAAGCCAGTGGTGAGGCTTCACCAGCAGGGGGTGCAAGACGCTCTTCATCAGCTAGCCATGAACCACGTTCACATCAATAGATGATACTTTTTGTATTTAGCATATGGACAACTACTTGTTTGTTTAGAGTAGTAGTTTTTACAACTATTTGACAATCTCATGAACATTTGGATATTTCAATGCTTGTAATAATTATTTTGCTATTTAATTTTGTACTAGTTAATGTGCTACTATGATAGTAGTTATTGTGTTACTTAACTTATTACAATGACGTCATTTGCTTCTTATTATATTTAATTTGGTATTTGGAGTATATTTTTTATGTATTGTTGAATGCTGGTTCTGAACAGGTTAAATATCAAATGTAAAAATGAGCTAAAAACGAAAATAAGTGGTGCTTGCTAGAATTTTTAGTCAAATAGCGGCGGTTCAAAACCGCCACTAAATTAAATGTAAGTTTATCATTCCTTTCATTTAGTGGCGGTTTTGAACTGCCACTAAGGTTAGGCATTCCATAATTCGAAAATATAGTGGCGGTTACAAAACCGCCACTAATATATTGAATTTCCAGTCATTCTAAGTATATTGTGGCGGTTGTGAACTGCCACTAAGTTACGACATTCCATAATTTGAAAATATAGTGGCGGTTACAAAGCCGCCACTAATATATTGACGTTCCAGCCCTTCTAAGTATATTGTGGCGGTTACAAACCGCCACTAAAAAACTAAAACAATTTAAAAATAATATGGTGGCGGTTAGAAACCGCCATAAAAATCCAAAGAAAACGTCACGTATTTCACCCCTCAGTGGCGGTTATAACCGCCACTAAATAAGCTCTTAGTGGCGGTTATTCCGGCGGTTGGTCATAACCGCCACAAATTAACCTCGCGGCGGTGTAAATCGTTGCGGTTAACAAACCGCCACGAGTAGAAGTTGGCGGCGGTTGTAACCGCCACTAAGTGTCTGTCAAACCGCCACAAAATGACATTTTTTTTGTAGTGGGTCTTTATGGATGATTTCTCTATTTTTGGTACTTCATTTGATCATTGTTTGTCTAACCTCACTAATGTTCTTAGAAGATGCATGGAAACCAATTTAGTCTTAAATTGGGAGAAATGTCGATTTACGCTCCTGTTATTGTAGCCCCTGATTGGGAGTTACCGTTTGAACTCATGTGTGATGCAAGTGACTATGCAGTAAGAGCTGTATTAGGGCAAAGAAGGGATAAAATTTTTCACGCAATTTATTATGCAAGCAAGGTCCTTAATGAGAATCAAATTCATTATGCTACAACTGAAAAGGAATTGCTTGCCATAGTATTTGCCTTGGAGAAATTTCCTTCCTATTTGATTGGATCTAAGATTACTGTGTTCACTGATCATGCAGCAATTAAATATTTGCTAACTAAGGGAGAATCAAAACCTAGACTGAATAGGTGGACTTTATTGTTGCAGAAATTTGATCTTGAAATTAAAGACAAGAAGGGAAGTGAAAATGTGGTGGCAGACCATCTTTCAAGGCTAGTGAATGAGAAAATCACAGCCAAAGAACAAGAGTTTAGGGATGAATTTCCAGATGAAGCACTACTGATGGTGCAAGAGAGACCGTGGTTTGCTGACATGGCCAACTTTAAAGCAGCAAATGTAATCCCAGAGCATTTTTCATGGCAACAAAAGAAAAAGTTCTTCAAGGATGCTAATCATTATCTTTGGGATGACCCGTTCCTCTTCAAGTTTAGACCAGATGGATTGTTGAGAAGATGTGTCACGAAGGAGGAGGCTAAGGACATCATGTGGCTTTGTCATAACTCCCCTTATGGTGGCCATTACAATGGAGAGAGAACTGCTGCAAAAATTCTTCAATCTGGGTTTTTTTGGCCCACAATCTTCAAGGACTCTCACAATCATGTGAAGAGTTATAATAAATGCCAAAGGACTGGCAATATCACTAAGAGATGAAATGCCCCTTCAAAACATCTTGAAAGTTGAAGTGTTTGACTGCTGGGGTATTGATTTCATGGGTCCACTCCCACCATCCTTTTCGAATCAATTCATATTGCTGGTTGTGGACTATGTGTCAAAATGGGTGGAGGCTGTTGCGACTCCGAAGAATGATGCACAGACTGTGGTCAAGTTCATCAAGAAGAATATATTTGCTAGGTTTGGTGTGCCACGAGTTCTCATAAGTGATGGAGGTTCCCATTTCTGCAACTCACAGCTCCAAAATGTCTTGGCAAAGTATGATGTAAGACATAAGGTGGCATCTCCATATCACCCGCAAACTAATGGACAAGCGGAGGTTTCTAACAGAGAAATCAAGCGGATCTTAGAAAAACTATGGCCACTTCAAGAAAAGATTAGGCTAAGAAGCTTGATGATGCGTTGTGGGCCTGCCGGACTGCTTATAAAACCTCATTAGGGTTGTCTCCATTTAAAATGATTTATGGCAAAGCTTGCCACTTACCAGTGGAGTTGGAGCATAGAGCCTTTTGGGCATTGAAGTTTTTAAATTTTGATGCCTCTTTGGCAAGTGAAAAAAGAGTCCAACAGCTGCATGAATTACAGGAAATACGCTTCAATGTGTATGAAAATGCAATGATCTATAAGCAGAGAGTGAAGACCTACCATGATAAGTACATTATCTAGAAAGCATTCCAGCCTGGACAACAAGTTCTTTTATTCAATTCAAGGCTGAGATTATTTCCGGGTAAATTGAAGTCTAAGTGGTCTGGACCATTTATTGTTAAAGAGGTTCTCTCTCATAGAGCTGTGGAAGTAGAGGATCCTTCCTCCCAGGGGAGTTTCAAAGTCAATGGTCAGCGGCTCAAAGTCTATTTGGGTGGTAACTTGGAGTGATCAACTACAACTGTGTGTCTCCGTGACCCTTGAAGGCCATTCGTCAAGCTAGTGACGTTAAAGAAGCGCTTACTGGGAGGCAACCCAGGATTTCTATCATTTTTTGTATTATTTTGGTTGTTTAGATAGGTTGTTTTATTTTAGTTTTGCATGCTTTCTCTAAGTGCTTTCATGATTGAATTACCATGTTAAAGTGTTATTTTGGGGTTTTGGGTGAGTTTGATGGAAATATATGGATTTAGGGGGCTATTCTGATGTTTCTGATATACTGCGGTTTTTGCATGTGACGCTCAGCGCCAGATTAGGGGGCTTAGCACCACTCACGAGCTGGAATCAGTCAGTTCTCTGATTCTCTGAGGCTTAGCCCCATTTGAAGGCGCTTAGCGCCATTTCTCAGTGTTTTGTCTGTTGCACTTGCGCTCAACGCCATTTAATTGGGCTTAGCGCCACTTGTGAACTAAAATTAAGCCATTCTCTGATTCTCTGAGGCTTAGCCTCCATTTTAAGGCGCTTAGCGCTATTTCTCAGTAGCTTGGCTGAAGCTTTGAGGCTTAGCCTCAAACATATGGAGCTTAGCGCCACATATCTGTCTTAAAAAAAAATCCTAATAACTGGCGCTAAGCACAGTTTTCATTGCACTAAGCGCTGAGCCCTCGTGCAGAGGGGCGTCAGCCTCCTAGAACTTTTCACTTCCCCATTTCCCATTTCCTTTCCCACCGCCCCCCTTCTGTTCTCCCTCTCCTCTTCCCAAACTTCCATTTCTTTCATCTCCACGTTCCTCCACATTTCCACATCTCCATCTCTCTCTCTTTCTCTACCCATTTTCTTCTTCTTCATTTTCGTCCCCACACCCATTTCCATTTTCACTTCCAACCCCCACCTGCCATTACTCCTCTGCATTCTCATTCACGTCCAGTCATGGCTCTAACTTCAAAGCTTACCTCCAAGAAAAGAAAAGGATCTTCCTCTTATGATGCTGACAGGTTTCTATCTCTCGAGCACCAACAGAGGTATAAGGACATTGAGAATAGGAACCTTCTGACTGAGCAAAAAGTTGTACTTGTTGCTGGTGAATATGAGGAATTTCAAACTGAGTTGAGGAGGCGCGGTTGGCTCAAGCTGTCCACTTACCCTGAATCAGCTAATGTGGCCATTGTACGGGAGTTCAATGCCAATGCCATTATTGTGGAGGAAGGTTTCCCACAGCACAGGAGTTATGTACGTGGCAAGGCCATTACCTTTGATGCACAAGCAATAAATCAGTTTTTGGGCACTCCCACTCCTTGGGCCCTATTGGATTGTGGATACACTGATTGGAAGAATCGGAACAAGGACTTCCAACAGGTTTTAGCCACTGTTTGTAAGCCTGGGGCTAAATATGTCACTAGTAGATCAGGGCAAAGGCAGAAAATCCTCTGAGGTGATTTAACTCAGCTGGCCCAAATTTGGATGACGTTCTTGCATTCCAATATTTCACCATGTTCCCATACTTCTGATATCATTGAAAAAAGATCTCTCATGCTCTATGCCATCATGGTTGGTTTGACTATGGACTTAGGCGAGATAATTTCTTTTGAGATTCAGAAGGCTGCTGATACTGTGGGAGTTGGCCAGCTTGGTCATCCATCTCTGATTACTGAACTGTGTCGAGCTGCTAGTGTTGATGTATCTCAAGGTGCCAAGATTAAGCCCAGGCTCCCAATTACTGCCAAGTTCATTCAGAAAAATTGTATGGGCAGTGATGCACCTGCTTCATCTAGACCGACTCCTCCTGCACCCAGATCACTCTTTACACGTGTAGATGCATTGGAATCATCCCATAGCTTGCTTCACAGCAAGCTAGATGCTCTTCACCGATCAGACATTATGATGTGGAATATGATGCGTGACTTCTCTGCCCATTTGCCTAGTCCACCTGAGGGGTCATTCCACTTTCCATCTGCTAGTGAGGTGGATTCCTATGTTGCGTGGCCAGAACATCCTGGGGACCAGGATGTTTTTCAAGAGGGGGATGGGCTAGCAGATGAGGAAGATGAAGAGGAGTAGAGCTTGAAGAATTTTGATTTGATTTTGCTTAATCTGATTTTGAGAATAATTATTAATGTTTTGCTGTGAAGACTTTGTGACTTTGTCATCATTTTATGGTGTAGACCTGATTATTTTGTTTAGATTTTGTTATTTTGTGTTTAGACATCATTATGGTTAAAACTTCGTTCATTTAAATTTTTGTTTGCGTTTATTGAATTTTTATGTGCTGTTTGGTGTTTTAGTTATGATAAAATAATTCAATATGTTGGTTGAGTTTAAAAAAAAATTGAGATTATCACTCTTAGCAATTTCATTGTAGTACATTTCTTCCATGTTGTTTCTCTTCCATTGAAGTTGACATTTGTGGTTGCTGTGCTTCTGTGATTTTGTTTTCATAAGGATATCATAGTTTTGATGTTTGGTTTGAACTCTTGTGACTAATGACTATGACAAGGAAATCGAAAAAATTCAATGGAAATATTCAACTTTACCTGTGTGAGTTCTTTGGGCCTTTGATGATAAATTCTTTGTGAGTGACACCATTGGAACTTATACTCTTAATTTTGCTTGAATCTGATTTGAATTCAAAATTTACTTGTATGTCATAGAAATGATCGTGGCACTTCTTTTCTAGTAGCCATTTTGACTAAAAAGCTTACCTAAAATTTTTTATCCTTTGTGATACCCCATTGAGCTGAAAGACAATGATTAATTTTTGTGGATAACCCATATGCAAAAAAAATAAAAATGAAAAACAATGTTCTACCTACACCTTTTTGGATAAGAGAGCATTTTCTTGTGTTTGGGTTTAACATAAGTTTGGGGAGGTTAAAAAAAAAGAAAAAAAAGAAAAGAAAAAAAAATAATTAAAAAAATGGCAAAGAAGAAATTCAAAAAAAAATGATGCAGATTTAAAAAGTGATATAAAAAAAAGAAAAAAAATAGTAAATAAATAGAATGTCAAAGAAGAAATTCTCTTATTCTCTTTGGTGATTAGCCTGCTTATCCTTCATCACTTTTCCTTTGGCCTAACCAAGTTACATCCCAAGTAAAGACCCTTGTGACTATGCATGCATGTGAATTGTGTAAGGAGAATTAAGATGAAAAGCAAAATTGAAGTTGTAGGGTTTTAATGTGTGGTTTTGAGAGGAACACACACTCCATACACTAGAGTGATTGAGGGAAAGAGCTACATCTTGTGAGGAGCTGAGTTTCAATTGTTTTGACTGTATTGTTGATGCCATGGTTATTGCTCTTTCAAGAGTGAAAATAATTGCACATTTTTGCTATGACTTCTTCTGTGTGAGCAAATTCTGGATGGAAGTTCGCTATGGATGGAATCTTCTTTGTGAGTTTCTCATCAGTGGAGTTTGTATTACTTTGTCTTATTGAGTTGTGATGGATCTCATTTCCTTATGAATTTTGTTCAGTTGTTAGTTAACTTATGTGTTGAGTTGTTTTTCTTTATTTTTGGGTTTACTTTTACTTGGGGACAAGCAAAGTCTTAAGTTTGGAAAAATTTGATAAATGTCTAATATGCATACCTTTATAGGTGTACATTGAGGTTGTTTATCTTTCTTTTAAGACTTGAGGGGTCGTTTTAGTCCATGTTTTATGTGTTTTGTTGAGTCTTTAAGAATATTTTCTTAATTGATGTTTTTAGATTAGTTAATGATGTTTTGATGTGTTTTATGTAGTTTGGGTGGAAGCCATTGAAGCCCATTGAAGCCCAACTGGAAGCTGAAGCTCAAGTCCACATATGGAAGCCAGCGCTTAGCCCCAAGGTTGTGGCGCTTAGCCTGAAGAAGCCAGAAGATTGACTGATGCGTGATGCATTTCAGTACATGTCGCGCTTAGCACCATTAATCTAGCGCTTAGCGCAACTACTTATGTTGCAACAGCAGAGTCAATTAATTCGTGCTCAGCGTGAATAATGTTGCGCTAAGCGCTAATGCGTCTGGAAGCAATCCTAAAATTAGGATATTGCGCAGAATAAAAAAAGGAAATTCAATTGGTTTTTGGGAGGTGGCTGGAAACGAAGAGAGAAAGCTGGGAAAAAGGAAGAGCATCCATGGAGTTTTTATCATCTCTCACCCCCATTTCTTTTTATTTTATCACCTTAATCATGTCTAGCTAATCATCCACTTGTTGGGGTTAGATGTATCTATTTCTGAATCTCTTATGTATTTGATTTGATCATTCAATATATTTCTCTACTTCTTTATGAGTGCTTAATTTCTATGCTTAATGCTTGTTGTGGCTTGATTATCCATGGCTTGATGTTTGATTTGGTAAACAATTAGAAAGTTGATGCTAGGTCTAGATTTGAAATTAATCACTTAATAGGTCTTGAATCTAGGAATGGGTCTTGATTTATTAGTAATATTTTAATCCTTAACCTTAATGCAAATTCACTTCTTAAGTCACCTAAGGAATTAGGATTTAATTAGGGGATTTAGGCTCTTTTCATCTAAGGAATTAGGATTTGAGTAAATAGTGGATTAATTTTCATAATTGAAGTTAGAGATTATATTGTTTGTCATGTCATTGCATTTGGGAAAAGATTAGTGAGTCTACCCCCCAGCATTTCATCTTAATCGAATTCAATTTCATTTGTGCTCACCAAGTGTTTGAGAAAATTACAAAAAGACTTCATTCTTTTAATTTCTGATTTCATCATTTATTGTTTGAGCTCCCTTCTTTCCAAACTCATCGTTTAGATAGTGATTATTGTGTTATGTGCTAGTATTTGTCACGATCCTCATTAGGAACGACAACCCACTCATCTCTTTATTACTTGCATGACTTGGTATACTTGCCAAAGTCCTCTTAACATTGTGCAAGGAGATGATGTTAGATCACTTAGGGAATCATTTTGCTTAAATATCTGTGAATTCATTCTCATACATTGTTTTGTCTGCTACTACTGCTACCCATTTTGAGATAAAACTTTAAGTTATCAATCTGCTTTCAATTTTTCAAGGCTTAGATAGGAAATACCCATATTTACATGTTAAGAATTTTTTTAGAAATTTGTGAAACATTTAAATTTCAAAATTTTTCTAAAGAATCTGTGTGTTTACATCTTTTTTTCCTTTTTCATTGAAAGATAAAACAAAAACTTGACTGAATTATTTATCTTCTAACTTTATTACATCGTGGAAAGTGTTGTGCCAAAAGTTTTTATCTAATTTTTTCCCCATGTCCAAAACAAATTCTTTGACAAGATAAATTTTTGATTTTTGTCAAGAAGACCATGAAAAATTCTTTGAAAGTTGTGAGAAGTTTAAAGATTTGCTTGTGAGATGTCATCACCATGGTTTTGAAAAATGGCGCCTTGTGTAGTATTTTTATAATGGGTTGACTCAATCTAATAGGGGTTTGTTTGAGTCTATACGAATGATGACACATTTTTTAATTTGAATACACAAGAGGGTTATCAATTTTTTGAGGATTTGTCTGAAAATTCTTAACAATAAGACTTTGCTAATCATAGGCAAAAATCAACCCAACCTAAGAAGGGAGGTTTATATGAGGTTAGTGAGGATACATATATCAAAGTTAGGCTAGATGTTATTGCACGTGAAGTTACGTCTTTATCACTCAATAAAGGAGTTAGTCAGGCTAATAGTGTTTAATAGGAAAATTGTGCATTTTGTGAAAGTAATATGCATGTTTCTTCTATATGTTCTTCTTTTGTACCTAATAACTATTGTTTTGTTGAACAGGGAAATACAATATAAAGATCTTTTGCTAATACTTCTTCAAATACTTATAATCATAATTGACGAAATCACCCTATTTTTTCTTTGAAGCAAAATAACATTTTAGGTAACTTAGGTGGTCAACCTATAGAGAGTCAGACTTAGTTCCATCATCCTAACCAAGGTTACCAACAGTCATCATATTTCCCAAATTAAAGAGTAGGTCAAACTAGACAACAGTCATCACTAAATGAGACTCTTGGTCAAGTTATGTAAGAGATGAAAAATATCAGTCAAGTGACTACCAATATCATTCAAGAGATAAAGAATGTTACTCAAGTGTACACTAATACTATAGCAAAGTTTGAAGTTTAGCTAGGTCAGTTGGCTAGTCAGATGGCAGAAAAGAGAGAGGAAAGTTCCCTAGTCAGCCTATCCATATTCCCAAAGGATAGTATGCAGTTTTATGAAACATCTTGCTCTAATAGGGAAAATGAGCATGTTTAGTCTATTACCACCCTTAGGTCTGGGAAGCAAATAGATAATCATGTTGTAAAGCCTCTAAGGGATGATATGAAGTTAGCAGTCAGTAGTTGTAGGGATAAGAATAAATCAGATAAGGATAATATGCCTTCAAAACTTAATATGTCTACTCCTAAAGTTATAAAGCCTGAAGTTAAGGAGTATGTGTTTAGGGCTCATTTTCCTCACAAATTAGTAAACTCCAAGAACATTATGCAGTCAAGTGATATTTTGGAGATTTTTAAACAGGTGAAAATTAACTTGTCTTTTCTTGATGCTATTAGACAGGTGCCTGCATATGCTAAATTCTTGAAGGATCTTCTCATTGGAAGAGGAAGTCTAATATTCCTAAGAAGACCTTTTTGACAGAGCAGGTAAGTTTTGTGATTCTCAATAAATATATTGTTAAGTATAAAGACCATGAATCATCCACCATTACTTGTAAAATTGAGGATCATCATGTTGAGAGACCTTTACTATATCTAGGTGCAAGTGTTAATTTGTTGTCTTATTATGTTTACTTGCAGTTGAGTTTAGGGGAGTTGAAACCAACTAAGATGACTCTTCAATTAATTGATAGATCTATTAAATATCCTAGTGTCATTATTGAGGATGTTTTGATAAAAATTGAGAATTTATACTTTCCTAATGACTTTGTTATGATTGATACTGAGCTTATTTGTGGTCCATATCCCCTAATTCATGTTATTTTGGGTCGCTCATTCCTTGATACATCTAATGCATTGATTAATTGTAAGAGTGGTGTGATGAAACTATTATTTGGGAACATGGCTGTTGACCTTAATATTTTTCATATATCATTAAACAAATATCTTATGATAATGATAATGAGGTGTATGAATTGAATGTGATTGAAAGTTTGGCTCATGACTCATTTATGCATTTTAGTTGTGATGATTCATTATTAGCATGCTTGATTATGTTAATGCTTATGATAGTCACATCATATGTAAATATGACATTGGGGTTAATAAGGTTAAAGTTGACTTGATAACTAACATTCCTTCTCCTAAATCTGTGAAAGAAATTAGATCTTTTCTAGGGTACATAGGTTTCTACCGGAGGTTCATCAAAGATTTCAGTAAGGTAGCAAAGCATTTAAGCAACCTTTTTAGTAAATGGTCGACGGTTGAAGTCGTACCTTGAGTTGAAGGACCTAGATGTAGAAGAGATTTTGGTAGACAATCCAGTATACCAAAACTGAGGTAAGTTTTTAATTTTATTGAGTAGGCTTAAGTGTCTCCAAGATTTCGGAGCCTTTGTATGAAGATGTAAATAGTATCGACAAAAAAAAAATTCAAAAAGTCAAAACCTAAAAAATTTTTAGTTTATGTGCTTATTTATTTCATTTTACTTTATTTTGTTTTTGTTATTTTTGTCATTGCTAACCATTGTCAGGGTGTAATTATCCTCTTATCGTATTCTCTTTTTAATTCCTAAGCATTTCAGGTATGTGACTCCTTCCTATTACTCTATTTATTTTTGTCCCAATAATTTATTTGTTACATATTAGTGATTATTTCTTACGTCTGGATTTAATTTAAAACATTGAGAATAATATTTGGCTTTGATTGGGAGTTGGAGTTACTTGAATTTCAGTCATGTTATCATTATGTCACTTTTGTAAGGAAAATTTTTTTCTATCATCTTGTTCAACTTGTTTCACATTATTCATAACTTCTTCTGTATTTTTCTATGTTGAAAAATTGAAATAATTAGAAAATTTGATAAAAGCATGTGAATATCATATTTTTGTCAAGTGAGGTTTGAGCCATTCATTTTTATTGAGAGTGTTTTCTTGATCATCCAATGATTATTGTGGTGCTCATGATTTTTTTTTCGCTAAATCATTTCATTATTGTTTTGGTTAAAAAAAAATTATATCATACTTGCATTTAATCTGAGGTCATGGAAGTTAGTAAAATTGTGTGTTTCCTTTCGAGATGATAGTAGGTCATGTTTCTTATTTTGAACTTTGAAATAATATATTTTTTTCTTTTACATAATGTCGTTAGTCACTCTTTTGAGCCTATTTATTGAATTTTTCTTTCTTAACTCTTTTCCAAAGTGTTTCAGGAAAGAAGTAATATTATTGCAATATGGGAAAGTATAAAGAAAGGAAAAAAAAAAAAAAAAAAAAAAGACAAAGTGAAAGTGCAAGAAAAATCATAATTAAAAAAAGGAAAAAAATTCAAAAAGCTATAAAGTTGGAAAAAATTGAGGAAATAAGTGAGAAAAAAAAGTCTGGTTTGAAAGTTTAAAGAAAAAAGTGATTTAAAGAAGGTAAAGAAAATTGTGTTGAAAGTGTAGAAATTAAGTTTCTAAATATTCTTGAAATACTTTTGATTTTCATTGTTTCCCTTAGTTTTTATATTTTTCCTTTTACCTACATTATAAGCTTAATAAAGTCCTATTTGATCTTAAGAGATTGCATGGTTCTTTTAATATATATGACTAATCTTAAGGTGTGATGTAAAATATTTTCTTAGCATATTTTCATGCAATGATATTTGTTCTATTTTTTCAGCGTTCTTTTTATCATTTTATATGTGAGCTATTTATTTTGATTTGTGCCTACTATTCTACTCACATATATTTGTTATAAATGACATCATACTTTTGAGTGATTTTCATTGGTGAGTATTACTCTTGTAAGGATTGTATACAGTTGAAAGATGTTTTCTGATGAAAATTCTAGTTGTAATATTTGGAGACATTGAGTATATGTTATGGTAACTATATTATTCACACTTTGAGTTTGATGATGGTAGAATTTTTGTAACAATTGTGATGTTTTGATGCATGACTGATATTTCTGAATTGAGATAAAATTTGATTGAATCGATTGGATATATGATTTACTTTGAACTTTATTTTAAGTCGCTTTCATTACTAAGGACTAATAATAAATTGATTGGGAATTGTGATAATAGCTTAATTTTATATTTTTTTATAAAAATAGATATTATTATATTTCATTATATTTAATTTTAATGGCTTTATAATATTATTAATTAATTTATTTAAAAATAATTAATTTAATTATTATAAAAATTATAAAAATTTATTAAAAAAAGTCTTGGACACGTTGAAGGCATAGTACTAGAATAAAGTGCAGAAAAATATAAGACATGTAGTGTCCATGGTCCTAGCAAAAAGGCATGGATGAATGAAAAAAATTACTAAAAATAGTGATGTTGTTGGGGCCATGCTTGCAATTTGTTTTGGGCTATCTTTAAATCTTTATTCTATTAAAACGTTGAGAAGAGAAAAACGTGAATAGGAGACGGTAGACGAAGCGAAGCGGCAGTGTGGAACAGCAACAAAAAAGAAGAGTGGCATTAATGAAATGTATTAGTCAGATAATTTTATTGTATTTTAATTTTTTTATGTTTTGCTAATTTTTTTGCATTAAGGAGATGATGAAATTTTAATTATTTTAATATTATTATGTTGAATTATTTTTATCTAATTTTATGATTTAATATTTATTAATTTTATTTTTCTATCGATTATATGAATAAATTTTTAGATGAGTTGGTCCATATTTTCCTTATGTTTTATATTTGTTTTGTGTTATCTGAGTGTTAGTAGTAATTGTTGGATATCAATTGTGATTTCTTATTAGACATACATTTGATAATTTGATAACTTACTATTAATTAGGAAAAAATTATCATACATTTGATTATTTTTTTAGTATTTCATTGATAGATTTTTCATAAGCACATGCTTTGTCACTATATGTTCATGAGATAAAGTATTTAGATATAATAATTTAATATAGTTAATGTTAAAATTAATCTTATTAAATTCTGATCCTTAGTCATTTTACATCTGGTTGAAACACAATTTTGTTTACTTGTTTTTATTTAATTTGCTATTAGTTTTTATTTTATTTGTTTTATTTTATCTTTACATCTTTGATTTCATAATTTTTATTACTAGATTAGAAAGAATTTTTAAATACTTAAAATTAACTCTAAGTTTATGTGAGATCGATCTCGTACTTGCTTAATTGTATTTCAGTATTGCTAGTGCACTTGCGAGTATTGTAAGACTTTTAAAAAAAATTCACAACAGTTGACACAACTAATAAGTGTGAACTATGTCAACTAAGTTAGTAGGGATTTAAATCCTATCAAAATCATACTTTTATAAGAACTCGTTTAATTTAATCCAATAACAAACCCTAATAAAATTTGATCTTCAATTTAACTTAATTAACTCGGTTCACTCTTATCAATTGATTCAAACGTTGATGGACATTCTATATTCCATTCTCTCCAACAAAATATGTCCCCATGTGTATTGAGAACACAAAGTCCTAAAATCCAGTTTCTGTGTGAGCACCCAGCACATATTTGAATTGTATGTCATTTACATGTCTAACTCTAACCCATCGGATTCTCAACTTATTTTTTTCATTGAAGGATACATCCCAAAGATTAAATCCCTATAAATAAATCACATTGAGATCTTATAAAGTATTCAATTTGGTATGAGTTTTTGAAGTTAGGAACTCACTTGCATTTCAAATGTTGTCGGTTATGAAGAACACCGTGACGAGTTAAAAGCTCATGGAATACTTAGGTTGAGAAATCTAAAATAGGTTTATATAAGTATTAATTGAAACAAGTATAAGTTTGGTTTCGAGTTTTTAATAAAGTCTTCATCGTTAAAATTTTCTGTAAGATTTTACGTGACTTTGTTTTCTTCAAAGTTTTGTGTAAGTATTCCAAGTTGGGAAATATAGAGAGTCTAGACACTCGATACTTTGCCAGTCATCCTCGATGCAATTTCATTACTCGAATAATATTAATTTGGCTTACAAAATATAATAATAAATATATAATTCCAAATAACATAAACTATTGCCAGATGATACAAGAACAGAAATATCAAAGTAAATACTAATGAAATAGGTTACAACAGGGGTGACAATATTACAAAGGTTAGCAGCTAAGGTTACATAGAAAATCAGATATATATACCCAAAGGCAAAAGAAGGAGGTTGGTTGATGAAGCAACAAAAAAAAGGGACATAAACATGTTATCAACACTGATAAAACCTCCTATATTGTAGACAGTTAGGTCACTTCCAGAGCTTGACAAACTTGTCATGACTGGCTGAAGCAAACCATTTACAGTTGAAACCGCCAAGGCAGCAATAAGACCTTCATGAGCAGACAAAGTCATGGTCTTGTTCTCGGTCTTGTTCCAGAGCTCCAATGACTGGTAACAACCAATGACCAGCAACGAAGAATATGTTTTCTGGGTCATGGTTTGGGGAGGGTTTTCTATAAGTGCCACTATCAACTCAAAATTGCGGAACAAAAAAAATATAAACTATTGCATTGGTGTGGGCTTTTTTAAATTTTTTAATCTTATACGTGGTTTCTTCCACAGGATCAGGATGTTCTCAATTTTTTCTTCTCTCAAGTGGTCAATTGTAAGAGAGAGAAAGATACAAAAAAAATTAAGTGTGAGGCTTAGTTAAAACTTGTGAAATTTTTTTTATAATCTTGTGTCTTTTTCTCTCTTACAATTGACCACTTAATAGGAAAAAAAAATTAAGAGAATCTTCATCCTTCTTCCACACTTATAAAGTTTTTTTGCAATACTCGAACTTTTAACATTGCAGGAGCTCTTTAACTGCTAAACTTTAACTTATTCATTACTTAAATCACCCTTATAATTATGTTTTGATTATAGAAATAAATACCCACACATATAGTACCTATATTAAATGCAACTACGTTTTTTAAGAGCAAGCAATATATTGAACTCGTTAGCATTTGGACATTTAAAAAGTTTTACTTGTAATTTTGGAATGATTAAAAATTGAAATTGATTTCATTTCATTTCATTTGAATTAATTTTATTTTTTTATTAAAAATCAATTCTTGTGTTTAGAATTTATTATAATAAATGAAATTTGATTTGATTTTTAAATAAATTTCTATGTTTGAAACACATTAAATATGAATTGAATTGATTTTATATTCATAATTACTTTATTATCCTTACAATAGGTTAAATGACTAAACAAATAAGGGTAAATTATCAATTCCAACAATTAAAACTAAAATCAAATGATGACCAAAAAAAAAAAACTAAAATCAAATCAAACTCACTCAATTCTAACTAAATTAACCTGAGTTGATTTTTATTTGTATATAGCTAAAATAAAAAAGATTTCAAAGTCAAATCAATTTTCAAAATATTTTATTCAATTTTGAAACCAATACTGAATGATATTTGAAATAGTAATAAATTTTAAATGTATGTATAAAGGAGTGTTAATTTAGGATTTAAGGGAGAGTTTTACTTAATCACCACTCTAACTTTAAATTGTATAAGTAATTAATCAAAGACAAAAAAAAATTAATTTCACATTTATTAAAACCCCAAAGGGACATGAAATTAAATCATAGACAGATTGTTATTATTTCAAGTCATCTGTCTCATTTTTCCTGTTTAGTTCATTATTCTGTCAATTAAATGCTAACGAATCTATAATATATATATATATATATTCTTAGTATTGATGGGATAGAGAAAAAGAGAGAAAGGGTACAAAAGATTATAAAAATGCAGCAAAAGATTTGAATCCATTGGTAGATGGGAACAAACCTTTGAGAAATCAATACTCATCTTTCTAGTCTAGAACATGCCCGAGATCTCCTCTTATACAATCTTTCAATTCTTCATGACTACTTCTATTGCATAAGCAATAAGAAGAAACAAATCAGGCAGATATATGTAAATGCTATAAACTTAAAGAGATAAACAAGAAGTGCTCCGGACCCCTCTATTTTTATTTGCAGGAATTTTCTCTATGAGGTTGTGGCTTTGCTAGGGTTAGTCTAGCGTTGTCATTCCTGGGCAATAATCATCTGCCCTTAGCGGATTGTCTCTGTATTTGGCGGTTTTAATATCCTTTTGTGGAGTTTGATTCTTTTCTGTTAGACTTTTTTCGACGGCAGCTCCTTTACTCATTTTTTTTTTCTCGTTTTCTCTTAATTCTTTAAGATTAAATTTAGGGGTGCACAACCCAACCCGCAGACCCGAGAACCCGACTAACTTGAACCGACCCAATATAATATATCTGGGTTGGTTCGGATCATCGGGTCAGTTCGGGTCTAACCCGATTAACCCAACTTCTAATTAGTTCGGGTGACTGCTAGTTGAGTAATCCAACTCGATGACCCGACTACCCGAGTAAAACGACGTCGTTTTGAGTATTGTTTATCACGGGTCCAATCCGACTCGCGAACCTGATCAACCCGAACCGATCCGATATACTTACATTCTCTATTATGCCAAGGAAATGAAATTTCTTGGTTTACGACAAGGCAGTATGACTGTTGGTGAGTATGCTGCTAAATTTGAGAGCTTGTCACAGTTCTCAAGGTATTTCTAAATCCATCCTGATGAGGAGTGGAAATGTCGCAAGTTTGAAGAAGGACTGAGGGTAGAGTTGAAAAAAGGAGTGTTACCCATGAGGATGAATCAATTTTCTGCTTTGATGGATACATGTCGATGACTCGAGGAGCTAGAGCCGTCATGAAATCCAAGAAATCGTAACTTTGGACCTACTAGGTTCCAAAGAGGAGGCAACAACAATAACAACCGGTTTTAGCGCAAACCGTATTCGAGACCACCAGGAAATCAACCCCAACGACCATTTTTTGGGAGAAGTTCTAGTGGTAACAGAGCTGGTCCAAATGTGGCATTTACGCCAAAGTGTTTTAAATGTGGAAAAAGTGGCCACATATCCAGAGATTGTTCAATCAAGGGAACGATTTGTTTCAAGTGTGGAAGACCTGGACATGTTTCTAGGGATTGCAACCATCCAGAAAAGAAGCCAATGTTCGTGCAACTCAGCCGCGATCTGGAGGGCAAGTATACACGATGACCAGAGCTGAAGCTTCCCAGTCCGAAGATCTTATTTAGGGAGAATGTGTCATAGAAGGTAATCTTTTGATTGTACTATATGATTCGGGTGCAACTCATTCATTTATTGCATATGATTGCGTGGATCAGTTGAGATTATTTGTGTCTTCTCTGAGTTTTCAATTGATTATTTCTACACCAACTGCCAAGCCTGTTGTTACATCTAAAGTATGCTTGAATTGCCCTATTACCATTCATAATCGAGCTTTTACTGTTAATTTAATTTGCTTACCTCTTGTTAAAATAAATATAATCTTAGGAATAGATTGGTTATTTTCTAACCATATCATATTAGACTGTGCCAATAAAACCTTAGTTTTTCCTAAGGATAAGAATTCTGGATTTTTAACTGCCGCTAAAGTTGAATCATTGTTGAGGGATGGAGCTCAAGGATATATGCTATTGTCTTCTTTAGAAGTCAAGAGTGAGAAAGATGTGAACACTATTTCTGTCGTTAATGAGTTTTCCGAGGTTTTTTCTGATGAGGTACCCGGTTTACCACCGGAGAGAGAGATAGAGTTTTCTATCAATCTTGTACCAGGAGCAAGTCTTATTTCTATTGCACCATATCGGATGTCACCATCGGAATTACTAGAGTTAAAGAAGCAATTGGAGGAACTGTTGAAAAAATAGTTTGTGCAACCGAGTATTTCGCCATGGGGAGCACCAATACTACTAGTCAAGAAGAAGGATGGAACTTCTCGTCTCTGTGTGGATTATCGCTAGCTGAACAAGGTCATGATAAAGAATAAGTATCCACTTCCAAGGATTGATGATTTGATGGACTGACGAGCGCCGAACTCAGTCAAAATTATAACCGAAGTTATTACCTAAGCTTGTAGCATAGTGACAACACCGGATCATCTCCATGAGGATTGTAGATGCAATTTAATCAAATCAAGTAAAAGTTAGCAAAGGGGGGTTTGATAGTTTAAGATCGCACTTAACAAAATTAAAGGAAGAAATGATAAATAAAGAGTAGTCAATTTAGAAACCTATCCAAGATTGGGTGGATTCAATCATAGACCCTTCATAGAACACTTGAAGCGCAATTGAATTGTTAATTTGGATCTAACCGAGATCTTTGCATCAAATCCAGAATTCATACTAGACGATCGTCTAGAATTCAATTAACAAGTGATAAACACAAATCCGCAATCGCACCATTCATGAAAATCTATGTTAATTTCAAGTACCGAATTCAATTAACTTAGGCACAAATCAAGAAACATAACCTCTTCAATTACTGTGATTAGTTTAGATCAATCAAGCGTTCTAAGTTTCATCACAAATCTCAATCTTCATTTATGTGATTAGTTTAGATCAATTAGTTCTAAGTTTCATCACAAATCTCAATCTTAAACTAAGATCAAATTAGGTCAACATAAATAGAATCACCATTCATGCATTCAAGATCAAGAAGAAGAAGAAAGAAGAAGAAAGAAAGAAGAAAAAGGAATTCAATTACAAATCAAATACAATACATAACCAAGGTCTCAAGAATCCAAACCACAATCTCTTCAAGAGTTCTAAATTGACCCAAAGTAGCTTAGCCCTCTATTACCATGAAGGGGAGCATCAAAATATACAAAACTATGAGAAACTATGAAGAAGCAAGAAGAAACTTAGAGAGAAATGAAAGAGAATTACACCTTGTTCATGATAAATGGTGCCTTTTATAGAAGTCTAAGGTAACAAAATGACAAAGGGAAGTGGGTGGATGAGTGGGTGAGTGAGTGGAGTGTTTGAGTGGATGGATTAGTGGGTTGGTTTAGTGGATTGGTTTAGTGGATGAGTGAGTGGAATAGTTGAGTGGTTGAATTAGTGAAAAATGCCAAAGGACTTTTGGTGAGTGGGAAATTATGGACATGAATGGGTGAGTGGATGGATGAGTGGATGGATTAGTGGATGAGTGGGTGGAGTGGTTAAGTGGTTGGATTAGTGTATGAGTGGATGAGTGGGTGAGTTAGTGGATGAGTGGATGGTTGAGGACGAAAATTTCGTGTCTGACTTGGAAGCCAAAAACGACCCACTATACTTCAGAACCACGAAAAGTGTTCTTCATGAAAGTTGTAGATCCTTGTCTTGGCTATAAAATGGATAGCTAGTTCGTCCAATTTGGCTTCCTTAAGCCCAAGATATGTCCCAAATACCATAGGTTGCTCAAACTCAACTTCAGCACCTCTGTTCCGACTTGCAAGCTCAAAATGACCTACTAGACTTCTTTTTCTCAAAATGTGTTCTTCATGAAAGTTGTTTATTTGGATCTTGACTATCCACTGTCAAAATTTCGGCCCATCTCCATTAATCCATCTTGAGATATGATTTTTTGACTGCACACTATTCGGATTCTACTGACAGAACCCGTATTCTGACTTCCATGTCAACTTAGGTCCCTTAGACATCTGAATCAGACTTCGAGCTCTCATCAAAGTTGTAGAGCTTCCTCTTAGCTTTCCTACAAGGTAAAAATCATGTTCATCAGATATTAGGAACTCAAGTTATGGCCAAAATACAGAAACAGTGTCAAATCTCAATAATGCTGAAAATATTCAATTAGGACCAATTTGAGCTCAAACTCACAAAATCATACCAAACTCAATTGATTAAGAATATGGAGAGTGTAAATGACTAAACATAAGGGTTTCTTAATGAATAAAATATGTGATTATCATGGACCAATTGAAAGAAACAGCTATTTTCTCTAAGATAGATCTGCGATCAGGTTATCATCAAATTCGTGTTGAGGTAGAGGATATACCTAAGACAGCTTTCCGAACTCGTTACAGGCATTATGAGTATCAAGTGATGCCGTTTGGAGTGACGAATGCTCCTGCTATATTCATGGATTACATAAATAGGATCTTTCGTCCATACCTAGACAGATTTGTCATTGTTTTTATCTATGACATTCTGATCTACTCTCAAAATTAGGAAAAGCATGCTGAATATCTCAGTATAGTTCTCCAAATTTTGAAAAAAAGAAGAAGTTGTATACAAAATTGGCGAAGTGTGAGTTTTGGTTGGAAGAAGTTCAATTTTTAGGTCACATGATTTCCAAGGAAGGTATTGTGGTAGACCCATCGAAAGTGAAAACCATTCTACAATGGGAAAGACCAAAGATAGTGATAGAGATCTAGAGTTTTATTGGATTGGTCGGATATTATCGAAGGTTTATTAAAGGTTTTTCTAAGATAGCAGGACCTCTTACACAGCTCACGAGAAAGAGTCAAGCTTTTGTTTAGACAGAAGAATATGAAGTAAGTTTCCAAGAGTTGAAAAAGAGATTGACGATGACACCAGTGCTGATTTTGCCAGATCCAAGCGAGACTTTCGAGGTGCATTGTGACGTTTCTTACCAGGGGTTAGGATGTGTGTTGATGCAGAATAGAAATGTGGTAGCCTATGCTTCAAGACAGTTGAAGGTACATGAGAGGAACTACCCAACACAAGATTTGGAGCTAGCCGCAATGGTTTTTACATTAAAAGTGTGGAGACATTTTCTATATGGGGCTATGTTCAATGTCTTCAGTGATCACAAGAGTTTGAAATACTTGTTTGATCAGAAGGAATTGAACATGAGGCAAAGGCGGTGGCTGGAATTTTTAAAGGATTATGATTTTCAACTTCAATACCATCCAGGAAAGATGAATGTGGAGGCAGATGCCTTAAGTAAGAAAGTGATCAGTGTTTCTACCATGATGATAAAGGAGGAGGAATTGATCAATCAATTTAGAGATTTGTGGTTGTCTGTAGAATTGGCACTAGGAAGGATTCGTCTAAATAAAGTGACTGTTTTGAATGACTTGCTGGAGGAAATCAAAGAAAGATAGGAAGATGATCCGTTTTTGCAGAATGAGAAAGAATTTTTGAAGCAAGATCACAAGGCAACAGTTGAGGAAAGATCTGATGGGGTCTTAAGATTTGAAGGAAGGATTTGTATACTTAATAATCCCGATCTTCAGCAAACAATTTTGGATGAAGCTCATACTAGTAGATTAAGTATGCAACCGGGGATGACAAAGATGTATCAAAATCTAAAGAGGATGTTTTGGTGGCCAAAGATGATGAAAGATGTTGCGGAACGTATGGTGTCTTATCTGGTTTGTTAAAAGGCAAAAGTTGAGCATCAAAGACCTACCGGTATATTACAACCTTTAACTATTCCAGAATGGAAATGAGATAGTATCGCAATGGATTTTATTACCGGATTACCAAGAACTAGGAAGGGTCATGATTCTATATGGGTTATAGTTGATAAACTTACGAAGTCAACGCACTTCTTGCCGATCAATATCAAGTATTCGTTGGAACGATTAATCCAGGTGTACATTAGTGAAATTGTTAAACTTCACGGTATACCCGCAAGTATAGTTTATGATAGAGATCTAAGGTTTACATCGAGGTTTTGGCAAAGTTTATAAAAAGTCATGGGAACTAAGCTACGTTTGAATTCTGCTTATCATCTACAGATTGATGGTCAGACTGAGAAGACTATCCAATCGTTGGGGGATCTGTTGCAAGCTTGTGTGTTAGAACAACAAGGGAGTTGGGGTGAATTCTTGTCTTTGATAGAATTCACCTAAAACAATAGTTTCCACTCAAGTATAGGGATGGCACCCTACGAAGCACTTTATGGGCGATGATGCCGAACACCTTTATGTTGGTATTAGGAAGGGAAAAGTATGACTATTGGACCTGATCTTGTACAACAAACTATGAAAAAAGTGAAAATGCTTCAGGAGAAAATGAGAACGACTCAGAGCCGACAGAAAAGCTATGCAAATAAGCATAGGAGACCTCTTGAATTTGAGGAAGGTGAACATGTGTTCTTGCGAGTAACACCTACGACTGGTATTGGAAAGGTTATCAAATCCTGAAAACTCACTTCTAAATTCATTGGACCTTATCAAATTATTTGTCAGATAAGTCCAGTAGCCTACCAAATAGCTTTACCACCTTTTCTTTCTAATCTCCATAAAGTTTTCCATGTGTCTCAATTGAGAAAATATATTCCCGATCCAACGCATGTCATTCAACCCTATGAAGTACAACTGAAAGATAATTTGATGTATAAGATGTTTCCTGTTAAGATTGAGGACAGAAGAGTGAAGCAACTTCGAGGCAAGATGATTGTATTGGTAAAGGTAATATGGAATGAGGTAACGAGAAATGCTACTTGGGAGCTGGAGGATAAAATGAGGGAGCAATACCCACATCTTTTCTAAGGTACGAAATTTTTAGAGACGAAATTTTTATTAGTAGGGGAGAATTGTAACACCCTAAATTTTGGCTAAATTATGATATTGTCCAAAATGTACTATTTTATATTTTCTATGTGTTATAAAATTAATTTGACTGTTTCGTGATTGTATTTGATTATTGTGTGTGATTTACTCTGAGTTATGAAAATAATAATTTTTAGGCCGGAAAAAATCTTTATCTGATTATTCGGAGTTAGGGGATCTTACTAAACCCAATTCTGAGTGATACGTATATGAATATTTTAATTTTTAGAATTTATCTATAAAATAAAAATATTTTATATTATAATATTATTTTATTATCTGGTGGACAAGACCTCTTGACTTAAGAGCAATAGCTTTTGCCCAATGGACAATAGGAATCGAAAAAGTCTTTGTGACTTACAATTCGGTGAACCAATAGAAATCAGTCAACATTTCTGGCTTGAATTATTTCTAAGCGAATGAGAATCAGTCAACGAAAATGGCTTGAATTTCTAAGCCAATAGGAAGATAGTCCACAAAAGTAGTTGGACTAGTTAGTAAGTAACTAGAAAAACCTAACTAAGTTAGCTTAAACCTAACTAAGTTAGCTTAAACCTAGCTAAGTTAATCCAAAGTGCTCAAGTAGTAACTAAATGGAATAAACTTAGTTAGCTATTCATTAAAGCCTTAGTTAGAGAATATTCTAGCATAATCAAGAAGGTGGTTAGTTATCCTAAGTAACTAAATGGTTAGTCAAGTAACTAAGAAACCTAACTAGATTAACCTAAGCTTAACTAGGAAACCAAATGAAGCAAGACTTGGTTTGCTCTCCCTTGAGCCATTCGGTTATGGACTCTTCAAGAAGCACCAAGAAGCTTGGTGACTTAATTCTCTAAGCCAATAGGAAGCAAACTTGGAGACAAAGCTTTGGATATCAACCATTGATCTAATCTAAGGCTACTAGGAGGTCTTGAGTGGTCAACTAAGGTGGCCACCTCCATTGAGCTCCACGGCCAAGTACTAGAGTTAGGAGACCATTTTCACTTCATCTTCATCTTTGCTATCTCACACAAAAGCTATTTTCTCCTTTCTCTTTCTTCCAAGAACCAAGAACACCATAGCTTCTCTTTGTGAAGCTCACGGCCAACACACCATTTCTATACCTCCATTCTTCTAAAATTTCATCCAACACCACTTCTCAAATCTAAACATCATTCTAAGCATCTTTCATCTTGAGAGTTTCTTCAAAATCATCCATTTGAAGCTTGAAAAACAACCTTGAAGTTTCTTTCCTACAAGGTAAAAATCCTTGTTTCTTATTCCTAACTTGATTCTTGAAGTTCTAAGCCATGATTGATCCATGGTTTTTCTTTTTTAACCATAGTTTATGACTTTATAAATTGTTTAAGTTTGTTAGGGTTTTTCTTGGAGCTATACAAAATCACTAGGAGGAAGTCCAAGAGGAGTTTGTCTTCCTTAGAGGTAAGAGACAGATTTAATCTCATCAACCATGTATGGTGGTGAGAAAATAAATGTGTTTGTGGTGAAGAATCCATAAGGATTCATTCACTTGATTGTTTAAAGTTTTTCCTATTTGTGATTGATTTTGTTTGCAAGCATGTCTATAGCTTTAATATATTTGGTATGTGTTTATAAATGCATGATATTTATTATAGGATGTGAATAACATGTTGAGAATTTGCATGAGTGTTCTAAAGAACACATGAAGCTCACAGTTTCACCACCACAAAGAGAACCAAAATGTTCTCAATTATTTTCTAAAGCATGGATTAATTAATTTAATTGAATTAATGATTTTTACAAGGACTTAGATAGTAGAAAATAATTTAAAGATGATTTATAGAAGATATATTGAATTTCGGCCAACATGCCATTTGAGATACCTTTGATCTAAAATTATTTTCTAGGTGTGAAGTATGTAATTAAATTAAAGAGAACTCAATTTCAATGGATTTTAGAGAATAAAATGAAGGAAGTTATTTTAGAAACTTAATTAGAGAAATTAAGTATAGATGAGAAATAAAATGAACACTTGAAAAGTACTAACGTATAGCTCACCATTTGGTTTTTGAAGCGCGTTAGCAAGTTTCGAGATATAAATAATAGTTAAGACTAAGAAAGGTAATTTTTAATGGAAATAGTAGAAAATATTAAGTAAAAAATTTTTTTAAAAGGAAATGATGTAAATAAAGCTAGAAATAAATATATATTGGAAAAAAATTCAAAATATAATTTAGAACGTAAAGAAATATTTTATGTAGTTGAAAAATATTAGAAATACCTTACGCGTATTTAAAATAATAATTTTTAAACTACGCAATTGAGAAAATGATTTAAAAATGTTACGCGATTGAGAAAACGATTTAAAAGCGTTATGCGATTGAGAAAATAATTTAAAAATGTTATGCGATTTTAAAAACGTTGAAAAATATTTACGCGATTTGAAAATGCTAGAAAAAGGTGACGCAATTGTGAAAATGATATAAAATATTTACGCGACTGAAAAGAACAGTAGTTTACTGTCGAGTTAAAGTGGTGGACCCAAATATGTGGAAAGTCAATTGGTGGCGTACTATTATCGAAAATACTGATGATGAGGTTATTTGTGTATTTTGGCTTATGCACATGCATAGAGAAATATGTCAATTTGGTTGAAATTGACAATTTGGCTGACGAGATGAATTACATCGTAGTATGGGTGCGATAGGCGTAGTGTGGTTCATTGAGTGAACTTGGAGGTGTTAGTGTGCGGAGGATTCCACATATGGACAGTTGGTAGCTCTTCTGGGTCGTGATAACGGGCAATACACTAGCGATCTCGACAAGCACTATTCTTAATCAGGATCTAGTGGAGACTGTCCGGTACAATGCTTGTTGTGCACGACGTTTTGACTGTGTATTATTTACACGACGTATTGACTATGTAATATTTGGCTGGGACAGCCGAAGCTACGGATATATTTTCCGGATCATTCTCTCTGATGTTTGTGTTTAGCTCCATGGAGTAAGAATGAGTCTGTGTACATTTGCATATGTGGTCTGCATCATAATGTGAGTATGTATATTTGATCTGAGATATTATGTATGATGTGATAATATGATATGTTGTATTAATTGTTATATCTGTATGTACTGTCATTTTATGTACTGCTATGCTGGTAGTGATATAGATTGTCTCACCTCTTTGTATACATTGTTTTGTGTATTATTATTTATGTTCCGTAAAGACTTTGAGGAAGAAGAAGAGGAACAACCTCTGGATTGTCAGTACAAGGAGGAACAACATCCGAGCGATCAGTGCGAGGAGGGCGAGCCTTTAGATCATTCATATCATTTGGATTGATTGTGACGTGATATGGCTTTACTGGAGTTTTTGGGATTCCTGAAACTGGAGTTTCATGGAGGTTCCAAGGTCTGGCGTCTACGAGCTGATAGGGAGTCGGTTGTTTATGTGGGATGTTTGATTGTGTCCCTTCGTAGGGAGTTTGACAGTGCTCTGATGTTTTCTACTACTGTCTATGTGCATTTGGAGTTGCCCTTGACTATTAGGCGCTATTGGGGTGGTCGTTTCCATGCCCCTAGTGAGCTTAGTAGTGTGTCGACTGCGCGGACTCCTGTTGGTATGGCTTCACGACACCCAGGGTTTCTGTCTTCTGATGATCTCCCAGAAAAGGATCCTGCGGAGGATCAGAATTTTTAGTTTTGTACTTGAGCTAGTTTATAGTTTGCTTTAAGCCAAACAGTTTACTGCTTTGTTAAATAGTTCGTGGTATGTAAATATTTGTATCTTTAAAGATAAAATCATATGTATAATTATGGTGTGTATTTGATAGTTTGTGGTATTTCATGTTCTGGTTATTTTATTTAATAATATAATGTAAAAAGAAAAAAAAATTCACAACTTCTATTATTATATGTACTAAATGATTTATAATTTGGGTAAAGTTTTATTTTAATTTATCGTAAATGTGACATCCTAAGGAGGGTATTACACTTAACAGTCACTTTCTAATTTTATAGATGCTCACCACTTTCTTACTCTAGTATTTGATCGATATGGGACTTAAAGATATACCAAGTTACAAAATTATTAGAGGCATATATCACCAAGTCCCACATCGATCAAAGACCAAAGTAAGAAAGTAGTGAGTATCTAGAAAAGTAAAGGGTGATTGTTAACTTATTATTTTTATTCTAATAAATATATTATATTAAATATATTAATAAATATTTTATTTTTATTTTAACTTACTAACTTAGGTTTTAGTTATTGAATTTTATTGAAATTTAATTAAAAATATATTAATATATTATAATAAATTAATAATTACAATTATAATTTATAATTATTATAATAATATATATTATATTATATATAATTAAACAAATCAAGTTGACTTTTAAGAAGCTTAAAAGACATTAAATGGCACGAGACTTAATCTTTTTAATTAAACAGGTTTTAAAAAAATTTTGACTTAACTTGTTTAGTAAACAAGTCAAGCCAGGTCAAGTCTCAAGCAGATCAAGCCATAATGACCAGCTTGACCTATTTCTACCCGTTAGAAACCAAGGCCACAAAACACTATAACTAGTTTAATCTGCAGATGCCAACTGATCTTTCTATATATATATATATAATGTAAATCTCTTCAAAGAATGGTAGCCGTATATGCATGCGCGGTGGGTAGCTGAGAATATATAGACCACCCTCACGTTAGCATTTTGTTGGGACCAGTAAATTGGACATTATCTGTATGAAGATACTCAATAACACCTACCAGTGCTTCAGCATAGCCCAATATTAGAATTTAGGCACAAACAACCTCTGGGTTGCAGTGTCATATATACTTTAATGTGATTGTAAACTTCCAATCCAATGCTGTTTAGGACAAAGATTTGTCTTGGTCTTGGTGGGTTTCTTTAAGATAAAGAAGAAATAGACGAAAGAAAAATTGAAGGTACAGCTTTTGATAATTTCCTTTTTTCAACCCATTGCCCGTTTATCTAACTTTGTTCTTGACCCTTTTCAGCTAGAACTCATCAGAAGCAAACTAAAGGTCAAGGGCTATAGATTCGCTCTTCAAAAAGGTGGCGAACACGTTCAAAAGTAGAAATTTAATTTATTGCAAAAAAATGATTCGGTTAACTCTTTCATGCTTGTCTTACACAACGCTAAGGAGGATACGCTACAATAAGGACATCATCAAATACTTTAAATTATCGCATCACTTGGGGAACTTAAACATAATAAACTAAGCCCGATCGGTAGTTTTCCATGTCTCAAAATCCATGCTTGTCCACATGTATGAGGTATGGGATGAGAATCACTTCCTATTTTCTGTCTCCATTCTTGTCCCTCCACTTAAATTCTATCAAATATTCTAAACTTAATTACATGTCTCATTCTCTTATCTTTTTATTTTAACTTATTTTACACTTAACAAAATTTAAATGAGAAGACATAAAAGGAAACAGAAAATCGGAACAAGTAATCTTCATCCATGAGGTATGATATCACTCGATTAGGTTTTTGAAAATTGCTTGAGGTTTTTAAATTAATTTATTAATATGGATTCTTCATCTGCTCAATTATGATAAGAATGTTATGTTAAAATGTTAGATGGAATGAAGGAGAGAAATCTGTTTAGAGTGAATACGTTCAACTACATAGGGTTAGGCCTTTAAAGTACATATTTGCTATGTATGAATAATCTAAATCAAAACCAGTTTTACGCCAAAGAATAATTTTAACTGAATGAACTTCTAATGAAATTAATTCTATATTGGATTGAAAGTTTATATCTTAAAACACAGTACATTTTAGAAGTATAATATAATTAAAAGTATACTAGAGTATAGACAGAGCAATAATCACTGAAGGCTCCAATAATAGTCTTTAACCATAGACAATTTTTTATTTATTACCATATATAGTATGTAAATTAGCTAAACGGAGGTTAGCTCATGATAATTTTATAAAGTGGAGTTATTTCAACTTAAATTGAATAAAAATATGAGTGTTGGGCCCAAAATTCCCTTTGGTTTATTTGAAACAATGCTTAATTGCATGTAACTTTTTGTTACTTGATTCAAATTAATTTTCACCTTGTCTTTTGTCAATTCATGAAGTTATTTGATTTATTTTGATACCTAAATTCATGAATGTATAGCTGATGTTAATTTATAGGATTCAAGAAGATAAGGAAAGTTTTGGAAAGGAAATATGGAGAAATAGACATGAGGATCAAGCATCAAGGGATCAATCAAGACATTGGAAGAGAAATTTTGAAGCAATAAACCATGCCTAGGCGTGGTAGTAGCTCCAAGAACCAATGAAGACCACGCCCAAGTGTAAAACTACCACGCTTAGGTGTGGTGGCAACATTAATGACCAGAGAAGACCACGCATATGCGTGGGAGAAACAACCAAAATTCATGCTTTGAACTTGAAGGAACCACGCATATGCGTCTGGTGTGCCTCCTGACACTCACATGACTTAGTATAAATAAGTGTCTGAGACTGTTTTTTAAGGATTTTTCGATTCTTTCTCTAATCTCTTTATCTCTCTCTTTGATTATAGGTAGTTAAATTTCTCCATATTAGAAAGAGATGTAATTTGATCCAAACTTGATGTAGTTAGATTTTGATGTTAATCTACGTTTGTTTTTTTCTTAATTGAGCATCAATCTTTATACCAAATACTTCTATGACTTGATCATCTATAAATTGATTTGTTGGGTAGTAGGTAGATTGAAAAATCCTTCTTTACTATTTGCTTCTTGTGATTGTTGTTATGATCTAACAAGATCTAAGAATGTGATTTTCTTGATATTCCTATGTTTTATCTCTCTAATTGCATTAATTAACTAAAGAATTAATAATTTAGGTAATTAGGGAAGGATTATCTCGTTGAGAAATTTAGTTTTAACTAACTAAGTATTTTCTCACCATCAATTAAGAGTTTCAAATTAAATTAACATGAGTTTAATGAAATCAAGTAAATATTAAGTAAAATCAATTCCTTGTGTTTTTATCATCTTGTTTTTCATTTTACTTTTTGTTTTCTTAAAATTCTAAAAATATTGTTCTTTACTTATTTTGTAATTTTCATGCCATTTATAAGTTTCTCATTCGAATTAATAGTTTAAATAATAATCTATTTTACAAAATTAATAATTCACAACATAATTTCTATGAACTATACTTTGTTACTTTTATTATTACTTTCACAAATTTAAATATTTGTCAATATTACAATAACTCACCTGATCAACCTTCTAATTATGACAATAATATATCACTGATTTCGTCTGATGTCACTGATTTCGTCATTGCGTTTGTACTATGAATCATAATTAGTAGGGACCAACTTGCAGAAATCGAACGACCACCCACTCGTGTATTATGTTCCTAGCTTCACTACTATTGTCAGTGGGTTTGAACTTTCAAGTCCACAAAGTGGGTCATCACATTGAACTTCGTCCAGAAATAAAAAGAAAAGAAAGGTTTTGTTTGAATATTTTATCTCCACGGGACATAGAGATGACAATCTTGTGGAAAGCGTTAGAACTCGGACTGCCTGTAGATCATATAGCAACACCTGTCCATGCCAAAATATGGGTAGCAAGTAACTGTCACTTTGGTTTCCTTCATTTCAAAGCATGTCACCGGCACCCTTGTTGATATTATTGATTAAAAAAATACTTTACAATTATTCTTGATCTCTTCCCTCCCTATTTTAAGGTTAAAATATATTATTAATCTTAGTAAAAATTTATAATAAGATTATATATCACTATTAAAAAATATTTCAATTTGAACTCAAATTTTATAATCATCATTAGCGAAACATTAACCAGCTAGTGTAAGCATCTTCAAAATAATTATGTATTCCATCAAAATATTAAATCTGAAACTTAAATTACATATATGTCTGTAGGGATATTCATTGAATGTATTAGGTGAGTTCAACAGTATTTTTAGATTTGATTCAATCACTAAAACAGTGAGTTAAGTTGGGTTGTATCAAAGAAATTTTTTTACTCAACTCAACCTAACTCGACTCACTCAAGAATAAGTTGGGTTGAGTCGATCGTGAAAATTTATTATGATAGATACAACTTATTGCTGCTATAAGTGAAAATTACCGCGCTAATTTCTTATATTTAGTCATGTAGTTGTGTGAATATTAAGGAAAGGGCACATGATTCGCCTGTAGAGTATAATATAATCTTCATTCGTTCTGTGTACATATACTGCTGTTATTTTGTAATGCATTTTTTTGGGTACATTGTATAAGAAGGCTTTTGAATAAAAACATTGGTACAATTAAAACTTAAAAGGGGTTGATTAATTGATTTCACAGTCAGGTAATTGACAAGCGACTGTATGCAACATAAAAAAAAGTCGTTGGAGTAACGTTTGTGTGGTTCAAATGATTTGATACTTATTTTTTTTAAGTAAAGTCTCGAATTTGAATCTTGTGAATAGAAAAAATTAGCGCTAAGAGAGCTTTACATCATTATGATCTGACCTGTCTCGACTACAAATTAGTCAGAAGCCAATGCGACTTTCAGATATCGAGAGGTTTACACAAAAAGAATAAAAAAAATTCATTGGCAATGTTTTTTTAATATTCACAGTTCAATTTGAATCGATTTTAAGTCAAAAGGTTAACCAATCTATCATTAATTATTTTGTAATGCATACCGTTTTGACGTCGATTCTTATTCTGGGACGGCAGTGAGCAATAAGAACTTTTTATCTTTTGAATAATATTATTTACATAAGTTTGAATTAAACTAGTTACATCCTGAAATCTGAAAATTGGTTTGGATTGAATTAGTTTAATCAATTTTTGATTAAAAATTTTTAAGCTTAAAACTTTGTGAGATAAAAGTAATTTAACCTATTAAAAAAAGAAATAAAAGAAAATAAAAAATAAAAATAGCTCATTTCACATACTTAAAATAATATTTGATCAAATAAAGTGAAAGAAATGTTAAAAATTAGAGTTATTATTATAAGTAAAAATATAAAATTTAATAACAAACAAATATATTATATAATATTAATCAATTTAAATTAGATTGGATTGAATTGAATTAATTTTAAAAATCAAAACAAAAATTCAGTTTAATCCAAATGATTTTAAAAAAACCAAATAAAAAAACTCTCAACTTATTTAGTTTTAATTAAATTTTTAGTTTTGAATTAATTTTTTATTTGATTTTCAATTTAGATAGAATTTCATCAGCCCCAGTTCTTTTGCCTTGGACAATGACAATTTAAGTGTCTACAAGAATCTCTTTGAATAATATGCGAAAAGAACCACTTTATTTAACTAAAGCCAAGTCCAAAAGGAGAATGTATGATACACCACTTGATTTAAGTCATTGATTTAATTATAAAAAATATTAATAACTTAGATTAAATACAAGAAACTTGCTAAGTACGTTTTTTTTTAGTTTTATGTTTTTTTTTACACATCGCCACAACCACCACTTTCACCAGTCGACCACCGTATGTCGTCGGCCAACAACCGTCCGCCACCACTAGCCACCTCTAGATTTTGTTGGTGACCGACGGACGACGATCAGAGGCCGGTGACTGACGGACAATAGCAGAGGCCGATGACCGATAAACAGCAGCCAGAGACTGATGATTGGCGAACAGTAATTAACAACGACAAGTCACCAACGGACACCAGCAATGGCGAACGATGACTGATGGTTGACAACAGTAGATGGCGACTGATCATCGATGAATGGCAGCCAATCACCGACAAACAACTGTGAATGACGACAATTGACGATGCTGACAATTGCCGAACGATTGCCGATGATAATAATTGTATTAAAAAAAAAAAAAAAAAACCTACACAAAAAAAAAACTTACTATAACAGGTAAAATAAAAAATATACCAGACACCCTAACTTAACAAGATATATGATAACACCAACCCCAAAACAAATAATACAATGATGATGACTTGATGAGTTTCTTTTTTTTTTGAAAAAAAGTTTGTTCTTACATTTTATCATCGGGAAAGGGATCTTTTCTTTTAGAGTTGACAGGAAATGATAAGTTAGAAAATTGAGGAGAAACTAATATCTCAAGGATGGGGACAAATTGAGTAATGAGTTACGTTTAACAGTACTGCTATATTCTCCGAAACTGTTTTCACTAACAGTCCACAATGGGTGAAATACAGTTAACGTAAAATAAAGTTTAAAAGAAATAAAAACTCAAAAAAAAAAACCCCGAATTTGTGGAATCGTGTGACCTTCCACGAATCTGATTTTGTGACATTGAGCATTATCATCCTACGTTTAATTATCAAGTTTAAACAAATGGCCTACATTTTGATTTGTTCTTGTATATACTTTCCACCCCTTTCCTATTAAGCAGCTTTCCACACCTTTCCTATTAAACATTTAACCTAATATTTTGTTACAAATCCAGCCTTTCCTTTTGAGTTGTAAAACATCCAATCTCCACTTTTACTACTATTCTATTCACTCCAGAACTCCTGTCCTGATAAAATTAATCCACTCCAATTCGCATTCACCTTTTTCGTCAAGAAAAGAAACCACTGGTTCACAACTGTGTATGAAAGAACAACTCTCTCCCCCAACTGATCTTGTCGATTCATTTATACAATATTACAATGTACATATTGTATTAATGACATCAGGGATCCATCATTCAACCTTTGCTACCAATCCACCGGGCACGTTGCTTTCTACAACCGTCTCCCTTACAAATCTGGGAATTCAATGAGCAAGAAAATTAAGGCCGTGAATAAACAAATGAAAAAGAACTATTTTCTACAAGTTCGAACCAAGAATAAAGTACCTTTCCAATTTGTCTCGTGATGATTGCAATATGTAGATTGAGAGAATGAAAGACAACATGAGCCCTGGATACATCCATGGACATATTTATAAGCAGTAGCAACAAAAATGCAGTGTTATTTTTGGTGAAACAAAAATGCACTCTCTTAGCATGCAACTTGGCTCATTTACAAATTTAGCAAGCCCTTTGCTTCCAAGTCCCAAGTACTAGTAAAACAAGGTTGTGTTGCAGCCAGGCATATTTGTTCTTACCAAACATATGACAAACATCGGGTACCAAAATACTCAGTCACTTGTCAATTGATTGGTCAGACAGATTGAAAATTAATGTATAGGGGTGTCTGTAGGTTGGGTTAAGTTTAGGGTATTTTTGGACATCAGTGGGTTAGGTTAGGGGATTTTTTTTTCAACCCGATCCACTTATGAGTGGGTTGGATAGGGCTGAACCCATATGTCCAACATATATAATTTTTTTTACAAGCTAAAATAAATACCAAAATAATGAAATAAAAAATTCATTATATGTAACAAGTCATAACTAAAAAATAAGTCTCAAATGAACGAAAAAGTAACATAACAAGTTGTAAACAAACATGCACAAGTCTCAAATAAGCTAAAGACCAAAGTAACATAAAAAGTCTTTAATAAACATAAATCTCAAATGAACGAAAGTAACATAACAAGTCCCAAAAGTCATAATCAATAAGTCACATAAGCCAACTGAAGTTAGGCTGCGTTTGGTACACCTGATAGTATAAAACATGATAGTATAAGGCAATAAGATAAGGTATGATAGTATAAATAAACTAATAAACTCTTATACTATCAAATATTTGGTACAAATAGTATAAACAACTTGATAGTATATGTAACTATCTACTATGACCATACTACCCTTCACCTTCTTCATCATCTCTGGCAAATACCATCCAAAACGCAAAACAGCCACCATAATCAACCCAGAACAGAACGTGAGGCCACCATCCAAAACCACAATAGCCACCATAACCCAGATCGTCACTTCCCTAGCAGCCCGTCAATAACTCCACCGAGAGCCGCGCCTGAACCACGCTCCGCTGTTCTTTGTTGCCACCCGCAAGTCACCACTCAGTTGATGTGCATCACTGCATCACAGCCACATTGCCAGAGCTCCGCCACCCATCCAGCAAGTCATATCATCAACTAGACACTAGAGTTGCCACTGAAACTGCAGTTGGAGAGCCCCACTTGAGTCTGACGGCACTCCTTCTCATCCACGACTGTGTATTCTGGGTTTCGGTCTTCTTTTATCATTGTTCATTTTTACTTTTAATCATTTTCTTTTTTTGAATTAGTGGCCGTAGAGGAAGTCATAGCCAAGACCTCAAGCTTTGCGATTCCTACAAATCCGCCACCACCACCCTCTTTCTGCCTCGTTTGTGACCGCAACCTACACTACCACCACACTGAACCCGACCAAAACTGCCAAATCTGTGAGCCACCATGCCGCGCCAGAACCATCGTCCTCGACCAGAACCGGTGACCCACCACGCCTGACACCAACAGCCAGAAGTGGCCGGAGGATCTGGGCATGGTGGCAATCCGGCGATGGTCTGGTAAAGGAGTGATTAGAGTGAGAGGGATGAAGTTAAGGAGTAGGGTGAGAAGACATATCTTATCAGGTCTTCTCATGGGGTGAGGGAGAGGATATTGTTATCAGGTTAGAATAGGATAAAAATAATTGACCTAATTTCATTATACTATCAAGTAAGTATACCAAACATCTAATAAAACCTGATAGTATTAGCTTATACTATCATGTTCGACGTACCAAACGCAGCCTTCGTGTCATCACAAATAGCATATGGATTGCTAAAAAATTGAAAATGAAATGGGGAAAGGGAAAAATGGCATTGTTTGCATTATTTAATAAAAATTAAATATGTGGGTTGGGTTGGTTTGTGTGGGTTGGAAAAGTTCTAACCTGCAACCTGATCCGCTCTCTACAGATTAACTATTTTTAAACTCAATCTAACCCATGAACCCAAACCAACCCACCATTTATAGGTTAAGTTGGGTCAAAACCTATGAATTCGTGGGTTGACCCAACCTAAATGAGACCCCTAGCTAATATTGTGAAAACAAAATCCTGACATGGTAAGCTAACAGGAGATCTTGTCTTTATTGAAAATATATATACAATACAACTTATAAAAACAGAATAGCAAGAAAGATATTTATTTACCTGAACCAAACAGAACAAAAAACCCTGAAGTTACATCTATCTCTGAATGCTCCTTCCTGAAATATTTCAGAATGCATGTTCAGGATGATTTTTTCCCCCAATCTATAATATTTTAAATGCTGAATGACTAAAGCATATCTTTCAGACACACAAAACACTAAGAAAGTTTATATATCCATCACCAACAGATCCAAAACATTTGTGCATGTTCATTCCAATGCTTAATAAACGATCTAACTTCAGGAGTTAAGATCACTAGGTTAAGATCTGGAAGAAAAAGTGTTGAAGATTTAGATGCATTTAAGGCCTACATGTATATAAAAGGATGAGGTTTATCAGCAAGCTTGTGAACTGCAATACAGAAAGAAAGAACGAAATAAAGGGCCATGTAGTGACAGTAACTGGTGCACAAACATTACCATTTAAAGTACCACACGTTTGCTAAATCATTTAAAAAAAAAAGGTTTTCAGAAATATTATTGAAATTGTTGGGAAAAAGTGTAAAAGAGACTCTAAATAAATGATACAATGTGTGCAGAACACTAACCTAAAACTCCCTTTAATACTGAACTCTAGGTCAAGTACTAGTGTAATACAATTAGTACAAGTCCGTCCAATAACACTACTAGCATAATAAGACTCCAAAAACAATAAGAATCCTAAATATTATGACACCCCCTCAAATGCCAGACAATTGGACCAAGAGGCTTCACTAGCCATAAATTTGTTCAAAATTAATATTGACTAATTAGTTGTAGAGATCATGCAATTTCTGATTCGAAGCACACAGTTCGATGCAATTTGTGGCGAAAACAATTCTTATTGGAGAGCTAATCGAAAAGTGGCCAAAATCACTGTAGGAATCGCCAGAATAGTGCAATATGGTTCGAAAACACGGAATCATACTGTTCCAGCGACTCGTGTCTCTTGTTTTTTGTGGGTCACACAGGCTGCGAAGTCGGGTCGTGGATGACCCGATGCGACTTGAAGCCTAAAAGACGCTGATTTTTTTTTAATTCAACAGATAGGCAAAGCGCACCGTTCTGCCTTAGAGTAAGGCATCAAAGTTGAAAGTAAAACCTATTTTCTATTCATATATTCTTCTCTATGCCATGCATAAAGAACAGAGCATTGAAACAAAGCTTTGGCACCAAGAAACTGATAAACCTATATTTATAGTCTTATACCAAATAAATTATGGTGAATTGCTTATGATTATTGATGAATTTTAGATGGATCCTTATCAATTATCTTCGTTTTTGTAGATTAAGAGAGATTTAACACATTTAGAGTGAAAGCAGGCGAAGATATCTCGTTTTCAAAGTAAAAGGGAACCATTTTGGCTTAGACAGGGCCCTGTGTCAACTCAGAAGCAATTTAGGAGTTAGACACGACCCTGTCTAACTTGAAGAAAGCTTCTGACTAGGGGACACGGCCGTGTCTCTTGGTCACACGGTCGTGTCTCCTCCAACGTTGAAGTTACGCAGTTCTAAAAGACAAAGCCCTATCTTAATCAATTGAAGCTTTTGTCTTGGAGACACGGCTGTGACTCTTGGTCACACAACTGTGTCTCATTTAAAGTGCAATTACGTGATTTTCAAAGGACACGGCCGTGTCAAAGGGAGACACGCCGTGTGAGGTCTTCTGGAGCGAAAAATAATCAGTTTTGCCCCCAAACTATTATAAATAGAGCAAATCCCTAAACCTAGAGACACCTTTGCGATGGTAGATTTTGAGAGGCAGATCAGAAGAGAGAATTGCCACGAATCCTTGGAGGACGGCTTCAAAGGGAGGATTCAATTTTTGAAGGCTTGAAGATCATAATTCTTGAAGGGAAAAAGCGAGAGTAATTCTTGAAGGCTTGAAGATCACTATCACCATAAAAGGGGTTTTGATTTATCTTTCCCTCTAGTTTTCTCCTTTCTTTGGGTTTTCTTTCCATGGATTTGTATTGTGATATGAGTTTGTTTGTATTGAACATGAGTAGCTAAACCCATAGCTAGGGCTATGGGAGATCTTGTTTTCCTAATTATTTGGTTTTAACCTCGGATTTGATTAAGGTAATTTCTTTTAAGGTCTATTATATTGTTTGAATTCTTGTCAAAACTTGATCACTTTTGGCATGTTTTAATTCATTGTTTAACTGGTGACCATCAGCAACCAATGAGTGGACCTATATAATAAACCTAAGATTAGATTGGTGAATGACTAAACATCAATTTATTTCAACCAATGGAATTGACGGTAAGTTAGTTCATCTCTTGAATTGGAGCTTAATGCATTCTTGATTAATTCAACTAAATGACCAAATAGGTGAATTAAATTAGGAATAGAATATTGTTTCATCCATGACCACTGGGATTCAATAGCAAATAAGGGAATATTGACAAGAGAATTACCTTACATCATAAATGAGTGAAAATCTAATTAATTGGATTCAAGTGAATCTTGCGCTCTAATGTCTCTCTAATTGATTGTCTTTACATTGTTTGATTGTTCATTGTTTTTCTTAATTTATTTTCTGATTTTAATTTAAATTCCTCTTACACTTTCGATTGTCTAAATAACCAAGAGTTTTACAAATTTAGTAATTATCACTTATTCCTCGTGGGATCGACAACTGGGACTCAAGTCCTATATTACTTTGCGACAGAGTGCACTTACTCTTAGTGTATTTTACGCATATCAGAAACTCAAAATTCTCTCCTCCTTCTCTAATTCTCTCTTGTATCCACTGCCATATTCTCAATATGCTACAGCCATGGCTCCAAAAAGTCCAAAAAAGAAAGTGAAGAAAGAGTCTACTTGAGATCATTGTAAGTCTCTTGAGACTTGATTACATGTTAAATGCAACTATTGTCCCAAAACAATGTGGGGAGGAGCATTTAGGGTGAAACATTCGTTGAGAAAGAAACCAAAGAGAGGCATGCACTGAACCGTGTGTCTGAATACATACTGGGAGCTGAATTTATATTGTTCACATAAAAGAATATAAGCTATAACAAAGGGGCCCCAATAATATAAACTAAATAAGGGATTACATACAATGAATCTGGACATATACTAATTACATACACTTCTCTAAAACCCCTTCAAGCTAGAGTATTATGGAATACCGTAATGCCACTAATGTCTTCAAGAATTGAATTAGGACAACGGGCTGCACAAGTTGAACAAATGAGTTGCTTTCTTTTAATCATCAACTTGTTTCCAGCATATACGTGAATAATATTGTCCTCCCCAATTTCCATCACCATCTTATCAAGTACTTCAAATATTTTTTTTCAGCATCTTTAACAAAACTACTAGTATCAGTAGATCTTATAAAATGAGTCTCTTTAGGACTATTAACAAGAAAATTGGAAAGGGATCTACCCTTTCCATCGGTCCATCCATCCGACATCAATGTATAACAAGTTTTCTTCCTTTCAAGCTTATATTTTTGCAAATTAGTATGGACATTGGACAGGACCAACTTCATTCTTCAAGTATGAGACCCTCACTTCATGATAAATTTGTGGTTTCAAGCCTCTACCATATTCACTAATGGATTTCACCATATTAATAAACAACGGACTCTTTACCCAATTAAATGGCAATGCAACCAATGTTTATTAATATGGTGAAATCCAATAGAGAATATAGTAGAGGCTTGAAATCATCAACTTATCATGAAGTGAGAGTCTCATACTTCAAGAAAGAAGTTGGTTTGTCCAAGCTAATTTGATTTTTTTTTTTAATAAAAAACTAATTTGGATAAAAATCAGTTGTACATTGATGTCGGATGGATGGATCGATGGAAAGGGTAGATTCCTTACTAATTTTCTTGTTAATAGTCCTAAAGGGACTGTTTTATAAAATCTATTGATATAAATACTAGTAGTTTCATTAAAGACGCTGAAAAAATGTTTGAATTACTTGATGAGATGGTGATGGAAATTAGGGAAGAAAATGTTGTTCAAGTAGTGACAAATAGTGCTTTAGCCCTCGTATCTGCTGGAAACAAGTTAATGGATAAAAGAAAGCATCTCTTTTGGTCACCTTGTGCATCCCATTGTCATGATTTGATTCTTGAAGACATTGGTGGCATTATGGTATTTCATAATACCATTGGAAAAGCAAAAAGAATTACAAGTTTCATTTATAAGCATACTTGGGTGCTTAATTTGTATAGAAGCTATTCTAAGGGTAAAGAGTCAGCTAGGCCAGCAATAACAAGGTTTGCTACATCTTCTTTGACAATGAAGTCTATTTTGGACCCAAAAGAGTGGGCTTCAATCTATGTTTGCATCAGAAAAATGGGCTAAAAGTGCCTATGCCTCTAGGAGTGTAGCTAAAATTGTAGCAACATTGTTTTGGCTGATTCAAGGTTTTGGAAATAGATAAAGTACTGCTAGAATTGTGTCTCCTCTAGTGAAAGTTCTCAGACTTATGGATGGTGATTCAAAGCCAGCAATGGATACATTTATGTTACAAGGCTATGGATATAGCAATGGAACAAATAGCAAAGACTTAATAATGTGGAAAGAAGATATATGAAAGTATGGGAAATCATAGACAAGCATTGGGACTATAGACTCCATAGGGCTCTTCAAGCGGCAGCATATTTTCTTAATCCTAAGTTTTTTTTTCTTAACAATTTTTATTTTTATTTTTATGTAGTATAATTGCTTTATATTCAATTATTATTAAATCTTATTTGATTATAATAACTCCATAGGTCCCATTATGATCCAAACTTTAACCCGGATAATGAGGTGAAAATTGGTTTGTACAAATCATTGGACAAGATGTGTGCTGACATTGAGACAAGTCAGAATTGATTCCCAAATTGAGAAATTTGACAAGGCGCAGGGACTCTTTGAACATACTTTGCAGTTGCAACTAGAGAAAATAAGAAGTCTGGTAATTACTCATTTGATTATGTATTACTTGATTTATTTAAAAATTATATATAGATTAAGTAATTAACCAAGTATTTATCTATAATTATTTTTTGCTAGCTTTATAAAGATAGTTTTGGAGACAAGTGCAAAGAGTTATAGTCAGTAGCCATTCGTATCCTAAGCCTCACTTGTAGTGCTACGGGGTGTGAGAGGAATAGGAGTGTGTTTGATTGTATTCACTTTAAGAGAAGAAACCGCATAGACCAACAAAGGTTAAATGCTCTTGCATTTGTTAAATACAATCTTCAACTTGAGCGTAGACAAAAGCAAAGGAAGGCAAAAGGAGAAACATATGATCCTATTTGATTATCAAATTTCGAATCCGATGATGAATGGATTGCTGAACAAGAGTCTTACCTAATGGAAGGGAACTCTTGGATGGATGTCCAAGAGTGCTTTAAGATTGATGAAGGAAATCCAAACAAAAAGAGAAAGAGAGGTATATTGCACTTGCAATCTTAAACCTTTTTTTGTATTTCTTAAATTCTTTTTTCTTCTTTAGTCACTTACCGTATATAATTATAATATATCTACATATGTATATTTCTAGGTCCACGAAAACTTAATGCCAACAAGAATGATAAAGGAAAAGGCATTCATATACAAGATAATGCTGAACAAGACATTAGAGATAAAGACGATGACATTGAAGAGGCAGAGGATGAACGAAATGTCATGCTAGATGATGACAAAGATGATAGTGATATTGATGACAATAGCCACAATGAATAGGAGGATAATTAGTTTTGGACTTGGTTACTTATGAGTTATGAGTTTTTTTATTTATTAGCTTATATATGAGTTGCTAGTAATACTCAATTATGACTTATATGACTTATGATTTTGTTTTGTGAGATTTATGGTTAAGTTGTTTTGTCAATTCCTGGTTTAATATTATTACATTGAGCATTTTGTTTATATTATACAACTATACATCATTCATATGATATATTTCAAGCTATTTTTCATTGTGTCTCTGAATCTTCGATGCAATTTATGATTCACGATCAAGAATTAGCCTCTCAATTCATGATTCGAATCACGATTTAAAATATGAATATATTTAGTAGCAAATCAAATAACACCAACCAGGTATATCTGACTAGTATATGCTTTGGCCAATGCTCAGGATCCCAGAATTGTTTACCAATCTCAGGATGAATTTCAACATCTGTAAAGCCAAAACAAAAGTTGTAAGCACCACAAAAATAAGCAAGAAAAGCAAAACTTAAGTAATCATATTGCCCATTGTTTCTCTTAAATATACCTAACTAATGGGATATTGGGACTTACCAAAACGTAAGGTATCTAATCATTTATAATTTATTAGAATAGCTGGGCCTAACTCCACCCCAAAAGCTAGCTCAAGGGGAGAAGGTTGCCCAAGTCATTATATATGGTTCTTTGCTCATATATTCAACCAATGTGAGACTTAATATACCCCCCTCACGCCCAAGACTAAACATCTAGAGCGTGAAGTTTGCAGGAATAGACATCTGCGGGTGGCCCAACTAGGATAGGCTCTGATACTAGAAAGAGATTAATTGTCTCCAATGGAATGATTTCTATTGCTGTACTGATACTACATTTATGCAACAGTAAAGTTGACTAATTCCTATGAGAATTCACAAAAAAGGAAACAAAATAATTGTTGATAATTTTACACATTCCTAAGATAATTATAGTTGCTAAAAACATGTTGTGATTGACCACAGCCCCTAAAATCAAGCACACATTAATATTCAGTCCCACATTGGTTGAATATATGAGCAAAAAACCATTTATAATGACTTGGGTAACCCTCTCCCATTGAGCTAGCTTTTGGGGTGAAGTTAGGTCCAATTATTCTAATATGGTATCAAGAGCAAGTCAGCGAGTCACAATGACCTAGCAACATGATTATCAAATCATGAGGGGAGATACCGAAAAGGCAGAATTGGAATCGGGTGACGGATCACCAAGCAAGGCAGTCGTCACCAATATTACAACACAAGTCAAATCATGAGGGGAGATACCGAAAAGGCAGAATTGGAATCGGGTGACGGATCACCAAGCAAGGCAGTCGTCACCAATATTACAACACAAGGCAAGGCAATCGACATCAATTCTCCATACTAGTTGCATCTAATAGGAGCCTAGGCCCAACGATAACTAAAGTGTATGTTAGGAAGAAGCACCTTAAGGCAGGTGAGGTGGGACTTAGGAGTGGGGAAAGAAACGTGGGATCTATTGTAACCACCTGCTGAGTTGGCAGGTGAGTGGGGTGGGAGCATGAGTGGAATTCAATTGAGAGGTATATAGGTGAGGGAAAGTGGGAGAACATGGACAGGCAAGGATTGGGTTGGGCATAGGAGGGACTAGGCACCCTACAACTGTCTAGAGCTATTTCTCTTCTTCTCTGTAATTCTGCTATTTTTCTTTTCCAAGAATACACACACTGGTTGTGATATCATACTGATATCACCCAGAATATTCAGTCTATCTTGCCGTGTTCTTAATTTTTGTTATACTATCTGTTGGTACCTATCAATTGGTATCAAAGCTCTACGACCTGGGGAGCTTGGATGGTTAACACGAGATTGGTGATGGAATCACGTCTAGAAACCGTGGAGAAGAGCCTGATGGAGAGTTTGACAAAGCACGAGAAAACGGAGGCCCGTTTCGTGAGTTTGCTCAAGGCGCGAAACAAAGGTAGCTCGAGGGGACGATCTAGGACCAGGAGGCGATCCCCAGTGCGCGAGAGTGAAGGAGATGGTGACGGAAACTGGGAACGGGAGTGGTCTCGGAACTCTGGAAGGACTTCATCGGAGGGAAGTCGACCTCCAGGGATAGACGAAGGAGGGAGGAAGCTGGAGGTCCCTATTTTTTCAGGAGACGATGCCTATGGGTGGGTCAATAGGGTGGAGCGTTATTTTAAGCTGAATGGCATAACTGAAAAAGAGAAGGTCGGAGCGGTGATGGTGGCTATGGAAGGGAAGGCATTGTACTGGTACCAATGGTGGGAGGATCAAAGCCCCACTCATAGTTGGAATCAGTTCAAAGAAGTGGTTATACGCAGGTTCCAACCAGGGATCATACAAAATCCTCTGGAGCCCTTGCTGAGCATTAGACAAACAGGGACTGTCATGGAGTATCGTGAGCAGTTTGAGTTGGTTTCAGGACCAGTGAAACTGGTTGACAACATTGTACTGAAGGGGATATTCTTGAATGGATTATGAGAGGAGTTGAAGGCTGAACTGAAGCTATATGAAATGCACTCCTTGTCAGAGCTTATAGACCGAGCTCAGTTGATAGAAGAGAAAAATTGGGCTATAAAGAAGGGAGGGATTTCCATGAAGGGTGTGGTTTCCTTCAAAACCACACATGGGGAGGGAGGGGATAGACCATATGCTGGACCAGAGGGAGGGAAGAGTCAGTACCAAGCACCAAGAGTTTTTGTAAACCAAAAAGTTACTTAGAGCCAAAACCCCAAATGTAGTTAAAGAGGAGAAGAAAAACCAGGGGCCAAGAAGACTTTCTCAAGAAGAACTTCAGGAAAGAAGCAAGAAGGGGTTATGTTTCAAATGTGGTGAGAAATGGGGCCGGGAGCACATCTGTAAATTCAAGCATTTCCAACTATTAATGGTGGAAGAGGAGGAAGAGGAAGAGGAAGAGGATAACTCAAACACAGAGGAAGAGAATCTAGTCCAAGAGCTGGATGAGAAGGCTTTACAAATATCCTTGAAGAGTATCATGGGCTTGACTACTTCTAAGTCCTTGAAATTATGGGGAAGTATTGGGGAGTGTCAATTAATAGTGCTCATTGATTGTGGGGCCTCTAGCAACTTCATTTCGAAGGAACTAGTAGAGGAGTTAGGCCTACCAGTACAAGCTACCCCTAAGTATATAGTAGAAGTAGGGAATGGGTGCAAGGTGAAAAGTAGAGGAGTGTGCAGAAATGTTAAGATGCTGATGCAGGGAGTAGAGGTTCAACAGAATTTCTTCCTCTTTGATTTAGAAGGAGCAAAGGCTGTGTTGGGAATGGACTGGTTAGAGGGTTTAGGGGACATTCAAGCCAATTTGAGGGTCCCTGAAATGGGAGAGACATGGAAAGAAGGTAACCTTGAAGGGAGAGTTAGCCCTTTGCAAAACTCAAGCCTCATTAAGGGCCATGTTGAAAGCTCTAAGAGATGAAGAAGAAGGTTACTATGTAGAGTATCAAGAACAACCACCTGAGGGACAACAAAAATGGGTGGGGAATGCTGAAATACAAGAGATTCTGCAGGAATTCGCAGACCTGTTCCAAGTACCTCAAGGATTACCTCCCAGCCGAGAGCACGACCATGCCATCAACTTGAAAGAAGGAGCCACAATTCCAAACATTCGTCCTTACAAGTATCCCTATTATCAAAAGAATGAAATAGAAAAAATAGTAGAGGAAATGATGGTGGCAGGAATAATTAGACCCAGCACTAGCCCTATTTCAAGCCCGGTGATATTAGTAAAGAAAAAAGATGGAGGATGGAGGTTTTGTGTAGACTATAGAGCTTTGAACAAGCTAACTATACCGGACAAATTTCCTATACCCGTCATTGATGAACTGTTGGATGAATTAGGAGGTGATGTAATTTTTTCAAAATTGGATCTCAAATCAGGATACCACCAGATCAGAATGAGGGTGGAAAATGTTCCCAAAACGGCTTTTAGAACACATGAGGGGCATTATGAGTTCTTGGTAATGCCTTTTGGCTTAACCAATGCCCCCTCAACTTTTCAAGCATTGATGAACAAGGTGTTGAGGCCCTACATAAGGAAGTTTGTACTCGTTTTCTTCGATGACATTTTAATTTTCAGCATGGATCAACAAACCCATGGGAAACATCTCAAGTTGGTGCTGCAGTTGTTAAGAGAGAATAGGCTGTTTGTGAACACGAAGAAGTGTACATTTGGGCAACAACAGTTGGAGTATCTTGGGCATATCATTTCAGACAAAGGTGTGGCTGCGGACCCAAAAAAGGTAGAAGACATGCAAAATTGGCCCCCTCCTACTGATATTAAAGGGTTAAGAGGATTCCTAGGCCTCACAGGCTACTACAGAAGGTTTGTGAAGGACTATGGTAAAATAGCTTGGCCCTTGACTCAACAGCTTAAGAAGGACAACTTTAATTGGGGATTGGAGACTCAAGATGCTTTTGATCAACTCAAAACAGCTATGATCACTCTACCAGTCCTCGCGGTTCCTAATTTTGAGAAAACCTTTGTGCTGGAAACGGATGCCTCAGGGAAGGGAGTAGGTGGAGTACTCACACAAGAAGGCAGACCCGTAGCCTATATGAGTCAGAACCTTTCCACCAGAGCCCAAAACAAGTCGGTATATGAGAGAGAATTAATGGCTATAGTACTGGCCATTCAGAAGTGGAGACATTATCTCTTAGGGAGGCATTTTATAGTCCATATTGATCAGAAAAGCCTCAAATTTTTTACAGATCAACGGATTTGGGGTGAAAAGCAGCAAAAATGGATTTCTAAATTATTGGGGTTTGATTTTGAGATCAAATATAAACCCGGAAGAGAAAATGGAGCAGCAGATGCGTTGTCTAGAAGGCTGCAATATGCAGCTATCTCCTCTGTCCAGTTCAATGAATGGGATGGATTAGAATAGGAAATTCAGAATGATGACAAGCTAAGAGGGATTATCCATGATCTGTTTCAGCAACCAGAGTCACATTTCGGTTATCAATTCAGGAAAGGAAGTTTGTTCTTTCAAGGGAGGTTGGTGATCCCTAAAAATTCCCCAAAAATTCCCTTGATACTCCAAGAATTCCATGACTCAACCATAGGGGGACATTCTGGTTTTTTAGAACCTACAAGAGGATTTCAGGGTTGGTATTTTGGGAAGGGATGAAGAAGGACATTCAGCAACATGTGCAGGCTTGTGAGGTATGTCAACGGAATAAATACCAAACTTTAAGCCCCAGGGGGTTGCTCCAACCTCTCCCCATTCCAACCAACATTTGGACTGACTTGTCAATGGATTTCATTGGAGGCCTCCCAAAGGCTGGTGGGGTTGACACTATCTTAGTGGTAGTAGATACACTCACCAAATATGCACACTTTATTGCCCTCTCCCACCCCTATACAGCAAAGGAAATTGTAGAAATTTTCACCAGAAATATAGTTAAGCTACATGGTTTCCCCTCTTCTATTGTATCTGACAGAGATAGAGTATTCCTCAGTACATTTTGGGCAGAAATGTTCAGACTTGCAGGGACAAAATTAAAGTACAGCTCAGCCTACCACCCTCAATCAGATGGCCAAACGGAGGTAGTGAATAGGTGTGTGGAAACCTATTTACGTTGTCTTACAAGAACTAAACCAAAACAGTGGCCCAAATGGCTGGCTTGGGCAGAATATTGGTACAATACCAACTACAATTCTGCTACCAGAATGACTCCCTTCAAAGCTTTATATGGTAGGGACCCACCCACACTTATGAGAGGGGATGCAATTCAATCAGCAGTGGAAGAGGTGAACAAGTTAGTTGCTGAAAGGAATCATATGTTAGATGAGCTGAAAGATCACTTGGTTAAGGCTCAGAATAGGATGAAGAATCAAGCTGATAAACATAGAAGAGAGGTGGAATTCCAGCCAGGGGATGTAGTGTATTTGAAGATCCAACCGTATAAGCTGAGAACTCTAGCTAGGCGAGTAAATCAGAAATTGAGTCCAAGGTTTTATGGCCCCTATGAAGTTCTGGAGAGAATAGGACCAATTGCTTACAAACTGAAACTACCTGAAGGAAGCTTGGTACACCCTGTGTTTCATGTCTCGTTGCTAAAAAAATCAATTTCCCCTACTGTTATAGCTCAACCACTACCAAAGTTTTTAGCTGAAGATAGGGAATTGAAGGTACAACCAACTGTCGTCATAGATCACAGGAAGAATGAACAAGGAGAAACAGAGGTGTTGGTCAAGTGGAAAGATCTGCCTGAGTTTGAAAATTCGTGGGAATCAATGACCACCATCCAAGAGAGCTTCCAGAGTTTCACCTTGAGGACAAGGTGAATCTTTTGGGGGGAAGTATTGATAGGAGCCCAGGCCCAAAGATAACTAAAGTGTATGTTAGGAAAAAGCACCTTAAGGCAGGTGAGGTGGGACTTAGGAGTGGGGAAAGAAACGTGGGATCTGTTGTAACCACCTGCTGAGTTGGCAGGTGAGTGGGGTGGGAGCATGAGTGGAATTCAGTTGAGAGGTATATAGGTGAGGGAAAGTGGGAGAACATGGGCAGGCAAGGATTGGGTTAGGCGTAGGAGGGACTAGGCACCCTACAACTGTCTAGAGCTATTTCTCTTCCTCTCTGTAATTCTGTTATTTTTCTTTTCCAAGAATACACACACTAGTTGTGATATCATATTGATATCACCCAGTGATATCATACTGATATCACCCAGAATATTCAGTCTATCTTGCTGTGTTCTTAATTTCTGTTATACTATCTGTTGGTACCTATCAACATCCTTCCGACCATCCAGGTCTGTATTCGTGGCTCACCCCTTGGTTGAAAATGGTGAAAACTACCTCACCTGGAGGAAGACCTTCTTGAACACACTCCATTCCAAAAACAAAACAGGTTTTGTGAATGGATCGATCAAGAAACCAGACATCTCGTCACCCGATTTTGTACCGTGGACTCAATACAATGCCACAGTCCAAGCATGGCTCACTAATGCGTTGTGCAAGGAGCTTCAAAACACATCCGCACACGTTGATTCAGCTAAAGAACTATGTAATGACTTACAGGAACGCTACAAACAGGGAATCACTCCCTGTGTATACGAGTTGAGACATGCCATTGCACTATTGCAACAGGAGAAAAACTATGTATCATCCAACTATGGAAAACTGAAGTCGATATGGAATGAGATCCAATCTTTCCAACCCATTCCCATGTGCTCTTGTGGCTATACCAGTGGAGCACTTAAGAAGGTGCGGGAGATGCGAGAAGAAGAAAAATTGCTTGATTTTCTCATGGGCTTAGGCGAGGAGTTCTCTACGATACGATCACAAATGTTAGGCACTAAACCAATTCCCAACATTGGGCATACATATGTTGTGGCGGCGCAGGAAGAGAGACAGAAGCTTGTGACTGCAGGCAGAGCATCAGCAGTTGAAGCAGCAACTTTCCTAGCCAATAATGCCACTAGGACGCAGCCAACGACAAACACCGTCATTGGGCATCAAGGAAGCAGTAGCACGGAACGTGCAGGAGGATCATCAAATCGACCTAGATGCACCCACTACGGAAAAACAAGTCACGTGAAAGACCAATGCTTTGAAATTGTTGGGTACCTACTGGATTGGTAGTCATGCCCGCAATAAAACCAATCAGACCAGCAACGCTTAAACACAACAAGGCAATGTGGAGATTGTTTGGCAGTGGCAACAATCACAAGCGAAGATGGTGGCATGACAGCCTTAACCCTTTTTTCAGTAGTAAGTTCTGGCCCTACTCGGTGGGATAACAACACTTGCTAACGGGCAGGAAGCACCTACAAACACGGCAGGAAGCACCTACAAACACGGCAGGACCAGTAGCAAATTTGACTACAAATTTCTCGAGTAAGGAACATGAATCCAACGTGAACCCATGGATTATAAATATAGGAGCGACGGATCACAATGCCAACAAGCTAGGACTTTTGAAGCAAGTGACTATGAAGCCCAACATTGCTCATGTGCAAATACCCAATGGTGAATTAGTACCAATACAAGCAGTGGGTTGCGTACTATTGAATTATAAATTAACATTGAAAGGAGTTCTGGGTGTACCAAAGTTTTGTTTTAATTTACTTTCTATCACTAAATTGACAAAGGATTTAAATTGTGCGCTCACCTTTTTGCCAGATTATTGTGATACGGGACTTAGCTTCGATGAAGCCGATTGGAACGGGTAGAGTGCGAAATGGACTGTACTACTTGGAGTTAGTGAGAGAAGGGAAGGCTTTGATGGCAAAGAACCCAAAGAATGCAGATGTATGGCACTGCAGATTGGGGCACTTGCCAATAGAGAGGATGTCTCTTATCCATGGATTATCATTTCATGTTAAGAACAATTGGTTTTGTGATGCTTGTTGTCAGGCCAAGCAAACCCGTTTACCTTTTCCTATTAGTATGAATAAATCAAAGAGATCTTTTGAGTTAATTCATGTTGATATATGGGGTCCTTATAATACTCCATCTCCATCTGGTGCACACTATTTCTTAACCATTGTTAATGATCACAGTAGAGCAACATGGGTGTACCTCATAAGGTTGAAATCTGAAATACGCCTGTACTTACTGGGGTTTTTTAAATGGGTTTGAACACAGTTTGGTCTGCAGGTAAAATTTGTGAGGTGCGATAATGGTGCACAATTTCGGCATATTGAATTGCTTGAATATTATGACGCAAATGGAGTCGAGCTTCAGACAAGTTGCATTAACACCCCACAATAGAATGGGAGAGTGGAGCGAAAGAATAGGCATATATTGGAGGTTGCTAGAGCATTGCGGTTCCAAGGAAGTTTACCAATAAAATTCTAGGGTGAGTGTGTTCTAACAACAATTTACATGATAAATTGGATGTTGTTGTTGATTTTGCAAAATAAAACACCCTATGAAGTACTGTTCAACAAACCACCGTCTTATGACCACTTGCGGATTTTTGGTTGTCGATGCTATGGCCACATAAATAGTAAAACTCGTGACAAATTTGAGCCACGGTCAAGGCCTGGGATATTTGTAGGATACGCAAATGGTCATAAAGGGTATCGAATCTTTGATTTGGAGAATGAAGACATATACATTTCACAAGATGTTTATTTTTGTGAAGAAGTTCATTTTGCAAGTTCACATAGAACAAATACACCTCAATGAGTGAGTGTGCCGAGTTGGGCATATCATGATTGGACCCCTGACAGCAACCAAAATGAGCTACCTAACTCAGCATCTAGTTTCAATGATGATTCACATGATGTGGCGATTGATTGCAATGAAGACCACACAGCCCAACCAAGTGGAGATGCACCAACATAACCCAATTCAAATTTTGAGCCTAGTATTAATGCAAAACCACTAGCTGAATATACTGAAAGGTCTCATAGAACCTACAACACATGATTGGAGAACAGGAAGAAGAATGAGGCAGATTTCACAACAACTGGTAGGGTTTGATTTTAACTAACCTCCTTCTCTCATGCCTCCATCTTCATCTTCGCACTCACATGAGCCATCGGCCAACTCGACAGTATATCCCCTTTCACACCTTATTTCACATTCAAAATTTTCCAATGCTCACAAAGGATTTTTAGCAGCCATCTCATCGTCAAATGAGCCCACTTCCTTTTATCAGATTGTTAAACATGAACATTGGTGTGAAGCAATGGCAAAGGAAATATGGGTACTTGAGGAGAATAATACCTGGACCTTACAAGCTCTTCCCCCAAGGAAATAGGCAATCAATTCCAAATGGGCATACAAGATAAAGTATAACCCAGACAGCAACATAGAGCGATATAAGGGGCGTTTGGTAGGTAAAGGTTGCACTCAGATTAAAGGTGTCGACTTTCATGAGACATTTGCACCAGTGGTCAAGTTAGTCACAGTTTGATGCTGATTGATTGTAGCCTACGTTTGAGATTGGCAATTGTACCAGTTGGATGTGAAGAATGCTTTCTTACATGGCGCCCTTGAAGAAGAAGTATACATGAAGATTCTATAGGGCTTTGCACGAAAGGGGGAGCAGCGAGTCTGTAGGTTGCAAAAATCTCTATATGGGCTTAAATAGGCATCCTGGAATTGGTACCAGAAATTCACTAATTCACTACTTGAGCTTGGTTATAAGCAGTCACATACAGACCACTCTTTGTTTATCTATCATGATGGGTCTTCCTTTGTTGTTGTACTCATTTATGTTGATGATCTTATAGTGACAGGGACTGATCAAGCCCACATTGCCTCTTTGAAGAAGTTCTTTGATGACAAATTTAAAATCAAAGATCTTGGTAAGCTGAAGTATTTTCTTGGAATAGAGGTGGCTTGATCACTAGCTGGTTTAGTACTTAGCCAACGTAAGTACACCTTGAATATATTGGTAGAGTGTGGACTCTTGGGTAGCAAGCTCGTAGCTACAATGGAACAATAGCATAAATTGTCATGTGAAGTTGGATCAGCTTGTGCTGACCTTGGCGCCTACCGACGTCTAGTGGGCCGTCTCCTATACCTTACCATTACTCGACTAGACATTAGCTATGTTGTCCATGTTTTGAGCCAATTTATGCATGATCCACGACAGCCACACATGGAGGCAGCACTTAGAATGGTACACTACCTCAAAGGCTCACCAGGCCAGGGTCTCATGTTTCCCACTAGCAGCCCACTTAGCTTACAAGCATATTGTGATGCGGATTAGGCAGGTTGTCCCAACACTCGCAATTCCACTATAGGCTACATAATTTTTCTTGGATCATCTCCTATTTCATGGCGAAAAGAATCAAATTGTTGTGCCTCGTTCTTCGGCAGAAGCAGAATATCGAGCAATGACCACCACTACTAGCGAAATCATTTAGTTGGTTCGCTTCCTACAAGAATTGCAGGTACCTTGTGATTCTTCGGTGTCTCTGTTTTGTGACAATCAAGCGGCACTTCACATTGCAGCTAATCTTGTCTTTCATGAGCTGACCAACCACATCAAGATAGACTGTCAATTCATTCACCAATTTGTCTAATCTCGCGTTCTTGTACCTTGGTCAATTTCCACAAAATACCAACTAGCAGATATTTTTACTAAGGCGCTTAGCCAAGACCGCTTTCACAAGTTGCTTGGGAAGTTGGGCATTTCATTGCTCCATGCACCAACTTAAGGGGAAGCATTAACATGTGCTTAATTTTAGGGGCTGTGATCAATCACAGCATGTTTTTAGTAGCTGTAATTATCTTAGGAATCTGTAAAATTATCAGCAATTATTTTGTTTCTTTTTTTGTGAATTCTTATAGGAATTAGTCAACTTCATTGTTGTATAAATGTAGTATCAGTACAGCAATAGAAATCATTCCATTGGAGACAATTAATCTCTTCATAATTCATTACAAAAGGCAATGTCTACATAATTTACAGGATCCACAAAATCAGTTTCACCATAAGTATTTTAAGTATATTTATGAACACTAACTACGTGAATCTCAAAATTAATCAATACAATATATAATCAATTACCATAATACAGAATGGAATGACTTCAGACAGTGGTAAAAAAAGTTTTAAAAAAAATGTCTTCTTAAATATCATTTAAATACTATCCTATAACCAACAAGGGTTCGGCACAGTGGTAAGCTAGCCACGCTCCTAAGGGGACCAAAGTTTAAACCTTGGAGAAGGCAATTGTTGGGAGGGCCTCCTGGTTAGTAACCTAACCAGTTGCAATAGTGCCCAAGGGATACTTGAATACAGATACTGGTACATGAATATGACAAATGGCAATTGAAATTGTACAGGCTAGGTAAATTTCATAAGTAAAATGATCATAAACAATAAAAGAGATGAATATTATTCATAGAAAGAAAAATAAAAAATCTTCAATAAAACATAAAATGAGGGAAAAGGAAGATTAAAATGGTTAAATGTTGACAAATTTCAAAAAAACCTTAGAAACATTAAATACAAAAGCTTTTAAAAGTTAAAACCATAAACAGTTTAAAAGCACCATCCTTGACATTTCCAACACATTTAGGGCGAATCTTGGCAAAAGATCACATACAAAAGCTAAGAATAGTACTTTCATTTTCAAAGTTATGAAAAATGTAATAAACTAGAGCATGTCACAACCCAGAGTGCAGGCCCTATGTAGAGAACTTAATGATGTTTTAAAAATAGTATAATTAGAGAGGAACTACGCACAGTGATGAGGCATATCCACAACTTTTGCAGTGACACCATGCAAATCACTTCCTGAATACCTCTGCATGATATAAAAACTCCAATTAATTCATTTGCTAGTGACAAAATCTTTGTTTGATTGTTTTGCATCCATGAACCCATATCATCCGGTACACTTATTGGATAAACTCAATAAGTTGATGTACATGACCTATCTTAAACACAGCATTACCAAGACTACATCGATCATTGGAACCTCAGTACTTTTCCGATTTACCACTAGAAGCCAAGGGATTAAAAACTTTTCCCTTCCAACTTGAAATGATCTGCAGATAAATAAATAAATAAATAAATCATAACCACATTTTCTTCTGCAGTTTAAGGGAAGAAAAAAGACCAGAAAGAATCTGATAACAACAATGCACTCCCCCATATGGCATAACTGGTGCAATAGCAGAAAATTTCATTTCATGATGTTTAGAATTAGAATGTGATGCATTATTCCTTTAATTTCCTGTGAAGAGCAAACGTTTTGCAACTTCACTTCTCTTACCAATGCACTCTAAGAAAACTATCATCTCTTATATTAGGACACTAGTATACTACTCATTTTATGTGGCTAAAATTCCACAGCCTCTGATTCAATCAATCACATGGTTTCTCTAGATTTTCATTTTATTTATTTTTCCAGCCTAATTATTCTCAGAACAGAAACCCAAGCGCCATTCATTATGAAGAGAATAACAGTTATTATATAATCTGTATTTTATAATAGTCACAGTACAAGCAGCAAGCACACCCCTAGTACATTTCCATAGGATCCGTAATTTACCATCTGAAAATGATGCATTTGAATCAAAGGCGTTTTTCTTCAAACTAGTTCTCACTTGCAAAATCAGATTAACGCAAAAAGTACACAGTATACAGAAAAAATCTCTCACAATTTATAAGGATCAGCCCCTGTGTAACCCGTCGGCTTGGGTATGGGAATCAACACCTACAAATCGCAATATCCAGATAGAAGAAAAAATATAAATTCGATAAAAAAAATTCAGAAAACCCTAATTTTAGGAATTCAGAAGATGCGGACCTCACGATTCACTGCGAAGATGGGGCAATGGCGGCCAATGAGGTCTTGCCACACAGTTCTCGACTGGAATTAAAAAAATTGAGAGATGAAACGGCACCGTATCAGAAGGAAACAAGATCGAAAACAATGAAAAGCATAAAGGGAAAGGAGAATGGAGAGTGTTTGGGAGGAGGAACGAACGGAGTGGTATTGACCCATGCGGCTCATGGGGACGATGTCGCCGGGTCTGTAAGCGACAGCAATTGAAAGAAGCGACGCCAACAACAGCAGCGACGGTGAGAAAAGCGATTTCACAGTAGCTGCAGCCATTGCTACAAACTGAGCTTCAAGTTGCTATGTCCTCTTCTAATCCTCCGTTTTTTTTTTTTTTTTGTCATCAGATCTTCCGTTTTGAAGCACTTCGCCAAAGGAACCAGTACTGTCGTTTATGCTAATCGGGCCACTCATTCGGGCTGAGCTATGGCCCATGGAGACTCCATCATGGCCCAACTATATCAATTCAACCACAGCTCTAATTTTTTTTAAGGCTAAAATATAATAAACTCCTTCAACTATTAGTTAATTTTAAAAAATTCATATTGTTCAAAACTTTGACTCTTTCAATTTATCAAATTGTGTATATTGACCCCGTTTAAGGAGGATTTTTGCACTTCTAAAAGAGGTTAATTTTACACTACATTGTATAATTTAATAAGTTTAAGAAGTCAAGTAGTTGAGTTTTGAACCACATAAGAGAGTTTTTAAAAATAACTTATAATACTAACGTGTGTTTGTTCAAGTGAAATGAGATCGGGTCCCTTAAAGATGTGGTCTTAGATTTTATCTCAAGATTCATATGAATGAAAATAATATCATTAGAAAGAATTTTTGTTTAGGTGTCTAATTGTACCATAAGAAATTAATATCTCACATATCGAGTAGAGGAATCCTCTGACCTATAACTAAAGATCGAAAAGAATGAAAATGTATATAAAAAAATTTTAAATTACTTTATTACTTTTTATCTAATCAACCCCTATTTTATAAATGAGAGTACTTATTCTTGAGAGTGTAATATCTTTTAATTGTATTCTCTTTCTTCTTGAGAGTGATATTTTTTATGGTACTGTCTCTTTTCTTATGTCACATGTCATCTATTCTACATTAATTCTTTTTTATGTTAATTTTCTTTTTTAACTTTCACCTATCTTATTTCTTCTCCATATCAATTACAAATCAATTTTACTTAATCAATTTTCAAATTTACTTAATTAATTCATTATTTTCAAATTTGCTTAATCAAGTCTATACATATTAAAAGTTTTAATAAAATATAATTTAAAGATATTGAAACTTATTAAAAAAAACTCATGCATTGCATGTACTACTTGCTAGTTAGTAAAATAAAGATTGTTCCCACGAGGATCAAATAATTACTAACTCTTGCGGCTACTTCGATTATTTAAATGAATAAAAATTAATAGTGAAAGCTAAATTAAAATCAGAACAAAAATTAAAGCAATTAAATAGAAATTAAATCAAGAAAGATTAAGATTCAACCAAGGTTTAAAGGCCTAGGACTGAGAATCTACTACACTACCCCTTATGCTAAATTGTAATCTTATCTTTGTTAAGGTTCAATTATGTTCTTGAAGACGATTTGTCCTAAATTATTTAAAGCCAAATTCCTTAACACTAAAAACGTGCTAAAACTTCATCAATCACATTCTCATGACAATTAATCCAAGTTCCAATCCATTAAGATTCATGACAATCGTTTAACCCGGAAGGATTTAAGCCTATGTCTAAGTCTTAATTCCTAAGTTCAATTCTTAAATTATCAAGCAATTAGATTTCATCTTTCGATCTTTCACCTAAAGCCTAAGATCATGTAAAAATGGGCAACAACATACCACAAGCATTAAAAACACTAAGAATGAATCAAGAACAATGATTTCATTAACAAATAATTAAATTAACAACATAAAGAAATAGAGAGTTTTATCCCAATCCTAGAAAAATGGGTTTAGCCACTCGTGGCAATTATAGCACAAACAAGAACAAAAGATAAAGAAACAACCATGATTCCAAAATAATAAAAGAAGATGGAGAAGATGTCTTCAATGGTTGATCAATGATCTTGCTCTTGTGTTTAAAACCCTAGCCTCCAATCCTTGTGTCTCTCAAAGTTTTCTGTAGCCTCTAGCCAAAAGTCTCCTTAGGTTTGGTGTTTTTGCCCAATTTATAATGATTTGATGGCAAATTTCTTTTTTTTCACGTCAGGGGGACTCACACGACCGTGTCTAAGCTCGACACGACCGTGTGAGCTTGAAAAATAGCGTAATTTGCACGTTCAAGGGAGACACGACCATGTGACATTGAGACACGACCGTATCTCAAAGTCAGAAGCTTCATAAGGTTAAGACAGGGTCATGTCTAGTGCACGTTGGGGGGAGACACGACCGTGTCTCTTGGACACACGACTGTGTCTCTTCATCAAAGTTGAAGGATTTTGTCTCAGACCTCTGTAACTCAAGATATGATCAAATCTTTGCAAACTACTCAGGTTTCAGTGACAACACCTCTGTTCCAACTTTCAGGCATAATATGATCAACTAGATATCTAATTCAACTCTTGAACTCTTCATTAAAGTTGTAAATCTTTCTCTTACCTTTCCTATAAGATAAAATTCATAATTATTAGATGTTTATAACTCAAGTTATACCCGAAATACAGAAACAATATAAAATTGTCATAATGCTGAAAAATACAACTAAGCCTAATTTGAACTCAAACTTATAAAAAAACTCATGCATTGCATGAACTACTTGCTAGTTAGTAAAATAAAAATCGTTCCCACGAGAATCGAATAATTACTAACTCTTACGACTACTTCGATTATTTAAACGAATAAAAATCAATAATGAAAGCTAAATTAAAATCAGAACAAAAATTAAAGCAATTAAATAGAAATTAAATCAAGAAAGATTAAGATTCAACCAAGGTTTAAAGGCCTAGGACTGAAAATCTACTACACTAGCCTATATGCTAAATTGTAATCTTATCTTTGTTAATGTTCAATTATGTTCTTAAAAACGATTTATCTTAAATTATTTAAAGCTCAATTCATTGGCACTAAAAACATGCTAAAACTTCATCAATCACATTCTCATGGCAATTAATCCAAGTTCTAAACCATTAAGATTCATGACAATCGTTTAACCCTGAAGGATTTAAGCCTATGTCTAAGTCTCAATTCCTAAGTTCAATTCTTAGATTATCAAGCAATTAGATTTCATCTTTCGATCCTTCACTTAAAGTCTAAGATCATGTAAATATGACCAACAACATACCACAAGCATTAAGAACACTAAGAATGAATCAAGAACAATGATTTCATTAACAAATAATTAAATTAACAATTCAACATAAAGAAATAGAGAATTTTGTCCCAATCCTAGAAAAAATGGTTTAGCCACTCGTGGCAATTATAGCACAAACAAGAACAAAAGATAAAGAACCAACTATGATTCTAAAATAAAAATAGAAGATGGAGAAGATGTCTTCAATGGTTGATCAATGATCTTGCACTTGTCTTTAAAACCCTAGCCTCCAATCTTTGTGCCTCTCAAAGTTTCCTGTAGTCTCTAGCCAAAAGTCTCCTTAGGTTTAGTGTTTTTGCCCAATTTATAATGATTTGGGGGTAAAATTTCTTTTTTTTTTTCACGTTAGGGGGACTCACACGGTCATGTGAGTTTGAAAAATAGCGTAATTTGCACGTTCGTGGGAGACACAAACATGTGGCATTGAGACACAGTCGTATCTCAAAGTCAGAAGCTTCATAAGGTTAAGACAAGGTCGTGTCTGGTGCACGCTGGGGGGAGATACGACCTTGTCTCTTGGACACACGACTGTGTCTCTTTATCGAAGTTGAAGGATCAAGATATGATCAAATCTTTGCAAACTACTCAGGTTCCAATGACAGCACCTCTGTTCTGACATTCAGGCCTAATATGATCCACTAGACATCTAATTCAACTCTTAAACTCTCCATCAAAGTTGTAAATCTTTCTCTTTCCTTTCCTATAAGATAAAATTTATAATTGTTAGATGTCTATAACTCAAGTTATACCTAAAATACAGAAATAATATAAAATTGTCACAATGCTAAAAAATACAACTAAGCCTAATTTAAACTCAAACTTATAAATGGTAGCCAAAAAAACCCGATTAAGCACAAGAAAAGTCTAAAATGCAAGTAAATCACTATAATTCATTCGGTTTAAGACTATAAAATATAGACTTTTTAAATTCTCCCACACTTAAACTTTGCTTGTCCTCAAGCAAAGAATATGACTTAAAAACCAAGATTAAGCTCAACATCAAAAAACACGAATCAAGGAAAATTCCACAGTTTAAAAATTCAATTAAGCTCAGCAATCAAATCCAATCAAGTAAGAAAATTTAGCACTTAATACAATTAGAGGCTTGAATCTAGCTTGCACACTTTCTCTTTACCAACCATTTGAGATCACTCATCTTTCTATCGCTTAAGTGTTTAAGGACAAAGAAATCACTCAAATTTCTCTTGAAAAATATAAAGCCATAGGCTTAGTTATCAATCGCATCTCCACTTCCAAGTTCAAATACATAACAAGAATCAAAAGGACTTCTTCTGGTTGTAATGAGACCAAGGGTATAATCAATGGTAGGAAAAAAGATAAATAAATGTAAAGAATGTTTATGGATAAAGCTATGCAAAAACAGAATCAGGTTGAGAGGATGATCAATAGAGTATAATGCACAAGGATATAACCAATTCATACTTTCAACTCAATATTCTCATTATTTTTAATTAACAATCTCTTTCTTTTTTTCTTTCTTTTTTTTTCAAAATTTTTTATTTGTTTTTTTTTCAACCATTGAAGACAAAATAACTTTTTAAGACCTTTCAATCAACACATAAGATGCTCCAAAGAATCCAACCTGATTATTCAATTGGGTATTCAAAGAAATCAATTTCAGGCTCAAAGGGACAACTAGTGGATTATTTTCTCAATGCAACTCTAAAAGTCAAGAAAGAATTAAGCCTAATTACCTTAATCATGTCTAAGTATGTATGTGAATCATTAAAGTCTCAACAAGATATCAAAATAAGTTATAGCGTTCATAAATCAAGAGAAATATCACTCCAGAAGGAAAAATATGATTTTGTTATAAAAAATTCAATCAATAAAGCTCAAAACTCACTTTCTTGCTAATGTTAATAAAGAAATCAAATGCAAGCAGACATGACTAATTTTTTAAATAAAATGCTAAATGTTTCAATACTTAATTGAAAAAGATTGTCTTGCACAAAAATCAGTTCATTAGTAGTGGACTTCCCTCTCAAACGTATCTCAATCAGCTAAAAAATAATAAAGAAATTAACACACAATTCTAGCTTGATTCGATGCAATACTCAAGTGTTCATTGATTCCCCCCCACACTTGAAATAAACATTGTCCTTAATATTTAAATAAGAAAAATAACAGAACAAAGGACAACGAAATTTTCCTAAAAATGGAAACGCAAGATCACAAAGGTGGTAGGAGAGGGTGGGGGGTAGGCATGTAGTCATGAACTCGAATATCTGGTCTACATGAGCGCCGACATATAGTCTAAAACTGCACAAGAAAAATAAAACAAAAATTGAAAAACAAAATGCAAGAACTAAATGCAAAAAAAAAAGAGACTAAAGGAAAGAGAAGAAAAATTTTTTTGGCGGTCGACAGCTATATACATCCCTCTACAAAGGTTCCGAACTCAGGGAGGTACCTAAGCCGACTCAACATTAGCTAACTACAAAATAAAAATAGAAAAAATGTTAATCAATAAAATAAGTAATAACAAAGTAAGAACAAAATAAAAAATAAGAGAGTAAAGAAAAAGAGAGAAAATTTGGGTTGCCTCCCAAGAAACGCTAAGTTATAGTCATTAGTTCTATGCTCAGGTGATGTCAATGGAGTGGTGCTCAGTCCCCACTCCTTCTTCATAGTGTTTAACTCTCTGACCATTTATTATGAATGTCTTATGACCTTCTTTCTTCACCTCAAGCACATCATACGATAAGACTCGAACAATCTCATATGGTTCAGACTATTTTGACCACAACTTACCAAGACAAAAACGTAGAAGCGAGTTATCGATAAGAACTTTATCCCCAAGCTTAAATGCACGCTTCTTGACACACTTGTTATTCCGCTTCTTTGGTCCCTTCTTGCAGGGCTTGGCCTTCTCAAAGTTGGTGGCGGCCTTGGGCAAGGTCTTTTCTAGCACATCTTCAACCATAGATTCTTGCATATCTGAAAGTACAACACTATCCATAACATCAATAGCATCTATGCGATTACATAAATTAAAAGAACTAGAATTTTTTTTAGAATTAAAAACATCAAACACTACTTCCTTATTATTCAATCGCAGAGTCAATTTTTCTTCGTGGACATCAATGATTGCCCTTCCAGTGGCGAGGAATAGACGCCCAAGAATGATTGAGATTTGAACATCTGTCTCCACGTCAAGCACAACAAAGTCAACTGACACAAAAAACTTTCTCACCTTCAAGGTAACATTCTCTATAATGTCAATAGGACGTTTAAATGACCTATAAGCTAATTGAAGATAGATGGTGGTCGGTTTGAGCTCCCCAATATTAAGTTTCTTGCAAAGAGAAATGGGCATCAAACTCACACTTGCCCCAAGATCACACAAAGCCTTATCGATGTGCAAGTCCCCAGTTGAGCATGAAATTGAAAAACTACCCAGATCCTTAAGCTTAGGAGGAAGCTTGCTTTGAATTATCACACTGCATTCTTCTATCAAAGCAACAATCTCATAGTTTTCAAGCTTCCTCTTATTGGAAAGAATCTCTTTCAAGAATTTAACATAAGTGAGCATTTGGGAGAGCACTTACGTAAAAGATATGTTTATGTAAAGCTTTTAAAGTACCTCCAAAAATTTGCCAAATTGGTGATTAAGCTTCGCCTTTTGAGATTTTTGAGAGAATGGGAAATGTGGAATATATGCTGGTAGAGGAACATACCTTTCAGTGCTTTCTTTGTCTTCTTCTTTGTCCTTGAACTTCTCTTGCTTCTCTTCATTGTCATGGGTTTTCTTTTCTTCAAGATTTTATTCTTTGGTGGGGCTTTCAACTTGATTGCCACTTCTTAAGAAAATTGCATTGGCTTGTTCCCTTGGGTTGGCCTTCGGTTGACTTGGGATTCGCCCTTGAACCATATTAAATAAGCTTGCTTGTTGGTCTATTTGAGTTTCAAACATCTTAGAATGATTCGTTATTTGGTCTAAGTGAGTATGGATTTGCTTGATGGACTCCTCATGTTGTTGCACCTGAGCCTGAATGGCATTATTATGCTCCTTTTAAGTGATTATGAAATTCTCCATGAGAGCTTCTAAATTAGACTTCACCCCTTAAGATGATTATTGAACTTGTTAGAATCCGAGTGGGCCCTCATTATTTTGATGACTGTTGTATAAGAGATTTGAATGATTTCTCCAGCCAGGGTTGTATGAGTTGGAGAAAGAATTCCCTTAAGCCTTGAAGTTACCATTCTAGACATAGTTCACTTGCCCCAATGATGAGTCTTGAGAATATGTCTCTACTATATTGCATTCCGAAGTCAAATGCCTTCCTCCGCATATTTCATAAGTTGCTTTTGGAGTATTTATAGCATTGACATTCAGTTTTTCAAGTGTCTTAGCCAAAGTGTCAAACTTGGCACTCAGCATGGAAATGGCATCAAGCTCTATAATTCCGACTTGCTTCCTTGAAGATGATCTCTTACTTGGCCACAGATAAATATTGAAAGTCACCTCATTAATTAAGGCCCTTGCCTTTGTTGGAGTCTTGGTCATCAAAGCACCGCTAGCTGTGGCATCAAGAGCTGCCTTTGTAGAGAAAGACAACCCAGCATAGAAGGTCTGGATGACAACAAAATCCTGTAGGTCATGATATGGACACTGACGAATAAGATCATTATACATCTCTCATGCTTCATAAAGAGACTCATCTTCCTTTTGAGAGAAGGTAGTGATGTCTTGGCAGAGCTTTATTGTCTTTCCAATCGAGTAATACTTATCCAAGAAGGCCTGCTCCATCAAGTTCCAAGTGGTGAGTGAATTAGGGGCCTCCGAGTGAATCCACTTCTTTGTTTTCCCCCTGAGAGAAAATGGAAAAAAACATGATCCGTATAGCATCCGTTGAAACCCCATCAATTTTGATAATGCCACATAACTCCAAGAACTCATCCAAATGTTGATTTGGGTCTTCAGTTGGTGACCTGCGAAATTACAATTGTTAGACCATCTGGATCAATAATGTCTTGATCTCGAAGTTGTTGGCTTTTATCCGTGGTCTAACAATGGAAGACTGACGAGCATTAGCATTGGGAGTTCTATAATCCCTCTACCTACGCTCTAGATTGGCAACTTGGTTAGTATTATCCACCATATTGTCTTCCTCAAAAATCTGTGTTCTTCTTTCTCTTCTAATATCATGAAACGTCCTCTCGATCTCAAGATCAACAAGGATAATAAGATTTCTTTGACTCCTTGTTCTACGTATAAGAAAGAAACAACACCTACAAATTTAAAGAAAAATAAAAGAAAGTTATATTAAAATAAGATAAAAAATAGAAATAAAATAAAAATTACTTAAATCAACCAAATTGCTGCTCATGTTAATATCAACACGATCCCGGACAACGGCGTCAAAAACTTGTTGTAGATTTTTGACAAGCGCACGGATTGTACAAGTAGTAAAATAAATATCATTCCTATGAGGATCGGTTAATTACTAACTCTTATGTCTACTTCAATTATTTAAGCGAATAAAAATCAACAGTTAAAGCTAAATTAAAATCAGAACAAAATTTAAAGCAATTAAATAGAAATTAAATCAAGAAAGATTAAGATTCAACCAATGTTTAAAGGCCTAGGATTGGGAATCTACTACACTACCCCTTATGCTAAATTATAATCTTATCTTTGTTAATGTTCAATTATGTTCTTGAAGACGATTTGCCCTAAATTATTTAGAGCCTAATTTCTTGGCACTAAAAACATGTTAAAACTTCATCAATCACATTTTCATGACAATTAATCCAAGCTTCAATCCATTAAGATTCATGACAATCGTTTAACCCTGAAGGATTTAAGCCTATGTCTAGGTCTTAATTCCTAAGTTCAATTCTTAGATTATCAAGCAATTAGATTTCATCTTTTGATCCTTCACCTAAAGCCTAAGATCTTGTAAATATAGTTAGCAACATACCACAAGTATTAAGAACACTAAGAATGAATCAAGAACAATAATTTCATTAACAAATAATTAAATTAACAATTCGACATAAAGAAATAGAGAGTTTTATCCCAATCCTAGAAAAAGAGGTTTAGTCACTCATAGTAATTATAGCACAAACAAGAACAAAAGATAAAGAAACAACCATGATTCCAAAATAAAAAGAGAAGATGGAGAAGATGCCTTCAATGGTTGATCAATGATCTTGTTCTTGTCTTTAAAACCCTAGCCTCTAATCCTTGTACCTCTCAAAGTTTCCTGTAGTCTCTAACCAAAAGTCTCTTTAAGTTTGGTATTTTTGCCCAATTTATAATGATTTGGGGGCAAAATTTCCTTTTTTTCACTTCAAGGGGACTCACACGATATCAGTTAAGCATAAATAAGTGACGTAAAATAAAAATAATGTATAAGTAGGCAGTATAAACTGGCCGTTAAATATTAAACAAAAATAAATGACTTAAAATAAAAATAAAAATAATGTACAAGTTAGTAAGTTAGAAAATAAAAATAAATGACATAAATTAAAAAGTTAGATAGCATAAATAAAAGACATAATTAAAAGGTTAGATAGCGTAAATAAATGACATAAATATAAAGTTAATAAGTTAGTAAGCATAAAACATAAATAAAAAAATAAAAGCAAAAAGCGTAAAAAAATAAAAAAAATAATAAAAAAATAAATGAATGACGTAAATAAATAAAAAAATAAAAAGCGTAAATAAATGATATAAATATAAAAGTTAGTAAGATAGTAAGTTAATCAGTAAGTTAGTTAGTAAATTAGTAAATTAAAAAAAATTAAAAGAGTGGAGGAAGAATATACCTGATAATGAAGTTTACTTACAGAAAGAAAACCTCAATAAATTAGAACTTCAAATCAAGTCTACGGCAATGACGCCAAAAACTTGATGGGATAATTAAAAGTTTCAAACTCAAGTGCAGGTTGTTTCAAGTAGTAAATTCTCGAGAGTTCGAGGTCGATCCACAGGAAATTGATGAAGAAAAATTCTTTGAGGTAAAGAGAAGATTTGTCACAACAATAAAAATGATATAAGTTGTTCAACGATGAAAAGGATTTACTTGGGTTAGGATATCCACTCTTGGTAATAAATTAAAGACAATATTATTTCTTTTTATAACTCAATTGAAATCATATAAAATGAAGGTTCCAATCGGAAGATTTAACATTCAAAGTTCAATTAAGATCATATATGTAATCATATTATAATTCCAATAATTATTTACCAATACTTGTAAATGGTCTCAAGCATCCACTGTGCCAACGTCTTATCTACAATGAATCAAGATCTTCATTATACAAAAAGTTTCTAAATTGATCGGAAACAACATACAACACATATAATGATCACTTAAAAATATATCATTTAAGCACAAGAAGAAAATTAATCTAACATCAACTTATTACCAAGAGTTTCACCCTTTCACCCAAACAAAATAAAAATTAGTTACTTATGAATTAAGAAGAATGAAAGAGAGAAAAAGAAGATGATGAACATGACTTCAATTAAAAATAATAGAAAACTACACAAAGGAAACAATTAACATACAAATATAAAAGTAAACTCTAAGCTAACACCACGAAATGATCAGCCCTTGCCTCCTTTTATAGAGTTAGAAGAGTACAAAATGCCAGAAAAGATGATGGATGATGAGAACAAAATGCTAAAATAGTTATTTGATGATGATAAATGAATGGATTCTTGTCTCCGAAATGTTTTATTTCAGAACTCATGGCATGCGTCATTTGCTGGCCAGGTGATCTTCATGAAAGTTCTAGGAAATTGTCTTAACTTTCCATAGCTACTGGTTTGTTTCCTTTGCTGGCCACAAAGAAAACAATTATCATACAAACATGAAAGTAAACTCTAAGCTAACACCATGAAATGATCAGCCCTTGCCTCCTTTTATAGAGTTAGAAGAGTACAAAATGCTAAAAGAGATGATGGATGATGAGAACAAAATGCCAAAATAATTGTTTGATGATAATGAATGGATGGATTCTTGTCTCCGAAATGTTTCATTTCTAAACTCATGGCATGCGTCATTTGCTGGCCAGGTGATCTTCATGAAAGTCCTAGGAAATTGTCTTAACTTTCCATAGCCACTGGTTTCATCTAAATCCACCACCTACAGCCCGAGATATGGCCCAATTACTGCTCATGAGTCAGACCCAACTTCAGCTCCTCTGTTCTAACTTCTAAGCCCAATATCTCCTTAAAAACTTCTTATCCAACTTTTGTGTTCTTCATGAAAGTTGTAGATATTTGTCTTAACCTTCCACTATCAAAATTTCAGAATTGTTGAACTCCTATAGCCCGAGATATAGCCTAATGAGTGCATAGAGGTCAAGTTATCAAGTTCAAAACTCTAGATTTTGCTTCAACTCCAATTTGAGTTATCCAAACGTGTATTTCCGGTCTTGAGGCCTTCATGAAAGTTGGAGAAATTCATCTTAGCTTTAGAACAATAAAATTCACAAGATAAATGAATTTATCAACTTTTACCAACACATCTTTCACTATTCCTTTTGGAATTTTAATTGATCTATCAGTAAGTAGAAGAGTTACAGAAGTTAGTTTTAACTCACTCAGATTGAGTTATTGATAAACTGAATATGGAAGCAAATTAACACTAGCACCAAGATCAAGTAAAGTTTGTTCAATTTTATGTTCTCCAATAATGCATGAAACTGTAGGACAATCAGAGTCTTTATGTTTTAAAACATTATTGCTTTGAATAATGGAACTTACCTGTTCGGTCAAAAAGACATTCTTTTTCACATTTAATTTCCTTTTAATAATGCATAAGTCCTTCAAAAATTTGACATAAGAAGGAACCTGTTTGATAACATTTAACAATGGAATATTGACCTTCACTTGTTTAAAAATTTTAAAAATTTCAGTTTGGTGATCTAATTTCCTTGGTTTGCTTAATGCTTGAGGAAATGGGTGTGAAGAAGACGAGAGTTTGGTCTCATTTTGGCCAGATGACTTATCAACCTCTTCCTTATCTTGGAGAATTGATTCATCATCTTTCTCACAAAGTTCAAACATTTCTTTTTCAACAACTTTTTCACTCCTAAGAGTTATTACAGAATTGACTTGATTTATATGTTAGTTTTCTAAACTACCCTCATTTAGACTATATTGACCTTTGGGATTCGGTTGAGGTTGAGAATGAAATTTTCCTTTCTCGTGAATGGTGAGTGCAGAAGTAAGTTTGGAAAGAGTGTCTTTTATGTCAATCATGATTTGAGTGTTTTGTTTATTGATGACTGATGCGTGCGGATGTAGTGATTAAAATTAAGATAAAAATCAGTTGTCAGGCCCACCAGAAAATAAAAACCTTACAACTAGTTGTAGTTAGTAAGGGTCGATCCACAGAGAACCAATTCAATTAACACTATTAAACAATTCCCAATTTAGACTCGATTAACAATAAACAAGTAGTAAAGGGGTTTTGGAGTTTTGATGAACAATGAACAACTTCAAAGATAACAATAAACAAACCGAAATCAACAATATAAGAAAATTGGTTAAGAGATTGAATCCACCACTAGATTTATATGATAATGTAAATCCACATATCCTTTTATTCCAACATGCTCAATTATGTTTCTATGCATTGTGATATTAAATCTCTGTTTTCCTTACGTGTTGGCCAATTTAGAACCGCTCAAATCAACTCCTAATCACCGATTAGTCATAAAGCAACCGCTCTTACAACTATCCAACAATTGCATTAAGATTTAGAAAATCAATTACACTAAGGTCTAATCACACACCTAGATTAAATTACTTAGAACATATATTTCTAGATCTAATATCATGAATCACAAGCATAATAAACCCAGATCTACCACTTTTATAACGGCAAATAGCACAAAGATAATTATACCCACATGAACATCATACATCCCACTAGATCTACTACCGCAACCGCGCATAATAAACCTAGATCTACTACTTTGAAAGTAGGAACAAGTACAAAAACCTTCATACCAACAATAGATTCGAGAAATATATGAATAAAAACATAACGTGTTGAAATAATCAAATATGCAAAGTTTACAACATTAATACTAGCGGTTTCATCACCCCTTAACCAAGGGAGGTTTAGTTACACATAGCTAGAAAGAAATCACAAGAAAAACTATGAAGAAACAAGAAGAAACTATGAAGAAACAAGAAACTAAGAGAGAAAATGAAGGAGAGTTACATCTTGTTCATGATAAATGGTGCCTTTTATAGAAGTCTAAGGTAACAAAATGACAAAGGGAAGTGGGTGGATGAGTGGGTGAGTGAGTGGAGTGTTTGAGTGGATGGATTAGTGGGTTGGTTTAGTGGATTGGTTTAGTGGATGAGTGAGTGGAATGGTTGAGTGGTTGAATTAGTGAAAAATGCCAAAGTACTTTTGGTGAGTGGGAAATTATGGACATGAATGGGTGAGTGGATGGATGAGTGGATGGATTAGTGGATGAGTGGGTGGAGTGGTTAAGTGGTTGGATTAGTGTATGAGTGGATGAATGGGTGAGTTAGTGGATGAGTGGATGAGTGGATGAGTGGATTAGTGGATGGATGAGTGGATGGTTGAGGACGAAAATTTCGTGTCTGACTTGGAAGCCAAAAACGACTCACTATACTTCAGAATCACGAAAAGTGTTCTTCATGAAAGTTGTAGATCCTTGTCTTGGCTATACAATGGATAGCTGGTTCGTCCAATTTGGCTTCCTTAAGCCCAAGATATGTCCCAAATACCGTAGGTTGCTCAAACCCAACTTCAACACCTCTGTTCCGACTTGCAAGCTCAAAATGACCTACTAGACTTCTTTTTCTGAAAATGTGTTCTTCATGAAAGTTGTTTATTTGGATCTTGACTATCCACTGTCCAAATTTCAGCCCATCTCCATTATTACATCTTGAGATATGATTTTATGAGTGCACACTGTTCGGATTCTATTGACAGAACCCGTATTCTGACTTCCACGTAAACTTAGGTCCCTTAGACATCTGAATCGGACTTCGAGCTCTTCATCAAAGTTGTAGAGCTTCCTCTTAGCTTTCCTACAAGATAAAATTCATGATTTTCAGATATCAGGAACTCAAGTTATGACCAAAATACAGAAACAGTGTAAAATCTCAATAATGCTGAAAATATTCAATTAGGACCAATTTGAGATTTCAAACTCACAAAATCATGTCAAACTCAATCAATTAAGAATATGGAGAGTGTAAATGACTAAATATAAGGGTTTCTTAATGAATAAAATATGTGTTTATCAATGACCTCTTGTTTTTCTATGAATGCATTTAATGTTCCTTCAAGGTTTTTCCTATATGGTGGGACATAAGATGCATATCCTTGAGAATTTTGAGAATCTTGTTGTTCTTGAGGAGACAGTGGTTGCATAAATTGTGCTTGATTATTATTCTTCCAACTGAAGTTCGGGTGATTTCTCCATCCCAGATTGTAAGAATTTGAAAAAGAAGAGGTGAATGATTTTCTAAAATTGTTCATTGCATTACTTGCTCATGCACAACTTCTTTAAAAACAAGAATATTAGGACATTCATTTGTCGAGTGTCCTAATTCATCACAAATGCCACAAATTTCTTCATTTTGCACAGATTTGACTTCCTTTACTTTCCCTAATTCCATGGATTCAACCTTTCTAGCTAAACTAGCATACCTTGTATTTAGATCTTCTTCTTGACTAAGATGAAATTTTTCTTTACCAGCATTTGCAAGGTTATATCTAATTGAATTTTCAGAAGGATTAGTACCATGCCAAGATTGAGAATTTTCAGCCAAATGATTTAAATAATCTAAAGCATCTTCAGGTTCTTTATCAAGAAACACGCTATTGCACATTGTTTCCACAAATTATTTGATTTCAGGTGTTAAACCTTCATAAAAGAAGTTTATAGTGCGCCATTTTTCAAAATCATGATTTGGGCAAGAATTTAACAAATCTTTAAAACGTTCCCAACTTTGAAAATACTCTTCATTTGAATTTTGAGAAAAAAATTTGGATTTGTCTTTTCAAAGCATTGGTTTTATGTGTTAAAAAAAATTTCTTTAAAAACTCACCTTGTATTTCTTGCCATGTACTAATTGATCTTGGTTTCAAAGCGTTAAACCAAGTTTTTGTTTTATCTTTCAAAGAAAAAAGAAATAATTTAAGCTTAACAATTTCTTCAGTGCAATTTTGATCATTGAAAGCAATACAGACTTCCTCAAATTCTTTTAGATGTAAATATGGGCTTTCAGATTCTAAACCATGGAAATTAAAAAGTAAAGAAATCATACTCGGGTTAAATCTAAAATTATTAGCAGTGAGTGGAAAGATAAAACATGATAGACTAGAAGCAAATATGCACGCATAGTTCGCAACGGTTGATTTTCCTGTTCATCATGTACACTTTCATTTTCAGCTCGTTGTGTTTGATTTTCATGTTCAACATATGCACCCTCAATTTCAGCAATTGTGTCAATTATGTGATTGTGATTCAAACAAATCAATATATAAAGTACCAGGATTAATTTTAACCAAACGACTAGAATTTGAATCATGATATCAGTTTAGCATAAATAAGTGACGTAAAATAAAAATTATGTACAAGTAGGCGGTATAAACCGGCCATTAAATATTAAACAAAAATAAATGACTTAAAATAAAAAAATAATAATGTACAAGTTAGTAAGTCAGAAAACAAAAATAAATGACATAAATTAAAAGGTTAGATAAGCGTAAATAAATAACTTAATTAAAAGGTTAGATAAGCGTAAATAAATGACATAAATATGAAGTTAGTAAGTTAGTAAATAAAGCATAAATAAATAAATAAAATTTAAAAAAACAAAAATAAATAAATAAAATTAAAAAAACATAAAAAATGACATAAAAAATAAAAAAAAAAAAAAAACGTAAATAAATGACATAAATATAAAAGTTAGTAAGTTAAAGTTAATTAGTAAGTTAGTTAGTAAATTAGTAAATTAAAAAAAATTAAAAGAGTAGAGGAAGAATATACCTCATAGTGAAGTTTACTTACAGAAAGAGAACCTCAATAAATTAGAACTTCAAATCAAATCCACGGCAACGACGCCAAAAACTTGATGGGATAATTAAAAGTTTCAAACCCAAGTGCAGGTTGTTTCAAGTTACATTCTCAGGAGTCCAATGTCAATTCAGAAGGAATTAATGAAGAAAAATTCTTTGAGGTAAAGAGAAGATTTGTCACAACAATAAAAATGATATAAGTTGTTCAAAAATGAAAAGGATTTGCTCAGGTTAGGATATCCACTCTTGGTAATAAATTAAAGACAATATTATTTCTTTTTATAACTCAATTGAAATCATACATAATGAATGTTCCAATCGAAAGATTTAACATTCAAAGTTCAATTAAGATCATATATGTAATCATATGATGGTTCCAATAATTATCTACCAATACTTGTAAATGGTCTCAAGCATCCACTGTGTCAACGTCTTGTCTACAATGAATCAAGATCTTCATTATACAAAAAGAGTTTCTAAATTAATCCGAAACAATATACTACACATATAATGATTACTTAAAAATATATCATTTAAGCACAAGAAGGAAATTAATCTAACATCAACTTATTACTAAGAGCTTCAACTTTTCACTCAAGCAAAATGAAAATTAGTTACTCATGAATTAAGAAAAAAGAAAGAGAGAAGAAAAAGATGATGAATATAACTTCAATTAAGAACAATAGAAAATTACACAAAGGAAATAATTAACATATAAATATGAAAGTAAACTCTACGCTAACACCACGAAATGATCAGCCCTTACCTCTTTTTATAGAGTTAGAAAAGTACAAAATGTCAAAAGAGATGATGGATGATGGGAACAAAATGCCAAAATAGTTGTTTGATGATGATGAATGAGTGGATTCTTGTCTCCGAAATGTTTCACTTTTAAACTTATGGTATGCGTCATATGCTAGCTAGGTGGTTTTCATGAAAGTTTTAGGAAATTGTCTTAGTTTTCCATAGCCGCCGATTTCATCCAAATTCACCACCTACTGCCCGTGATATAACTTAATTACTGCTCATAGGTCAGGCCCAACTTCAGCTCCTCTGTTCTGATTTCCAAGCTCAATATCTCCTTCAAAACCTTCGATCTAACTTTTGTGTTCTTCATGAACGTTGTAGATATTTGTCTTAACCTTCTATTGTCAAAATTTCAGAATTATTGAACTTCTATAGCCCGAGATATAGCCTAATGAGTTGTCAGGTTCAAAACTCTAGATTTTGCTTCAACTCCAATTTGAGTTATCCAAACGTGTGTTCTCGGTTTTGAGGCCTTCATGAAAGTTGTAGAAATTTGTCTTAGCTTTAAAACAAGACCAAAATCACTTCCATCGGATATTTGTAACTCAAATTATAGCCAGTTTACTGAAAAAATTAAGTGAGAAGATTATACAATGAATGAAATGTCTTGCTATCAATGTGGCTCTTGCTATCAAGTGAATAATTATTAGAGAATTATCTTAACTTTTCAACAAGATCAGAATCACATTAATCAGATAATTATAACTCAAATTGTGGCCACTTTACTTAAGAATGCAATCACTCAAATTAATGATAATTCAAGCAATAATTTCTTCAATAATCCAATTAAGCTTAATTTCATAAAATATGACAAAATTAACTTAATTAAGCTAAATTGAACTTTAAGAAGCCTAGTGAGAAGATTATAAGATGAATAAAATACATTGTTATCAGAAACCTTATCCGGGGTCCATTACCAATCGCTTTGGCATTTAGGATCCCACGTAGGAAATCAACAATGATTCTAACATGGCTGGTTCGCATTGATCTGACAAATGGATCGTCAAATCTAGCATATGTTTCATGTGTTTGACGAATCCATATCTCGTGGTAGTGGTGGTGGGATTTGAAGTTTATCGTTCCCACAGACGGCATCAATGTTTTGAAGTGGATTCAGAGGGGTATCTGAGATAGGCATGTCATGGTGCTTGAAGGTGAACTCCTCTGTAGCACAACAGTGACAGCAGTGGTGCAAGAGGATAGGTACCTGCAAAAGGCACTCTGACGTTCAAGTTAGACCATGCACAATGAGGACAATCTGTATATTAGAGGAAATGCATACCTTTGAGACCTGACATAATTTATAAGAGCGTTTTAGGATTAAAGCAATCAATATTAAATGCAATTATTTAGAATTAGAATCTGTTAAAGATTGTGATCCCTTTTAATTAATTTCTTTATTTATGTGGATAGTAATTAGCTTTTATATCCATCAAAGATACTTGAGAGATTTATGTTTTAAATAGACAAATATACTCATCAAGATAGCGTATAGTAATATTTAGAGATTATTATGGTGGGTCAGGTTTCTCCTGAACTGTTAACCCAAAATCTAGTACAGAACAAAACTAGCTTATGATGCATTGATATCTTTATTCTAATTTGAAATTTGTGTTTTTACATTAATATTACATTAATTGTATATGCTTTATCCTAGTGATATTGTATTTTATAATTTTTATAATTTATCGTATAAGTGTCATATTATATATGTGCCCGTATCTATATATGTACTTCTTAAGTGACAACCATGCATCATCATTCTTAAAAAAGGAGAAGAGTTGAATATTAGCTTATGCATCGATGAGTATTTGTGATTTAGTTTTGGATCAATTTTGAATCAAAAAGTCAATTAATTCAAATAATGTTATATATATTGATTAGGAATAGACTTGACTAATGACATTCTAAAAGTCAATCCAATTCAAATTAATGATTGGATTAGTTTAATTAGTTTTTGACCAAAAAAATATGTAAACTTAGAATTTTGTAATTTTAAAACAATTTAGTCTATTAAAAAACAAGAAATAAGAGAAAATGAAAAATAAAAATAACTTATTTTACATGTCTAAAATAATATTTAATTATATAAAATAATCAGAATATGTAAAATATTAGAGTTATTATAAATAAAAATAATATAAATTCAATAACCAACAAATAATATGGTAGAAAAAAATGTCTATAATCCAAATTATTAATAGAGTATTATTGGCTATAGGTTGACGCTGGTGAGGTTATTTTTTTTTTTTTATATTTTCAACTTTGTGTCATCAAATATATTTAGAGATAGGGAATCATGGCACATACATTTGTTTTATTGTGCGCAAAATTATCCTTTAAAAAATAGATAGTAACAACTAAGGATCAATACCAATACTACATGGAACAAAAATTAAATATAAAGATTTACTCTACGTGAAAATATACGTTAGGAAATGTTATTATCACAAATTAGCTAGTTTTTCTAAATTTTTCTCGGTTTAAGTCAGTCAATTTTTTTAGCTCACCGAATTTTGATTAAAATTTAATAAAAAATTATTACAGTTTATAACTATATGCACAAACAGATCTTCATGAATGGTGATTGATGACTCAAGCTGAGACTGAGAGATTCATGGCTCAAGTTTCACTATTGTCTGTACCTCTTAAAACAAGGTCAGCAGTGACTATCATCATATCCAAGTCAGAGTTCTTCCTCTCTCTTTCCATTACATATATTAGTATTGCTCATGCTTATTTATATACATATTATTTTATATTTATATAATTTTTATTTTTTATTATAATTTAGCTTATTTTATTTTCTGCATATATATAATTTAATTCTTTCATATATGTAAATGTGGGAGATTTGAAAAAAAAAAATAGATGTGTTATAAGCATGTCCTGTACGTATATGATGTTGTTAACTTGTTAGATAATATAGCTAACGACGTTAATGAACTGTTTCTACTTCTATCAGGACTATGTAAAAAAAAACCGTCACCTGCCGTTTAAGGAAGACACTTGAAAGGGACAAAACCAAATTTCCCACTTGTAGTGTACACTACTATTGCATATGACACCAACCACCACCCTTCTTCCACATTCCACAATTCACGGAACCAAACTTGAGACTCCTTTTCTCTTCTTTTTTCACCAACATCAAAAGTCTCTAACCCTTGTCTCCTTAGATTCTCTTTCTCTCTCTCTCTTCTTTTTTCTCTCTCTCTTCTTTAATATAATATTTGAGATCCCAAACTAGCTCTCATATCCACGAATGCTTTTATTAAAACATGGCCACGGGTTCTTCAAATTTAGAAGCCATGTATGTTTCCTGCCTATATATGTCTCCTACGTGGTCTTTTCATTTTCTGAGCGACTTTTCATTCTCTTCAGAGACATATCATCCGCAAGTTACAAGTATCTTTATAACAGCAGGCACCAGCTATCAATTAACCTTTTGGCTCAGAATTCACAATCTGTGGTGTGGTCTCATTCCAGGTCATAACTCAACATTATTATTCATCTCTGATTTATACAAAACAGCTTCTTTGTCCTCCACTCCTCTTATCTTCCAAACAAATCTTAAAGAGTGCTATCTCTCTCTGTCTCTCTCTGGTTTCTTCCTCTTGAGACTGTTGAATTACCAATGGTTGCCAAGCACATCTACGAGCTCTCACGTGGAGCTGTTGAAATGGCAGGGATAATGCTTAGTGTACGTTTACTAGAGTCCGATCTAAATATGATGAATTAAACATGGGTTAAAATGGGTTAAACATGATGAACTAGCTCGAATAACACGATAAAAGAGATGAATTAAGTTAATAAAAGTAAACACAAAATTAAAAATAACTTGAATTAGTCTGATCTAAATTAGGTCGAGTCAGTCCGCTATAATAACACTACATAGGGCTGAATTGAGATAACAAAATATCAGCAAAAAACTTACATAATCCGACCTGACCCTGATCAAAAATGGTCTGGCCTGAGCTAACCCAGCCCAAATGGACCAGGCCAGCCTTTTTTTATAGGTATAATATTTACTACTCAAGGCTCTTCTGCCTATTATTTGGTGTTCATTAAAATTTTTCAGATCTATTAATCCCAAAATTTATGACATATCAATTTTATGGCTTTCAAAATTATTGCAAAAAAGTTATGGATTATTCGAAGAAATCTGTGTTGGTCACACAATTTTTTTCACTATTTCTCCCTATATTTTTAACAATTTTGAGAGATCTGCACCTTTTTGGAATTAGCGGAACAAGATCTACAAGATCTCTAAATCAATTTTAAAAAAAAGGTTAACAAAATGGGATCTAAACCCACAGTTCCGAGAGAGTTTGTTACGATTTTGAGTGAAATTTTCAATGGATTCGTAACATTATAATGCGACACACATGTTTTTAGACTCAGGATAACTCGATCTACAAAAACCCTCACCCAATTTTCAAAATCAATCATAAAAAAAATTCCAATTGCATATCATATTCATTAAAGTTTCGAGTTTCTTCAATTTTAAATCTCATATTATTTTTAGGCAACCGTAAAATTGATTTTGAAAGTTGTTGTTTAAAGTATTATCGTACTATTTTGGGACACTTTGCATGATTATGAGCTCGCTTTCGTGGGACCAATTATGTTGAGGTGTCATTTTGTTAATATTTTACCAATAATGTTGCATTCGGGATCGTGTTGATGATGCACTTACCTTATCAGTTTGTCTTCATTAATATGATTCCTGATGATTTGTTAAAGACATTAAAGTTGTGCCCTTAGAGCTCTTAGTATCCTTTGTACTAGCTTTAGGGACATGATTTTGATGTCTGCGGAAGTCAACTCATGTATTTTAATTCGAGACTCCTAGGCAGGATTGCAATTGCATGAGAAAACTTCATTATGGTTATTTGCTCAAATATAATATTGTACATGTTAATATGCTTAACAAAATCTCTCTTTAATGTATTATTATTTCAGCTTTAGCACTGCAAATGAATACTTTAACGAAATTAAATGGGGCTAATTATGAGGATTTAGTGGATTATGTAAAATTGCTTCTTGTTGTCTCTAATGTTGATGTTGCTCTCACTAATGATGAACCTCAGAGACCCACAAATGCATCTTCTGTTGTAGATAGGAAGAAACATGAGAAGTGAGTTCAATCCAATAAAGCCTGTTTGATGACCATGAAGTATAGCATGAATAAGAACATTAAATAAAGCATTCCTGAAACAAATAATGCTAAAGAGTTTCTCAAGTACGTTGGTGAAAAATTCAAAATGCCTACTACCTCTCTTTGTTTACAAAGACTATATATGATGATGTGAGTGGTGTTTGTGAACACGTCTTGAAGCTTGTGAAATGGTACAACAAGTTGAGGTCCATGAAAGTGAAGTTGGGAGATGACTTCCTAGTTTGGAAGGTGTTTGAGTCTCTTCCGGCTAATTTTAATGTTTTAAAGACCACTTATAACATTTAAAAGGAAGAGTGAACTATTGGTAAACTTATATATGTTCTTACTCTAGAGGAGCAGACCATGGAGAAGGGTAAGGCCTATAATGTTCAGTTTGCTTCTCATAAGAATGGTTACAAGAAGAAAAAAATTTGTTAAAGGGAAGAACAATAAGCCCCAGTTTAAGAAAAAAAGGGAAATGATAAGCCTGCATATCCTTCTAGGCCACCTTTTAGTCCTGGTGAATCTTCTGGTGTTAAATCCAAATATTGATTTAATGAAAATTATAAGTTTTGTGATATATATGGATATAAACAGTCTGATTGTTTGAAGTTTAAGAGTTGTCTTGAGAAAAAGAAAGGTAACCAATTAGCTCTAGAGTGTTTTGAATCAAATCTAATTAATGTTCCTTCAAATACCTAGTGGTTATATACTAGTGTAACTATTCATGTTACAAACTCAATATAGGAATTCAAAAGCAGGAGGAAACCAAGTAAAGGGGAGTTGGTGATCATAGTAGGAAATGGAGCTAAAGTCAAAGTATAACATATAGGAGTTGTTTCTTTAAAGTTATGTACTAGACATGTTTTAGTTTTGAAAGATACATTTTATGTGTCTTCTAGGAAGAGGAATTTGGTTTCAATTTTTATTCTAGATAGTTGTAGTTACTCTTTCCATTTTAGTAACGAAAGTGTTTCTTTATATTATAATTCTGCTCTTGTTGGCTCTGGAGTCTTGTCTAATAGTCTATACATGTTAGATGTTGATTCCTTCTTTGTTAATCAACGATATTCAGATATAAATAATGTTGTTGGGAACAAGCATGATAGAGTTACTGAAAACTTTTATGTTGTGGCACAAACGTTTAGGATATATCTCTAGGAAAATAATGGAGAGGTTGATTAAAAAGAATATTCTTCGTGATCTGGACTTTAATTTTGATACTTGTGTTGATTGTATAAAAGAAAAACTTACAACTAGAACTAGAATGAGTGGGGTTACTAAGAGTGAATGAATACTATAGTTCATTCATACAAATATTTGTAAGCCTATTACTCTTATTGCTATGGACAATTTTAAGTACTTTATCACTTTTATTAATGACTTCTCTAGATATAGGTGGAATAATTTACTGCTTGAGAAATCTGACTCTTTAGATGCTTTTAAAGTATTTAAAGCCGTTGTTGAATTGAAATTTAGCAAACAGGTCAAATGTGCAAGGTCTGATAGGGGTGATGAGTACTATGGCAGGTACAATGAAACTGGTAGAAATCCTAGACTTTTTGCTAGGTTCTTATAGGACTGTGCTATTGAGGCACGATACACCATGCCTGACACTCCACAACAAAAACAAAGTTATAGAAAGGCAAAACCATACTCTTATGGATATGGTTAGATATATGTTTAGTCATTTTATTCTTCCAGAATTCTTGCGGTGAGATGCCTTGAAAACTGCTGCTTATATATTGAATCATGTGATAAGTAAATCTGTGCTACAGACTCCATATGAGCTTATGTCAGGCAAACGGCCTACTTTGAGGCATTTTCGTGTTTGTGGCTGTAAGACAGATGTGAGGCCTTACAACCCACATTTAAAGATGCTTGATCCCAAAACCATTAGTGGTTTCTTCATTAGTTAATATATCAGCTCAAGGGGTTCTAGGTTCTACTGTCCTTCTTATACTACTAGAGTTATTGAATCCAATCAGGCTATCTATTTTGAAGGGGACTTAGAGCATGGTGGAATTTAAGAGTCGTGTATTATTGATTTTAGATAAAAGCATATAGTTATTCCTATTCATGTTGTTCTCTTTCCAGGGATAGTATCATCTCTTTTGATCTATGATGATGGTGATGATGATCTTGTTAATAATGTCGATGACCATAAACAAGTCAAAAATAATGTACAAAATCCAGATGTTGTCATGACTCCACTGAGAAGATCTGAGTGGGTTCCTATATCCACTAAGTCTAGTAGATTCAGAGATTATGTTGTATACATGTAGGAGTATAAGTTTAATTTAGTTAAGGATTCTGATCCTATTTTCCTTTCAAGAGGTCATGGTTAGTCTTGATAGTGCACAATGAGTGATAGCTATGGAGGATGAGTTGGCTTCTATGAAGAAGAATAATATTTGAAAATTAGTGAAGTTGTCTACTGGTTGTAAAAGTGTTGGTTGCAAATGGATCTTTAAGATCAAACGTGAAGCTAGAAGTGAAATTGAGAGATATAAGACTAGATTCATTGTTAAGGGATATAACCAAAAGGAATGCATTGATTATAAGGAGACTTTCTCACCGGTCTCCACTAAAGACTTTTTTCGTGTTGTGGTGACCTTAATTGTTCATTTTGATTTAGAACTTCATCAAATAGATGTTAAGACTGCTTTTCTAAATTATGATTTGTATGAGGATATGTATATGAATTAACTTGATGGTTTTATTGAAGATGGTAAAGATCACATAGTATGTAAATTGAGAAGATCTATTTATGTACAAAATAGGCTTCCAAGAAATGGTACTTGAAATTTGATTATATTATTGATTCTCTTGGTTTTAAAGAAAATACTATTGACCAATGCATTTATCTAAAATTTAGTGGGAACATATTCATTATTCTTGTTTTATATGTTGATGATATATTGTTGGCTAGTAATGATGTTGATTTGCTACATAAGACTAAGCAGATGTTGACAACACACTTTGATATGAAAGATCTTGGTGATGCGTCTTTTGTACTAGACATTAAGATTCATCGTGACAGATCTTGTGGTATTCTTGCCTTATCTCTGAAAGCTTATGTTGAAAGGATTCTGAATAGATTTAATATGAAATCTTGTAATCCTTGTGCTGCACCTATTCAAAATGGTGAAAGTCTAATACCCAGTATCCTTAAAATGATAAATATGTTGCTGAAATGGAGAAGGTCTTATATGATTCTGTTGTTGGCAGCCTTATGTATGATCAAGTTTGTACACGTCCTGATATTGCTTTCATTGTTAGTGTACTTGTGAGATTTCATTGTTAGTGTACTTGAGAGATACTTGAGTAAACATGATTTACATTGACGGGCTGCAAAATGAGTTGTATCTGCAGGATACCAAAGATTATATGCTCACCTATAACAGATCGGATCACCTTGAGGTGATAGACTATTCTGATTCTAATTATGGTAGTTGTCTAAATGACCACAATTCCACATCAGGGTATATCTTTATGTTGGCATGATGAGCTGTTTCTTGGAAAAGTGTTAAATAGACACTTACATCTACTTTCTCTATAGAGGTAGAGTATATAGCTTGTTATGAGGTTATGCGTTAAGCGGTATTATTGATTTTATTACTGAATTTTATGTTATGGAGAGTATTGCTAGGTCTCTTACTATCTATTGTGATAACTCTGTCGTAATGTGCTTCTCTCAAATCAATAAAAAGTCTAAGTGCTCGAAATATTTTGACACAAAATACATGTTTGTTAGATAGAAGATATAGGAGTTTCAGACTCGCGTCAAACATATCCCTACAGACCTTATGGTCACAGACCCTCTAATCAAATGTTTAATTGTTAAAGTTTTTGTTGATCATGTAATTTGTATGGGTTTAGTGAGGTCTTTTGATATTTTGGATTAGTGGGAGTTTGTTTTGTGATTTTATTATGACCTCGTTTTATTATTATAACCTCATTTTATTATTATATCTCGAGAACTTAAACAATTATATTGTTATTATTATCGTTGTCATATAATATTGTTATTATTATTATCTGCGCAATTTTGTTTGTTTGTACTATGGCATGTATGAAGACATTTTAAACTCAATCTCATTATGTTATTGTGCTAAGATGTTTATTAAATCTCAGAAAGCATTTTGGGCGGATGCTTGGACCATTTTGTTGGGAAATGCACCTTGATCACACATCGGCATGCAATTTTGATGTGTTTTCCTATTACCCATATATCATATTTTGTTAGGTCACCAGGATATGAGTATCTTGCATGCATGATATCAGTACTCCTTCGAGTATGATTTTCTGTATTGTTGATATGCTTGTAGTCTCATTTTGGACCAGTTATTAATAGTGCTAACTCGATTTTGACATCATGTTGTAGCCACATATTATTTGATTAATCTGAAAAATTATTTTCTTGTTGAAATAATGTAATATGACTTACGCCGTCCAAGTAGGAGAATGTTATAATTTTTTTATGGACTAGCATAAATCATATTATATTTTTATAAAATCGAGATTAATTAGATATCAAAATTATTAGAGCATTTAATTTAACCTAAATTGTGATCAGTATTGTTATTAGACTTGTTGTTAACGCACTGTTCGTATGTGAGTTTTGTTTATAGGTCATGTATATGAATTTGTCATAGTGGGTAGGTTTATCTCATTTTAGTTATTCTATATATACAGGGAGATGCCCTTATTCATGTTCACTTTAGTGTGCATAGTTGCTCCTTTGATACTGACGCGTGAGCGACTATTGTGAGATAAGATTAGTATTTCTTCCTTATCGGGATTACTTTTAAAGGTTTCAACGATGATATCCTCATTGATATCTTTTCAAGATGCACCCTATAATTCATTATATATTTTGATATGTTATAAAATTTGATATTAATAGATCCAGGAAATTTTAGCAATTCTCTGATACCAATTGCTAAAAATTTTCAAATCTATTAATCCTAAAATTTATGACATATCAAAATATATAATGAGTTATAGGGTTACCTCTTAAAAAGGTGCCGATAAGGATGCTATGGTTGAAACCTTTAAAAGCAATCTCGATGAAGAAGATATACTATATATTCCTATCCCACGATAATCGCTCACGCGTTAGTATTAATGGAGCTACTGTATGCACTAGAGTGACTAGGAGTAAGGGCATTTCCCTGTATATATAGAATAACTAAAATGGGTTAAACTTACCTAATATGACAAAATCATATACATGACTCATAAACAAAACTCACATATGAACAGTGCTTTAACAACAATAAACTCAATAACAATACTGATCACAATTTGGGCTAATCGAAATTCTCTAATAATTTTAACATTTAACTTATCTGACTTTTATAAAATTATAATATGATTTATGCTAATCTATAAAAAATTGTAACATTCTCTCACTTAGACAATATAAGTCATATTACATTATTTCAATAAGAAAACAATTCTCTAGATTAATCAAATAATATGTGGCCATAACATGATGCCAAAATCAACCTAACACGCTTAATAACCTGTCCAAAATGAGACTATAAGTATCTCAACAATACAAAAGATATACTCAATAAAGTACTGATGTCATACACGCAAAATACTCATATCCCGATGACCCAACAAAATGTAATATATGATATGAGTAACGGAAAAACACATCAAAATTGCATGTTAATATGTCATCAAGGTGTATTTCCCAACAAAATGACTCAATTATAATAACCATAAAATTGATTGGTATATATAATAACAACCATGAGGGGAAGCCTCGGATCATCTAACACTATGGGTGGAAACAGGTCAGGCCAGGCCAGAATTTGCCTTAAACATGCCTGACCTGTATCCCAATTATAAGGCCTAAGCCTGACTTGTGAGTATGTAATAGATCGATTTTTAAGGCATAACCTGACCTTTTTAAAAGTATAGTCTGACCTGAAAGCCTATTTAAATGCATACTTTTCAATGAGACCTTTAAATAGGCTAACATGCCTACCTTTAAATAGACCAATAGACTAACCTTTAAATAGGTCAATATGCCTTTACATATACTAACAAACTTATTTTTAAATAGGTTAACATGTCTTTATATAGGCTAACAGGCATAAGCCTTGAAATAGGCCAATGAGCCTACTTAAGGCCAATAGGTCTTTGTTATAACTTAATACTTACCTTCTAATTTTATAGATGCTCATCACTTTCATACTCTAATATTTGGTCCATGTGAGACTTAGAGATATACCAAATTATAAAATTATTAGAAGTATATAGTTACAAAACATGAAGATGAAACATACGCTCCTCTAATTGCAATATGAGTGCAAGAAAAACTAGAGCTATATATAATGAATTAGCATTATGATAATAACTCCATGTTCTATAATGAATTGACAAGAAAGATAATATCATAATATTAATAATTGGTGAAGTTAACATATTACCCCAAGAATTTCACAAACAGTTAAATGAGTTAGATATGAAATATAGTTCAGTAACTTTGGTAACTTTTTGTCATGTTCCTGCAACTAGAGACAAAATAATTGCACGATTTAACCATAAGGAAATTAAAATAATAACCTTACATATGTTATTAACAAATATATAAACAAGAAATCTAGAAATAACATATGATATATCTTCATGTTTTGCAACTGCATGCCTCCAATAATTTTGTAACTTGATATATCTTCAAGTCTCACTTCGACCAAAGATCGAAGCAAGAAAATAATAAATATCTATAAAAGTAGAAGGTGAGTGTTAATTTATTATTTTCATTTTAATCAATATATTACATTAAATATATTAATAAATATGTTATTTCTATTTTAACTTATTAACTTAAGTTTTAGTTATTGACTTTTATTAAAATCTAATTAAAAAATATATTAATATATTATAATGATATATATTATATTATATATAGTTAAATAGACCTGAATGATCGTCTGTATACATGCTTAAAAGGCCTATTAGATAGCTTGAGCCTGATATTTTTAATTAAACAGACTTTTAAAAAATTTTTGACCTAACTTGTTTAGAAACGTAATGATGGTAGCCAGACAGCCAAACCAAAGCCCATTGATAAAACAACTTTAACCTATTTCCACCCCTATCTAACACCTACTTTCAGATTGAGATTATATATAACTACATATTTTGTTGCTAAATTCTTAGTTCTCATATCTATTATATATAATGCGCATAAGTCAGAATTAGTTGTTGTTAGCAATCGAGCTATATCTGGATGGAATTGTCTGATACAATCGATCCAGCCATGTACAAGGGCAGAATAGGAGGCTGCACTGGTGGTAGAGTTAAGGCTCAGCTTGGATATGTTGAAACTGATCCATCTGGTCGATATGGGCGTGTAAGTGCTTTTGATTTATTCTCAATGAGAATTTCTCATCCTACTAGATTGGTTTGTGAGGTCATGAACTTTTGACTAATTGATATGTCGTGCGGTATAAGCTGATTGTTATTGGGATATGAATTGATAATGAAGAAGCTGTTTCTGGGTCTATGACTTCTATATTTACAAGGGAAATTCAAATACTTAAATATTTATTATATCAAGGTACAATTTAATGACAGAAGGGTTGTATGTCTGTGGAAGTTGATATTACTTTAGATCGACTTCTGTTATTACCCAATTTTGAGCAATTAAGTATAGGTTGTGTGACTTTCATTTCTGAGTTTGATAATTGATCGAAAGGCTTGGGAATAAGACTTGCCATACATGTTAAAAAAGGGATAATCTAATGTTTTTATTAGTAGCCGTCTGCCATTGAATCAATTTGCCATGGAAGATATTAAGCACCATATGTTTTGTCTACTCCTTTACCAAGCCTAGGCTTGTTGGCATGACGTGCCACCTTGCACTCATCCCATGTATTAATGTAATCGGGTTTATTTTAATTAATCTAATTCACTAGCTGTATTATTATGATTGTTGTTTCTTGCAGTTCAGGGATGTTCTAGGCAAAGGAGCTATGAAGACTGTGTATAAGGCATTTGATGAGGTCCTAGCAATTGAAGTGGCTTGGAACCAAGTCAAGCTCGGTAATGTCATTCATTCACCAGAGCAACTTCAGCGCCTTTATTCAGAGGTTCATCTCCTCAAGCACCTCGACCATAAATCTATGATGATCTTCTATGGTTCTTGGATCGATGTCAATTGCAGAACCTTCAACTTCATCACTGAATTGTTCACCTCCGGCACGCTAAGAGAGTAATATTATCAACCATCCCTTGTTTATTACAATCCACGCATTTACCTTAATTGGTCATCTATATTTCATAGGTTATGTTATATTTGTGGTAACATACTACATGTATATATAGGTATAGACAGAAGTATAAGCGAGTAGATATCCGAGCAGTGAAGAATTGGGCTCGCCAGATTCTAAGTGGTTTGGAGTATTTACACGGCAATAATCCTCCTGTAATACATAGAGACGTCAAGTGTGATAATATCTTTGTCAATGGCCATTTGGGGCAGGTCAAGATTGGTGACTTAGGCCTGGCAGCTATACTTCGTGGCTCCAAACATGCCCACAGCGTCATAGGCAATGCCTCTTGCTCTTTTTTGGTAGTTATATTATCAGCGAAGAGTAATCTAAACCATGTTCCTATGAACTGAAATTTTCTATTTGATGTGTGTGACCCATCAGGTACACCAGAATTCATGGCACCAGAATTGTACGAAGAGAAATATAATGAGCTGGTTGACATATACTCCTTTGGGATGTGTATGATAGAGATGCTTACTTTTGAGTTCCCATATAGTGAGTGCTCCAACCCAGCTCAAATATACAAGAAAGTTACTTCGGTGAGCTTAATTTGATTTATTTCCCCCTAGTGTGTTTTGTAATGATTAATTTTTCCATTTAACAGCATTTTTATTTTGTTATAAAAGCTGTTTTGAATCAATTCTATTATGTTTAGGTATTGGTGAATGAAATAGATTATAATCTTTGATTATTTCATTTACACTAGAAAATAACTGCTTTAGAAAAAGTAATTTTTGGACATTTTGCTTATAATATTTCCTAATTATTTTGTAGCTATTAACATTTTTATCATATTTACCGTAAAACATCATATATTATATAATGTAAATAAATTATTTCATATCTTTTTTAATAATTTATTGTATAAACATAATTTTTTTTTTTATACAATACAAACAAAATATATCATCTTAAATTTATTTTTTAGTTAATATATTTACATAAATCAATTGATTTTAAAGAAGTCGATTATATCATAATCTTTTTATCATAATCAATTATTAATTGAAATAATTTTTTTTTTAAACAACTACCCCAAACACACTCTATAGATCTGAATTCATTTCACAAACTTTGGCTAATTTGATGTACTAGGGGAAGCTACCATATGCGTTTTACAGAATCAAAGATTTGGAAGCCCGGAGGTTCGTGGGAAAATGTTTGGCAAATGTCTCAAAGAGGCCGCCAGCAAAGCAGCTCTTGTTGGACCCATTTTTAGCCATGGACCAACTTGAATCACCATTGCCAAGCCAACCATTATACACAAATCAAAATCTAAAGCTTAATTCCACAGTAGCAGTTGCCAATGAGCATCTTTCAATGGGTGATCAAACAAAGAGCACAGACATGACAATCACTGGGTCCATAAATGAAAAGGACAATACAGTTTTCCTTGAAGTACAGATATCTGGCAATAATGGTAAGCAGAATTTCATCCAAAAAATTGTATTTTACAATATTTCAAGTGTGTTACTTTAAAATGTATTTTGAATACAGGGCATACAAGAAATGTATTCTTTCCATTTGACACAATAAACGACACTGCTATTGGGGTAGCGATGGAGATGGTTAAAGAACTTGAAATTAGCCACTTGGAACCATCGGAGATTGCTGCAATGATAGACCATGAGATATCAGCTTTAATTCCAACTTGGAGGGATCCGGGTACTTGTCATCATCAACGACAGCACAGCTTTAACTATGAAAAAGATGAAGATATCAATAACCATCATCCTTTCTTCTTATCATCTTCCTCCCTTTCTTCTCCTCACGGTTCTCTCATCCCCATGTCTGGCTCCTCTTACAACACCCACTTTCGTGGGAACCATTACCCATTTGCTCAAGAATGGCCTCAAGGTACTTCTTTTATTTATATATTGCTTCATTGCTTGTAAATACATTAGTTTGCAAATTTTGTATATAACAAAAATTATATATCATAGAAAAGTTATAAGATTTTTTCAAAACATTAAAAATTTTGTAACTTGTCATATACAACACTGATGCACAAATTTTTGAATAATATGTTAAATATAAAATCATTCATGATATTTCATGTAATAATTTAAGTTTTTACTAGAATTTCGTCAATAACATGATGTAATATAATAAAAGAAATTTTTGCATAAATTTAATGTGTGTAACTTGGCTACACTAGCCCACTAAAGCATTAACATATCATTAATTAATCATTATATAATTAATTATTAACTTGCATAACTAATAATGTGTCAATATTCAGGGAGTCTTATTTTGTCAGTACCATTTAATTAAGAATTATAATCTACTGCCCCAATGAACTATTTTGCAGATGATCTATTTATGAATGACGATGCAAGCTCTCTAAGCTCAATGAACTCCTTCAAGTGTTCCAATTTCCAATACTGCAATTCGGGCAATGAAGATGAGCATGAGCATGGTCCAACGCCAACAGTAGTAGATGGAGGAGCTGAACCCCTTTGCTGTACCCCAAAGGCCAATAACATGTGCAAAATATTATGCCCTCGGGAAGAAGTAGAAGCTAGTTTCACCAAACAGTTTTGCAATTGCAGGTTTAGTGGGTCAAGGCATGGATGGCCGAGGCTAACGAGGATTCGTTCCTGCGTGGATGAGCGGAGAAGCCAGCAGCTTCAGCGCTCGCTAATATTGGAGGAGATATACAAGAGACGGATGTTCCACACTGTTGGGGCCATTGACAACATTGGGTTTCAGCATGCAGAAAGAAGTGGATGTTTTCCACGTTGAAGGTCTTCTTTTTTCTACCTTTGGGAGTTTGTTGCAGTGCATTGTGATCTCTGCAAGTATTTATAAACGATACTGAATATGCATGTAATAATATATGTATAATGCATCTATCTATGCCTATGATAAGAGTTGTTTCTGTAAGTTTTTCCATGAGTTCTTTGTCTTATAAACTGCTAGCAAATCTTCACGGTCAAAATCAAATATTAATCACATATGCAGTGGGGAAAATGAAGACTATTGTTTGGTTGGTGAAAAGGAAAATAGAGTGGTTCTAGTAAGTGGTAAACAATGGTTGCTGGAAGTGGTAACCCAACTGTGCTCTTAAGGAAAGCACAAATTTTCGAACATTGGAGTAAGTACTTATTGAGAGAGTCTTTTAGTTATATATAACCAGTTAATCTTACAGTAATATTATATCTTAATCAAAGATTAAAAAAAAAAGACTTTGTCTAGGGCACAAAATACCAATGTATTCATAATGCATTTTATAATAAAAATTCGTAACAGTTTTTAAGAAATAAAATAATTTTATCTATTACTTTTAATTATAAAATTGTATTTTTAAAACAAATTGCACCTGTTAATGAAAAATATTTTCAAAGAATTGTCCACTTTTAATTATAAGTTGTAATTTTTTTTTAGATGTTGTGAATTTCTTATTAATATAGACCTCTCTCTCTATATATATATATAACTTTTAAAAATGACACTGTATAAGACTTTTCATGGACCTTATTTGGTGTTATTGGAAGGAGAAAAATGTTGATATATTTTCTTTTTTTTTTCAGAGTCAAATGAAATATTAATCTATCGAAATATTAATCTATCGAAATATAATCAAAAAGAACGTACATTTTAATGGTGTTATTTTTATATATAAAATTCTAAAATCAAATTCATAATTACATATTTAAAGAACACAATTCTTTTTTTACTCGGATTAACATAATGGTTATGCTGATATATTTCTAATTTCATATAGAAGTTATAGGCTCATTATTTTTAAATGGTATACAAAATGTTTGGAGTCTAAAATTTATTAATTCCTTCCTGATTCGCTTTTTACCTTGAGAAAAAAAAGGGTAAATTAGCATCGGCCATGCTGGCCTGATGTGCCACTGTAAAAAGAAGCAATGTGCAGCTGTTTTAATTTTTAAAAACTCAACTATAACTTTGACCTAAATTCTACTATACCTTTATCTTTTAAGATAAATATATGAGCACTTGACAGTTGACACAATCGCATATCATCTCTAATATAGCATGGCAGATGTTATTTCATTTAATTAAATTTTTATCTAAAGTTTTCAATTGAAACCGAAAAAAGAAGAAAAATCCTGGAATTCCTTCAATTATTTGTTTTTTGACTGCATATAATTGTGCTTTTGGGTGGGCAAAGCTAAACGGAACCAACAAAGAAAGAAGGAAACACTGACACAGAGGGGAAGCCAGCTAGGCCCTTTTAGCCCATAAAATGGATGGAGAAACCGGAAAAGCAAAACAAGCACAAATTTGCAGCCTTTTCTTTTATTTTTCACTTTACAGGCCCCGATGCCAGAGACCAATGAAAATTTGTTAGCTGTTAAGCTTTCGTACAGCAACTTCCACTGAAAATATGTTAAGCAACCCACAAAAGTGACAAAACCAGGTGACGAATACACGTGGCGCGAGAATAGTTGGAGGTTGACCATACATGATAGACCTCAATCGCAGAGAATCATGAAACTCAAAAGTCGTGCGAACCACGCGAAATGGAGTGCACTTCTGCATCCACCAACGAGGGGGACCCTCGAGTTCCCATTTTCAACCTTGGAAGAAAAGCTCCTTTCCAACTCCTACAATCATCGTCATTCTCATTCTTTCTTCTTCATCATTATCATCTTCTTCTTTATTCGCTTTTGAAATTCTCATCGGTGATTCATCAAAACTCATAACAACACTCTCACAAAACAAACGTTAAACGACGTCGTCACCGTTGCAATTCTTCCTCATCATCATTTTCCTTCTTCTCACATAATCGCTTTTGAAAATTGAAATTCTCATCCGTGATTCACCAATATTCATGGTAACACTTTCACATGTTGAACGACGTCATTCCCGTTGCAATTCTTCTTTTTCATCGTCATTTTGCTTCTTCTGAAATTCTCATCGGTGGTTCACCTAATTCACATACGGTAACTTTTTCGCCAAAAACAAACGTTGAAACGACGTCGTCGTGGCAATGCCGATCACTCGGTGCAACAGCCAGATACCGGTGCCGCCACCGTCGCCAATCCCGACTGCGAGAGGGTCCCGCTCTGCCGCCAACGATATCTTAAGCCAGTTCCTCGAGAAGACGCTCCAGTTGCCGCAGCTCACCCTGCCGGAGCCGCCTCACTTCCATCCTGCCCCCGCCGAGATCGATCTCCGATCGCTTCCGCTCGCCTCCGCCGATCTGCTAGTCCGCTCCGCCAAGGAGTTCGGCGCGTTCCTGATCCGACGCCACGGGATTTCCGGCCACGAATTGGGAACCATCGTGGACGAAGCTGAGATCGTTTTCCAAGATTCGAAGAGCGTCGTCGTTGAGCGTAACCGACGCGGCGGTGAGATGATTCCCAGTGTTCGATCTCGTAAGGGAGCACTGGAATTCACCGCTCACAAGATTCTCGGCAACCAAACGCATCGGAACTTTTGGTATATCTCCTCTCGTTTTGTTTATGAGTTTGCAGATTATTATGGACTTGAATTTTCATTTGTTTCATTGCGTGTTATTGATCTTTCAGGACTGTACTGAATCACTTTAGATTTTTTTTTTTTTCTGTGCATACAAATTCTACTTGCTTCAACCATGATCAAGTCCTAGTGGTGGTTTCCCTTGTTATTATTCTTCACCAACATCTTTGCATGCAAACTTCTTTCTTTTGGCTTTTAAAGCGGGTTTGAAATATTGGCGAGCCACTTGGATAATTTACATTTAAATTCAAACTTCAATGTATTGTACTAAAAGAACTTTTTTTTTGGGTAAAAAAACTATTTTCTTTTTGACATTGAAAACCTATAGACTTTCTCTTATCTGAAAAATTTATGGACTTTTACTTAAGAAACAGTTTATAATTGTTATATTAAATGATGAAATTGACTTTAATTAGTTGAGTAATTGCAATGATTAATTAATTACTTATGATATATCCTCTGAATTAAGTATACATGTGGAATTTTATTGATCAACACTTTGTATGAAATTGTATATCGTATGAAAAAACTTATACCCTGAAATTTTTATCCAAATTCAAAATGTCACCAAAACTAATTATTACATATTAATATACATCATGGAAAAGTTTTAAATTTCAATGAAGACATAATTCGTAGCCGACACTCCTTCTTTACATATTAATTTACATAATGGAAAAAGAATTAAATTTCAATATGAAAGAATTCTTTTAGATACATCAATTATTGAATGAAGTGCTTAAAAAGATAATATGCTACGTAGTGCCTACATAAAATTTTTCCCAAACCTAGTGTGCCGTTGTTGATTTGAAAGTTGAATACTTGGAAGTTTAAATTTCACTGTTAACAAGTATAAGAGTGAATAGACAACTAATCGACTACATTGTCTTTCAGCTGGCAACAAGCTGGACTTCGCTAGGCTTAGGCTGGACTCAATGAAAAATTGTCTGGCTCAAGCTCAGTTTGCTATGAGCCCACGAGCAATTCAAGCTTGATAAGCCAAACTTGAAATTTATATTAACATATCATAATTTAACTATGGCTTATCTCAAAAGACTATAACTCATCTCAAAACATAAAAATCAGCCATAACTAGCAATAGTAAAATATATTTTCACCAGTTCTAACCAAACAACTGCCATCTATTCAATCGTGTCTTCTAACATAAACAAAATAGCTAATATTATCTTAGAGAATTGAGTTTAATTAGTTGTTGAGTATTATTGTAGATTTTACTATTTTAGGACATATTATTTCTTTTTTCTTTGTGATAGATTTGTCTCTTTATTTCCTTTTATTAGGATAGCTTTGTTTCCTATAATTTAGCTTTATTTTAGGTAATTAGTTACTAACATAAGTTTATATAATATAAATTACTTCTGTACAATTGTAATTCAAGTAATAATATTAAGAATTATTTTTCTAAGTTGGTATCAAAACTCTCAATCTAGGAGCCTTTGTTGTTTCTGTTGCCATAAGCCTTCATTGCTGATCAAATCATCCTTCATCACTGGGTTCAGTGCCTTCATCCATGCTCGTGACTATGACATAGCCCAGTCCATTTCCCGCACCCAAACTACTGGAGCAAGGACACCTGTCATCACCATGACCTTCGACCGACCATCTCCCAGAGCCTCGTTGTTGGAAAACCACTCACGTGACTGCATGCGCACATGCACTTGCCGGTGCATGTAAGCCATGCACCACTATCCAGGGCTCCTTTCAGCTCGCCAATGCCTCATGCTCTTATTCAGCTGCGACTATGTCAGACAATGAGACTACCAAAGTCATCTTGTAGCCCAGCATGACACAATCCATACCTTTGAATCCCAATGATCTCCTGGTCTTGCACCTCACCTATCCCTTTAATTAATGGAAAAAATTACTTGCAATGGGCCTAGGTCATTTGTATTACCCTTAAGGGCCGTCAGAAGTTAAACCGCATCGAATTGACTACTCCTAAGAAGGATGACCCACAATTTGAGACATGAGATGATGAGGACTCTCTTATTATGACATGGCTCTAGAACTCCATGACTCCCGATGTTTGCATGAACAGTATGTTCCTTCATTCTTCCAGTGAAATTTGAGACAATCTTCGCCAGACTTTCTCTATGAAATAGGACATTGTCACTTGCTATGAGTTGAAGACAAAAATCTTCGCTTCCAAACAAGGAGCACTCTCGGTTACAAATTATTATGAGACCTTTAATGACTTGTGGATTGAGTTGAATCAATACCAAAATCTGAAAATGGAGTGTAGTAAGGATGCTTCTATGTTGACTAGTTTTATTGAAAGGGACTGGATCTTTGAGTTCTTCTTCAGTCTGAATTTTGAGTATGACCTTATTCGGGTTCAGATTTTGGGCAAGGAGAAACTGCCCTCACTATCTGAGGTTTTCTACAATGTTCGAGGAGAGGAACGTCGTAGGGCTATCATGCTTGATGACAAGTCCACTAGTGAGTCAGCCTTGACAACGAGCAAAACAACTAAACTAGACTCTTCTTCTTCCTCCTCCAGGCCTAACTGAGAGAGTCGCTAGTGCACCTATTGTAAGAAATTTGGTCATACCAAGGAGATCTACTTCAAAGTTTATGAGAAAGACTAGGTTTTTAGCCACACAGAAGGGTTCAATGGTATGTAATACAACAAGACAAATGTGATCACTTCAAATTCTATGACTATGGGTAAAGACTCAAAGATGGGAGATGAAGTTTCAACCTTTAGTAAAAATGAGCTGGAACACTTACGGACTCTCGTTGACTCTATCAGTAAGTCTTCTGGCTCTTGTTCTCTGGTTATGACTGGTAAGAATTTATGTTCACAATCCTTTAATGCTTCTAATACTGTTCCTGAGGATTTGTGGATTATTGACTCTGATGCCACTAACCATATGACCTTTTATTCTCCACATTTTTTTATCTTATTAACCATCTTCTAGTAAGCATTATATAATCGTAGCTGATGGCTCTCATACCTCAGTTGTAGGTTCTGGTACTATTGAACTTCATCCTTCCCTACACTTAAACAATGTGCTCCATGTCCTCAAACTTTCCAATAATTTTATTTCCATTCTTAAGCTTACTATAAAGACAAAAATTGTGCAATAACTTTTTTCAATTCTCATTGTGTCTTTCAGGATCTTGTCACAGGAGGACGATTAGAGTGACTAAGGAATAGAGAGAGTTGTACTATCTCCTCAATATGTGAGTTGAAGGTGGTCCTGATCAGAAGTTGCTACTTTCTTGTCAACAGTCTAGTTTTGAGTATCTTATTTCTCAAATTTGGCTACAACACAAGCGTCTTGGACATCCTCCTTTTACTTTGCTTAAATCTATGTTTCCATCTTTATTTTTTAAAGAGTCTATTGAGTCTTTTCATTGTGATGTTTGTGAGTTTGCTAAACATCATCGTGTAACTATCTCTCCTAGTTCTAATAAAAGTGTTGAACCTTTTGCCCTTATTCACTCTGATGTCTAGGGTCTTGCATCTATTTCTGATATTTCTTGCACAAAATGATTTATTTCATTCATTGATGATTGTACTAGAGTAACTTGGCTTTTTTTAATGAAAGACAAATCAGAAGTGTCCCAAGTGTTTGTTCAGTTTTATCGTATGGTTCAGACACAATTTGAAAAACCCATTAAACGTTTGTGTTCTGATAATGGTAAGGAGCATGTCAATCAAAATCTCTCTAAATTTATTAAAGAGCATGATATTGTTCATGAACTCACATGTGTTAATACTTCTTAGCAAAATAGTATTGCAGAAAGTAAAAATTATCATTTACTTGAAATCACTTGAGCTTTATTATTCCAAATGTCTGTTCTTAGCTCATATTGGGAGGAAGCTATTTTAACTACTGCTTATTTGATTAATCAGTTATCATCTTGTGTTCTTGGTAATGTAAGTTTTGTCCAACTCATGACATGTTACTTTCTTTCAGTTCCTATTATGCAGAGTCTATAGTCTAGTGTCTTTGGTTGTGTGACATTTGTTCATATGCATCTCCAACATTGCAACAAACTTAATTTTCATGTTGTCAAATGTGTTTTCCTAGGTTATGCTCTTGACAATAAGGAGTACAAATGATTTCTCCTTTCGAGTCATCATTTTTTCGTTTCCATGAACGTCACTTTTCATGAAAATGAGTTATTCTTTACTCGTCCTCAGCTTTAGGGGGAAAACATTCCAGAAGTTGAGTCATCCTTTCCTTTATTGTTTGACTCTGCACATGAATTAGCATATTCTTTTAGTACCCCACATGAACCAACTAAGGTCAGGGCCAAGGTCAGCACACCAATATTGGTGCATCAGAGGACGGGAAAATCCAAACTGGCCCAACAGCAATTTCAAACGTCCGAACCTACGGCAAGTACTAAAGATACTAGTCGTTATGTTTCTGAAACTAATAACATTTCTTTGAATAATTGTGAACCTGACCCAGATGATTTACCATTTGCATTGAGGAAAAGGAAAATATCTTGTACCAAGTATCCTATTTCTTAATTTGTCTATTTTAAAAATCTTTCTTTGTAGCACTAGAGTTTCATTTCAGCCATTAATTCTATCAGAATCCCAACATCAGTACAAGAAGCATTGAATGATAAGAACTGGGTTCAAGCCATAAATGAGGAGATGAGTGCATTAGAATAGAATGAAACATGAGAGATTGTTAAGAGATTAGGAGATAAAAGGTCAGTGGGGTACAAATGGACATATACTTTGAAATATTGGTCTGATTGTACACTAGGTCAGTATAAAGTAAGGTTAGTTGTAAAAGGATACACTTAGCATTGTGGATATGACTATGATGAGACATTTGCTCTAGTAGCAAAGACGAACAATGTGAAAATCTCACTCTCATTTGCTGCTCACTTTAGGTGAGAATTACACTAATTTGATGTTAAAAATATTTTTCTCTATGGAGACTTAGAGGAGGAAGTTTATATGGAGATTCTCCTCGGATACGATTCTACTAGTGGAAAGAACAAGGTGTGCATGTTAAAAAAAGCTTTATATAGGTTGAAGCAGCCTCCCCGTCTTTGGTTTGGAAGATTTACAAAGATAATGGTGTCCCTGAGATACAGACAAATTTAAGGTGATCATACTCTCTTTTTTAAACATTCACAAGAAAGTAAACTCACTGTTCTACTTACGTATGTTGATGACATCATTATATTAGGTGATGACTTAGTCGAGAAGCAATTCTTAAAGGAGAAATTAGCAGTTGAGTTTGAAATGAAAGATCTTGGAAGACTAAAGTACTTCCTTGGGATTGAAGTTGCCTACTCCAAGTAAGGTATCTTCATTTCTCAAAGGAAATATGTCCTGGATCTTCTCAAAGTGACGTGAAAACTCGAGTGTAAAGCTACTGGTATACTCATTGAGTATAATCACATAATAGGAAATGATGAAGAGAGTCTTAAGGTTGATAGAGCTCAATATCAGAGATTAGTAGGAAAATTGATATGCCTAGCATAAACCAGACCAGATCTAGCATATGATATCAATATTGTTAGCAAGTTCATGTATGACTCAAGGGTAAGACACGTGTAGGCCATTGATCGAATTCTACAGTATCTTAAAACCACACTTGGAAGAGAATTACTATTTAGAAAATGTGAAAATCTATCCATGGAAGTGTACACAAATGTTGAGTATACAGGTTTAGTTATTGACAGGAGATCAACATCAGGTTATTGTATGTTTTTTAGTAGAAATCTAGTAACATAGAGGAGTAAGAAATAGAACGTGGTTGCTTGGTCAAGTACAGAGGTTGAGTTTCGAGTTATGACATAAGGAATTTGTGAGTTGTTATGGATGAAGATCATATTAGATGACTTGAGAATAAAGTATGAAGCTCCTATGAAATTGTTTTGTTATAACAAATCAACTATTAACATTGCGCATAATCTGATTCAACTTGATAAGACAAAACACATTAAATAAACTGACATTTTATCAAGGAAAAATTTGATAGTAGACTGATAACCACAGTATATGTTCCTTCAAGATATCGGTTGATAGATGTATTAACTAATGGGACTACTCACGGAGCGATTTTAGGATCTTACTAGCAAGTTAGGAATGATAAATATTCATTCACCAACTTGATGGAGAGTGTTGAGTATTATTGTATATTGTACTATTTTAGGACATATTATTTATGTTTTCTTTGTGATAGATTTGTCTCTTTATTTCCTTTTATTAAGAAAAAATTGTTTCCTGTAATTTAGCTCTATTCTAGTCAAATAGTATACAAGTCTATATAATATAAATTACTTTTGTACAATTGTAATTCAAGTAATAATATTAAGAATTATTCTTCCAAATTTAGTTCTTAACGAAGTTTAATTTGCCAACATCGGCACCATTTCATTACTTATTATTTTATATCAACTATTGAATGGAGTGCTTAAAAACATAATGTGCTATGCAGTGCCTACCTAAAAATTTTCCCAAACGTAGTGGGATGTTGTTGATTGAATGTTGAATACTTGGAGGTTTAAATTTCACTATTAGCGATTATAAAAGTGAATAGACAACTAGTCAACTACATTTTCTCTCAGCTGGAAACAAGCTGAACTTGGCTAGCTAGGTTCAGGCTTGATTCGATGAAAATTTGTTTTGCTCAAGCTCAGTTCAATATGAGTTCACGAGCAGCTCAAGCTTGATAAGCCAAACTAGAAATCTATATTAACATATCATAATTTAAACACGACTCATCTCAATGTTCACCAAAAAAAAAATTATAACTCATCTCAAAACATAAAAATCAACCATAACTAGCAATAGCAAAATGTATTCTTACAAGTTCTAACCAAACAACTACCAACTATTCAATCATGTCTTTTAACATAAACAAAATAACTAATATAATCTTATAGAATTGTGATTAATTGGTTCTTAACAAAGTTCGATTTACCTTGGTTCTTAACAAAGTTTGATTTACCAACATTAGCACCATCTCATTACTTATTATTTTATATGTGTGTGTATATATATATACTCTTGGACCCTACACAGTTTTATAGCACTAAGTTGCCCCTTTTTATATATAGAGTTAGTTCATGACCTAATGAGTTGAGCTTGAACTTTTATAAGTTTGACTCATTAGCTCGTGAGCTAACTCTATATTATGAAAAGTTTAGGCTCGACTCATTACTAAATGAGGTAGAATTTTTAGCTTAAGTTTAGCTTATGAACCTAAGTTATTGAGCTGTTAGCGAACTATAGTTTACAAGCTAATTTGGCTCATTTTCAGTCTTAATTGTCTCTAATGGAGACAAAACTATGTGTTAAACTGCTAACTTGTTTTATATATCATGCAGGGTTCATATGGGGAACGTTGCAAGTAGATTGGATAGTATAGTGGAGCAAGTAACTCTAGCTCTACAGCGGGACACATCTCCAGAGTTCAAGGAACGGATTCAAGATACAGAGTCTGTGATTTGCTTGTGCAGGTATCCGCACGACAATGTCTCCAAACAAAATGAAGGCGTGTCGGATCAGAAAAGGGACAGTTTATGTGATCATGCTTTGCGCTTCTATCTTCCCATGGAGCATTGTATATTTTACCTTCAAACTGAAAGAGGTCCCCTCTCATTTGATGCAGGTCCAGATAATATAGTTGTCACCGTTGGCAAACAACTAGAGGTATTTTCATCTTTTGTTTCAAAGTTCAGTAATGTATATGGATGGTTTTATATTTGTTGCAATATTAGAGTAAAATTTGTTATACCATCATCTAATTATATATTATATATTGACACTTTATTCAAAAAGTAAGAATTTTTAAGGAATAGTAGTGATAATCAAACTTTTCAATGATTTAGCAATATAAGATTGGATGAAAATGTTTTATACTGACATTGCATGAAAGTTAAATCCTTATATTTATATTTAATGAGATTAAGATGGTGATATTACCCTATAATAGTTATTTTTCAAAGAGTCACTCAACCTAAAATGATCTGGTAACGGGTAAGAATCTAAAAAATGATTTCCTATTTCTGTCTAAGTAACATATAGTAATTGACTGCAAAAATTTTGAGGCTGGGGGCATTAAAAATCACGTAATTAGATATGAACTTAAAACATCTAGTTGTTTAATCTAAGAAGGTCTTTTATTTGATCTCTAGTGAGTCCCATAACATCAAATGTAACGAGCAGAGACTAACCAAAATTTCACTTTATGAATATAGGAGTGGAGCCACGGTGTATTCAAATGTGTTCCTGGGGAAATGATCTTCATGCCGAGTTTCCAGAGTAGCCAGGCTTCTTTCTCCATAGAGCTTACGTTCTCAGCTTCTTCAAATCTAAATCACAGTTTAAACATTTCTGACAAGATAATCTCCTTAACAGATCAAATCCTTATTGTATTTTGCCTTGCATTCTTATACAAATTCTTATACTTCATCTTTTCATGATCCTCAGAACATGGTTGCACCATTTTATTTTCTTTGGATGCTTTTTGCGTGGCCATGATGTTGCTCTTACCCAGTCACACCAATTTTTTCTCGTGCCTTTTTCTTTTCCTCTAATTTATTTACAAAAGCCATTATGGTGTACAGTTTGAGTGTAAAGGTTATGGGTTTTGGTTAAAATACCAGTTATGGCATATTGACATGATTTTGTGAGTTGAAAGTAGCAAAAGTGTTGTATGCATACATATTGAATATTAATTGCTAAAGCACAGGAAGCAATGCTTTGCATGTTGACAATCTAAATTGATGAATCATGGTTTGTATTACAATATGTTTATTATTGCCATGTCCACAAATAGAACCCTCAATGGTTGAGACACAGTTTGGATTCAAATCCCATTCAATATTGTACGGGTTCAGCTATGGGATCTTTAGGGCTGTTCAGGTTAAGAGCAATTAGCATGGGGCCGATAATAGGTGTAGAGCTTCTCTGTTCATCCCTAACAGGAGTCATGTGGTATATCATTACAAGCGAAGAAAATAATGCCCACGAAGAAGTCACTGTCAGGCCTTCATTGAGGATGAGGATGAGGATGAGGATGAGGTTGAGTACTCACGTAGTGTTCCCTGGACCAGTTGACCCATTCAAGTTTTATGACTAAACCAAGAAAGATCACTATCAAAGAGTATTATGTCATAGCTTCTACATTTCCGGGTGTATTTGGATAAGTAATGGAGAATTATTTTTGAGAAAAATTAAATCTCAATGAAAAATTTAAAGATATTTTTTGAAGAATGAGTTTTATGTTTGAGATTATTTAGTTGAAAAAAACTGTAAGAATAATTTTATTTGAATAATGTTAGATAAAATTATTTTTAATGTTAAAATTGTAAAAATAAAATAATTTAAAACATTTATATAAATATTGTATATGAAGATATAATTATAAAATCTTGTTTACTATGTAAAAGAATGCATTCTCCCTCAATAAATTAACATTATTTTACTTCTAACTCAACGGATTATATAATATAAAGGAGTCAAAAGCATTTTGCATACAAAAGTAATTCTCACATCTTGCAACCAAACATGCACGAAGAACTACAATTTAAGAAGGGTTCCTTCATATAAATTCAAAATGTCTTATTTAAATATTGAGTGATGTACTTAATTATACAACTATATACCAGAAGAAAAAAAAATATTGGGATTTGTTGTGAATAAATTTTAGAGAATCACCAGAATAAGATTGAAGAAGGTAATTTTTTTTATGCATGGTGGTTGCGACGGTGGTGTAAGAGGTGAGTACATACAAAAAACACTCTAACAATCAAGTTAGATTGTACATAAGGTGAATAATATTTAGAATTAGATATACACATTTGCTATATTGTGTAGTATTTATAGGAGAGTCATGACAAATAAGAATCATATTTAAATTTATATTAAATGTTGTTAATAAGGATAAGAATCTATTAAGATTATTATCTCTTATAAATGAATAATCTAATTATGAGGGATTTTCTTAGATATTTACTCATTATAGATAAGTATATTTACTTATCTAAAAGCGTTCATAAATATCTAGGATCCAACTTTAGTGGGTCGAGTTACTCATGAACTGTTAACCCGGATTAAAATAGTTGTCTCCAGCTTGACACTCAGATGTGATAGCTGAGTGTCAAGATATCTGAGATTATCAAGAACAAACAACACGCATAGGACAAAAGGATCTAAATTGTGACACAAATACTGGATTTCGTGATGTCTCTACTAAAATGCCGAGGTTTGTGACGCAAAATAAAAATAAGGATGCCCCCAATATTGATGAATTAGGCTGAGATATAATATAGATCACTCTGTCTTAAAGTCGTTACACCGTTGTTCGGGATTCATATTAAGTTGCCCACATACCAATTTTGAATGTGGGGTCTAATTATGAATTATAAATTTCTTAAATTGAAACCCATGATCCGTATTCTTGGTTCAGTCCTTTATGACAAAAGCCGTCAAAATGAACTAAGTTCGAATAACTCGATAAAGTAGGTAGACTGAACTAGCAAAAGTGAACACAAAATTTAAAATAACCTGAATTAGCCTGACCCGAATGGGCTAACCCGACCCGTTAACATTGCATATGAGTGGGGTGGGCTCACAAAATGTTAATTTGAAACTCACATAGCCTGACTTGGCTCGGCCCATTCGAACCATGCCGACTCGTTTTGACAGCTATATTCGTGACTTTTTGTCCACTTGACAATTTTATAAGCAATGATGTCGGATCCCAGACTAAACCACTTTAAAGTGATAACGAATATCAATAAACGGATAAAAGGAATTTTGACACTTGGTCGTTACCAAAATCTTGTAACACTTAGCTAAATTTCTAAGTGTAAAGCTGACACAAAAGCCTTTTAGGGTAGTATCTCTTTTTCAGATACCGACTAGTGTTATTGTCGTAACCCGAGCATCGGTCAGATACTCTCAACCACTTTAAAATTACTTTAAGTTTACGGGTTAAGGTCAGACTTGTTAAGATATAAGTTAAAACCCTTAATCTCGCTTCAAGATTGCAGAGTACGGTCAAGTGAATTTTCCTTTTTTACCTTTAGTTTTGCATCAAAATATCTGATCCAAAAGGAAACTTGTATTCCTCGGACCTCTTCAAGGTGCGACAACCTTGTGGGTTGCAATGATTGTAATCGGGATAATTGTTCATTTTTGGAACTATTATTTCTCAAACCTTGCCAAGGCATTTTGGCCTTGTGAGTTGCTCTTTTAACCTTATTTGCAATCAAAATATTTGTTCTTCTTCGAAACTTGTATTCCTCAAATCTCGCTGGCACTTTGGCCTTGTGGGTTGTATGTTTAAATACTCTTAACCTTTATAGGACGACATCCATCCGTATGGGTTAAGGTCAGGTTAGTGGGGACTCGAGTGAAAACCCAAAGTTTTATACGAAAGGGTGAATGCCAGCCTCACAGGTTATGAAAACCCAAAGCTCTCTACGAGGAGGCGAATGCCGGCCTCACTGTAACACCCTCCCTAGGGTATCACATGTCTGACTCCCGACTCATAATCTGAAAAGAAGTTCACACAAGGTTTGAGTTATAAAAAGTGGGTTTTAAAAATTTCTTAGTCTTACTGAAACGTAAATTTACTGAAAATATTAGGTAATATTGAAAATCATATTTCAACTATTCATTATGCAATATTGACACCAATTAATACTTTACAATTTAAAGAGAAATATAAAATTAACAGGCTCTTTTTTTTTTAACAGTAGCAAACCCCATGACGGGTCCTACTTAATAGCACGGTACAACACTAACGTTAAAACTTAACATACTTATTCTGTTGTGTATCCATCTTGTTGCATCACATCTCCGTTCTACATCCGTTCTTTGTCAACACTGCACACCTTCGAGTCTGAATGTCCACTCTTTATTGTTGTCACCAATCTCGAGTATCCATTGCCTGTTATGTATGTCTAAGACAACTCGATCTTTCTATTATTTGATTTTGACAAGATCAAGGCACAAAGAAAACAACATATCAAAGAGGTGAGATCACCTACGCCAATACCAACATGACAGCACAGAGATAACACAAGCAGCAATATCATACAGGGATATCGTATCAAACTTCCAATAATATATTCAATATTAATCAATTATCATCATCAAATCATTTATCAATTCAATTATCGTAAACAACAATTACGATAATGTCCTAATTATCATCATCATCATCCAGTATTCAAAACAATTGTCATAGCCAATATTCCTCAATTAATATATCACACGAGATATAAATGTTCGATTATGCATGTACACAAGACTCGATTTCCTACTCCATGGAGCTAAAACTCGGTCAAAGAAATGATCGAAAAGATCTGCAGGTACCACGTGCCTCGACCACGTACTTTAATTCTCATTTTAATTTTTGCACATCTAAGACATACACGACGGTCTTTATCGAGATCTTGATTAAGAATAGTGTCTCGGTCGAGATCATCGGTATGTTGCATCGGTCTAACCTACGGGAAGAAGCGCGACCAACCACCGTGTAGGCAACCCGCACCCCGATGCCCCCAAGGTCAACAAGTGACCTACACTACGCATATCGCACCCACTTTCAAGAGGTGTGTTTCCTAAGCAATCACCATATCCAGTCTCATCGGACCATTCCAATGCATGTATAATGCAACAAATCCAATCACAGACAAATATGTCATTTTCTCACAAATAGTGTATGACAACCGGTTCAACAAGATATCATCTTGTACTTTCAACAAATGAAAATTATATTATCACGTTTTCATAGTTGTAAAACACTTTTACCGTATTTTCACAATCGCGTAACATTTCTGTTACGTTTTCACAATCCAAAAACGTTTCTGTTATGTTTTCAAAATGTTGCAACTCTTCTGTTGCACTTTTAAACCACGTACTAATTTTTAATGTTTTTCTCAATCGCGTAAAAACATACGTTTCTCAAATCGCATAGTATTTTTCCACTGTTTCAAAATTGTGTAACTTAAAAATCATTCTTTTACGTCACGTAAATCATTTTCTATCATTCTCAAAATACTTTCCAAATCTCATAACAATTTTATATCATTTTCACAATCACGTAAAAATATTCTCACTATATTCAAATCACGTAGTGATTTTTCAACAATATTTCATCGCGTAAAATATTTAAACGCTTTCCAAATCGTGTAAATATTTAAACATTTTTCAAATCGCGTAGAAATATTTTATCTTTATTTCAAATTATTTTTAAGATCGTAAAATATTTTTCAACATTTTTCAATCACATAAGATATTCCTCAATATTCCAAACATTATTTTGGACTTAAATAAATCAATATCATTTTTAACACATTGTTCAAAATTGCGTAGCTTAAAAATCATGTTTTTAAGATACGTAAAACATTTTTTATCACAATTTCATTACTGTAAAATACTTCTTAACCTTCAAAAATTCCTCTTCAACTTTTCTCAAAATAATATAACTTTATATTTCATTTAATATATTTTCTTACTCAAGAAAATATTTTTCCACAACTTCTTTACTCAAGAAATTCTTTTCAAAATATACTTCACAAAAATCACTTTTCCATTGATGTAAATCAACGTTTCAAAACTTAACATTTTTCTAACGTGTTTCAAAACTTGAAAATAAGTTATACGTTAGTAAATTTTCAAAACACCATTATATTCTATTTTTCCCAAATCATTTCCAAACACAACCTTCTTCAAAATAAATTGAAGTTCAAAACATTTTCGTTTACAAAAACTTGATTTTCTCAGTGATAAACGCTATTTCGATTCCCTTTCCAAAATCCTTGTATTAAATCCATTTACGTTTCCACTTTGAAAATCACTTTGTTCATAAAAATCAAGGCATTACAAGCCTTAAAAAACGTGGACATGACTATTGAAACCATCAAATATTTTTCCTTTTAAATTGATATGGTTTTACACAAACAAAACTATTAAAAATCCTTTACAAAAACGTAAGACTCATAGTCTTTGAAAATCAAATAATTTGTTCATTTTCAATTTTTTACTTTCTTTGCAAATCCATTTTCACTTTCTTTACAAATCCTTTTTCACTTTCTTTGCAAATCCTTAAAATCATCATTGCTATTTTCATTTAAATCTCATGTTTAGTTAAACACTTAGAAACTTTTTACACAAAATAAATTAATAAAAATCCTTCAAAAACCGTGTTCTTGTTCTCTTGAAAAACAAACCCTTTGTTTATTTTCCAAATTCTCCAAATCATACGTTTTCATCATTCATGAAAATCTTAAGTTATAAACACCTATGTTGAGGTGTCTTGTTCAAATCCACCATGTTTCTAAGTACTAAAAATCAATTCTTTTGTTCTTGAAAATTTTCAACATGAACCCTAATCAAGGGCATCAAAACCGTAGCTCTTCCTTGGCTATTGGAGCCAAAAATCAATTTCCTTTCCACCATCAAGTCATGACATATACATATATATTTCATCATAAATAATATAAGCGTACCATTAAAGCCATAAAAGCATGTATAGCATATCAAGCATATCATCAAAGCTATAAAATCATGCAAAGCATATCAAGCATAGAAAATTAATCAAAGCTCATAAACACCCACAAATTAATTACATGACCATGGATATGAATCCTCACATGGATTTCACATCCATCAAATAAAATACCATCTCTCACCACCATGCTTGGTTGGTGAGATGGATCTCCCTCTTACCTCTTGAAGATCCTCAAAAACTTCTTGTTTTGCTTCTTTTTCCAAGTCCTTCATCACCAAGAGCTTCTCAAATACAAAACAAAATACATAGAAATTAGTATACTAAGCTTGATTAAGAGGAACCATGGATCAAACATGGCTTAGATCATGAAAAAGAGAGAAGAAAATGAAGTTTCCTTATCTTCACCTCAAAAACCTTAGAACTTGCTCTTGGAAAAACTTCTTGAAAATGAATGATTTAGAAAGTCTCCAACATGAAAGTTCTTAGAATAAGGTAAGGATTCAAGAAATATGGTTGGTTGAAATTAAGAGTGATGGAAGCCATACTTAGGAGTCATGACCGAATCCACCAAGGAGAGAAAAGAGAGAAAATTATCTAAGAGCTTCAATCTTTAGCTTGAAGAATAAGGTTGAAGATGAGTGATTTAGAGAAAGTCTTCAACATGAAAATTGCTTAGAATATCATGGAGATTCAAGATCTAAGGTTGGATGAAATTAAAAGAGCTTGGATGGTGATTTTAGGGTAGATAACCGAATGATATCTCTTGAAGAACAAAAATGAATTTTTTGATTTTTGATAGAAACTTGAAGCTTGAATTTGAAGATCAAGATGAATGATTTTGGAAAAACTCATAACTAGAGATGTTCTTAGAATGGTGTTTAGGTTTAGAAAATCAAGTTGGATGAAATTTTTGAGTGATGGAAGGTAGATGATGGTGCCATGGCCGTGAGCTTAGAGAAGGAGAATGAGAGAATTTTTTTCTAAGTGTTTTAAGTTTTTGAAATGATCACAAATGACCAAGAATGAGTGATGATAGTAATGAAACACTTTCCTATAGTCTAAAGTCTTCAAAAACCGTGCCCCCCTTCATGCATTCTTTGGAGTGCAAGTAGTCACTAATAGTCAAGAATGATGACTAATTGATCAAGACATGCATTAAAGCTTGTCTTTTGTCACCAAAACACTACAAAATCGTCCCTCCTTGCATTTTGCATGCATTAATATTGTCATCTTTTCTATCCATTATTTGAAGCATCTCTAACCATTGATTACTTCAATGGTTAGGATTTAGGTAGATTTTTGGATTTGAGAAGACTAAATCTAGGTAATTGGATTTTTCTCCTTTAAACTCTAAATTTTAGATGTGTCTCCAAAATTACGGTTGAAGTTCTTCTTCTAACTTTTTAATCCAAGGGTTCTAATTGTTTAATCCATTTTAGAAGACCAAATCTCTACCCTTGATTAATTCTTCATCCAATGGTCATAAATGGTCTTTGTTACTTTTTAAGATTAAATCTCCACCTTGATTTAATCTAAATCCAATGGTTATAAATGATCTTTGTCATTTTTCAAGACCAATTCTACACCTTTGATTACATATGGTTGATATCAAAGCCTTCCTAACTAAGCTTATTTTCATACCATTGATTAAATCAATGGTTATTATCGAGCTTCTTTATTAAGTTGTTTCTTAACCTTTGATTAAATCAATGGTTAATATTCAAACTAAGTATTCTCATCCAGGGTATAAATCAAGTCAAGCTCTCTTTGTTGACTACTTAAAGTATAATATTTATTCTTGTATCCTATAAATAATATTTTCTTGTATTTTTATCATCCGATAATTAAATACGATATAAAACGCAAAGACAAGAAAATTTTAAAAATCGTTTCCTGGATTCGGGTTTAGTAAGATCCTCTGCTCAAAATCTAAACAAGATAAATTTTTCTATACGTAGAAAATTTTTTCATTTTGTGGGACCCACCTGGGCCCACATATGGCCACCTGGGCCCACATACCCCTTGTGGGACCCACAGACAGGAAAAAATTTTAAAATCATCCATAAAATCACAAAAATTATAAAATCTTGCAAATATCAAATCGAGTTACGTAAAATAATTACCTAACGGTAAAAATTAAATTACGTAAAGTTTTCTTCTACCAAAATTTTTATTTTCCGACACGAGTAAATCACTCAAAGACGATCAAATACGCTGACGGAATAAACAAAATAATTTTACAGTGCACAGAAATTACTAAACAGTAAAATTCTGTTAACTGTCAAAATTACTGTTTAAGAGATACAGAAATTTGGGATGTTACACTCACGGGTTGTCTCGCTTATCCTTAACATGACACAGTTGGGATATCGGGACCCATTAGGGAATGTATCCTTCGGACCTAATCATGGAGGTGTTGGGCCTTATGGGTAGCACCGAGACAATGTTATGTCGAGGTATTCGTGGACAAGAGGTCCTACCGAGGTACCGACCGAGGTACTCACCAAGGTGGGTCCAAATTTGGATGGTAACCTTCGTCGTTGGAGTGTTTGTTAAACTCGTGTAGTATAGTAGCTATTCTTTTTTGGATTTACCTTTTTAGCGTACGATAGTCTCTTTTTGAGTTTATCATCTTGGGTCTCCTTTTTAGGACTACCTTCTTAGCATATGGTAATCCCCTTTTGGGTATACCATCTTGGTCTTCTTTTTGGGTTTACTCTCTTGGATACAATAGTCCCTATTTGAGTTTACCTTCTTGGGTATTTCTTTTTTAGATTTACCGTCTTGGCGTACGATAGTCCTCTTTTGAGTTTACCCTCTTGGGTTTATCTTCTTGAAGTATGGTAGTCTATTTTTTAGTTTATCCTAATGAGTTTACCTTCTAGAGTACGGTAGTCCTCATCTAGGTTTGCCCTGTTAGGTATGGTAGTCTTTTTTTGGGTTTACCTTATGTATGGAAGTCCATTTTTGGGTTTACCTTCTGTATGGTAATTCTCGTTTGAGTTTAGCTGTTTGGAGTTTCCATTTGAGTATGCTCTCTTAGGTATTCTCTTTTTAGGTTTACTTTCTTGGGTGTGGGCTATTTCTAACGTGCACCTCCGTTTTTAAGGTGTATCATACACCTGTTAATAACAGCCGTCGATAAAAGAATAAAATAAATTAACGGTCAAGATTGATGACCAGTAACTTATACAATGCTTCTTGATTGAGAGTTTTCTTAAAGGTAATTAAGTCAGTAATTCCATTGGGGTTGAAGAGATACTGTGTTAACGATGAGGGATTTGGGGCTGAAGGGAAGGCGGGCGATAGTTAGGGATTGGGTTGATGTCGGAGTGAAGAGTGTCACCTCTACAAACGTGGTTTTTCACCCATACCACCTCCACCATACCACCAGGCAGACAACCATCACTAAATTCCCCTCTGCATGTGTTTTTTCTTCATCCACGTACACCATCGTAGTCCAACACGCAAAGAGGGAAGGGCGTCGCAGGTGAGACAGAGGGTAGAGGCTACAGTGCGGCTCGCTAGCGAGGCAGAGATAGGGTGGTAGTGTGGCTCACAGATGGTGAGGAACAACACCCTTGGGTGGCAATGGTTCGTGGTTCACGATAGATCACGGCGGGGCACTGCAGATGGAGGGCAGCGGCAGAGGGTGACGGCTTTGGCGCGGTCTGCTACATATAGGAGGCGGAGCTGCACGACTCGGGGTGGAGATGGGCAGATCTGCGATTCTGACTGTTGGTTTGGGTTGGAGTTTGGACAGTGATGGCTGCAATGGAAGGCATCGTTTCTAGGCATGATTTGCAATGGTGTCAGGTTTGGGTTTGGGGTGTGCTTGGTGGCTGAGGCGTGGAGGTGCAGTGGAGGCTCGATAGGTGTGGCCACTGGTGGTGCTTTGGCCGTACAAGGGTAGTGGGTTGTTGTTACGGCGGAGGATGGAGAAAGAAAAAAAAAGTTTGGAGACAGAGAGAAACAGAAGGGTAACTAGGCAGAGAAAAATTCTCACCTATTCGATGAAGAAGAAGAAGTTCTGCACAAAGAAGAAAAAAAG